>JALPQD010000020.1:11735110-12335110 GCA_023101885.1 Typhlomys cinereus
GAAATTAAAATGTCTAACAAATATCTTAAAAAATGCTCCACTTCCTCAGCCATCAGAAAAATGCAAACCAAAACTTCCCTGAGATATCATCTCACCCCGGTCAGGATGGCAAAAATCCACAATACAAACAACAACAAATGCTGGAGTGGATGTGGAGAGAGGGGAACTCTTCTATGTTGCTGGTGGAAATGGAGGCTCATACAGCCACTCTGGCGAGCCATCTGGAGATTCTTAAAGAAATTAAAGATTGAAATTCCATTTGACCCTGCGATTCTACTTTTGGGAATAACCCCCCCATGCAGCAGAGTTTCACCTCGAGAGCACAAGCACGATCATGCTCCTAGCAGCACTGTTTATAATAGCAAAGTCATGGAATTAACCCAAATGTCCCACAGTTGACGAGTGGATAAGGAAAATGTGCATCTATACAATAGAGTACTACTCAGCCATCAAAAATGATGAATTACTTGAATTTGCTGGGAAATGGATGTCATTAGAAACAATTATATTAAGTGAAGTATCCCAGACCCAGAAAATTAAGCACTGTACGTACTCCCTAATAGGTGGCTCCAAACACGCCTAGCCTGCAAGGAATAAGAACAAGAGGGATGGGGTAGGAGGGCCACACCAGAAGCAAGGAGAGAGGGGACCATGTTACCTCAGAGAAAATAGGCCTCCATCAAGGACTGCAAGTAAGCAATGAGATATCTGGTTAAGTTCACAGACTTTTCGTTCCTGATCATTTACAACTGAGGGGGTGTGATCTCACCAGAAGGGGAAGGCATATAGTCTAGCAGATAATAAGTAACCATTTTGCAAATGAGTGATTGACCCCTCCCTCACTGTGGTTTTCTACTTTTATTACATCTACCCTTGAATGTGCTCTTATAACAAGACTCTAGTTTAACAGCTTTTTATCTCTGGCCAGGGGGTGACATCCAATACCCATCAGGATGGAGTGAAGGGCATTGCAGGAGCAGCAAAACCGCAAGAGAAAATCAATAAACCATAATCCAGAACTTCAAGTCTCTATATCAACCACCTAGAACTAGGCCAGCCTAATCTCTCCACACCCTGAAGCTCAGGGAAATTGGTGGAAGAGGGGGCAGAAGATTGTAAGAGCACAAGGATGGGAGAAGCAATGATTTGGAAGATACTCCACACAAATTAGGGCCGACTATCATATTTGGACTTTGCATGCCCTACGCAATGGCCCACACACTATTGACCCCACAAAGTCTAGCATTTGCTAAAAGCACCAAGATCCTTGGAGGCAAGGAATTGACAGCCAAAATAGTGTTCCTATGCTTAAGGGGAGCACAGCAAAGGGTTCAGGGAAATGCTGCTGCTCCTTTTAAGTCATCAGAGAGGAGGACCCAGAGGAGAGTTTGGCATGCACATTAAAGGATTCTCCGTGGATTGAGGGAGGGGAGGCACTGGGGCGTGGGGAGGAACGGGTAAGGGGAAGGTGAGCAGAGGGTTTGGGGGGAGAAGGGAGGGAGGGAACCGGTGCCCTATTAAGTTTGTATGAGTGGAGACAATAAAAAATGTTAAAAAATATTTGAATCAAAAATATATAAGTAAAGTAATAATAAATAAATAAATATATGTGTGTATATGTATATATATGTATATATGGGAGTTACCATGTAACTTCTGATTCTGGTACTTAGAAAGATTTGAAACAGTGTATTTGAGAAAAGTTTGGGGTATATAGTAATTTCCTGTGCTACATAATGAGTCAATTTTTCAAATAAAAGTAAATACCAGACAATGAATAGAGGCAAAACTCGCTCAGGTTGGAAGAAGAGAGAGCTATACTTGTTATAGGGAAGGACATGGAAGCAAGGGATTTAAGTGCAAATATTGGCCTGTCTTGGTGTATGAAGAGATTAAAAAAAGACAAATATGCAAGAATTTGTATGTACTACATAGGACATTATGATCAATGGGTTGTTGATGATGGTCAAGGATATTTAATTTAGGAAGCTCTGAACACTTTTTAGAACATGACTAATAGAATCACAGTTATCCAAATGCATTTGAAAACATTACAAATCACAGTTATCCAAATGCATTTGAAAACATTGCATGTGCAGTATATGGATCTCCTGAATACAAGAGGAGATTAAAGGATATTCCAAAGTTGTAGTTTTGTGAACAGAAGACAGACAAACAGTCTTTCAGAAAACTGTTAGCAGAAGAAAAACTAGGCCTGGGATGACAAATCAGCAGTTAAGGCCTTTGCCTGGAAAACAAAGGGTGTTTAGTTCAAAACCTCAGATCCTAAATGAAATTAGAAAAAAAAAAATGCCAGGTAGATATCGCAGCAGCCTGTAAGGTTGACCCTAAAGTTTGGAGTCAGAGAAGCCTTAGAGCAAGTCAATAAATGGGTAGAGAAATTCTGGATGATTTTGAAATCCATAGGCACACACATTTAAGTGCCCTTTTGTATAAAAGCCCACACACATACACTCATCACTTGCAAACCCACATATAAAAATGAAAACTAAAGAACATTAAAAAATAAATGTGAGATAATTATGATTTTAACAAAAAATTTTAGTTACTTTGCAGGTTCATTGTGCTAGAAATACTCACATACTTGTAGATTAGTTGTTTTATGAAATGGAAGTTTTTCACTTTAAAGCATTTTTACATAGACGAATAGAAAAGAAAAAAATAACAGTAGTGTATCTTACCCTTTAAAGCTTCATTAAAATATGCAACAAGGAAACATGAATGCAACACACAATTATCTTTTTTTTGCAGTATCCTGTTGAGAACCAGATGATAAATACTCATACATAGTCATTTCTCTATTAGTACAAAATATCATCTATTACAAACATTAACAGCTCATTCATTACTCATAACAGCAGTGGTCCCATTTGAAGTGATCAATTACTAATGATTTCACATTCAAAAACTTTGGACTTTCTCTAATTGTTCAGAGAATAACTTCATCCCAACAAGACAACTTGCTCAAGTATGAACTTATACTAAAGTAAAAATGCTGCTAAAATAACTTTTGTTTAAAAACATTACATAGTTCTATTTTGTGTTTTTCGTTGCATAAATATTTGTAAATAATTTTAAACATAATTTTAAGCATAACAACACAATTGGTCAACATGGGTATTTAGAATATATTAGTAATGAAAAACACAAGATTATTATTGCACTGTTGTGGTTTGAAAGTGAACAGTGTCCCATAAACACATGCTTTAGAACACTTACCCTCTAGCTCCTGGCAATGATATTTTAGGCTGCAGAAACTTCAGGCTGCAAAGCCTCACTGAAAGAATTGGGTTAGTGGAGGTAGACTTTGAGGTTTTGCAGTTCAGATCCACTTCCTGGTTGTTGCCCATTTTTTTGTTCTCAATGTTCTGTGAAGTTTTTATTTATTATTCATTTATTTATTTATTCATTTATTTATTTATTTATTTATTTATTTATTTATTTATTTATTTATTTATCCATTCACACAAACTTCATAGGTACCCCAGCCCCCTCCCTCCACCACTCCCCGGACCCTCTTGCTCCCTCCTCCCCCCCTTATCCCTTCCTTTTAACCCCCCTCTCTCCCTTTCTCCCAGTATTCCCCTCTTACCCCAATCCCGGGAGCATCCTTTAGTATGAATGTCAAACTTCCCTCTGGATCCTCCACTCTAATGAGGTATAAGGACTCAGTAGTATTGCCTAGAACCTTTTCTTGTGTTCCCCTTTAGTGTGGGAACATTATTATAACTGTTAACCCCTTGCCTCTAAAGATCTTAGTGCCTGTGATCCATGTTAGACTTTGTGGGGGGGGGTCATTGATATGTAGGTCATGGTGCAGGTCATGCATAAGTCCTATTACGGTTACTTCAGCCCTAACTTGTGTGGAGTATCTTGCATGTCGTTGCTTCTCCCCATCTTTAGGCGCTTACAATCTTACCGCCTCCTCTCCATAAATTTCCCTGAGCTTTAGGATTGGGAGAGATTTGGCTGGCCTGGTTCCAGGTGATTAATGTAGGGTCTCTGATGTTCTGAATTATGGTTTGTTTTGTTTTCAGTTTTTGCTTTTCCTGCACCACCCTTGGCTCCATCCTAATGGGTATTGGATGACACCTAGCCAGAGATAAAAGGCTGTTAAAATAGAGTCTTATTATAAGAGTAGATTCAAAGGTAGATGCAATAAGAGTAGGAGACTAAGGTGAGAGGGAGTTCAATCTCCCATTTGCAGGATGTTCCCATCTATCTGCCAGACTCTATGCCCTCCCTGACTGGTGAGATCAAACACCCTCAGTTGCAAGTGACCAGGAAGGAAAGTCTGTGAGCTTTACCAGACATCTCGCAACTTACTTGCAGTAATTGATGGAGATCTATTTTCTCTGCTGTAGCATGATCCCCTCTCTCCTTGTTTCTGGGGGACCCTCCTTCTCCTTATCTCCTGTTTATAATCTTTGCAATTTTGTAGGTATTACAGAGATTTATCTTTGAGTGTGTCTCTAAGTGGGTTTGGTACTGGGATCCACCTATTAGGGAGGACATACTGGTGCTTAATTTTCTGTGTCTGGAATACTTTGCTCAACATAATTTTTTCTAATTCCATCCATTTTCTGGCAAATTTCATTAATTCTTCTGTTTTTATGGCTGAGTAGTACTCCATTGTATAAATTTACCACATTTTTCCTTATCCACTTGTCAACTGTTGGGCATTTGGATTAATTCCGTGACTTTGCTGTTGCTGAATCCCTGCCAGGCCAGCTGGGGAAAGGAGGGAAACAGCCAGGCCTTGGAGCTCCAGGCAAGGGGGCGAGCAACAGGGAGTCACTACAGACCCTGGGAGTCAGTTTAAGAAGCAGGCAGTGGAAGAGTTTCCTGCAGACTCATTTATTTCACGAAGTGCTTTAGCTTATATAGGGTCAAGGGTCTAATCAGGTGTTGCTACCTCTCTGCTCAGGGGGAGGGGGAGCAACCAACAATCATTTAGCTGTTTACTAGGTGTCCATTGCAGAGGCAGGTTAGATGGCCACTTTCCATTAGTTGTTCATCCCTCCTTTCCCATATATTGTTAGTTCCTCCTTCCCATTGGTTATTCATCCCTCCATCCTATTGGTTATTCATCCCTACTTCCCAATGGTTGTTCATTCCTCCACCTGGATGGTTCCTCTATTGGGGCATGTCCCTACTTCTTTGGGCTTGTCTGTAACCAAACTTCCTGGATTCAGAGCCTGGGCTAAGGCCTCCCTAAATCAATGGTGCCACATCTGCTATTGCAAATAGTGCTGCTATGAACATGGTCGTGCTTGTGCCATTGAGGTGAATTTTTGCTTTCTGGGGGATTATTCTCAAAAGTGGAATAACAGGGTCATATGGCATTTCAATCTTTAACTTTTTAAGAATTTCTAGATGGCTCACCAGAGTGGTTGTACAAGCCTGCATTCTCACCAGCAATGTAGGAGAGTTCCCTTTTCCCCACATCCTCTCCAGCATTTGGTGTTGTTTGTGTTGTGGATTTTTGCCATCCTGACAGGGGTGAGATGATATCTCAGGGAGGTTTTGATTTGCATTTCCCTGATGGCAAAGGATGTGGAACATTTTTTAAGATATTTGTCAGACATTTGAATTTCTTCCCTAATAAAGTTTCTTTTGAGTTCCAAGGCCCATTTTTTAGTTGGCCCATTTGTCTCATTGGTGTTTAGTTTTCTAAGTACTTTGTGCACTCTGGATAATAGAGCTCTATCAGATATGTGGTTAGTAAAGATTGTCTCCAATTTTGGGGATTGCCTTTTTGGTCAGTTTACATTCTCTTTATCTGAACAGAAGCTCTTTAATTTCATAAAATCCCATTTGTTGAGTGTTGGTTATAGTGACTGTGCTATTGGATTTCCGTTTAGGAACCTGTTGGCCTAGTCAATCAGCTTTAGGGAATCCCCTAACCTTTCAACTAGGGTTTTTATAGTCTCTAGTTTTATATTGAGGTCCTTGATCCATTTGGAATTAATGTTTGTACATGGTGACAAGTATGGTCCAGTTTTAATTTTCTGCATGTGGGCATCCAGTTTTGCTAGCACCATTTGTTGAAAATGCTGTTCTTTTTGCATTGCATTTTTTGGGACCCTTTGTCAAAGATCAAATGGTTGTAGTTGTGTGGGCTTATATCTGGGTCTTCAATGATTATCCATTGGTTTTTGTTTCTATTTTGGAGCCAGTACCAGGTTGTTTTTATTACTATGTATTTGTAGTGTAGATTAAGGTTTGGTATGGTGATATCTCAAGCATTATTTTTGTTACTCAGGATTGTTTTTGCTATCCTGGGTCTTTTGTGCTTCCATATGAATTGTGAGATTGGTCAATTTCTTTAAAGAATTGCTTTGGGATTTTGATTGGTACAGCATTGAATCTGTATATTGCTTTTGGTAGGATGGTATTGCTTATGATATTGATTCTGCTAATCCAGGAATATGGGAGGTCTTTCCACCTTCTGTTGTCTTCTGCAATTTCTTTCTTTAGGGTTTTAATGTTTTCATTGTAAAGGTCTCTTACTTCCTTGGTTAAGTTTATACCAAGGTATTTCATTTTTTTAGGGGCTTTAGTAAATAAAATTGTTTCTCTTCGGACTTTTTCACTTTTTTCATCCTGGGCATATTGGAAGGCCACTGATTTTTATACATTTATTTTGTATCCTGCCTACCCTGCTGAACTTCTATATTAGTTCCAGGAGTTTCCTGGTGAAGATTTTGGGTTCACTCAGGTATACAATCATGTCATCTGCAAATAGAGTTAACTTAACTTCTTCCTTGCATATTTGAATACCTTTTATCTCCCTTTTTTTGTCTTATGGATCCAGCTAAGCCTTCAAGTACAATACTGAATAGAAGTGGTGAGAGTGGGCAGCCTTGTCTAGTTCCTGATTGAAGTGGGAATGCTTAATGTTTGTCCCCATTGAGTAAATCCTTGAGTTGGCTTGTCATATACAGCTATTATTATGTTGATAAAGGTTCCTTCCATTCCAACTGTCTCTAGGGATTTGATCATAAAAGGCTGTTTGATCTTTTCAAAAGCTTTTTCTGCATCTATGGAGAGTACCATGTGGGCTTGGATTTTGGACTGGTTTATATGGTGAATTACATTTATTGCTTTGTTTAAGTTGAACCAACCTTGTGTGCCTGGGATAAAGCCTACTTGATCACCGTGAACGATCTTTTTGATATGTTTTTGAATCTGATTTGCTAAGACTTTGTTGAGAATCTTTGCATCTGTGTTCATCAAAGAGATTGGCCTATAGTTTTCTTTATTAATTGCATCTTAATTAGATTTTCGGATTAAGATGATATTAGTTTCATAGAAAGAATAGACTAAGGTCTGGTATGGTGATACCTGCAGCAATGTTTTTGTTACTCAGGATTGTCTTTGCTATCCTGGGTCTTTTGTGCCTACATACGGATTTTGAGATTGTTTGGTCAACTTCTTTGAAGAATTGCTTTGGGATTTTAATTGGTATAGCATTGAATTTGTATAGCGCCTTTGGTAGGATGGTCATTTTTATGATGTTGATTCTGCTAATCCAGGAACATGGGAGGTCTTTCCACCTTCTGGTGTCTTCTGCAATTTCTTTCTTGAGGGTTTTAAAGTTTTCACTGTAAAGGTCTTTTACCTCCTTGGTTAGGTTTATACCAAGGTATTTCATTTTTTTAGGGGCTATAGTAAATGGGATTGTTTCTCTCAAGGCTTTTTCACTTCTTTCATTCTGGGCATATAGGAAGGTCTCTGATTTATTCACATTTACTTTGTATCCTGCCACCCTTCTGAACTTCACAATTAGTTCCAGGAGCTTCCTGGTGGAGTTTTTGGGATCCCTCAGGTATAAGATCATGTCATCTGCAAATAGGGATAGGTTGACTTCTTCCTTGCTGATTTGAATCCCTTTTATGTCCTTTTCTTGTCTTATGGCTTCGGCTAAGACTTCAAGTACAATATTGAATAGAAGTGGTGAGAGTGGACAGCCTTGTCTACTTCCTGATCGAAGTGGGAATGCTTTCAATTGTTACCCATTGAGCATAATCCTTGCTGTGGGCTTGTTGTATACAGCTTTTATTATATAGATAAGGGTTCCTTCCATTCCTACTGTCTCTAGCGTTTTGATCATAAAAGGCTGTTGGATCTTGTCAAAAGCTTTTTCTGCATCTATTGAGAGTATCATGTAGTCTTGGACTTTGGACTGGTTTACATGATGAATTACATTTATTGATTTGCGTATATTGAACCAACCTTGTGTTCCGGGGATGAAGCCTACTTGTTCCCTGTGAATGATCTTAATATGTTTTTGAATCCGATTTGCTAAGACTTTGTTGAGAATCTTTGCATCTGTGTTCATCAGAGAGTTCGGCCTATAGTTTTCTTTTTTAAGTGAATCTTTATTAGGTTTTGAGATTAAAACGATATTAGCTTCATAGAAGGAATTTGGTAGTGTTCCTTCCTTTCCTATTTGATGGAACAGTTTAAGGAGTATTGGTGTTATTAACTCCTTAAATATCTGGTAGAACTCTGTGCTGAATCCATCTGGTCCAGGACATTTTTTGGTGGGAAGATTTGAGATTACTACCTCAATTTCCTTATATGTTATAGGACTATTTAAATAATTCACAACTTCCTGACTCAATTTAGGTAAGTTGTGTTTACTTAGGAATTCATCCATCTCTTTTGTGTTGTCAAACTTCACAGAGTATAAGTTTTTGAAATATGATGTTATAATTCTCTGGATTTCTTGGGTGAAATAGTGATTACTCCATGTTCATTTCTAATTTTGTTAATTTGGGTTTTCTCTCTCTTGCTTTTGGTTAATTTAGCTAGGGGTGTATCAATCTTATTGATTTTTTCAAAGAACCAACTTTTTGACTGGTTGATTTTTTCTATCGTTTTCTTAATCTCGATTTCAGATATTTCTCACCTTATTTTACTAATCTCCTGTGTTCTACTACTTTTGGGATCATATTACTCTAGTTTCTCTAAAGCTTTAAGCTGCATTGTTAAGTGAATTTCCTTTTTAATTTCTTCCTGAATCCAGTTCTCATTCAGCATCATATTGTTAAGTTTCCAGGAGTTAGTGTATTTTCTCTTGTTTGTTGTGTTGTGCATGTCCAGCTTTAGGCCGTGGTGGTCTGATAGGGCACAGGTTAGAATTTCAACTTTTTTGTATATGTGTAGATTAGTTTTGTGGCCCAATATGTGATCTATTTTGGAGAAAGTTCCGTGTGCTGCTGAGAAAAATGTGTATTCTTTGGTACGTGGGTGAAAAGTTTGATAGAGATCTGTAAGGTCCATTTCTTTCAGGGTTTGATTAAGTTCCAAAGTGTCTCTATTAAGCTTTTGACATGTTGATCTATCCCATGTTGAGAGGGCGGTGTTGAAGTCCCCAAGAATTATCGTTTTCGGGTTGATTTCTTGCTTTAGACATTGTAGGGTTTTCTTAATGAATGTGGAGGGGCCCGTTTTGGGCGCATATATGTTCAGTATTGTGATGTCTTCCTGGTGAATTGTACCTGTGACTAAAATGTAGTATCCAACCGTGCCTCCTAAGATTTTCTTTGGTTTGAAGTCCACTTTGTCCAATAGCATAACGGTTACCCCTGCCTGTTTTCTGCTTCCATTACCTTGTAGAATTGTTGACCAGCCTTTTATTTTTAGGGCGTGCCTATCTTTTGTGGTGAGATGGGTTTCCTGCCAGCAGCAGATTGATGGATTGTGATTTTTAATCCAAATTTGTAATCTGTGTCTCTTGATCGGTTAATTCCATTAATATTTAGTGTTATAATGGAAAAACTATTTTTAATTACAGACATTTATTATGTTTAGTGGTTTTTATAAGTATATTGCTTTACTGTTAATGGTGTTATACTTGCCTTCTGTTCTGCTGGATATGCCTGTTTTTTTTTTCTTCAAGCTTGAGTATCATTTCTAGCATTTTTTGAAGGCCTGGCTTGGTGGACATGTATCCCTTCAAGTTGTCTTTGTGATGGAAGATTTTTCTTTCTCCCTTGATCATGACTGATAGTTTTGCAGGGTCAATCAGCCTGGGTTGACATTTTTGCTCATTCTTGAAGTATGTCTCTCCTAGCTCTTCTTGCTTTTGCTGTTTCCATTGAGAAGTCATTTGTTATTTTAATAAGTTTACCTTTAAAAGTGACTTGGTTTTTCTCCCTTGAAGCTCTCAGCACCAGTTCTTTATCTTGAATGTGGAGTGTTTTAACTGTTATTTGCCGTGGTGAGCTTCTGTTTTGGTCATATCTGTTTGGGGTGTGGAATGACTCTTGTATATGGATGGGCCTCTCTTTTTTTAGATGAGGAAAGTTTTCCTTTATGATCATTTGAAAAATTTCCTCAGGGATGGTATTTTGAGATTCTTGCTCTGGTATTCCATGAATATGCATGTTAGGCTACTTCAGGGTGTCCCATATCAGCTGGATATTTCTCTCAAGTATCTTTTTGTCTTTAACAACCTCTTCCATTGAGCTGGTTAATACTCCCACTTTATCTTCAAGGTCTGAAATTCTGTTTTCTGCTTCATTAGTTCTGCTGATAAGACTCTCTGTGGAGTTCTGGGTTGAAGATAACTTGTCTTGTAGCTCAGTTTTAAACTCTGCTTGAGTCTGTTTTAACTGCTCTATGCCAGTTTTTGTTTCTTGCACTGTTTTTCTTAACTTCTCCAAGTATCTGTTGTGTTCCTCTTTGAAGCGATTGATTTGATTATTTAATTCCTCCAGGATTTCCTCTTTCATAGTATAGAACATGGTAATGATTATATTTTGAAAGTCGTTATCCTGGGTTTTGTTTTCCGTGGATTTGTTCTGGTTGGAGTCTAACATTATGGGATTAATTTCTTCAGTGGGAAATTTGTTTACTTGAGTGTTGTTTCTCATGTATTTGCACTTTGACTTTGACATTGTTCTTTTTATACTTAAGATCTTCTTTCAATTTCTGTGTGTTTTTCACTAAACTGAATTATTTGATCTGGGGTTCTCGGGGTGGGCAGGGACGGAGCTTACCTAAGTCGCAGCGGAGTGGGGGAAAGGAGGATGGGGCATCACGGGGAGCGCTATTTAACCTGGGGGTTGTCTGATAGCATAATAGCTACCCCTCCCTGTCTCTTTCCTGGTTCCATTAGCTTGCATAATTTTGTACCAGCCTTTTATTTTTAGGATGTACCTATCTTTTGTGGTGAGATGAGTTTCCTGAAGACAGCAGTTTGATAGTTGTGAGTTCTAATTCAAGTTTGTAATCTGTGTCTTTTGATTGGTGAGTTAATTTCATTGACATTTAGTGTTATAATGGAGAAATTACTTTTAATTCTGCAAATTTTTTATGTTTAGTGGCTTTTGTAAGTGTATTATTTGGCTTTTAGGTTTTGGTGTTATTATGCTTCCCTTCTGTCCTCCTGGATACGCTTGTTTTATCCTTCAAGCTTGAGTATCATTTCTAGCATTTTTTGAAAGCCTGGTTTCTGTGGATTTGTTCTAGTTGGAATTTATCATTATGGGTTTAATTCTTTCAGTTGGAGATTTTTTTTCCTGAGTTTTTTTTCTCATGGATTTGCACTCTGACTTGGGCATCGTTGTTTTATCTCTCACGACCTTCTTTCAGTTTCTGTGTATTTTTGACTGAACTTAATTAGTTGGTATTAGTACTCTTGAACAGTTATTACTAGTGTTTGCCTTGGAGTTGGGTAAACTTCTCTGTTGTTATTTGTTATTTCCTAGATGCAGCTATTAGACTGTTACTACATCAATGAAGTCAGGTTTAGTGGACAGGGAGTGAAAATTAGTATGGTAATGCACTTTTATGATTTAGTACCTTGGTGATATGTGAGGGTGAATAAAATAGTCCCTGAAATTGTATATGTTTTGGGGGTGGTTATATGGAAAAGTTAAACTACAGTGACTAAAAATTGAAAAGAACAGGATGGTAAAAAGGGATTTACTTGTCTTTGATCTGGATGTGAATAATCTCTCCCACATTATAGGAAGATTTTAGAGGAATTCAGATGTATGGCCTTTGTCCTCTAGAGCTTTGCTTGGGTTTTCTTTGGACTCTGTTGAATTCTGATGAGCAGTGTGTCATCCCTGGACTTCAAGTTGTCATGCAGTTCACCTGGGACCTGGGTGTGGCCTACGGTCCTTCCCTAGCCCAGAGCAGGCTGAGTTTTGGCTGGCTGGTGAAAGGAGCCTGGACAAGTGGGTGACCTGAGGCCTGGGGGTGGGTTAGGGGGGTTTACTTGAGGAGCAGTGTGTCCTTCCTGGGCTGCGAGCATCACAAGCAGAAAGGGTTACTGCCCGTTTTCCAAGAGTTTATGCAAAATGGCCAGTGAGTCCACCACGGCTTCTGCTGTCTTGCCATCTCCTCCAATGATCTTGTTAGACACAGTGTCACAGAAATGAGAAATGTACCTAACAAATATCCTTGGAAAAATTTCATTTAAATTTTCTGTAAGTAGATAATTGGTACTACCATTATCAATCATCTGTTGCTAAATGGCATTCTTCAGAATAACTACACAACTTACACCTAATATAGTTTTAAGCTTCTGATATCATTTCCCTACTGAGTTCAGTGCTAGCTTTTTTTCTCTGTCAGCGTTTTTCTCATTCTTAAATTTTTAAAATGTCACTTGAATTTTGGTTTTGAGTACCATGTGGTAAAAGGATTGTCTTCATTCTTTCCACTTTACTTCATCTGAACTTTGATGAAATGACTGCTGTGAGGGAGACTTTGCTATACCTCCTAACAATCACCAATTTCAATTTTGTTTATTTTGCAATAATAAATACTTTATAAATTACCCACCAAAGTTATGTGTTTTAACCTTAAATTCAATAAATCTGTTAATGTTTTTTCTTTTTTGAAAACTTAGTTCTCTAAATTTGGACTTTTATATGACATCTACTATTATAAATAAATAAATAAATAAATAAATAAATAGATAGATAGATAAATAGATAAATAGATAAATAGATAAATAAATAAAGAATTGTTGGGGCTGGAGAGGTGGCTCAGGGGTTAAGCCTCTGCCTTGCAGGTGGAAGGTCCTGAGTTCAGATCCTAAACCCCACATATAGAAGCTGGGCAGAAGTGGGGGTAGCCTGCATTTCTGGTCCTAGTAGGGCAGAGCCTGTGAATCCTGGGCCAGAGTAAACAAGGAGGAGGTGGAGGCGGTCCATGATGGTTCCCGAATTCGTTGGTGGTTCTACATACACACACATACATGCACACACGCACACACCATCATACATGCACAATTGAATAAAAAAATTAAAAAATTTAAAAAAAAGAATTGTTACCTGAAAATATTGGTGCTAAAATCTGAAGGGAAAAAAAAATTTTTTTGCGTAGACATTGATTTCTCCATAGGGAGAACTTACTAGTTACAGTATACCTGTTTATACTTCCAGATAAAATATTTGGGGACTTTCAGCAAGTCAATACACAGTTATCAAACTAGATATCAACTTCAATAAATAGTTGTCAACTTAGTGCCAAAAGCTTTCAAACTGGTATGATATCTTAGAAAACCTATTTAGCTAATTTGGTCCGAGAGGTCATCAGTCAGTCCTGTAGTAATACTCAAGCTATACAAGGAGAAGAAATGATATGTCAAACACAGAAATGGACTAATGAAACTTTTTTATTTCTAACACATTTTAATTAATGTACTCTGATTAGGTGTTTATGATTTACATGTCATCTTTACATCAAATGAGGAAAACATTTGTCTCAAAGAGTAGATATTTTCTCCAAAATTGAGCATAAAATAAAGATTTTAATTTGGTTGAAAATCAGAGGTACCTAATTCTAGAATAAGTACTTTGTATACTTAGAAGATTGTCTATGGTTCACTGTATCATCAGTGACCCAACTAACATTAGAATCGGTAAAAAATATTCTTGATGATGACATAAGAAAGATTAGGCAAGTAAATGTGTTGTCATGATAATAGAATGAATAGCCTGTTCTGAACATGCAACAGATGTGTTAATTTCATTAACATTAATAAATCTGTTGACTGCACTTTTTAAAAAACTTACACTCCCCACTCATTATTGGAACTTTAGTATCAAACTTTTTTGATGAGTTTGATTAAGAAATAGTTCAATTGTTGGGAGGTGCTGTTCTGTTTAAATTAGCTGCAATATAGTTATAATAAAGATATCATCATCATAGAAAATAATGACAAAATAGACAGTTTCTTGGTTGTGAATAGAAAGAAAACATTCTCGTGCTAATCAACATTCTTCTCGTGAAATATTTTTTAAATGTTTCTGCTTTTTTTCCTTTTTCTCATATTATGCAAGACTAGTTTTAAGCCAGATTCACCACACTGTGATTTGGTGTTCTGTGTGAGAACTCATTTCCTTGGTGCATGGCTTAAGCTAATAAAGACAACTTGATTCCCACACAGACTAGTTACAAGCAACAACACTTCTAATTCTGCCTGGCAGGCCTACTGAACGGGGTGCCAGCTTACATCAGTAGGTGGTGATCCTCCATCTACTCCGAAGCAGACATTTCAAACCCTAATTATACTGATTGTGAACTTGTAGAAAACATTAATAACGAAATTCATTTACATGTTGTGCAAAATGACACTTCCAATAATAGCTATAATCAAACCTCTTTTAGCTCCCTCAATTTGACTATTAAGGAAATGAAAAGAAAAATTAAGTTTCTTTTATAAATTAGGATATAGTTCTGTAAATCTGTCCAGATGAATAAGACATGTTATTGTTTCTCAACTGCCAGTTTGAATGTAAGAAGCTTCACTTGAATCATTCTTGAAAACAAATTTTTAGAATGCTTTTTAGAAAAAGCCTTTAGATCTATGCTACAATGAGATAGACATTTCACAAAAGCATTTCAAAGAAGCATATCATATTAATCATATGGCCACTATTTCAGATGAATCAGTGAATTCCCTGAAATCATGTAGTCTGAATCAACCTGCTTTGATGACAGTTAACAATTTTTCACTGAAGTAGTTTCAGATAGAAGCATAATTTCTGCTATTATACATTCTTACAGCAGATCTTGCTAGATTGTACTCAGTAATTTCATTAAACTTTCTAAAAAGTATTTCATATTTAATATACTATTAATAATGTCTACAATATTAAATTGCTTTCAGAATTAAGAAGTATATGAAATATGATTTAATATTGTCTACTATTTTGTGTATGTTAAATCTCTACAAATTTATTAAGTGAGAAAAATAACATTAAATTAAAATTCCATACATTCTATAATTTTCCCCCTCATTTATAAAGTTTATTTAGCTTGTGGTTTTTTAACTTTCATTTATTTTATATTTTCCCTTGTTGTACAAGTACAATAATCCATGATTCTCTCCTTCCCCCTTCTTACCTACCCATTAACTTCCTCCCTGATCCCTCCCTTCCCTCCCTTTGTCAATCTACCCCACTCCATCCCACCCTCCTAACTATCTGCTTCTATGATTCCTGGACTTCCCTCTGAATCATCTGCTCTGATGGGAGTTTCAGACCTCTGTGACTGACCAAGAAGACTTTCCTAGGACAAACCCACTGATAGGGGCACTTTCTTTCACACGTCAAGCCTTGGCTATTAGGATTCTTAATGTTTGGAAATATTCCTATGCAAATCAATGCATGTTGATTTGTTTACCATTGTTCAGGTAAGGATAAGTCTTACATCAGTGAATTCATGGACACAGCAGCCCTGCCTTGCATGGATTGTAATGTGCAATGGGGGACCTCCCTTTCTTTAGGCTCTTACATTCTAACTAATCTGCTTCCTCAGGGATCCCTGAGACTTAGAATTGGGAGGAATTTGACTAGCCTGAATCCAGGTGGACATTTCAGAGTCACTGGTACTCTGTACTCTGCACTATTTTTCATTGCTCTAGTCTGTGTCTTGTCTTGGTGCTGAAATCCTGTCCTATTTAAAGGTTAAAAAAATGGTAAAAATGTCCTTTGTACAAGAAAAGGCTTAAAGGAGAAGAGAAGATCAGGGTTGGGCCACACTAGTGAGTGGAGTTGGCTGAAACATCTGCTTCCTAAACCCTAACCCCCACCTGTCCATGAGAGAGAACACATGTAAACATTGTAAATCAGTCTGTATAACAGTGGATGGCGATGAGCCTAAATGTGACAAGATGAAATGTCTCAATATTTATGGGCTTTTCTTAACAGTTTCCTTATTTATGGATCAGTTTAACTATGTTTCTCTGTCTTCACTCTCTTGTGGGTCGTCTTTCCCCTACCCCCTCAAGTTATGATATATTTTGGTTATATTGGATATTTTAGAGATTTTCCCTTGAGTATGTCATTATGAAGGCTTGGTACTAAGTCCCTTATTAAGGAGCATATGTAACATCTGTCTTTCTGTGTCTCAGATACTTCGCTTGGCATAAATTCTTCCAATTCCATCCATCTACCTGGATATTTCATTAATTTTTGATAAATGTGTAGTATCCCATTGTGTATATATACCACATTTTCATTATCTACTCATCAACTGTTGGACATTTAGGCTGATTTCATGTCTTTGCTATTGTGAACAGTGCTGTGATGAACATAGATGTACACGTCTCTATGGTAAGATGAGACAGTCTTTGTGAATAATTCCAGTGGTGGTATAGCT
The DNA here is from genome assembly GCA_023101885.1 of Typhlomys cinereus. Lineage (NCBI taxonomy): Eukaryota > Metazoa > Chordata > Mammalia > Rodentia > Platacanthomyidae > Typhlomys > Typhlomys cinereus. The sequence continues at coordinate 11,751,767 of JALPQD010000020.1, forward strand.
GGGTCATAAATCTTTTAAGAAATGGCCATATTGATCTCTAGAGTAGTATGTACAAGTCTGCATTGCCACCAGCAATGAACGAAGGTTCCCTTCTCCTCACATCCTTTCTAGCATTTAGTTGTTGCATATGATTTGGATTTTTATCCATTCTGACTGGGGTGAGATGATGTCTTGGGAGTGGTTTTTGATTTGCATTTTCCTAATTACTAGGGAGGTGTTGGGCTAGCCCAGAAAAGATGGCGCTGGGAGGAAGTGAGCAGGGAGTAACCGACCACATGGGGCTTAAGATGGCACTGGGAGCTAGTGTGCTCGGCATAACCCTGTTTACATCACAGGGAACCTGATTGGTTCGTAAGAGTTCTGTAACGCTGACCCTAGCCTGTCAAGCCTGTGTGCTGTGCAGACTTTTAATATGATTGGCTGCCTATTCCGCACCTTGAGATCTCTTGTCTTTATAAACTGCTGCACCGCCCACAATAAACTGAGTTCCTCCTTTGACTTGACTCCCTGTCACATCTGAATACCCTTGGAGGGCTAGGAACAGGCACAGTCACTGCTCTCCATCCAGTCAGCCGAGAGCTGGCGACAGGAGTCTGAAACTTATAGGGAGATAAAACAATTTTAAGGTACTTGTTGGATATTTTAATTTCAGCCTGGAAAATGTTTCTATTAAGATCCATGGTCAATTTTTAATTGGTTTTCATTTTTTGAGTTCTTTGTACACTCTGGATATTAGTCCTTTATCATATATGTGATTAATGATGATTTTTTTTCCCATTCTGTTGGTTGTCTTGAACAGAAGCTCTTTAATTCAGAGATTTCACTTGTTGAGTGTTGGTTCTATTTCCTTTGCTATTGGGGTCTTACTAGAAGTTGCCAGCCTAGGCTAATCAGTTTGACGGAGTTCCCTACTCATTATTCCAGGGTTTTTATAGTTTCTAGTCTAATATTAAGGTCCTTGATCCATTTGGAGTTAAATTTTGTGCATAGTGACAACCAAAGTTCCAGTTTTAGTATTATGCATGTAGCCATCCAGTTTTGCCAGTACCACTTATTGAAGATTGAAGATGTTGTTCTTTGGCCATTGAGTTTTTTGAGCCCCTTCAAACACTAGATTATGGAGGTATATGAACTTATTTCAGGGTTTTCAACCCTTATACATTGATCTATGAGTCTATTTTGAAGCAAATACCTTCTATCTTTATTACTATAGGCTTGTAGCACAGACTGAAGTCTGGTATGGTGAAATCTCCAGCTGACATTTTATTATTCAATATTTTTACTGCTACCCTGGGCCTTTCATAATTCCATATGAATTTTGACATTGTTTTGTCAAAGTTTAAAGAATTGCCCTGGAATTTTTATTGGTATAGCAGTGAACCTGCATATTGCTTTAGATAGAATGGTCATTTTCATGATGTTAATTCTATCAATCCAAAAATGTGAAAGACCTGTACATTGTATAATTTTCCCCAAATTTTATTTACATAAAGTCAAACCGTATTCATGAATGTGTCCATTCTCTATTATCACTCATAATTTTAAAGAGTTGAATACTCCATAAAACTAATCTATTTCATAATATCCAAAAGCTGCTAAACATTTTTCTGCCATTTTCTAGCATTTTTATAAAAAAAACTAATTTCATTTTCTTCTGCATGACTGTGTTTATTACATTTTTGAAAGACTTTAGAACTACTTGTGATTGCAGCTAGAATGTTGTTAAGTATATATTCACTGTAAAATAATGAAGTTTTTGTGGAAAATAAAAAGAATGAACTTGAAATTCTTTTTAATATATCTTAGACATATTGTATTTTTATGAGTAATTTACCTCAGAATTTACATCTAAGTTTTAAAATGAGGTTTAGCTAATTTTGGTAATTTTTTGATGTATCATCTATACTCACTTTTGCAAATTCTTGCTCAATTCTCATGGAATGACTTGTTCAACAGTATTCAACAGTCAACTAAATGAATGTATTAGTTCATTTATACTTCAATTGATCATATAACTGATAGCTTAGCATATTCTTTTATTGATTTGATTTGTATTGACTCATACATGTATTGTCAAACCCATCACACTTCATTTTCATTTCTCCTGATCTTGGAATCAGAACTTATGAGCCATAAAACCTTTTGGTTTTCTGGAGTCCTTCATGTAATTTTTCCTCAGTCTGATAATTTATGCACTGATGATGACATTATGAACATGGTTCAACTTGTGGACAAATTTGGGTATTATAGTGATTTCCATCTTATAAAAATGAGCTGTGTAATTATAATTATTAAATGAAACACATTTTCTGTAGTATGTATTTCCTTTAGTTGTTTTCAGTTGCAGTTCAGTAATTTCTGAAGTCTATCCTTTACACCTCTATTGTCTAATTTTTTCACGTATTTTATTTTTTGTGATGCTATTACAAATGAAATTTCTTTCACTTTTTTCAGTCACCAAAAGCATTTTTTCATATTGATTATTCCATTTACTTCTGAATTCCATATTTCAATTTTTTTCACTTTTCACTTTTATAATGTAATTTTTGGGTTTTTTTGGGTTTTTTGGCATTTCAATCTTTAATTTCTTTTTTTAACATTTTTTATTATTTTTCGTTAATGTATGGGATAAATGACTTCGTATACATGCATGCAGGTGTGCTGGGCACATTCATGAACATTCATGTGTATAGTTTATTTCATGAAAACTTACGATTTCTTTTTTTAATTTTATTATTATTATTATTTATTCAACCGTGCGCATGTGCGTGTCTATGTGCACGCGCGCGTGTGTGTCTCTGTATGTGTGTGTCTGTGTATGTGTAGAACCACGGACGAATTCGCGAACCACCATGGACGCCTCCATCTCCTTCTGCCCCGGGATTCACAGGCTCCGCCCTACCAGGACCAGAAGCGCAGGCCGAGAAGCGCAGGCCGCCCCCGCTTCCGCCTGGCGTCTATACGTGGGATCTGGGATCCGAACTCGGGACCTATCCGCCTACAAGGCGGAGGCTTAACCCCTGAGCCACCTCTCCAGCCCAAAACTTACGATTTCTTAAAGGTATTGGTATACTTATTCATATATGCTTTCTGACACATATCATCTAGCAAAAATTATAAGTTTTTAGAATCTTACATAGTTTATTTATCTTACATCACATTTATTAAATGTTTAGAAGTGTAGCAGGCAGCTACATAGCAGCAAAGATGATTAACTTTGGCACACTTAACCTTTTGTGGAAGTCAAGAATCTTCTTCTGATTAATTCTGGGTTGAGGTCACACAAACTCTGCTCAGTTTTAAGAATTCCCTCTTCTAGTTTCCCAAGTCAAAACAATCCCTCAATTATTCCAAAAGTTTAGGAAGGTAATTAAATTCCATAAATGCCTTTTTAGGTTAAAGAAGTCTTTGACAAAGAATGAGATTGTTGAGTGGAAAGAATCTCAAATAATCAATATGCTGGAAATTTGTTTAATCCCTGGAATTACATTTTAAGACAATATTCTACACATATTGAGATAATATTTGCAACCATGCTCTTCAGATTGAAACTAGTTTTCTGGAAACATCATGTAAAAATAAACTACAACAAAAATACTAGAAATCTAATTTATAACCTAGTGGATTTCATGACAATTTTTCTAGGCTATAAGTTAAATCTGAGGAAAGATATTAATATTAAAATGATTCAGGAAACATAGCAAGGAGCTGCCCAAATGCTTCATTTGATTAAATGTGTTTCACCTGAGTTCAACTTATTAAACAGTAAGCAAAGCAAAACCAAAACCTCATATTTATTTTGAGTAGTGGGCATGTTGGCATGATATTTTCCAAGAATGTTAGTTATTTTAGGAAACCCAGTGGTTATCAAAGTTTATTTAATTTTAAATAATGAAGGACACAAGTACCACTTGAGAATTTGGCTTGCATCAATCTTCTAAATCTAAACATTAAAACAGCGTGTTCAAATTACTTTTGAGCTCCTATATTTCTAAAGTTAATTTATGTGTTCATTTAGCAATTCATGAAATTTCTACCCCAATATTATGGCTGAAAAACATGTAGAAGATTCTCATTACCTTCCAGGTATAATTTATATTAAATATTTTTATATTGAATATCATAGATAAATTTTAAGAAACTCAAATGTAGATTTAATTTATATTAAGTCATATATGGGGGCAAGCAACTTTCTTTGATATAAGCATCCACATGGCACATGAATGCACTCAGATGAGCCCTTTTGTATTTTATGTTGCTCTAGAACCATGTGTAGTGCAAAAGTAAAGCAGGCATTTGTTCAAGCTGTAACTTATCTCTGGTTATAAATCTTAGTCTGCTTTTAGTAGTCTCTTACTTCACCATATCTTAGGAATTACATTTTACTTTTACCTTCTATGCGGTCTACTGTTTGATTCCTCAAAAGAGCAAGATGAAGCATTACTTGTCTTTTTGTGTTTGGCTTGTTTTACTAAACATAATGATCTTCTGTTCCATGTTGTCTAAAATGACAAGATTTCATCCTTTTTTGACCATTATATTTTGAAACAAATTTTCTACTGTTTTCTCACTTTTCTTGGGGATTTTCATTGAACATATGTTGAATCTCATGACAAGATTTCAGTCTATTTCACAGCTGAGTATTATTGCATTGCATAAAAGTAACATGTTTCTTTATCACTCATCAGCTGATTAAAATGTTTTTATTTCCTGATTCTTGGTTATTGTGACTAGTGTTGCAGTAATCATGGACTACAGGTATCTCTTTGACATGCTTACTCACAGTACATTAGATAAATACCCATGAAGTTATGAGATTTCTATCAGTGGGACAAAAATTCCCAAGATGATTGAAAAGTAAGAAAGATTTTGTTCATGATTTTAGATGTATCGGTTTCTAATCATTAGTACTCCAGCTTTGTTTATGCCTCATTTTTCAAAATGCCCATGATTATACCCAGATCTTGAAGATTTTTACCTAGTAATAATATTGGGGTTAAAATTAAGATCTCACATTCATTTAACTTTATTTTGTACAGAATACATGATACAGATTTAATTTTACTCTTCTTTAGTTTTATATGCAGTTTTCCCAGCACCATTCAAAAAGCTTCAGTATTTTCATGCATGTTTTGACACATTTGTCTAAAGTTATATGACTCTAATTATTTGTTTTTTTTTCTAGTTCCTCTAATCTAAATTTCCTTGTTTGTGTTTTGTCATTATTCCTATGCTGTAGACTCAGAAAGGTAATGAAAACTTCCATTATCCTCCCCTCCCCTCCTTTTACTTTCCCTTTCTGTGCTCTTCTCATTTCATACATTTGTGTGCCTATAGGGACCTAAGGATAAGATTTTTGGATTGTGCTTTTTTTTCTCCTACAATTTATTTTTTTCCTAATCATACAAGCTCAATAGGTACCCCTGTCCTCTCCCTCCACTTCCCTTCCCCCATCATCCCCCATTGCACTCTCCAGTCTTCCTCCTCCCTTCCCTGTGCTTTCACCTCCTTTCACCTCCTCCCTCCCTCCCCCTCTCCCTGTGCTTGCCCGATCCTCCCTCTCATTCCCTGGAACATTCATTTATGTGGGCAAGGAATCTCCCTCTGAGTCTTCCACCCTAGTGAGGGTTCAGAACTCAGTGACATAGCCTGGGGCCACTCCTTAGGCTCCACATTAGTATAGGAGTTCTCTATGACTATTTAATATCTCGCCTGTAAAGATCCTACTGCGAGAAGCCTTCTCCCGCGATCCATGCTAGACTTTGGGGGATCATTGACATGTCAGTCATTGGGCAGGTCAGGCAAAGTCCAATTTTGGCTGCTACAGCCCTAATTTGTATGAAGTATTTTGCATATCATTGGTTCTCCCCATTTTAGGCTCTTACAATCTTGCCACCCCTTTTTCCCCAAGGTTCCCTGAGCTTTAGAATGGGGAAAGATTTGGCTTATCTGGTTCCAGGTGAACAAAGTCTTTGGTGTTCTACATTATAATTTGTTGTTGTATTCAGTTTTGCTGTTCCTGCACTGCCCGTGACTGCATCCTGATTGGTTTCAAAGGTCATCTCCTAACCAAAAATAAGACTGTTTAAATGTAGATCTTAATACAAGAGGAGACTCAAAGGTAGATGGAAGAATAGGAGTAGGCCACAACAGTTGGGGGAGGGTCAATGTCTCATTTGTAGGATGGTTACTGTCAATCTGCCAGTCCCTATACCTTCCCTGATTGATGGAATCAAACCAGTTCAGTCCCAAGTGACTAGGAAGAGAAGTGAGAGTAAGCTGCACCATATGTGTTGCTACTTACATGCAATACGTGAACGACAAATCATGCTCTGTCTTTTTATTGCTTGCTCTGGGGATTTCCAGGTTCTGTCTTCCAAGACTGGACTTACCAGCTAAAGCCACATCTATTTTATGATCAGAATAGGATCTGGGGATCTGAACTCAAATTCTTTGGCTTTCAAGGCAAAGACATTCACCACTGAGATATCTTATCAGCTTTAATATTTTCTTTCTATTTATGATTACTTTGACTATGCATCATCGTTTGTGTTTCCACATGAGTTTTCAGACTATTTTGTAGTTCTATTGAGTGAATTATCTTTGTAACTTAGATAGAGAGTTCTTTGAATCTGAGTATCACCTTTGGTAATGTAGCAAATTTTAGAATATTAATTTTATCCAACCAAAGAATAAATTTTTAAGCATCATTTTGACCACATAGAAAATAATCCTCAAGAACCAAAAAGTGATATTACATAAAGTAAAAGGTTTCTGCACAGGAAAGAAACTGTAAAAAAAAAAGTAAACAGATAGCCTACAAAAAGGGAGAGAATCTGTTATAACTAAATTTTAGTGAGGGGGTCAATATATACATATATTATGAAGTGCAATGATTAAATATCAAAGATATAATACTGGCAATAAATAATTATCTAATGAAATGGACACTGAAGAAAAGACAGTATCTCAATAAATGGTGTTTTGAACATTGTTTATCTACACATAGAATCTTTATCTCTGGCCTTGAATGAAAATTAACTCCAAGTTGATCAAAGTCCTCAGTATTGGAAAGGAGACATCCAAACACTTGTTAAAAAGAATAGGGAGTACACTTGACTTTCTTAGCTTGAGTAAAGTGTTTATGAATAGAACCCAAACTGAATAGGAAATGAGACCCACACTGAACAAATGGGGTTTCATGAAACTAAGAAGTTTCTATTTTGCAAAAGGTAGATAATTGAGCCAGAAGGCAATCCACAGCATGGAAGAAAATTATTGCTCACCTCATAGTTGATAGAGAATTAATAACTGGAACATGTAAAGGACTCAAAAATTAAACACAAAGAACTCAAAAATTAAACAATCAATTTAAAAATGGACCACAGAAGTAAAAAAGAAAATGTACCCATGATGAAACTCAAATATTTGCCACTAAAAAAAGTTTCCATCTCCCTAGTCATTAGGAAAATGCAAGTTAAAAGTATTCTGAGACAACATAATATTCCAGTAATAAAAAAGCACAAGGACCAGCAAATACTGTTGAGGATGCTGAGAAAAGAAATCCCTTCTTAATTTTTGGTGAGAATTTTAATTTACACAACTTCCTTTGAGATCAGTATGTAGGTTCCTCAAAAAAAGCTAAAAATTGAGCTATCATGTGGACCCAGGTATACAATTCCATTCCCAAAGGACACTACATCTCATTACAGAGAAATTTGTACATTCATCTTCATTGTAGCTCTATTTACAATATTAAAGACATGGACTGAGTCTTGATGTTGAAGACAAACGGATGAATGGATAATGAAATGTGAATGTACACATAATGGGATACTATTCAACTGACAAGAAAAGGAGATCAATTAAATTTGCTAGTAAGTGGTTTTAGGAAGAAATCATACTGAGCGAGGTATCCCAGATACATGAAAATGTGACATGTGGATGACATGTCATTGAACTTTCAGAATTCTAGACTCAAATGCAACCTTCTATAGAAACCACAAACTTTAAATGAGCATAAGTCAGAAGATGGGATATGATCCGAAAAGATTAGAGACAAAAGAACATAGGCTAAAAAGTTCCAAATGACAATTAGGGAAGAAAAGCTTTAAAAAGGACAGAAGTAGATATATGGGGTATAGGAGTCACAGGGGAGCATAAATTCAAGCAGCTGAGGAAGAAAAACAACCAGTGGCCTCAAACAGCTATGAATGCTACAGTGTACAATAACAACAACTCTAACAGGAGAATTTCAGTGCTGATATGCTATTATGTAATGTGCTAGGGGTAACCAATTGTTCTCCAGTGTTTTTGTAGGCCCGATTATTAGCATGGAACACATGTGTGCTACCACCCAATTAACAATGGTAGGCGAGGTCATAGGTGCTAGATGGGAACAGGCATCTTAGATTTACTTACAAAAGCTTCAGAGTAAAATATCTTTTAAGAACTTCTTAACATATCCTTTAGTAAGAAAAGCCTTTAGCATTAAACCAAGAATTATACTGTTGCAATGAAAAATAATTCGTGCAGAAAACCACAATTGACTAGGGTGCAGAGCAGATGTGATTCTGCTGTGCTCACCCCTAATTAGGTCATCAAAATCACTCCCCTTTCCAGGGTTCAAGGAATCCAGTTGATGAGGGGTCTGCATGATTTTAAGAGACCGCGGGTGGGTGGCAATACTACCAGCCACTTTACTCTAGAACCTACTCTAAAACCTCCACTAAACCTACATGATAGCTAACCTGTCAACTTTCCCTCATGGAAAAGCAAGGACCTCAGGGGAGAATGGTTGGAACTAGTCCAATACAAGAGAAAAGGGGGCTTTCCACTCATGGTTTTGCCTACTAGTGTACTGTTCAAGTCATGGGAGGTACCTTGGAAATTGCCTGTGCAAGCAACATGAATGACACCCAATAAACTACACATGATGGGAGAAGTATAGGCAGAGGGAGGCATTTAGAATGGGGAACAAGAAGGAGGGTAGAAAAGGAGGGGGAAATGGAAGATGAGGGGTTTGGGGAAGGTGGAGAAGGGAAAGATGAAGACACACAAATTCATTCCAAATCTGAAGCTTCAAATAATCTTAGATAAACTTCAAAATTAATGAAATTCTTAGCTATCAGAGGGATGCAAATTAAAGTGTTCTGAGATTTCATCTTACTCCAGTCAAAAAGTCTGTCAAGAAGAAAAGACGTAAATTGTGGCTAGGAAGTGTTAAAAGAGAAATTGTTATTCACTGATGAAAATACTAATTATCACAGCTGTGATGGAAGTCACATTCATATTCATAGCTAGATATAGGACTCCTAGGCATATACTCAAATGACTCTGTATCCTTTCATAGAGATACTTTTGCATTTTTGTGTAATAGTACATTGTTGGAATAGCAAGGGAAAGAAACCAACTTAGGTGTCTAACAACAAATGAATGGATAATTAAACTTCAGTATGTATGCACATTTACATTTTATTCAATAGTAAAGAAACTGCAATCATCAACTTTGCAAGCCAATGAAGAGTGATAGAAAAAATTATAACAATATATATTATGTATAATATAATTAATAGTTTATATTAATTTGGAAACTACAGATTTAGGAAGACAAAAATTGTCAATCATACATGTTTTCTTCTTTCTGTAGAATGTACCTTATGATATTTATTTGTGTGCATTTAACTGGGGGCTTTGTTTGGATTGTAGGCTTTGAAACTAGAAAGAGATCTTGTAGGTAGTAACAGGAGGACTCAAGGAAGGACTAATCTCTGCTTCCTCCTTTTCCCCTTCCTCCCTTTCCCTGTATCTCCCACCTCACTTTCCTCTCTCCCTCTTTTTCCCTCTCTCCATCAACATGTGTTCCAGCAGCATATATACTAAAGCTGGAATGATGCAAAGATGATTATTATGGCCCCTGTGGAAGGATGACTGTGCATATTCATAAGACATTCCATATTCTTTATTTTTTTAAAACTTGTACTGATTCATATTCCTCATTAATGTATGCAAGTATATCCTTGGTTTTTATGCATTTTCCTTTTCATTTCTAGAGCTTTCACAATTTTGAAGTTTTATATATTTTTCCCTATTTATTTTGATTCTTGCTCCTATTCTGTGTTTGAATTTTTGTTAAATATGCCAAAATATTCTTGACTTCCAGAGCCCAAGATGTAATTATTCCTCCTGCCATAGCCTCCTATGAATTAGAATCATGGGGATGAGCCACCATACCCAGGCTTATCCCCTCTTTTAATCTTTTCAAAACATATTTAAAATCTATATTTAGACAATTACACATGCACATTTAATTTAATTAACACCTTTAAAATCATTTTGTGTCCACCATTTAAACCAATTTTTTTTTACTTTACAAATAAATATAGTCACAATTACATGCGCTCAGTTGGAATTTCTTTTTTTCTCCCACAATTTATTTTTTTCCTAATCATGCAAGCTCAATAGATACCCCTGTCCTCTCCTACCCCAATCATCCCCCCCTTGTATTTGCCCCCTTTCCCCCTTCCTTTCACCCACTTCCCTCCCTTCTCCTTTCCCTGTGCCCCCCTCTTCCTCCCTCCCATTCCCTAGAGCATCATTTTTTGTGAACACCAAACTTCCCTCTGACTTCTCCACCCTAGTGAGGATTCAGGACTCAGTGACATAGCCAGGAGCCCTTTCTTGGGATCTTCATTAGTATGAGAACTCTATTATGACTGCTTAATCCCTTGCCTGTAAGGATCCTACTGCCTGGATCTTTCTCCCCTGTGATCCATGCTAGACTTTGGGGGGTCCTTGACATGTCAGTCATTGGGTAGGTCAGGCAAAGTCCAGTTTTGGCTGCTGCAGCTCTAACTTGTGTGTAGTATCTTGCATTTCATTGGTCTTCCTCATGGTTAGGCTCCTACAATCTTGCATCCCCTTCTTCAGCAAGTTAAACCAATATTTTTATATCAATTGTTTTTTTGTTAAGTGTGATCTTTTGTGTATTAGGAAGTGGGAAAGGAAATTACATGGCTAACAAATTGATAAAGAGACATATTGATTATTAACTTCATATAACTAAGTAAAACCATCTGACCTTTTATCAAAATTACTCATTTCTTGGATATCACCCCCTGGCCAGATATAAAATGCTGTTAAAATAGTCTTATTATAAGAGTAGATTCAAAGGTAGATGGAATAAGAGTAGGAGACCGCTGTGGAGGGGAGGAGTCAGTCTCCCATTTGCAGGATGGTTACCTTCTATCTGCCAGACTCTATGCCCTCCCTTTCTGGTGAGTTTATACCCCATCAGACGCAAGTGACCAGTAGGGAGAATCTGCGAGCTCAACCAGATTTCTCATTACTTACTTGCAGTCCTTGATGGTGGCCTATTTTCTCTGCTGTAGCATGATTCCCTCTCTCCTTGCTTCTGGTGGGGCCCTCCTTCCCCTTCTCTCCCTGCTTATAATCTTTGCAATTACTGTAGGTATTACAAAGATTTATCTTTGAGTGTGTCACTAAGTGGGTTTGATACTAGGATCCACCTATTAGGGAGTACATACGGCATTTAATTTTCTGTGTTTGGGATACTTCACTCAATATAATTTTTTCTGAATGACCTGTGCAATTACCAACATATATTGAACCCCCAAAGTCTAGCATGGATCACAGGCACTATGATGCTTAGAGGAAAGGGATTAACAGCCACAATAGTGTTCTTATACTAAAGGGGAACACAAAAAAGAGCTCTAGGCAATGCCACTGAGTCCTTACACTTCATCAGAAAGGAAGACCTAGAGGGAAGTTTGACATGCACACTAAAGGATGCTCCAGGAATGGGGGAGGGAGGAAGCACTGAGAGAAAGGGAGGGAGGGGGGAAAGGAAAGGGAAAAAGGGGGGAGGTAGCAAGGGGATCCAGGGAGGGGTGAAGGGAGGAAGGGGAATGGGGTACTTCTTATCAACTTTGTATGAGTGGAAGAAATAAATAAAAATAGATAAGTAAATAATTTTTTTTAAAAAAAGAGACAGGATCTTTTCTTCTGTGCTTTCCTTTATTTGGCCAGGGTCTCATGTGTTCCATCCTGAGGATGATCTTGAACTTCTCTCCAACACCTGAAAAAAAATTACTCATTTCTTGTAACTAAATAAGAGATAAAACTTGTACTGTTTCCTCAAAAAAATCCATGAAAGTGTTGATTATGCAAAATCTAATTACAGTATAAACATGACTTCAAAATATGCAAAATTCATATGTGCTAATTAAATTGATGGTAAATATTGATGCTAATTAATGGTAACATTTTTCTATAATTAAAATGAGACTATAGACATTGATATTTTGAGTACTTTTTAAACAATTGACTTATTGAAATCTATTTGTTTTCTTTCATTGTCTCTGTTGGTTAGAATTCTTTTTTTTTTTTTTTTTTTTTTTTTTTACAGGGGAAAGCGCGCACGCAGTCCCCCACTACCACAAATTATGCAGTCGAGTTTCCCACATTTGGGGAAATCGCAGGGGTCAGCACGTCCGGAGTGCAATGGATGAGCCTCACCCTGAGAAAACCGCCTTCGTGATCGCGGTATTTCCCCTGCCAGGTAAGTATTGTTGGTTAGAATTCTTTCATTGTCTCTGTTGGTTAGAATTCTTTATCTATGAAAATGAATGAGGATGTTGATGTGAGGGCTAAACTGAAGATCCATGAATGAGCAATCTGTTAGTTCTATCAATCTGTCTCTCAAATCAAACATTCATGATTTTATTTAGTAGAGACTTCCATAAATCATTTTCAGTCCATTCTGCCCTTTGAATATCAGAAGAGGAAGCATCTTCAAATGTCCTACAATGTATCCCTCTATTTTAAAAACGAATAAACAGGGCTGGAGAGATGGCTCAGGGGTTAAGCCTCCGCCTTGCAGGCGGAAGGTCCTGAGTTCGGATCCCAGACCCCTGCGCTTCTCGGCCTGCGCTTCTGGGCCTGGTAGGGCGGAGCCTGTGAATCCCAGGGCAAAAGGAGGTGGAGGCGTCCATGGTGGTTTGCGAATTCGTCCGTGGTTCTACACATACACAGACACACACACACGCGCACGCACATACACACGCACATGCGCACAGTTGAATAAATAATTTAAAAAAATGAATAAACAGCTGATTAAGTTGAGCACATGACTTATTCAAAATTATGTACTTAGAGAATATTAGAACCATAATTAGAGTACCATCAAATTTTTACTACTCACAAAATATTTTAAAATAACTCATAATTTCCTTCCACCCTTCACTTCACTTTTCCTAAAGTTAGTTATTTCCACTGCTTTTTTATAGTTTTCAAAGCTAAGGTCTAAAGATTTTAGGTTCTTTTCATGAGTTTCTTATTTATTCTATGTCACCAGTTATCTAATCCAGAATCCCATGTCCAAGGAATTGAACCCTTTGCATACCTTCTTTTAACTGAGAGAAATGTGTTCCCTGTATTCTGGGAAAATATCTCATGGTTGTATTCACCTTCAGGTGATGGTGGAATTTGCAGATACTTTGAACACCACCGGGAGGATGTTTTGTGCATTTCTGGCCTTTTTTATAATTCTATTTATAGTTGTTGTTTTTCAGCCCACAGAGATGGGACCTAGAAAATATGTGATGTTTAATCTCTATATTTCTAACTTATTTTTCATAGTATAGAAATATTAAATCTGTTGTATTTGTATGGTAATATAGGACAAGGAAGTACAATAAGAAATGTCAGATAATATGAATGAGATGTTCAATGACAGAAACAAATTTCATTTAGAGAAATCCCTTGCTTTGTGATTCTCATGTGGGGATCTTCAGGAACAGGGTCATACTGTCAGATTCTGGAGGCTAAGGAAGAGCAAGTGCCTACATTATTTTGTGCACAATGGAGACTTTTCTGCCCAACAGCATATTAGGAGGAACCACATACTTGTTATTGGTACTTTATATAATTGCCTATTGCTTGTGGTAGGAGCATCTCAGGGCAGTTTCTGTGTTCCTTTTTGCTCCTTACTCTTTGTTCCTCTGTGTAGGACATATCAGTTAATGGTAAGATACAACCAAGCAGAAACCTTAATTATAAATCTATCAAAAATTATAATTTGAAAAAAGTGATATAATTTTTCTTCTTTTTCTGTTCTTTTCCCCTCCTTCACTCCACCTTTCTTTTCCTGCTCCTCCTTCTTTTCCTTCTTCTTGTTCTTGTTCTTGTTCTTCTTCCTCTTCAATTTCTCTTCTGTTTCTCTCTCCCTTTTTCTTCTTTTTCACTGATAGAAAACATACTTCTTATATAGATTTCATGGTAAATTTAGCATCCTGCACTAAGATAAATCCAAAGGTCAATTTTTTTCTTAATTTTTCAGATACACTCTTTACTATGGTTGATTTTTCTTTAATATATCTTGATAATTCATTCATTTAATTCTTTCTTAATTCCAGGTTCACTAAGGTACTAAGGTTTTAAAATACTTAGACAGAAAATATGAAAATGACTGATAAACTGAAATTAGAATTCTAAGAAATATTAAATGCATATATGTTTTGTTTATAAGAGAAATATGATTCATTTGAGAGAACTTGTTTCAGAAAATAGTGAAACTTTTATGCAATGGAGACTTTTGGAGGAACTACATCACTGAGTCGGGGGTGGCTTGAGGTTTAAGAGCTCTAGCATGCTCTCCCCCCCATCTTAAGCATGGCCACAATGTAATTCCAGTCTGTCAAAATGCCTTATACTTTACTGCCTGTCCCATGACCTCCCCATCTCAGTGGGGTGCTCTCTGGAAAACTAAGCCAGAATCAACAGTTTTCTCCATTGAGCTTGTTTGTTAGATACTTAATCAGTTAATGAGGTTAGTAGCTAGGCAAGGGACATTAATGCAGCCATTTGAGATTATACATACATATATATAAATAATGCAATGTTTCCGACCATCTGTAAATATCTAAATTAACATTTAGCCTTGATAACAGTAAGAGGAAACATTATTATTTACTATTACATTGAGAAAGTGGGCTTTAATATTGTGATAAGGAGAATAAATTAATGTAATTTACTTCTTTTTATTGTTTGGAAATAGATAAATAAAGTGATCTAAATAATCCCAAAATTATTTTATAAAAATATCATAGATAATCATTGACCTGCTTCACAGATGACGCTCACTTTCAACAGAAAGAATATATGCTATTTTTTCCTATTTTTTAGCTTCATTTATTTTGCATGTGCACGTGTATGCATATGAGCATGTGTGTGTATGTGTATTAAATGGCACTGTGTGTGCCTGTGGAGGAACAAGGGTGACTTCAGGAATCGTCTTTTTATAATTTTTACTTTTATCTCCTTTTTGCTTTCCTGGGGGATTTCCCAGGCTCTGCTTAGCATGTCCAGAAGTGCAGGACACTGCCATTTCCTTCTGGAGATTTTTATGGACCTGGAATCCGAACTCAGGTCAGGGCCTTCTGTTTCTGAGGCACAGTTTTAACTCTTGAAACATCCTCTAGTCTTGGTTTTCTCCTTTGAAGTACCTTTGCAATTTCACACAACATAACTTGAAATTAAACATTGTTGATGCAAGAGAGCTATATAATACTAGAAAAGAACAATCCTATATTACTGTTATTTATATTAGCATTGTTATAACTATTGGTTAAAAAGTCAGACTTTTCCACTTCCTAGGACTTCTAATACAGATTCTCTGTATCTTATTTCAAATAGAATTCATAAAAAAGATGAATTAATAGCATGAATATATCATTGCATTTAAATCCAGTAC
This sequence comes from Typhlomys cinereus, assembly GCA_023101885.1. Lineage (NCBI taxonomy): Eukaryota > Metazoa > Chordata > Mammalia > Rodentia > Platacanthomyidae > Typhlomys > Typhlomys cinereus. The sequence continues at coordinate 11,767,539 of JALPQD010000020.1, forward strand.
TCTAAAATGTTCAATATTGTGCAAAAATATAATAATAATATTTTAGTAGGTATTGATCATTGAACGTTTTCCTCCAGTAAATTCCTCAGCATTTTAATAACTGATTCATTTCATTGTTTGGGTTTTGCCCATGTTGATCCTTCACTTGTTTAAAAAATTGTCCAGTAATAATTGGGATTTTTGTCATTGTCAGATTATATAATTAGGTATCATTTAATGAATATGGTGAAGCCTAAAATTGTCTTTAATTTATTCATGCAAAATTGTCCAAAGCCTAACTTTAAAATTGTGCACATAATTTATATGCTTTGGCTCCCATCTTAACTCTTAAATAAATGCTCATATGTGTTCCCAAGAACATACAGAGAAGACACAATTGTGCATTTGAATGCCAATTTAGCATGAGTTCAAACAGTAGGCCTTTCTTTCAGTGAAGATGAAATGCTCTTTTAAAGTCTTTCATAATGGCAATGTGATTTAAAGATTAGAAATATATCATTACTAAACTAAGGTATTTATTTCATTATGTTCACATGACTGAATTGACTAGCTTTGTGATAAATGTTTGCCCTGACACTGAAGCATATGTACTTTAACACAGGTTTCCCCTCAGTGAAGGGCTTAACATTGCCTCTTAACCTTTGTGTTTTATTCATTAATGCTATTCTAGGAATGTATAAAACATTTTCAAGCCCTTCACTGAACACTGTCAACACAATTAGGTATTTATAACACTTGGAGAACAATGCAAGCCACAAAATGTTCCATAGCTGAGACAAAGAATTTTTGCTTGAGATGAACAGTGTATAAATTCAGTGACAAAGCTTTCCTGCCTGTTGCTGTTAAAAGCTACACAGGGACATTTTGAAAAGGGAGAACAAGTGAAATAACATTGGCTCCAGGGAAAGATTGAGTTGCCTGGAAACTTTCAAGGTAGCGCTTAATCACTCTTTTTCCTTTTTCCTGTTAGCTGGAAAGTATTTGCCTGAGTATTGTTGTGAAATGATGCATGCAAGCATATACTACATCCATGTCCAAATATTTGCAAACTTTCTGCATAGTTTTTGGAAGCTAGATTCAAGTACATTGAATTATACCAAAATATGGAGAAATTTTGATTCAACAGAAGAGTAAATCATCACACGTGTATGTGCACGTGTGTGTGTGTGCAGAAACGATAAATTCATAGTTGTTTAAGTCACTCTTTGAGCATGTGAGTCTTAATAATGGTTCTTACAGTGTTATATATAAACATTTCACTCTAATATATTCTTTAAGATTGTCATTCCTAATAAGAAAAATAGCATTAACTGTGCCTTATTGTTTGTCTGTTTAATTATAAAACAAAACACTAATCTCATTAACACAACATTACTGAATGAAGTTAATAAAAATGATAGATTCTATGTCTCCGAATATGTTGGTTTATTTGTTGGTAAAAATGCTACTAATCAATTTGTGGGAATTTTCATTGTTATTTGAAGCAATTAATTAAAAACCTTAAATATTCACACCGAATAACCCAATACATAACGTTCATGAACCTATTTCCTTGAAAAAAACAATTACAAATATGTTAACAAAGAATATATATATAAAATAAATTTAACGTTTGATTTTCCCCTTATATTCTTTTAATATGAATTCTCATTTTATTACAGCTTTCTTTTTCTCTTACTCTTGTCTCCTATAACTTGAAAATGTTACAGCTGGATTAAAGTAAATGTCCCAATTGACAAGTTTTTCAAAATCTGAAGTCAGATGTGGACATAAGTAAAACTTTGCCTGTTCTTAGAGATTTTTAATGCTAATGCAGGATTCATCTGGGAAAAAGACTGTCCACTTCACAGGAAATTATATCAGTCCTTTTATTTGACACATTTCTTTTATTAATCCACTCTATTGAAGTTTCTTCAGAATGGTAAATGTTATAGACTTCAAATGCTCCTCATCCTTATTTCTACTGTTAGCACATTGAAATACTGTGCTTCATTTTTACAACTTGTAAATGAATACATTTTGATATATTGTTTTTGACTGTAACAATGTCCCTTTTCTCCCACACACAGCTGGGATTAGCTTAACATTACTAGTCATGATCTCCAACACATTTGGCTCAGACTACATACAAAACTTTAATCTATTAAAATGCTAAAAAAGTACAGGGAATAATGTTTCATTTAGTCATCATGTATCCAAGAGAAACGATAATTTTAGAAATAGTTTTATCTTTAGCTAAGCAGCAAATTTTCATGAAATTCACATATTCTCATAAACAGTATTTGACCTGTTGTAAACTTGTGTTCTTAGTTGACAAATTAAAATGGTGAATGTCTATCGTCTGTTTTAAATTTTAGAACACACGAACCAATTGGAAGGGTTCAATTAATCTATTAGCTTTTTGCATTTATTTTCATTATTTATATTCACACATATCACACACATAAAGGTGCACATCCGTTAGCAGCAGCCCTTTATCTACCCTCCTTCGGTTGCACCCCTGATAATCACCATTCTTTTACTAACTACTTCAGTAAGTTTATCATTTCATATTGACAGAGAGACTTGTTCATTCCTCATGCTAGGGTACTAGGTTATTATATTTACTACAATGTCATTAGATTCATTATATTATCACATATTCATTGCATTTTGTATATTTAACTATTTCTAATGTACTTATAGTTTAGTCTGATTTCACATCTTGTATCTTGTGAAGGATGATAAAGTACATGTCAGTGTACAAAAAAGTTTTCCTCAAGGTAATTTTGATACATGTTTATCATGAATATTAAGCATTTTCAACCCCTAATATATGTTCTGTTTCTCTTCCTTCTCTCACTGAAAACCATAATTGTTTCTCTGTACTTGTGGGTTTTTAGCTTGTTTGGTGATTCCTTTTCTTGGTGTTGTTTAATACCCATGCTGTTTCCATAATGTGGGTGGGGGAGTTATATTTTCACTAACAGCAAGCAATTGTTCTCTTGTGAGAAATCTCAAGAATGCTGTTATATTTCATCTTCTTATGATAATCATTTCAATCTTTGAAAGGCAATGGTCATGTGATTTCAATTGGCATTTGAGAAAGATAACATGCTTTACTCAAGTATTACTAAGACTTCATATTTGTCTATTTTGAATTCCTCATATGATTTAAACCTGGACCATTCGCTATATATTTTCTGTTGTAACTTTTAAGTATTTTCTCCTAGTGTGTTCATATCCTGCCAGTATGTTATTTCCTTGATGTTCCATTAGCTTTCTAGTTTGACATAATTTTTCCTGTAAATATTAACTCCTTGGACAATATGATCAGAATAAAATATCCCTCAGACTTTATAAACATTTCTCCAATTTCTCTGCTTATACAATAAAATATATTCATTAATTTAAATATATCCATTCATTTAAGTATAATCCATTTTAAAAACCTTTCATTTAGTTATGAGAGAGAGGGAGAAAGGGAGAGGGAGAAAGGGAGTAAAAGGGAGAGGTGTGAGGAAGGGAGAAGACAACTTGCAAGAAAACTCAGCTCTTTTTTTCTACCATGTAGGGTCTGAGGATCAAACACAGGTCACCAGGTTTGCCACAGACTTCTTTAGTTTTTGAATTATCTTGCATGCCTCTTCAGTATTATTTGAGTTGATTTTAACATATTATTATAGTATTATAGTATTATTCCTTTGAAAGTGGTTATTTATAACCTTCTTCCATGTTCTTTAGGAATAATGACATCTTGTATAGTAGTTAACAGACTTCTTTCACCCTTGAGTGGCTGGTACTAGGGGATGAAATCCCTATAAATCTGCTTCTAAAATGCTGGAAGGAAGATATAACTACCTTCTTCCTCATTTGGACTTCTGAGAGTATGATGTTTTTTAAATTTGAAGCAAATCATGCTGCCTCCTGTTAATATTGATGGGGAATACTTGTATAACCTGCTTTGTACTTGACACTGTATCCTGCCTGTATGAAATCAGCACATCCAAATAAATGTCATGGAGCACCCTGAAGGCACTCCAGAAATGCAATGTCAGAGGTTCCCATTGAGTCATGATCTCCGATGAGTCAACATAACCTCAAAATCAGATTCTTTGCAGGTGTAACTGGTGCAGCAGGCAACTACAGCCATTTTGTTGCCTCAAAATCATTTGTTGAAATGTCCCTTGTGTATTTGTACCATAATAACCCAACACAATTAAAAACATAAATACATGGATTTATTTTTTTGTCTCTTTCTTACATTAGCCTATAGGGATTGCAGTCAAGTAGTATATGTTTTCTCTCCCATTGCAATTGAGTCTATTTTTCGTAGAAGAAAATAAACTTAAATTCTATTAAAATCACTGCTAGAATAAAACAAAATTGTGATGAATCTGAAATCCCAATCTTTATAAGAAAGTTTTGATGATGTCCCAAGGGAACCTTAACACATAAATTATAGCAGACTGTGAAGCATGCTGTAGGCAATAGATATCATTATGCCAAACTGGGAAACAGATATGTAATAACCGCATTGCTGAGCATGGTTTCTTCTAGACCCTTGAAACTATTTATATTCATGTATATCACATGCAAAAAGGTGCACATTCTTTAGCAGAAGCCCTTTATCTGCCCTCCCTCAGGTCCAACCCTGAGTAAAAGTACACTGAGTACTTTGAATAAAAGTACACTGAGCATAAAAAATCTTCCATTGTAGATAAATATAACTTTATGCAGTTTTCAAAAGAAGAAATTCTTCTCATAACAAACATTATTTTTAATCCAGAATAATTTACAGAATATTAATGTACGTAGTGATATGCATATTTTGGATAACAAAATATATTACTCAATATCACACATTGTACAAACAAATAATTCATTAAGACATGAGACAATATGCCATATTTGGATACACATGGATGTAAAACCAATTCTTGGGATGTGGTAGTAGTGAGATCAGGAGTTAAAGGTCAGTCTTGTCTACCCAACAAGATAACACCAGCTTGGTTTTTCTAACAGTCTGTGACTAAGAATCAAATATGAACACTACAAATAAAATATACATGTCAGCTTTTTATTATGACTGACAATTCATTTCTTCAGCTATCGCAACACACTCCTTTAGTGGCTCTAAGTCACTATCACATCTAAATGCTGTCAGTTCTTTCATGGTATCATACTTTTATGTATGTTCATCAGGCTACAGCACTATGTGCTTATTTAGTTTTCTGAAGTGGCCCTTAATTAGCAAATGTTTTGACAACTCTCCTGTAAAGAGTGACTTAAATTAATATTTTAATAAATTTTTGCTAAAATTACACTTCACTGGAGAATGTTGTAAAATTATTATTCAATACCATAACTGAAGAATCCTTGAATAGACTTTTGATTATGCCAATTTATATGTTCCTTACCAAAAAATCTGATAGGCAAATTTTATTGGAATAAATTAGCTATCGATAATATTTGATATATGAAAATAGAATGTTGACCTAAAAAGAAAATTGAAATGTCTTGTTCCAGGTTTGTATTACGTGTTTCTTATTTGAAAATCTTATATGTTTATATTTATTATGTCGCACCCATTCTCACCCCTACTCTCCTTTCTGCCATATTGCACTTCCATTGTCCCTTACAAATTTTCTTCTCACATTAGTGTCTATTTATTATCTTTTGTGATTCACTGAGTGTCTGTGGATTTGAAGCTATCCATTTGATGTCAACTTGAAATGAGTGAATATCAGCTACATTTGTGAAGTGATTAATATTGTAAAAATAATTATTTATCTATGCTTTATAATGGAGATAAAACAAGAAATTACTGTAAAGAAGAGTTCTTTCAATACAATGATCGCTTGGCTTTGCTGAACAGATCTGATGCCATCTCCAATTCACAATAGTCTTTAGAAAAAGGTATAAACCTTTATTCTGGTCTTGTAGACAGAATGATTGACTTCAAGAGTTGTTGCTTACTTGGTACAATACTTGAGGCTGAGTTTAATCTGGGCTGGAATGTGTGTGCTCAGAAATAGATGCAGAAGGTCAGAAGTTCATTGTATTCTCATGCACATGGTGCCAAAAATATATTCAAAGTTGGCTTGATTATATGACTTCATCTTTTGCCTCCAAAAAAGTAACAGAATCACAGAAAAAACATCTAGAATATGTCACATTAGTTTAATTACATTACATATACAGGAGTCTGAGTTGAATTATAATACAGAAGTCTGAGTTGAGAGCCTGAAGAAAGTCACAAAAGAAGTTGCCTTTGGTGTTTATTTCTATATCAAATAATCAATTACTAAACATTCACTTCACATTATTCAATCATCAATGAAGAACACCTGAGTTCACAGAAATTTCCCTTATTAGGTAGGGACTTCAGTTCAAATATTTTACTGTAACCCTATACAATATGCTTGTTAAACTGACTTTCTGTTACTTCTCTTGATTTCAAACAATTACAAAAAGACTGAGCATAACGTCAATGCAATATGGCAAACAGGTATTACCGTGAAGTCTTACTGAAAACAGAAAATTACACAGTCACTATATTTGTCAGCCACAGATTGACACATAAAATTCTCTTGTACAAAGTTAGTTTATTAATGTTAATAGGTTGACAGGTGAAAAGCCTAATACAAATGTTCAGAAAGAAAAACAAATCCTTATGTACAGCATAGACACAAGCAGGTGTTAATTGTGTTAACAATTTGGTTACCCTAAATCCCCAGGGGATGAAACCATAGGCACTCAGTCACCCTCTGCACCTGCTTTATGTCTATTACAGCTAAGGAGCACTGTGTTATGACAATCCATCACTTTTAAAGAAAGGAGCGAATGTGCTTGTTCTTGTTTCCACAGAGAGTTTACACTTCACTTTTCCAGGTTCCTCACTGAAAATCTAGAAACAATAAAAGCACTAAATAAGTAGGGCAAGCATTGTATGTGTGAAATACATCTACTACTATTTATTTAAATTAATAAAAGACTTAATTTTTTTTCATTACGTAGGGGATGAGTTTCTTGTTAAAGATAGTATCTCAACATCATTTCATATTACTTTACCACAGACATAACAAAAAATGGCCTTTTTCTTTAGAGGTTTGTCTGAAAGAAAATGCTTTACTAATGAGACATTATTTTAACAGTAAGTCATTGTTATGATCTACATTGATCTTGATTTTGTCCATTTTTTCGGGATTATCTTTCAGAATGCATTTTAAATGTGATATAAATCTTAAAAACATACACAGATGCAATGAACCTATAGGTAGGAAGATGACAGTACACCAAACTGCTCTATAAGTAGCGGCTATACCTACAGATTTGAAGAACACTTAACACTGATCCCTATAAATATTCTTCTACAACAGAGATAGAGGATCTCAACTTCCTGACAAGATGCAGCCTAGGGCAGAAAAACAGTGAAGCGGACTGCAATGCCCAACCATAATGCAGAGTACATGAGACACCTAATAAGACTCACCCAGAATCAGGTCAACCTAATCTCTTCCCCATCATGAGGCTCAGGGAACTCATATAAGAGACGACAGGCAGGTACACTGTTGGACAAGAAATTTCATTCAAGGTAGGATTGCTGCATCCAGAAGTTCATTGCAATGAGACTTGTCCTTACTAGACCTGAAAAATGACTGTTATTATAAAAACACATTTTTAATTTGAAAATCTGTTTGATTACCTGTCTTATTTATACTTTATAACTGGGAATATCTCTTCAGAAATATATTTCAAAAATGTTCTACACAACAACTAGGGATGATTTAACATAATTTAAAATATTAATTCTAAATTCAATATTTGAAATATTGAAAATATTTTCAAGACATGTCTTTAACCCAAGAACAAAGATTTTAGTTTTAATCTAAGTCTGATATTACCCAATAAAATTGCAACTCATATTATTTATAAATAAAATATTTCATTTTGCAAATTTGCCTAGTTGATAAAATAAAGCATATAAAACATGTTTAGAAGACATCAAAACTTCTGTGAACTTCTAAACTAATATTATGACTTTAACTTAGGTAATTTTACACTTGGAATGGACAACAAAGTTTATTCCAGAGACTTAGAGAGTTTTAAATGACTTTTGCTATGGCAAATTAGCATATTAAAATCAATGTTATGGATTGTTTCTTTTGGTGTTGAACTTAGAGTTTTATTTGAACATGAAATTGAATTAATTTTTCCAAAGTATGAAAACCTCAATTTAAGAACTCAAAAGAAATAGATCGAATTAAAAAGAATTGTGTATGTGTGAGTGTGTGTGCATGTGTGTGTATGTGTGTGTGTGTGTGTGTGTGTGTGTGTGTGAGGAATCATCCTGAGTTCTTCTACTTCTTTTTTTTGCTTGTTTCTGTGATTTCCCAGGTTCTCCCTTCCAGAGACAGAAGTGCAAATGGCAACTCAGGTTCTTCTGTTTGTAAGGCAGAGTTCTGACCCCTGAGCCATCTCTTCATCAACCATACTTATTGTCACTTATTTTTGTGTACCATATATCAATCAGTATTTCAAATGACACATGTATGACATTTCTTTTTTAACAGGATTACTTATGCACATATTTGTATGTACATTTGTTATCATTATGGTTTTCAAATTATCTAAGTGCAATCTAGGTAAATTAATATTCTTCATGTTACTCATAAAATAAAAGGTACACCCACAAACTTAGTCTAATAATGAGACTTCGGAGTAAGTAATCTCAGTCATTAAGACTTGTAATAATATACAAGGTAGGTCACAGAAAGATTAAGTAAATTAAGTGGTGCTTTGTATATCTGATCTATCTAACAAAAAAGCATAAGGTGGGCAGAAATTGCATTCTGCAAATTGATCTCTCTGTGATAATCACCCACATGCTGCTGTTGCTCCTAGGCCAGGTTGTACACAAAGGAGAAAAGTGAATACAAAAATTATCGAGGCAAATGCATAATAATGTGTCTGATGTATATAATTTATCTTTGAGAGTTTCATAAAAATTATTAGTTGTTTTAATGTAAAAGTAAATGGGTGAATAGAAAATTGTCATGACCATGATTCCTAAATTAATTTACATTTTGTTAAATATCCATGCCACTTTATTTATAAGGGTCTCTTGAGCCTGCCAAGGGCTCATGTGCCTGTGCCAATGAAAAATACACTGTGTTTTCAGCACACTTGTAAGACATATTTTTTCATCTCTGAGTAAACCCTTATGCTTACTTTTCGTTTATAATTATTTTTATTGATTATGTTTCAGAAGCATGAAGTAATGTTACATTTAAAACAATCACTTGTAATGAGTAGGTTCAATGTATTTTTGGACTTTCTACTACCTGATTTCCATCAGTAGTTCTCTTGTATATCTCATTTTTGGGAAATACAAGTCTAGCCTTTTAAATTATATTAAAGGCACAGATGCTTCTAGCTTGTCTTTATACTGACTTATGGTCTGGTCTTGGGAAAATCACTTACCTTCTTTCTTTTAGTTGTGTAAAAAGGGATAAAACCTTAAGTTATTGACTGTAATGATTAGTTAATGCCTCTAAAGTACTAAAGGAGTTCAGAAATGTATTGGATGGCTGAAGAAAAGAAATCTGTGGACACAGCAGTTCAGTTCTCCACCAGCACTTTAGGCAACACAAACAATATTACTGATCACATTCCCTTCTAGCATTTGATGTTCCCAGGAGATGATACTTTGGTTACGTGAAAGCTATTTACAGTAAGTAGAGCATTTACACTTTCATTAATAGTTTCATTGGAAAATTCTTTGCACTGTATTTGTATTAGGAGTATATTAGATTTGATTTTTTTCTATGATGTTATATGGGTTAAAATTTGTAGAACAGTGTTTAATGAGAAGACAGGAAGCATTGGTAATTATAGTTTTGAGATCTAATTTATTGTTTGTCATACATAAAGTATACCAAACATAATATTTTCAAGTTACTTCCTTACAATAATTGACTTATATGAAGTGAATAACAGTAAAGAGCAATGTCAATTTAGTACACACTTGAATTTTAGAATAGTTAGTGATTGTTTTCCCTTGGTAAATAATACTATACATAATGCTTATCAAGTGTAGTTAGTCGTGAACAATGTTATTTCTAAGATTCATTCTAAATAATTGTAAACACTATGGTTTTGCTTTAACATAATATGTTTTCCAATATCTTGTTTTGCAAAACTCCTTATTTCTGTGAAGATATAAAGCATATTTAATATAAAATGGATGTTCTTGATGATAGAGAACATAGAGTATCTTGTTTGGACTGTATTAACATCTCTTTGCCATCAGATGATATCCTATGACATGTTTCTACAGTAATCATTTACATATGTGTTTATACTTCATTTTAATAGGAACCAGTACATCCTTCCTGGGCTTTCCCCTTAGATTCATATGAATTTTAAACCCATTTAATGCTTCTACTTAAAATTCGTTGTTAAAAGTAACCACCTACCATACAATCCACAATTCAGTAAAAACATATATAATGAGGATTTTAGCTTTGTCTATTATGAACTTGGTAAGATTCTTCATATTATATCGAGAGAAAATGCATATATATGTATGTAATCTTTATGTATCACTAAAATGTGTGAAAACTTGTGCGTCACATAGAGAAAGTGCTTTTACTTTGCATTTCAAAATATTATGAATTGATAACAATGCATACATTTTCATAAATAGTTATTTTTTATTTAAGTGAAATAAGAATCAATTCCTTGCTGACTAGAAGTTTAATTTAGAGACAGAAAGATACAAAGGGGTAAAGAAAGTCCTTTTATTTCCCTTTCAGCTATGTGGTCATGGAATCAGTACTAGCTCTGCTCCAGTTTCATTATCTGTAATTGACATCAACGATTACTTCTTAAGTATTTATTGTGCTTTATTAAGTCATAAAATATTCCTTAAACAGCTAGGAAAGGAATGGTAGTAGCAGATGGTTGTGACTGAAAGTTTGTGTTTTATATATATAAACAGTATTCATCTAACAAATATTATGTGGGCTTCCAATCTAAGACTGAACCTTCTATGCAATGACAAATGAATGACATGTTATTGATTCCTGTTCTCATGAGGGATTTAGCTCTCATATTCTAGAGTTTATTATAATCGTTTGGTCTAAATATACAAATGATTTTCTTTACAAAATATGTACAAAAATTTCATTACTTCCATTGATCTCTAATGGATATATACTATCTGTAGTTCATATTAAGAGGGCTGTTTCAAAACTACAAAACTAAGACTGGAGAGTTGGATCAGGGGTTAAAACTGTCTTGCTAGCAGAATGTTATGAGTTTTTATCCCAGGTCTCATGTAAAAAAGTCCAAGCAGCAATATTACAGGCCTGCACTTCCAGCCTTGGTGGGTGAAGCCTGAGAAATTCCAGAGAGAAGCAAGGAGGAATAAGAAATCCATGATGATTTGGGATATCACCCTTGGTCCTCCAAAGGGACACACAGTGCCCTCTAATACAAACACACACACACACATACACACACACACACACATTTTTTTTTTTTATTTCAGCTCATACAAACTTATTAGGTACACCAGTTCCCTCCCTCCCTCCTCCTCCCCCCGTACCCCCTGCTCCCCCTCCCCACCCCTCTCCCTCCCCATCCCCCAGTGCCTCCCGCCCCAATTCCCAGAGAGTCCTTTCTTGTGCATGCCTGATTTTCCTCTGGGCCCTCCTCTCCGATGACGTACAAGGACCCAGTGGCCTTTCCCTGAACCCTTTCCCGTGGTCCCCTTAGGTATAGGAACACTGCTATGGCTGCCAATCCTTTGCCTCCAAGGATCTTGGACACACACACATCTTATAAAATTGTTTAAAAACTGAAAAACTAAACATGTTTATGCCATTAGTAAATATTTAAGTTTTGAGTACAAATTATTTCTGCATTGAGCAGGAATTACAGCACATTCACAAAAGCTAAATGCAATAGTATACACAATGTAAATTGAAGAGCTCTGAATGCTGCATAATAAGATTCTCAGATGTAGCCAGTATTTAAACTCATAGGTATTTGTACTTTAATTCATAATTTGAAGGTTTTAGGTCAATATTATTTTTTGAAAAACAATGCTAAAAAAGAGAAGGATCAATTAGTTTCTGGATTTGATTTATTAAAAATATTTGAATATTTCTGATTATATATAATTAAGAGGCTAATGAGCTGGGCTAATTAAAAGTCAAGGACTTATTTTAGATATCCAAGATATGGACAAGTTCAAATGTCAATTACATCTAGACTAAGATTAAGAAAGATTTAGAATATGACCAGTGATATTGAATATATGTACTACTGATGAATAGCTTATATTCCTGGTGAGGTTTATAATATAACATGAATTCAGAGATTGTGATTAAAAAGAAGAAATAACAAATACTTTCCCATATTTAGTGGATATCTTCATATGCACACATAAATATGATCTGCTGGTGTATGTGTACTTATTCTGTGCACACAATTATCAGCATATCACACAAGCATGCAAAATATATAATCTTTTTGAGTCTCAGCACTTTCCAATCTGCAGAACAATTTTGCTGCTTATCTATATAACTTTTGTCTCAGAGAATCCTTAAAAACCTTTATATTAGTGTTATCTTAAGTAACAAAATTTTTATTTTCACATTATTATTAACTTTATGTGTATCTGATTTATTTTCTATATAACATTTAATATTCATTGAACTCCACATAACACTTAAAATGTCAATGCTATTTCACAGCATTAGAAAACATATATATTTGTTTTCACTTCTGAGACAAAATATTATCATAAACAGCTGTGGTTTTAGAATGTTCTATATTCACTTAAATCTGATATTTTGTCAGAACATCACGGGGTGGTTGAAGCATGACAAAAAATCTTCTGCAGGTCATCAGGGACAGGGAGCAGACAGGAGGCAGAAGTCAAGCTGAGGTATAATCTTAAGAATACCCCCATTATCCTTCATCTTCCCACTATTCCCCACAGGATAATTTTTGCATTAATTCATAAAGTAGTTCCAACAAGTGTGACCAAGCATTCCACACATGAACATGTTAATAGGCATAACATTCTGCTCTTCTTCTTCCAAAGATTCATGTTCTCACTGCAAAACAAAATTAGTCATTCTCCAAAAGTCACTGAAAACCCAGCTTTCTAATTGTCTAAGAATCATCATTTCAAATAAGTTTGTACTGAGACTTATGGAAATCTCTTGTCTGTGAGTCCTTCTAAAATAAAAGGCAGAGTTCCATTTATCCAGAGAAAATATAGCAGAGTATCCATTCATATTTGAAATGACAATTGAAGTCACAGCAAAGAGACAGTTGGGTCAGTACACACATTTTTATACAAAATGAAGGAACTGAGTCATAAAAAAACAGGAAAATAAAGTTTGATCTCCAACAGAAACAACTATGTTCAACAGGAAAACGTAATTCTTTTTTTTATTATTTATTCAATTGTGTGTCAAAGGACTTCCATCGTCAGTTGCTTTTCCTCAGGGTCCATCCACTATTTTTTTCTACTTTTACAAGCATATTGAATATTCATCCCAGCTTTGCTCCCTCTCTTTTCCTCCCATTCCCTCCCTTCCTTTCACCATTCCCTTCCAATCCCTCCTACCCAACCCCTTTTTTTGAGATCAGTTCCTGCACTGGTACGAAATTCATCAAGAAGTCTAAGCTGGCTGGTTAGTAAATTGTTAAGTTCTTGGGAACTATCTGTACCCATTGTCAAAATGCTGGTGTTATAATCATGTGACACGGGCTGGAGAAGTGGCTCAGGGGTTAAGCCTCCTGCCTTGCAGGCGGAAGGTCCCGAGTTCAGATCCCAGATCCCACGTATAGACTACCAGGCAGAAGCGGGGGCGGCCTGCGCTTATGGTCCTGGTAGGGCAGAGCTTGTGAATCCCGGGGCAGAAGGAGGTGGAGGCGTCCATGGTAGTTCGCGAATTCGTCCGTGGTTCTACATATACACAGACACACACACAACACACACAGACACACACGCGCACACACATACACACGCACATGCGCACAGTTGAATAATAAATAATAATAATAATAAAAAATTATAATCATGTGACACCACTCTAAGCTTGTTTTACATGAGTTCTGGGGACCAAGTTTAGGAACTTGTTTAAGAAATGGACATGTTTTCCCACTCACTATTTGTTTTTATCTGATGTATTAATATCTGTAATTTTTATTACTTCTGTACCACAATTTTAGATAGGCTACTATTTTGGGTAAACTGAATGGTTTTTCAAATCTGTTCAATCTGTTTTGTGTTCATAATCCTTACTGTGAACTTGGTTAAAGCATTAAACAATAACTGTCCCACAGACTATATTCCATATTACCTTGAAATCTAATCCACTGAATTAATTACTCAACTACTTTTAAGTTCATCTACTTTGACACAGACATGGACGAAATAAAGATTATTTCTTCTTCCAGAATGTAAAATTAATGGACACTCATCCTAATCCCACAGATGTCCTATTCTCATTTGAAACTTCATGAGATGTACCATCTGAATTCCTTTCTTTTTTTTAACATTTTTTATTATTATTTCTGCTCATACAAACTTAGTAGGTACACTGGTTCCCTCCGTCCCTCCTCCTCCCTTTCATTAGTATAGTTTTTCTAAAATTATATAAGAAAGTTATTAGATTAGATCCTCATTATATCATTTTTAAATCACACTTTCCAAATCTTTTTTTAATTTTTTTATTATTTATTCAATTGTGCATGTACATGTGTGTGTGTGTGTGTGTGTGTGTGTGTGGTGTGTGTATGTGTGTGTAGAACCACGGGCGAATTCGGGAACCAACATGGACTGCCTCCTCCTTGTTTAATCTGCCCGGGGATTCACAGGCTGCGCCCTACCAGGACCAGAAACGCACAGAAACGCAGGCCGCCCCTGCTTCTGCCCGGCGTCTATACGCGGGGTCTAGGATCGGAACTCAGGACCTTCTGCCTGCAAGGCAGAGGCTTAACCCCTGAGCCACCTCTCCAGCCCCACACTTTCCAAATCTTACAACTGCATTTTAAATAACAATTCCGAATATATAGGAATTATATGATAAGGTTTAGTTACAAAAATGAGTGCACACCTTTGGGCATGATCTTAGGAATTACTCAAACTCTCTTTACATTTATATTTACATTTATATTTATATTATGTGCTGTAGCATTTTAAAAAAGAAACAACTTATTTTAGCTCATGGGTTTAAAGATTGAAATTTTGATGGAGGGAAAGGCATATGGCACACAGAAGTTCTCTTCTAAGATAACATACACATAAATTCACCTAGAGCCAAGAGTTAGTCCTAAAGGACACTTATCAAATGTATCAATGTCAGGTAAAAACTAATATAGTTTCATTTCATCATAAATGAATAAATAGGAAAATAGAGAAAAAGATACTCAATTATGACAATTTCATTGACCTAATAGATTGAAGTTTGACTAAAAAGAGCAATATAGTGAGATTCTTCAAGGTACAATCCATGATTGTCTTTGTTCTTTCAAACAAGAAAAACTTCAAGATTATTCTTGAAGGTTATCAGTAAATCAATTAAAGCATTTCAGGTAAATTTTTAGTTTTAACATTGGTAGTTTTCTCAATTTGAATTAGTTTTATCTACTTTTATTTTCCTATATCTTAATATAGAGTAGTCTAGTAATTCTCTTATTAATAATAAAATTCCTATAATAATGTTATTATTTATGCTACAAGTCTATCATTCTATTTGAGAACAAAACCTGACTCTGAATTCTGTTGCACATGAACTCTCCAAATACTGACTTGTTATCAAATTTCTAATTATTCTGAATTGCTGTTACACAAATTTTAGTAGTTACTGACTCCAAATAAGCACTTAAAAATCCTTTTCTGTACTCAAAAACATAGAGTACATTAAAATTATTAAACTAGCTTAATTTTTTAGAAAACATAACATTTGATTTTGAAAGTTACAGTTCACTAGATTAAATGAATAATTTTTATTAGTTCTGTTGTGTTTGAGAAAGTGTTAAGTTGAGAGGTTTTACCTTTCTGGGGTCTATAAAATAGTGTGGTTTAGAATTTATTGGCATCAAGTCACATAAAGAATATAACCGTATGCAATTTTACTTTCTCTATATTCAATTGGATTAACAAAGAACTGTGGGGAAAGTTTAAATACTGGAAAAGTTAATGTATTTTCAGTAACTTGTAATAAATGATTTTGATTACTGGACAAGATATACTTCGAGGGTTAAGAGATGGCTCTGGGGTTGAGACTCTGCCTCACAGTAAAAGGTCTGAGTTGAGATCCCAGATTCCGCGTGAAAATGCCAGCCAGAAAATGGTGGCTGCACTTCTTGAGATGGTGGGTGGTGCCTGTGAAATCCTAGCAAGAAGCAAGAATGGAGTAGAAGCTATCCAAGATGATTGGTAAAATCACCCTTGATCTTCCACAGTGACCTCTGATACACATGTGTGCGCACATACACATCTCCTGCACACATACATGCACACAAGCATACATGCAGAGAAAAGGAAGGAAGGAAGGAAGGAAGGAAGGAAGGAGGAAGGAAGGAAGGAAGGAAGGAAGGAAGGAAGGAAGGAAGGAAGGAAGGAAAGAAGGAAGGAAGGAAGGATCTCATTGACTATATTCCCATAATTCTATTTAATTTATTTTCCTTAAATAATCAAGACAATTCAACATAATTTTATTTTCCTTATATAAACAAAATTTGTTGAATTTTTTCCTTTGAGTGAAGACCTAACCAAGGAAAAAACTATTTTAATTAAATGAAAATGAAAATATTTATTTCTATTTAGTGGTCTAATTGAGAGCATGGATAATAATTTGCTATGAGTTAAGGCAATAATGGAAATAAATTATCAACTTTATTTCAGTTCTGGGTATCATAATTGAGTGCCCTTTAATTGTGATGTATTAACTATAATACATATATCATTTTACCATTGACATAATAAGCTTTATATGATCAATATAATATTGATTATATTTGACTTTTCAATATAATACACTTCTTGGTATATTATCATTTGTATAGGTCATTTTAGAAATATTTTGGTCCTCAGATACATATTAAACACATTTCCTTTGGTTTCACTTTTTGAAAAGTATCTATCAAAATCTGACACAAAATGAAGATATTATAATTAACAACTTATATCTCAATAGCGTTCAAAGATACATATACATGTAATGGAAAGTAATTTTCTGTAGCAATTAATTAGATTTTCTATTACCTGGAAAATTATTTCTTTTAACTTTAAATTTCTAAAAAAGTAATTGCATCCATTTTTTCTTTCTTTTCATTTAATCATTTTAGATATTCTAGTTTCTCTCTAAATTACTTTGTTAACCTGTAACATGTAATTTTCCATCTGAAATAAGCCTGTGAACACTCATCATGTCTCTCACATAATGAATTGTATTTAAAATGGCTTATGAGGCAAACAACATATATTGAATAGTAGGTGACATAATTTGTTAGTCTTAATCATAAGCTCTGGAGAATATCATAATGCTTTCTTTAAAAATTGGCATTAATGAATGAAGATAGTAATTTGTGAATTCCCCATACAATACAAAATATTTGTGTACTGAGTGATACTTATGGAATTTCTCCTTCATTCCAGGCAAAGGCCCAAAGTCTGATGGGTGTTTATTTTATTTTATTTTATTTTTTTACAGAGAGAAGGGATTTATTTCAGTACTGGGTTGATGAAGCTCAGAGCAAAATAAGGAAGAGAGATTTATATCACACAGGCAGGGAATGCAAGACTTTGAAATGCCAGTTTCTCCTGATGTCACAGACTGGTTTACCTGATCATGTACTGGAAATTAGAGATGCTTTTATCAATTTATCATTCCTTTCACTAATCAGAGGTCCTTCATTTGAGCTTGCAATCTGATCCCTAGCCCCTGAGTAACATTTCCTTAAAAAAATAAAGTTGATAAGAGATGCCTCTTTTCTCCCAACAAAAGACTGTGACATCTCCCTCCCTCAATCCCTTTATTCCTGGATCTTCTTATCTCTCTGTTCACTTGTGAATTATTTTTTCTGTATCTGCATTGTTCTCAGATTTATAGACCTACAAAATACATTATGTACTTTGGAGGCCCAACTGTGACATAAGGAATCATCTTGGATTGCCCTACCAACTTATTTCTTTGTTCTTGGATTTACAAGGTTCTACCTTCCAAAGTGGTAAGTTCTGATCTCACCACTTTTGCACGGAATTTTAATATAAGATGTGAGTCTGAACTCAATTCCTTTGGCTCATAAGAGAAAGAGTTTAATCCCAAAATATGGTTTGTGTATCAGTCTTTCCTTTGTTTATTTCAATAGGAGATACTTCTGTTGATATTACTATGTGATGATTTTCAATGTATATATCTTTCACTGTGTAATCGTACATTTATAGAATGATATACAATGTATTATATGTCTTTGATATATTTGGTAGAGCAATAGACAGCTATCTACCTAACTGCATTTCTTCTTAAAAGAAGCTGTTGAGCACGTGTCTTGGTTGGTAATGTGATACTGTACAGGCATGGAGTCTTGAATTTCTAGCCCCAGTAGAATTCAGGTGTGATGGCACATCCTGCAGTCAAAGAGCAGAATGGAGGAAAGATCCCAGGAATTTTCCGGAAAGTGAACCTTAATATTGAACTCTGTGTTCAGTGAGAGATCCTATCTCAAGAGAATAAGATCAAAAACTATGAAGGAAGATAACAATCATCAAATTTTGATCTCTGCATATATACAAAAGAGAAAGTATACTTAAACACACATATACATGCATATACCATTGCATACACAAGTGACATTCTATAAAAAAAATGTACAGTAATGAATTTTTTAAATGGTGCTAATGTGTATAGGTTTGCCATTAATTGATCATATATTGTACTTGAAAGAATTTTCTTGATATTGTCTTCTATGTACAATAATATATTTATTGATTATTCATGCAATATCATAAAAATTACTTACTTTGGAAGCTACTTCAAAAATATTCACCACCTCTTAAGTCAATTACTTTTACAGAGGAATTTTTATTTTTAAAGTGTTATTTTAACTATAACTATATCAAATTTTACTGTACTTTGAACTAATTTTGAAAATAAAAATAATTTATATGAATCCTAATTACAGACATTGTGGTAATTAATGATATCACAAATATATCCTTGAGTTTATTTAACTTTATTTCACTTTAGGTTTCTAGAACTTGCATTGCTGTGTCAAAATACATGTCAAAATACATGTTCAACTTTCCACTATCTTTGTACTATGAAGCTGATTAATTCTTTCATCACATATGAGTCTATTGAAGATTATATAAAATTTAAAGCAGCTTAAAGTGACTGAACATTTAAAGAACATTAATTGATCTACTTTGTACCTTAAAATTATCTTATTTTTTGTAAGAATATGACTCAGAAAAAGTCATCTGGCTTCCTAAAAAAAAAGAGTGAAACATAAAATGTCAATTTCGTGAACAGGACTGAGTATCAAGCTGTTACTTCAAAGACAATTGAATTATTACCAGAAATTATTTGTAGATAATGTGGGATGGATTGTTCTAAGACCAAAATAACTTAGCATAACATTTAACTTGAATAAATTGGGTTCAGAGTTATTGCCTATAATATATTTTGGATTATAATCAAATTGAGACACAAATTAATTGTTTCTCATCAGATCCCTCTAAACTATAAAGTTTGCTGCTAGCTCAAGGCATTGATATTAAAATAATAGATTCATCTTAATTTATAATTGCAAAGTGTATTCTAAAATACTTTATAATACTTGACTTAATATAATCTGAATTTAACAATCTATATGCATATTCCAACCTAGCTGGCCTGAGAGCTTGTGTGTGATTTTCTCTCTATCCACTATCTAGCATTAGGACTCTGGAATTACATTCTTAACAACACATCTAGCTCCTTTTGTTTTCATTAATTCATTTATGAGGGGGGAGAACAAAAGAGAAAACTATTAGGGCTCTGTACTTATATCAAGATAAATGGTCAAAATAATTATTTAAGAGCAATTAAACCACTGTAAAATTATATTGAGAATAACTAATCACTTGAAGTATATTTCTAGATAAATATAAAATTAAAAATGTCATTTGTTCATTCTGAGTTATAGGAGAAATATATTTGTTCAAATAAATTTCATTTAAATTTTTCTAAGTTTATAGGTTTGGTCCACTTTACATTTTGCAAAAACATAGAGAATTCAAATATATATTCTCAAATTTTGTGTGTGAATATATGTTATTCTACCATCCTTGAAGAACTAATGAAGAAACATAAGGAATATCAATTTTCACATTTTATTTTCTATGAAGTAACCTACAGATATAGATAATATAAACCAATTTTACATTCAAGGCTACAGTTTTATCAGAGTTAATCAAATAATATAAACATTATTCTCTGGAGGGGATTAAATAAAGTAGAGAGGATTATGCTGTTTGCATATCATTTATAAAGACATCTTATGTAGTTGTAAATGAGTAGTTTCTGTGGTAAAATCTGAGATAAAGATAAAATTGGTAATTTCTCTAATTATTCTGGATGAGATTTTTAGCAAATATCAGAGTGGCAAACAGATTTGGATGTCAGTTGATTACATGTGTTGTCAGAAAATCATGATAGAATGACTATCAGATTTACAGACCTACAAAATACATTATGAGGATAAAAAGAATATATTTTTGAGCAAAAATATAGACAAATTGAATTCCTTTTTATCATTCTATTAAGCTCAATATACAGAAAAAATAAAGGGAAATAAGAGTTTCTTCTAGTACAAGAATAACTATGGAAACATATTTGAATGTTGTTTTGGCAGAACCGAAACTTCAAGAATACTTGAAGAAAATCTATGAAGAAGATTCATGACCCATTACTTCTTAGACATTGGCTAAGAATAAATGTGAAAATTCATGATCTTATTTTAAGAAAACATGTTTTAAAATATGACATTAGTATCACTGGCAACAGTAGGAGAAATAAATTTCCACACAATAAAGGAACTAAAAGTAATGATACAGACTTTTACATCAATTACACAAAAATTAATTATGATAAATGCTGACAAATTTATATTTAGTTAAATGTGGAGAGATCATATAGTTATTAAGATGGCATGAATTTTTAAATCATTCTTTTTAAGTTACTTGTTCTATTGCTACAGCAAATTACCCAAGAAAAACAAATCAGAAGGGATGATTTAATTGGCTTACAATTGCAGGTTTCAAACCATCAGTGTGCCAAAGTTGCAGATGATCTTGAAGCAAAAGGACTTATCACATAAACAGGAAGGACAGACAACATGGATAGATGCATGCATGCAGCTGCTCAAGTTCTGCTCAGAGGCAAAAATGGATGATGCCACCTACCATCAGGCTGGGTCTTCCCACATCACACACTCTAATCAAGGTATGCCCAGCAGTTTCCCTTAATCTGGAGACCCCTCTCAGATGGGGGTATATTCCTTTATCTCAAGGATCAAGAAAATGTTCACATCTCTGATCTATGGTATTTATCTTCTTTGAAATGAGTCTCAAATGTTCTCTAAAGAAGAGGAGTGACCTTGTGTTAAATTTTAGAAGAGCTTATTTTCCTACCGTCATCTCTCTAATATGGAGATTCATTCATTTGTCCATCTGTTCATTGCACCACATTTACGAGCCAATACAGTGGGAAAAAGAACATAGTCGTGGACCAAAAACAAGATCAGTCTTGTTCTCATAGAAAGTTACTAAGTGATAACATTTTTTTAATTTATTATTTATTCAATTGTGCGTGTATGCGTGTGTGCGCGTGTGTATGTATATGTGTGTGTGTAGAGACACGGACGAATTCGGGAACCACCATGGATGCTTCCACCTCCTCCTTGTTTACTCCGCCAGGGTATTCACAGGCTCCGCCCTACCAGGACCAGAAGCGCAGGCCGCCCCCGCTTCTGCCCGGCGTCTATACATGGGGTCTAGGATATGAACTCAGGATCTTCTGCCTGCAAGGCAGAGGCTTAACCCCTGAGCCACCTCTCTAACCCCATTAAGTGATAACATTTTAACAAAATCTTTTCTGTCAAATATGATCATTAGTAAAAAATGTTAAAAAGAACTTTTATAAATATATTTTTTTATTCACAGTTTTCTGGATTGCAATGTTCATAGCCAGGAGTGGTTACCAACCTCTAAGCAGTATCCAGATCGATTTTTCTCAAAAAAAAAAAAAAATGTTCTACTGAGGCCCTTGGAGGATGATAGGTTGGTAGAGAAACTGGTTTTCGGTTCTGAGAAGCAGGTGCTTTTGTGCTCTTAGTAAATCAGATGTAAAATGCCTTGGGAGAGACATCAGTATTGTCCTTGCTCACACAAGCGCAGCATATCCCAACTCCAGTAATGCTGCATGGCAGCCACTGTGTCTGTTACAGAGACACAGCTTTTCTTTATGTTCACTGACAACCAAAGCTGGCATATAGTGTGTCTTTACTCTCCTTGTAGTTTCATCTATTTCGGTGGGCATACTATCAGACATTCCACATTTGCAGTCAGGGGAATGATCAATCAAAGATCCTGCATCACAAAAATGATGTATTTTACTGGTTAGTAACAGTCCCATAGTTGCTGCAAGCTTGGTGAGACTCAGGTACACATATACATTCTTCTGAAGAAGAAGCTACATGGATATTGAGCCTAAAATGCATAAAAATGATCCAGATACTATGCAATCTACATTACTGATACAATGGACAAAATGTCAGACAAAAATTCTTGAGGTAAAAAGAGCGCATTATATAAAATTAGTAAAAGGAACTATTCCAGAAGACCTACAGATATCAAAGGGGGAATGAGAAAAGGATGATAAAATAAAAAATATGATATTCATAGGGTAACAAATTGTAACAGACACTAACAGAAAGAAGTATAAAAATGACCTGAAAAATTAAGTAATGCATCTATGGAAATACTGAGATGTAAGAGTTTACAAAGAATTCAGTGACCTCAGGGAGAAAATTGATGAGAAAATAGAGACATTTAGTGAAGATTAATGTGACACATTGTAGTTAAAGAAAAATATTAAACTAAAGAGCTAAAATATATAAGACCATTTAAATAAATAGAAAATTGGATTGAACACATTAAAGCAATTTTGAACTTAATTAAAATATGTATTTAAGGGTAAAGTTATTTTTCCTTTTATTTAATAGTATAGTGAGATAAAAAATAGGATAGGGTAAGCCCTGAGAATTATAGAAAAACACTATATAAGAAAAGGTCTATCCTATAAAGTGTCAGCAAATAAAAAGAGAAAGCTTAAAAACTTATCTGATGAATTAATAATTGAAAACAATTCTATGCATGGAAAACTATGAACTTCCAGATTAGAGAAGTTCAGAGGGCTCCTTGTAATGCAACACACACACACACACACACACACACACACACACACACACACACACACACAAACAAATAAAAAACTCTCCTATAAGCAAACTTTATCCAGAAAAGATAATTTTTCCTAAAAGTTGGATGGGGTTGAGATACATGTGTGGAAGGAACACATTAGTGAGGATGTAGGAAATAGGGTAGTGGATTGAAAGTGAGCAGAGTGCTTTCATATACATATATGAAAATATAAAAAAAATAAAGACATCTCAAAATAAAATAAATGGGAAGGACTTTGATACACAAAGGGGCATCCCCTTGAAAATAAAGCATAAATCTAAGCAGAAAATGTACAGTACCTTTGGAACAGGCTGTTAAATTACTGAGGGATGAATCTGACCATCCAAAGTTAGCTTGGCTATTTTTGGTAGCTAGTGGTTCCTCCCATCAAATGGACAGTGCAAACCACAGACATGCTCAACTATTTGATAATAGATTAAATATTCTAACAAAGCAAAATCTTATCAAGTCTGAAAATTGTAATTTTCATGAATATAGTGGCATATTCTTAAAATCTTAGGCAATGAGTTGGCACAGACAAGTTCAAGGCACACATCGGCAATATATTGAAACTCTGTCAAAAATTAAAAGTAAGGTATAAGAATATATTTCAGCAGTAGATATTTTATCTGTTCACTCCTTAGTATCAAGAAAAGAAAGGAAAGATTTAATCAAGAAATGCCTTAATAATTATATCAAAGGAAACCAAGATATGCCAACAAAATACTCCCTCCCCTTTTTCCTTAGAAACAATAACATTTTATCTAGTAATTAATAGACTTCCTTAACTTGACTGGTCTGAAACTTCAGGGAAGGAATGCCTGCACAGATGCTCTTGGAATCCTGGGGCAAAATATGATAACCCTCCTCTCTCTCTCTCTCTCTCTCTGTGTGTGTGATTCTAAGGATTCTGGTGCTTTTTTACACTTGAAGAAAATCTGAATATCTCCTTTCTATATTAATTAGGAATCCTAGTATGCTCTACTTTGTATTTGATATTACATTCTGCATGATATCTGCACATCCTAATAAAAGAAGTCATGGAAAGCTGTGAAAGCACTTCACAGTGGCAATATCTGAGGTCCTATAGCTATATTGAGTTAAACTCATATAAGATCTTGGTAATGGTCACTGGTACAGCACATATTATGTAGTTTGAGGTAAAGGTACTTAAAAGTTGCAGGTGCAGTATCATGAGAGGTTCAGCAGGTAAATGTACTTGAAAGCAAACATGGTGACCTGAATATGATCCCTAGAGACCACAAGGTAGAAACAGGGAATCAAGTGCTGAAAATTTGGTAGAAGATCATTAGACTTCTAGTGCTCTTGCAATGTGTATGTCTCTGTATTTGTCTCTCTGCCTCTCTCTTACATACACTTAACACACAAACATACACAGACACAGAGAGAGAGAGAGAGAGAGAGAGAGAGAGAAAGAGAGAGAGAGAGAGAGAGAGAGGCCACAAAAGAAGTTCCCTTTAACATGTTTTATGTTAAAAGCAGAGAATGACAGTATGTAAAAAAATTGCCATGTCAATACTAGGGGAAAAAAAGCTTCCCTACAAACACAGTGCAATTAAATCATTGAATAATGTAGAATAATGTTTCAGCAACAACAAAGTTGTTTAATCTCAGTATCAAAGTCTCAAAACAGCCAATGCTCTTCACCTTTTATAGGTTCACCTTATCTGCAATGTACAAATCAATAAACAGAATTAATTATTTGGAATTTTCCTTAGGAAGTTATTTACCAAGGGAAGACATTTCATTGAATTTAATAAGCAATCATCTTTTATCATTATCTGGTGATGATGAATGTAAAAAGCATTGAATTAAAGATTGCTATAAAATATAAATATAATAAATAAATAAAATAAAATAGCAGACCACTAGATGGTATACAGCTCCTGTGTGCAATACATGGAACAATGAATTTGTTGTTCAATAGCAACTTTAGCATTTAATCATTTAAATAAAATATTTTTTATAAAACTCAGACATTTCTATTATAGAATAATAAAAATTGTGTAATTAATTTCTAATGTTAAATAGAAATAAATTGGTTTTAAATAAGTATTAAAAACATTATTTCACTTCAATGCACACTAGGTAAACCATAAAATGCACTAAATAAAATAATCTTATTCATTAGACATTTGCAAAAATATAAATCTTAGATTTATTAAATTTTTCAAATTACAGAATGTAATTACACAAATATAAATGTGGGTGCTCAAACTTAAAATACAATGTTTTAGATGGCAGACATTTATCATCATATCAATAGTCCTGGAACATTGTAGAATTATTCACTAAAAGTTATTGATTAGTATTTTAAGCCTATGAAGGATACTGAGGGAACTTCCTCAATAATTCCAGGAACTATCAAGAGTGACAGGGACACAAAACTGCTTTGCCAAACAATTGTAAAAATGATTAACTACTTTGACAACTTGAATAAATTTTAAGGGAACTCAAAATTATTTTATACAATAAGCCACATCTTATTTAAGTTTTATCTTTAAATTGAAAAAATATAGTTTGTTCTGTAACTGAGCTACATGCTTTCTTTACTTTTTGCATGGTGTTTAACCTAACTGAAATATGTATAAGTTTTACCTTTTATAACCGTACATTTTCATTTCAACTTATAAATTAGATTTTGATTTCCCTCTAAATATACTGGCCTCAACCACTTCCAGATGAACTAGATACTTCTGAACTGTGAGATAAATGATCATTTACAGTCAATAACAATAAACTATTTTGAATGTTAAGTAAATGAAAAGTTAGATATGTAATAGCATCTAATTCAATTATCTCAGCATTGATTTAAGATAGGTGATTATATTTTTTAAAAGTTGATGTAAAATACTAAAACAGTTTTGGTATATTTTTGTGATACAGAAGTTCGATTAAACAAATAGTGTGATGATGTTGGTCAATATAAAATTAGCCGTCAAATAGTAGGATGTGGGTCACTTGAAAAGTATCCTGACTTTGTTTTTTTTGCTGATGATTTTCCAGGTATAATGCTGTCATTGTGGCCAAATTGAAACTACCATTAGTAAGAATTTCAAAACCTGAAATTCAAAGAAACCTAAACAACTGCTTCACATCCATAGATGGCTACATTTCAGCCCTGACACTTGTACAAAATAAATTTACTATTTTAGCCACACAATAAGGACTCTTGGTTTTGACTTGTTCATTTTTCTTGATTAATTTAAGAATCTAAATCTTATTTTCTTGTTTCTATTACATCGTTTTACTCAGTTTATGATGCTAAAAATACATTTTTGTAAAGTTTCATTACTATGTCACATTTCTTTGAATTTCTACTATGAAATGAATAATATACAGCTATATCTATGTTAGTTCTATTCAAATGAATGACTGTGGATGTATATATGTTCCAACACATGCACAAATTCTTATATTTTCTATCCAATAAATTGCTAACTAACATTTATAATAAATATATAACAGGATTATTATACAGCATTACCATGGAAACACTGGTATAAAGGATTTACATTTACTATGCTAGTTTCTTAGTCATACTTGTCCTAAGTAAGAGTAATTAGGCTAGGCTCTTCCTTAATGAGAACTGTGAGGCATCTAATAAAATATTTAGCAAACAAGTAATGTGTTTTTCCATGATAAATGTTCATCAAAACTTGGTAGTTATCTTTTGCTCATTTGATATTAAATTCAACCTGTGATCATTTCTATAGTTAATATTTGAGGTTGGTTTTGCCCTGAAAAAAAATGTTCCCAAACATCTAGCTAATTTTCCAGGACTAATTATGTAGAAAATAACGAAATCAATGTGATTGTCTCCAGTCACCCTGAAACCATCATGCTCTGTACTGATGTGTGATTAAATTGTTCAGTGTTGGAGCATATCCTGATTCTCAGATTAAAAAATATAAGAAATTTTCAAAAATTATATTCAGCTTAAAGTTTTTAAGCACTGGCCATGAAAGACCATGAACCCTCTGTTCTTTTTCATTTAATCACTGATTTTATCAAGAAATTCTTAGGGTCTCAGCCTTCTTGCTTCATAGACTGAGTTACAATTTACTGTTGAAGGATACAAACTTACCAAATGACAAATCCTTACCTTATTTATAGTTAAACACACCTAAACATAGCTGAAAATATATGAGAATCAATGACACGCAAGAGCCTTAAGACTCCAGCAAACATGCTGCTTGTTTTTCTTCTTAATTTATGCTTGATTTTGCACATGAACCTAATAAATGTTGTTTTCTGCTTGTGTTTTGTTTTGCTTTACAAAGAAAACATCACTCTTGGGGCCAAAGAGAGCATAGATGTAAACAGTGTTATCTACAATTTTCATTACTCAATCTTGGTTTGGTAATTTAAATTTTACCTGCTTGAAAATAGATCTATAAAAGTTGGGTACTTATTAAATTGTCTTCCATTTAGCATTTTCATGGGCTATATAAAAGAAATAAAATCGGTGAGACATTTATTTAAATTGAACATAATCTCAGATAAATAATTGAGAATGTTGTTTCTAGGTTTATTTTCTGGCTTAACTTTTCAATGTTAGAGCACTTAATTCATGATGTGGTATTTATATACAAGTGTAAAATTCTGCTGGAAGAAAACTGAGTCTTTTTTAAAATTTTGAACTACTGAGTTTTTTTCACAAATAATAACATGGTTCCATTCACATAATTCAAGGTATTTTTTATTCTCAACAATAAACAAAATTTAGGCGGAGATAAGGATGAGCAAAAAGCAAATGTGTCCTAAAGATGCACTTGGCCATGAATATTTGAAATGTTCCTTTGTGAATGTTTTGTATTTCAAATTGTACTTCCATTCTACAAGAACCAGAACAAAAGTGTTCACATATATATCTAAGCACACTTCATTCTACCTCTAACCCTTTCTGATGGAATGGGAAGTTAGGTAATCACTAAGAGTCATCCACATAGGCACAATCTCAAATTCTTCAGGAAGCATGCACCTCTCCGCTCTTTCCCTGGCTATCTTAAGGTCAGTTGGTTCATCTCCTGATGCTGCTGTGAACTCTCCTGACTTGATGAACCGTAATAAAGGCTTGTAAACTGCAACAAAGCCATTAAACCTCTAAGTTGTTCTTGTTGCATAGCTACATCAGCAACAAAAGAGAAAACTGGAATATTATTGCTCCAAATGTAGTTATTTTATCAAAGATAGCTTATGTCTGGCTTTCTGTGGAAAGCAATATTTATATTATAGATCCTAAAAATTATTTCCTACAAAAATATGTGGAAGCAAATTGCATATAAACAAATTTCTTAAAATTATTTTTGAAAATGCCTCAAACTCGCCATATTGCTATTTCAAAAACCAAGTGGAATTTTACATGAATTTGCATATATAATTTGTTTTTATTTAACAGCATAGATGAAAGATTATGAATTCACAGATATGCCCAAATAGTAATGTTACTGATGGCAGTATATGACTATTATTTATTTCTATGGACACATATGTATAAACTTAAAACTCTATGCAGTTTCCCCTGGATGAAGACAATTGCTATGTATGTAGAAAGGGTATTTGCTCACTGTGTTGTAAATTTAAATAATAAGTAATGTCTGAAAAAGAGACAAAAAAAAAATAACACAGTTTGGCGGGCCACCTGATATTTTTAAATCAGATTCTTGTCTTAGTTATTGAGTTAACTGAAATAAATTGATAATTAAACCACAATAATAATAATGATCCAATTTGCCCTATATAAAGACAGGTTAGATTGCTTCAGAATGTTATACAGGGAAAGGGTCTTCAACAGGTAATATTTAAAAATATGGGTGATTATAATTATGTATATTCAACCTAAAATTTATCCGTTTAAAATAATTTATCTTTCTTTGAAGCCATTACATTATACACACAAAGTGATACTGCTTAAGGTCTTATAAAAATTCTTCACTATAAAACTCAAATAAATATTAATCAAAAAATAGAAAATCTGTAATTTTATGTAAATTATATAAATCCTATAATTTTCATAGAATTGTATTTTGTAATTTAAAAATTTCTGAAAGTTTGAAAGGATCTATAGAAATATAGCAATATGCGACAAAGTTAAATAACCTTAGGAATAGTAAATAATGATAGGAAATGAATATTTATGTTTATGTCAATGTTTTCATTTGTTGAAATTCAAAGTGTAATGTTTGAAGTCGTTTTAACAGGTGTCAGCCTGCACTTCTAGCATTGGTAGGCATAGCCTAGATAATTCCAGAATGAAACAATAATGAAGTATAAAAATGCAAGAATATCCAGAAGTCACTTTCCATTTCCACAGTTACACATTGTACCACACACATGCACACTCACACACACACACACACACACATACACCTATACACACAGAATGACTGATATTTATGTTATATGTAATATTTGATAAAAAGGTAGACAACAAATGTACTAGGATATTTAGTTAACCTTTAACAGTGTTTGATATAGGAATTATTTAGATCATGAAAACACTAAAAAACCTTCCATTTTAGCTTTTAAAGTCAACACATTATCATTCTGTGCAGCAATCTTAAAATGTTTTATGCATTTATTGAAATGATAAATGCTGACTGACTCATGTATATATGTATAATTTTGTGCTTTTATTGGTTGCAAATTAATTTATATTGAATACACTGTTTTGGTAGAATCTAACCAAAAAAGACAATAAAAATTACTAAAAAATACCAAGATGATATAAATAAAAGAAAATTAAAGCCAAATTATTATGATCCATCCAGGATTCAAATGATCCTTTGTCTTTTCATCATGCTGATAGTTAAAATCTTATATTCTTGAAAATATAAGTTAATGTATTCCTAATGTGCTTAATCAAGTCAAAGGGTCATTAGGCATTTCTTTTCTTAAACTTAATTAATTTATTAATAAAAAGGAAACCTTACAAGTTATATTTTTCACATAAATTGGAAAAAGTTTAAAATATATAGGCTAAATTAGTAAATATCCTTATAAAACTGAAGATAAAATATTTTTGTATAATAGTCTATATTAATAGATTTTGGTCAAGATTTATTCTGTTACTATAGTAAAATATGGAATGGTGTAGTGTTATTCCAATTTTATTATCTGCTAGGTAATTTATGTGCTCCATTTCATTGTTTTTCACATAAAGTTTTGAATAAGTCTGCCTGTGGCAATAAAAGTCCTGCTGAGATGTTGATTGAATTACCTGAACTCTATGGATCATTTAGACAAGCAAAGGAATCTTTAATATGTTGTGTCTTTCAATCAATGAGCACATTATGACTTTCCGTTTATCATGTTTACTTGCCGAACATCATAGGTAAGAGTATATATTGATTCTAACAGGTAAGTTTGTGTGTGTATATGTGTGTATGTGAGTGTGTGTGTGTGTGTGTGTGTGTGTGTGTGTGTCTCCCTGGAAAAATTTGTGTCTTGTTCTCAAGTTTCTTGGCTTGACTTCAAGTTTGTTTTTTAAACTATTCCCAAAAGAAAACTTCAGCTTACAACTCTCCCACTTTATTTATGATAAACTGCTAGTGAAGAGGTAACAAGTGATGGTAAGTGATGATAATACTGTTTGAAGATTTTCTTAGGACTCTATTCAAACAAGTCCACAGAAGCAAGGCCACTTTCTGTGCCTGCAGCGCTGAAGTAACTCCCTATCTGCCCTTCTGAGGTTTTAGAGATTATGACAGTCATAAACTGTGGTAAATTTTCACCACCACTTAAGCTCTTCACATCCTGCTACCTCAGATTTCCATAGTAACTGAGCATCTTTTCTTGGAATCTTCTGAAGAGATAATATTTTCTTCTTTATTGGATAAATAGGGCTGTGGAAGAGTTAGAACTAGAAACTCTAGTTAATCTTTAGTCCTCACCACATGTGAACTTTTCTTATCTTTTTTCACATATTCCTCTGAAGAAGAGTGTTATGAATGATTTAATCTAAAGTAATCTGTATATTTCATACACTCTTCCTTAATGACAGTTCATATTCAACCTTCAGTAACTCAAAAATACTAATAACACACACACACACACACACACACACACATCCCTCACATTCTTGTGGAATGCCTTTTGCTATAGTCTGTGTATCCTTTTGGAAAAACACAATTCAATGAATAAATCAGAATTTTAAGTAAATATTTTCAAACTTGCCTTTTAAATCTAATCTTTCTCAAATTTCTTAATGAAATTAGCATCAGAAATTTTAACTATTGCTATCTTTCCTCAATCACTGAAAATACTAAAAATGTCTGATATACAACATTGTATGTGGCTACAACTTTATTTCTTACTTGAGAATCATGGTTGACTATATTTGCAAGGCAGAACTTTCTCCAGATTCCATAGTCTAATGCAAAATTTGGAACAGATATACTTTATAAGGCAATGCAATTGACTTTGCCTATTTAAAAACAGGGACTCTACAGCTTTATGTTTAAAATCACTAGCTATAAATATTTCTTTCCATCTTGTTCCCGTGGTGTTACCTTGATTTGCATATTTCAATATGTGAAATTTGTTCAGGTTAAGAAGGACTTAGACAATCTAAATCTGCCACAGTGGGGAATATAAATTTTCCAATCGTGTTTTGGTGTTCCATACATCATGCATATATTTATACATGTATATATGTGTATATATATGTACATGTACATAGAGACAGAAAAGAGAAGAGGACAGAGAGGGGGGAGAGAGAGATCTTAGAAAATATCTTGCCAAAGGTTCTATATCAGAAAGGAATTAATGCCTTGAATTAGAAGACAGAGCACCCTGAATATGACTCCACAGGCTGCAAAGTTGATTAGAATTTGATGTTTTCTATTGCATTTAATTACATAAATTGTGTCATATTTATTTGTGTGCTTATAAGTTTATTTTTTAAAAATAACTTTACTGTGAAAACTAAATAATATTAACAGGAGTAACTTAATTTCAAGCAAACATATACATTTGAAAAGAAGTCGAAGTTTACCATGTTATGCTATTGACAGTGAACTTTACATAGGCAAAACATTGGACATGCTGGGTATAATTTCAAATATGAAAGAAACATTGATCAATTTAGCAATAGATTAGCAGAATGTTATTGCTTTTGCTCAATTACTGAGCATGTCTACATTACTTTACTATGAAGAAGTATATGGTTTTCTATTCTTATTTGAACATAGAATTGCTGGAAGTATTTTCTTCACTAGTATTTCCTGAATCCAAAATATTTTCCATACTTCATGGTTTGTTTGTTTGTTTGTTTGTTTATAAACAGGTGTTATATCTTTGCTCTGATACCCTCCCCATCCATTTCCCTCTATCCCATCCTACCCATCCACATTCCCTTCTCTCACCATCCCTTCCCTTCATCCATGCTGTTTATCCCATCCTCCTCCTGTCTGTCTGCTTGTAGCATAAGACTTTCTTTGGGATGTTTCGGATTCAGATTTTTGTTGAATTGTATGTAGCTCTTCAGTAGGTAAAGTCATAAGTGGGGAAGTCCCTCTTCCCTTGTCCAATACCTAATCCTGAGACAATCTCTGAGAGTAGTAGTTCCTTCTAACATCCTAGTTAATCCTTGGGAAAATGATGATAAGTCCACAATTGTACAGATCTGTAGGGAGAAGTTCTCATCACTTTGACTTTCAGGAATAACATCTCTGTCTTAACTGTTGCCACAGCTCCCTCTTTCACAAGATTCCCTGAGCCTTGCTGTAGGATAAGATTTTGTTGAGCTGATTAGGACTGAATATTCTAGCTTCAATGATATTCTGTACTCAGTCATGATTATGGATTCTGCCTCACTAGCCTTCTGAGAGCCTACTCTAGTTGAAAGGGTAGGGAACTCCGACAAGCTGATTGGGCTAGGCAAACAGTTACTAAACACAAATCCAATAGCACAGACACTAATGGGATCTTATGAAATTAAAGAACTTCTGTTCAAATAAAGAGACTGTAACTCAGCAAAAAGGCAATCCACAGAATGGGAGAAAATCTTCACTAACCACATATCTGATAAAGAGCTATTATCCAGAGTGCACAAAAAAAAAAATTTAAAAACTAAAAACCAAGGAGATAAACGGCCGAATTAAGAAATGGGCCTGGGAACTCAAAAGAAATTTTTCCAGGGATGAAAATTGAAATATCTAACAAATATCTTTAAAAATGTTCCAGTTATCAGGGAAATATAAATTAAACCTTCCCTGAGATATCATCTCACACAGGTCAGGATGGCAAAAATCCACAATACAAACAACCCCAAATGCTGGAGAGGATGTGGAGAGACGGGAACTCTTCTACATTGCTGGTGGGAATGCAGGCTTATGCAACCACTCTGGAGATCAGTATGCCGAGTTCTAACAATGTTAAAGATTAAAATGCCATATGACCCTGCTATACCACTACTGGAAATAATCTCCCATAATGCAGCAATTCATTATAGTGACATGAGCACAACCATATTCATTGCAGCACTATTTACAATAGCAAAGTCATGGAATGAGTCCAAATGTTCAACAGCTGACCAATGGATAATGGAAATGTGTAAATTTATACAATGGAATACTACTCAGCCATCAAAAAGATGAATTAATGAAATTTACTGGGAAATGGATGGAATTAGAATTTTTTTTATTTCAGCTCATACAAACTTATTAGGTACACCAGTTCCCTCCCTCCCTCCTCCTCCCCCCGTACCCCCTACTCCCCCTCCCCACCCCTCTCCCTCCCCATCCCCCAGTGCCTCCCACCCCAATTCCCAGAGAGTCCTTTCTTGTGAATGTCTGATTTTCCGCTGGGCCCTCCTCTCCGATGACGTACAAGGACCCAGTGGCCTTTCCCGAACCCTTTCCCGTGTTCCCCTTAGGTATAGGAACACTGCTGTGGCTGCCAATCCTTTGCCTCCAAGGCTCTTGGTGCCTTTAGCAGATGCTAGACTTTGTGAGATCAACAGTGTGTTGGACAATGCGCAGGGCATGCAAAGTCCAATTATGATTGCTTCAGCCCTAACTAGTATAGAGTATCTTACATATCATTGCTCCTCCCATACTTTTGCTCTTACACTCTTACCGCCCCCTCTTCCGCAAATTTCCCTGAGCTTCAAGATGGGGAGAGACTAAGCTGGCCTAGTTCTAGGTGGTTGATATAGAGTCTCTGAAGTTCTGGATTGTGGTTTGTTGATTTTCTTTTGCAGTTTTGCTGCTCCTGCAATGCCCTTCACTCCATCCTGGTGGGCATTGTATATTACCCCCTGGCCAGAGACAAAAAGCTGTTAGAGTCTTGTGATAAAAGCACATTCACAGGTAGATGTAATAAAAGTGGGAAACCACAGTAAGGCAGGGGTCTATCACCCATTTGCAAAGTGGTTACTTTTTATCTGCCAGACTATATGCCCTCCTTTTCTGGTGAGATCACACCCCCTCAGTAGTAAATGATCAGGAACAAAAGTCTGTGAACTAAATGAGATGTCTCATTACTTATTTGGGTCCTTGGTGGAGGCCTATTTTCCCTGCTGTAACATGGTCCCCTCTCTCCTTGTTTCTGGTGTGGCCCTCCTACCCCATGCCTCCTGTTCATAATCCTCGGAATTACTGTCTCTAGGTGGGCTGAGTGGGTTTGGTACTAGGAGCCACCTATTAGGGAGTACATATGGCGCTTAATTTTCTGGGTCTGGGATACTTCACATAATATAATTGTTTCTAATGACATCCATTTCCCGGCAAATTCCAGTAATTCATCATTTTTGATGGCTGAGTAGTACTCCATTGTATAGATGTACCACATTTTCCTTATCCACTCGTCAACTGTTGGACATTTGAGTTAATTCCATGACTTTGCTATTGTAAACAGTGGTGCAATGAACATGGTCTTGCTTGTGCTATGGAGGTGAACCTCTCCTGTATGGGGGGTTATTCCCAAAAGTGGAATAGCAGGGTCATATGGCATTTCAATCTTTAATTTCTTTAAGAATCTCCAGACAGCTCGCCAGAGTGGCTGTATGAGCCTGCATTCCTACCAGCAATGTAGCAGAGTTCCCCTCTCTCCACATCCTCTCCATCATTTTTTGTTGTTTGTATTGTAGATGTTTGCCATCCTGACAGTGGTGAGATGATATCTCAGGGAAGTTTGATTTGCATTTCCCTGATGGCTAAGGAAGTGGAGCATTTTTTCAGATTTTAATTTCATTTAGACATTTTAATTTCATCCCTGGTAAAGTTTCTTTTAAGTTCCAGGGCCCACTTTTTAATTGGGCCATTGGTTTTCTTGGTGTTTAGTTTACTAAGTTCTTTGTGCACTCTGGACAGTAGAGTTCTATCAGATGTGTGATTAGTGAAGATTTTCTCCCATTCTGTGGGTTGCCTTTGAGCTCGCGTTATAATCACTTTATCTGAGCAGAAGCTCTTTAATCTCACAAGATCCCAACTGTTGAGAGTTGGTAGCAGTGACTGTGCCATTGGATGTCTGTTTAGGAACTGTTGGCCTAGCCCAATCAGCTCGAGGGAGTTCCCTATCCTTTCAACTATGGTTTTTATAGTCTCTGGCCAGATATCAAGGTCCTTGATCCATTTGGAATTAAGTCTTGTACATGGTGACAAGTATGGGTCCAGCTTTAATTTTCTGCATGTGGAGATCCAGTTTTGCCAGCACCATTTGTTGAAGATGCTGTTCTTTTTCCATTGGATTCTTTGGGCCCCTTTGTCAAAGACCAAATGGCTGTAACTTTGTGGGCTTATATCTGGGTCTTCAATCCTTATCCATTGATCTGTGTGTCTATTTTGGAGCCAGTACCAGGCTGTCTTTATAACTATGGATTTGTAGTATAGACTAAGGTTTGGTACGGCAATACCTCCAGCTGTGTTTTTGTTACTCAGGATTGTTTTTCCTATCCTGGGTCTTTTGTGCCTCCATATGAACTTTGAGATTGTTAGGTCAACTTCTTTGAAGAATTGCTTTGGGATTTTGATTGGTATAGCATTGAATGTGTATATTGCCTTTGGTAGGATGGTCATTTTTACGATGTTGATTCTGCCAATCCAGGAACAAGGGAGGTTTTTCCACCTTCTGGTGTCTTCTGCAATTTCTTTCTTTAGGGTTTTAAAGTTTTCATTGTAAAGGTCTTTTACCTCCTTAGTTAGGTTTATATCAAGGTATTTTATTTTTTTAGGGGCTATAGTAAATGGAATTGTTTCTCTCAAGGCTTTTTCACTTCTTTCATTCTGGGCATATAGGAAGGCCTCTGATTTTTGCACATTTATTTTGTATCCTGCCACCCTGCTGAACTTCTCAATTAGTTCCAGGAGCTTCCTGGTGGAGCTTTTGGGATCACTCAGGTATAAGATCATGTCATCTGCAAATAAGGATAGCTTGACTTCTTCCTTGCTGATTTGAATCCCTCTTATGTCCCTTTCTTGTCTTATGGCTTCAGCTAAGACTTCAAGTACAATATTGAATAGAAGTGGTGAGAGTGGACAGCCTTGTCTAGTTCCTGATAGAAGTGGGAATGCTTCCAATTGTTCCCCATTGAGCATAATCCTTGCTGTGGGCTTGTTGTATATAGCTTTTATGATATTGATAAAAGTTCCTTCCATTCCTACTGTCTCTAGCATTTTGATCATAAAAGGCTGTAGGATCTTGTCAAAAGCTTTTTCTGCATCTATCAAGAGTATCATGTGGTCTTGGACTTTGGACTGGTTTACATGATGAATTACATTTATTGATTTGCATATGTTGAACCAACCTTGTGTGCCAGGGATGAAGCCTACTTGGTCCCCGTGAATGATCTCTTTAATATGTTTTTGAATCCGATTTGCTAAAACTTTGTTGAGAATCTTTGCGTCTGTGTTCATCAGAGAGATCGACATATAGTTTTCTTTTTTAAATGAATCTTTATTAGGTTTTGGGATTAAAACGATATTAGCTTCATAGAAGGAATTTGGTAGTGTTCCTTCCTTTGCTATTTGATGGAACAGTTTAAGGAGTATTGGTGTTATTAACTCCTTAAATGTCTGGTACAACTCTGTGCTGATTCCATCTGGTCCAGGACATTTTTTGGTGGGAAGATTCGAGATTACTTGCTCAATTTCCATATATGTTATAGGACTATTTAAATAATTCACAACTTCCTGATTCAATTTAGGTAAGTTGTGTTTACTTAGAAATTCATCCATCTCTTTTGTGTTGTCAAACTTCACAGAGTATAAGTTTTTGAAATATAATGTTATAATTCTCTGGATTTCTTGGGTATCAGTAGTGATAACTCCCTGTTCGTTTCTAATTTTGTAAATTTGGGTTTTCTCTCTCTTGCTTTTGGTTAATTTAGCTAGGGGTGTATCAATCTTATTGATTTTTTTCAAAGAACCAGCTTTTTGACTGGTTGATTATTTCTATCGTTTTCTTAATCTGGATTTCAGATATTTCTCCCCTTATTTTGCTAATCTCCTCTCTTCTACTACTTTTGGGATCAGATTGCTCTAGTTTCTCTAAAGCTTTAAGCTGCATTGTTAAGTTGTTTATTTCTGATGTTTCCATTTTGTTCATGTAGGCATTAAGAGCTATGAACTTACCTCTTAGAACAGCTTTCATTGTGTCCCAGAGATTTTGGTAAGTTGTATTTTCTTTATCATTCACTTT
This sequence comes from Typhlomys cinereus, assembly GCA_023101885.1. Classification (NCBI taxonomy): domain Eukaryota; kingdom Metazoa; phylum Chordata; class Mammalia; order Rodentia; family Platacanthomyidae; genus Typhlomys; species Typhlomys cinereus. Next base: position 11,805,721 of record JALPQD010000020.1, read on the forward strand.
CAGGAAATCTTGAATTTCCTTTTTAATTTCTTCCTGAAGCCAGTTCTCATTCAGCATCATATTGTTAAGTTTCCAGGAGTTAGTGTATTTTCTCTTGTTTGGTGTGTTGTGCATGTCCAGCTTTAGGCCGTGGTGGTCTGATAGGGCACACGTTAGAATTTCAACTTTCTTGTATATGGGTAGATTCATTTTGTGGCCCAATATGTGATCTATTTTGGAGAAAGTTCCGTGTGCTGCTGAGAAAAATGTGTAATCTTTGGTGCGAGGGTAAAAGGTCATAGAGATCTGTAAGGTCCATTTCTTTCAGGGTTTGATTAAGTTCCAAAGTGTCTCTGTTAAGCTTTTGACCTGTTGATCTATCCCATGTTGAGAGGGCAGTGTTGAAGTCCCCAAGAATTATCGTTTGGGGGTTGATTTCTTGCTTTAGACGCTGTAGGGTTTTCTTAATGAATGTGGAGGGGCCCGTATTGTGTGCATATATGTTCAGTATTGTGAAGTCTTCCTGGTGAATTGTACCTGTGACTAAAATGTAGTATCCATCCGTGTCTGTTATAATTTTCTTTGGTTTGAAGTCCACTTTGTACGATAGCATAATGGCTACCGCTGCCTTTTTTCTGCTTCCATTTGCTTGTAGAATTATTGACCAGCCTTTTATTTTTAGAGCGTGCCTATCTTTTGTGGTGAGATGGGTTTCCTGCAGGCAGCAAATTGATGGATTGTGATTTTTAATCCAAGTTTGTAATCTGTGTCTCTTGATCGGTGAATTAAGTCCATTAACATTTAGTGTTATAATGGAGAAACTATTGTTAATTCCAGACATTTATTATGTTTAGTAGCTTTCATAAGTATATTGCTTCGCTTTTAATGGTGTTATATTTGCCTTCTGTTCTCCTGGATATGCCTGTTTTTTTCTTCATGCTTGAGTATCATTTCTAGCATTTTTTGAAGGCCTGGTTTGGTGGACATGTATCCCTTCAAGTTGTCTTTGTGCTGGAAGATTTTTCTTTCTCCCTTGATCATGATGGATAGTTTTGCAGGGTAAATCAGCCTGGGTTGTCATTTTTGCTCATTCAATACTTGAAGTATGTCTCTCCAAGCTCTTCTTGCTTTTACTGTTTCGACTGAGAAGTCATTTGTTATTTTAATAGGTTTACCTTTAAAAGTGACTTGTTTTTTCTCCCTTGAAGCTCTCAGCACCAGTTCTTTATCTTGAATGTGGAGTGTTTTAACTATTATTTGCTGTGGCGTGCTTCTATTTTGGTCGTATCTGTTTGGGGTGCGGAATGCCTCTTGTATATGGATGGGCCTCTCTTTTTTTAGAAGAGGAAAGTTTTCCTTGATGATCATTTGAAAAATTTCCTCAGGGGTGGTATTTTGAGATTCTTGCTCTGGTATTCCATGAATAGTCATGTTAGGCTTTTTCAGGGTGTCCCTTATCTCTTGGATATTTCTCTCAAGTATCTTTTTGGCTTTAACAACCTCTTCCATTGAGCTGGTTAGTACTCCCACTTTATCTTCAAGGTCTGAAATTCTGTTTTCTGCTTCCTTAGTTCTGTTGATAAGACTATCTGTGGCGTTCTGGGTTGAAGATAACTTGTCTTTTAGCTCAGTTTTAAACTCTGCTTGAGTTTGTTTTAACTGCTCTATGCCACTTTTTGTTTCTTGCATTGTTTTTCTCAACTCCTCCAGATGTCTGTTGTGTTCCTCTTCAAAGCGATTGATTTGATTATGTAATTCCTCCCGGATTTCCTCTTTCATAGTATTGAACATGGTAATGATCATATTTTGAAAGTCTTTATCTTGGGTGAGGCTTTCTTGGCCTTTTTCCGCAGGTTTGTTCTTGTTGGAGTCTAACATGGGATTAATTTCTTCAGTGGGAAATTTGTTTACTTGAGTGTTGCTTCTCATGGATTTGCACTTTGACTTTGGCATTGTCATTTTAACTCTTAAGATCTCTCAATTTCACTAAACTGAATTATTTGGCCTGGGGTCCTGGTGGGCGGGTGCGGGTGAAGACTTACCTAGGTCGTGGGGTGAGGCCCGGCTGGACCGTGCGTGTGTCCTGACTGGCGTAGCAGGGTGGGGTAAAGGGAGGATGGGGGCGTCAAGTGTGGAGCTATTTAACCCGAGGGCAGCTGGGAGGGGGCCCGGGCGCAGGGGGAGGTCCTCCTCCTCCCTTGGCCCCGCACGCTGCTCCGGCTGGATGGTGGGAGTCGGAGCCGGGTCCTGTGGGCTGACCTGGGTTCCTGGTGGGCGGTGCGCAGGGCGGAGACTTACCTAGGGCGCGGGGTGAGGCCCGGCTGGACAGTGCGCGCGTGGGCGTCCCGACAGGCAGAGCGGGGTGGGGTGTAAAGGGCGAATTAGAAAAATTATACGAGTGAAATATCCCAGACACAAAAATTTAGACACTGTATGTATTCCCTAATAGGTGGATCCTAGTTCCAAACCCACTTAATGATATGTTCAAAGGTAAATCTCTGAAATACCTACTGTAATTGAAGAGTATTATAAACAGGAAGGAAGGGAAAGAGGGCAAAAAAAAATGAGAACTTTTCTTATCTAAAGTTTTTTTTAAGTGTTTAGATGGTATTATAATACCAGTCTTTTATACCCGGATATCTGTTCCTGTCCTTTTACTTCTCTTCTATTGTTATGTGGATAGGTTTATAGTATTAGGCATGACTTCCCTGCTATAAAGGCGATTAGAACCCATTCAGAGAGAAATCACATTCCACCTCTACCTCTGTAGCTCCCATAGATTCTAGTTACTGGAATTGTAGTGGTTTACAATGCTCATTGCTGGTCTTTAGGCCCTTGATCTCTCTTTTTCCTGAGCCATTGCCCCTTTTTTTCCCTCTCTCACACCTTAAGACATCACTTGACTTCCCTTCCCTTATGGAATTTATTTCTACTTATTCTAATAAGTGCCTTATTTCTCTCTTGATCTGTGGTTTTAGAAAGAGAATGCTTAATATTAGGAAATTCTAGGTCTTCTGATGTTAAGTAGGACAGCTAGGTTTATGTATTTGCTCAATGAAAAAGCTACAATACTATTGATGATTGACACTAAGAGCTAGAATTAAGATGTGAAATCTCTAAAAGGGAAAAAAGAAAATTAAATCAAAACAAAAATAGGACTAAAGGTGTTAATAAGTGAAAACATAAATGATCCTAATGTATATATATTCAAGGAACTCCAATGCTTTGAATTACTTTAAGAGTTACATGTGCAGATATAGACTTAAGGATTACTAAATCAATATAATTTATAACTGTATTCAGAATGATTCTTAACCTTCGTTGGTGTTTTATTTTTTATTTAAAATATTTTAATTAATATTCAGTCTTCCTAATTATAAACATAATGGGTGATTGTCTCTGACTCCCTTACTCCCCTGCCCTCAACATGTTTTTTGTTGTTCTATTAAGTTAATTTTATTTTTGTTTTGCAATCTCATACATGTAGACAATGCATTTTGATCATAGCTTCCACTATCTCCCTTCTGTATTGCTTGGACATTCCCCTAGTATATCTTAATTTTTTAATTGGACAATATGAAATATTATGTAGGCAAGAAAAGAAAATACATTAAGGATGTAAATAGTTAAGATTGTGTTCCCAGTTCCATGTGGTTAAGAGCATATAACAAAGCTGAAGAATAATAGTTTTGTCTATCTTCTCTGAGAATAAGTTCATAGTGTAAGCACATGGAGTTCTACCCCACAAAAGGTCATCCACATTATGCCCCAGCCCCTGGGAGGCCATCCAATATGTGGACACATGAGCAGACAGGAGGCCATCCACCTTGTGAGCATATTGAGCCCCAAAAGTCAGGGAGGCCATTTACATTGTGTGACATGAAGCATATCCCATGAGAAGCTTTCATGTTGTGAGTATACTGATATGTAATTAAGGGGTTTGGCAGGCAGTTTGACATGTCAGGCTATTAATCATTCGGCTGTGCACAGGTCAGAACACTGAGTATACAAATAGTCGCATCTCCTCTCCGCCATAGTCTGACACATGTGGGACCTAGCAGCTATATGTACAGTGCCTCTAGGCACAAGCTGCTGGTGTTTTTAAATCTATTACTAATCACTAAGAATACAAATAGTCACATCTCCTCTCTGCCATAGTCTGACACATGCAGGACGTAGCAGCTATACGTGCAGTGCCTCTAGGCATAGGCTGCTGGTGTTTTTAAATCTATTACTAATCAGGAAGAAGTTGAAAGATTTTTCACAAAGTTAAATTATATTCTGTAAATGAAATTTTATGTTCATATAAGTACTGGACATGTAGAAATTTTTACATGGAAGAGGATTAAAAATGAAGTAAGTTTGTCAGTGTGTGCAATAGGGGAGATGAAAATAGGCAAAACACAACATTAAAACGTCTGAGACCTGTTTATTTAATTTTAGGGGAATATATATTGAATATTGATTTAGAAGTGAAAGAAAGAAAATATAATGTGATGATAGCTATTTTATTTCTAAGTTTCAAATTAAGATGGTTTGTAGTTATAGTTTAAGAGCATAGGATATACATATGAGTGAAAATTTTGGCATATAATCCTAGTTTAAGCCACATATTAAAGTTAGTAAAAGAGTTGAAAAAGATTACACTAAGCACTGGTTGTGAGAACAAGAGAAAAACTGACTCAAGGAAGACTGTAAAGATATACACATGAAGCTCTCTGGATACTTTGTCCTTTGAGAGGGTATGAATCACTGACCTTTCCTGAGACTGAATAATGATGTCTCCTTTCTTCAGAGACACTTTATATTAGTTTTCTTTTTAAAACATTTTATGTTTAGGACAGATAATCCCTTATTTTACCATGTTGTTAAATCTGCTTAAGTTGAAAGTTTCCCTAATTGCCTCCATTTTTTCATTTTGGTTTAAAAACAAAGTGTTCTTGAACCATGAAACATCTTTTCCAGCACATATTGCATATTAAACAATAAGACACCAGACTATACCTTCATTAATTTCCTTGGAAACTTATTGTATTTTTTCTTCTATTGGCTGTGCAATTTAGTACAAGATACTGCTATGCTTTTCATCACCATCCAGCAAATCTCTTTCCCAGTTTCTAACATCATGATTGTATTTCTTGCTTATACAGGCCAGTAATGCCCATTGAGTACAGGTGTTCACCATTAACTTATTCATGGCTTATGAAACTACTGAAGAATGTAAAAATAAAATGACCACACTTACTACTGAACCTTCACATATCGTTGTTCTTCCCCATCTTTAGGTTCTTACATTCTTACTGCCCCCTCTTCTGCAAATTTCCCTGAGCTCTAAGATGGGGAGAGATTAGGATGGCCTGGTTCCAGGTGATGTAGAGTTTCTGATTTTTTGAATTATGGTTTGTTGATTTTTTTTTTCAGTTTTGCTGCTCCTCCACTGCCTTTAGCTCTATCCTGATGGGTATTGGATGTCATGCCCTGGCCAGAGATAAAAGGCTTTTAAAATAGAGTCTTATTATAAGAGTAGATTCAAAGGTAGATTGAGTAAGAGTAAGAGACTGCAGTGAGGGGAGTCAGTCTCCCATTTGCAAACTTTTATCTGCCAGACTTTATGCCCTCCCTGTCTGGTGAGATCATACCCATCTGATCCAAGTGACCAGGAAGGAAAGTCTGTGAGCTTAACCAGATGTCTCATTACATACTTGCAGTCTTTGATGGTGGCCTATTTTCTCTGCTGTAGCATGATCCTCTCTCTCCTTGTTTCTAGCAGGGCCCTCCTTCCCCTTCCCTCCCTGCTTATAATCTTTTCAAGATATTTCATACAAGTTAGGGCCAAAGTAATCAAAATAGGACTTTGGATGACCTTAACAATGACCAACATATCATTGAATCCCCAAAGTCTAGTACAGATCACAGGCACTAGGATCCTTAGAGGCAAGGGATTAACAGCCATAATAGTATTCCTAAACTAAAGGGGGACACAAAAAGGAGCTCTAAGCAATGCTACTGAGTCCTTACACCTCATCAAAGAGGGGGACCCAGAGAGAAGTTTGACAGACACACTAAAGAATGCTCCAGGAATGAAGGGGGGGGGGTACACTGGGAGAAGGGGAAGGAGGAGAGAAAGGAAAAGAAAAGGAGTAGAGGGAGCAGGGGGGCTTAGGGAGGGGAAGAGGGAAGAAGGGGAATGGCCTACTTATCAACTTTGTATGAGTGGGAAAAAAAAGGAAAACTAAAAAAAAAAGTTACTGAACATTCACAAGCAACATCTTTAAAAACTATAATCTTATTGACTAACTATGCAAGGAAATACATGTTTATTTTGTTTTAGATTTTAAAACATTTTTCTTCTTTGTTTTTCATTTCATGTTGTTTCTCTCATTTATTCTTTTATTTACTTATTTTGGTTTGTCTTCTTTTCTTAATGTCATTCCCCAGATAATGATTCCAGATTATTTCAAGAGTTTGTTCCAAAAATATTCCCAAATTTATGTTTTAATTTTGGTACTCTTTTCAGCAGCTTTGCCATTTAAGTATTTGATAGGAAATGCTATTAGCAATTTATAAATTAATCTACACACATTAGCAGCTCATGCATCATGAATTTGTTCTCTCCCTGATTTGATTTGTTCACCAGAGTCATGATGTATCTGATATTGACAAAAAACAAATAAATTATAGTTTGTGAATTTCATTCTTTTAAAGTAGTGTGTAACGTTATATTCCATTATAAGTATAATTTACACATTTTGATCTTTTTAATTTTCATACACAAAGTAATGAGTCTCAGTTTTTCTCATAAACACTGTTTTTCTTGATTTTCTTTCCCCTCTTTATCCAATTTTTCTAGGCCTTTTTTCCCCTTGCATTGTGCTTTTGTGCACTTTTTTATATTAGAAATAAAATATAATTGTTATGAAAATTTCTTATATTTCACATAGATATGTGGGATTTCTTATCTATTCATTTAAAGATGGATTAGGAAATATGTACTCTATAATAATTGAAAGATGAAAGTCTAACTTCCAGGCATGTAAAGATTAGAAAACAATGAATGCTCACAAGTTTTGGTCTGAGAGGGCACTCAGAAGTCCAGGGCATGATCAAAGTGAAAACTCACTCAGGTGAATCAGAAAGATATGATTGAGGAGGAGAAATAGGATTGATTGCTTAGAGAGATATCAACAACAGCAGCACAGGCACAAAGAGAGCTTCTTATGAACAGAGAGATGGTTATAACAAGTTTCATCACTGGTTTCTACTGGTATTGCAGCCAGATAAAATTTTCTCAAAACTCAAAATATATCTAAGGTAAATTCTGGACTCAAATGCATTGTGGGTGAGACAAAAAATAATTGTCACTAAAATAGATTAAGGAATTCCCAATTCAATTGTTAGATAAGGTAGAATATCTCAACTTTTACCTTAAGTGATTCATGCTTGTAAATAATCTAAATTTATGATAAATTCATGGAAGAAAAGGCAGTACCATTGACTAACTGCAGTTCTCTGAACAAGTCTCCCACATTTGAAAACAATCTTTCCTTGTATATCAGTCTACCGCAATGGAAACTATGTCTTTTTAAATCTATTGTTTTTGTCTTTACATGACATTATTGATTGAGGAAGGAATCACATGTCTGAATAAATGAAGGATTAACAAGAGAGGTAGTACAAAACTAAAATTAAAATTCTCCTAATAAAAAGAATTTCAACCACAGAGTCAAACTCAGAGGAATTTCTATTTAATAAAACAAACTTTACACTAATGAGACTAAATATATATTTCACCTTGTTGAGCTGGTGAGAACACTCAGGATGTTAAAGCTTTTACTTCTCAAGAAAAATAACCCAGATACCATGTATTTGGTATCTGGGTGGAAATGAAAGCAGCCTGCAAGAGTAAAGTAGTAAAGAGGTAGAGCAATTCAGGATGATTGCCAAATAACTATTGGACCTCCACAGACACACTCGAATGCTCTCTAGTATACACACACACACACACACACACACACACACACACACACACAAAGTATACAAATGAACAAATGAAAAGATGTTTATTTAAAATAATTGATAAAAGGAAGGGAAAGAAGGGTGGAAGTGAAAGGGAATGAATCTAGTAAATAACATTTATAACTAGGAAAAATAAAAATCAATTTAAAAATTCAAAAAATAAAGTAATTGATAGTTTCAAAAATTGAAAGCATTGGGTAAAAAAAGCAACATTAATCCTTAAAATTCAAAATGAGTCTTTATTAATAGTTTAAGTGAATCTAATTTACAATTGATTCTCTGATATTAGCATAAAAGAAAAATTACTATACCAGACTGTACATTAATGAGAATCTTCTATGAAAAAACATTCATAGCAAACCTAAATGGTCTATTCATGTTTTTGTGATTTCACTGATGAATACATGAAGAGCCAATGTTTAATTTTTAATCCTTATGCACAATAAACAGAATACAATTCTGTTCCTGGTATGTTTATGTTTGCATCTTTATAATACAATCCTCCTTCTTCCACTTAAATTTTCCCTTTATGAGAAAGATGGGGGGTATGAAACATCTGATGCTTACAGAGTAATGCACAGGAAAGCAATCTGGCAGATGCCCAAGAATTCAAAAGTAATAAACATGGAAGAGAGTGAGAGAGAAATATGAAAATAAATGAAGGAAAAAGTAATGAGAATATCTATTGAAGATGGGTCATTTCTTTTCTGTATAACTGAGGAAGGAGAATTTCAAAGATTCTTTTGTTTTTGATAACCATAACCATTCAACATGGCAGATTATTTCTAGGTTTTAATTGAAAAATAAAAATATTTATTATATTGATTATCTTGCTCAATAACCAATGAAGCTTTGTTGAATATTTTTCAGTATTTAAATAGATGCAGATACATCTGATGTCTACCTACAAATCTCACTTAAGAACCACTTGAAACCCTTGAACACAATAGTGTTCTTTTAAAAAAATTATGTGCATGAAAATGCTAAGAGGTACAACACATCAAAGACAGACCTGCACCTATTCAAAGAGTGAAGTATCTTTATGCTCCTAAAATTCTTAGTTTATAAAAAAACACAAGAATCTCCTGAGCACAATATGCCAGTAATTTTAGTTGTCTGAAAACTTAAGTTCCTTACATGGCTGAATTCTGTACAAAGACTAGTCACTTATGTTTTCAACAAAAGTTTACAATGTAAGATAGATATTGAGTGGCATGAATGCAAACATGCAAAGGGATATGTCCTTAGGTATACTCATGATTAATAAGTACAATTGAGACAGATTCAATGAGACATATTGAGCTGTTCACCTATGACTAGACTTCATAGTCACAAACTAGAGATTGGTAATAGATGTCAGAAAGGTTTTCTATGTTCAAGTGAAAACTAGGGCAGGTTTCTACTCTTGAAGATAATAAATTATGCTGGAAATAAGTTTGGTACATAAAAAGAAGAAAGAGCACTATAAAGACAGGGAAAGAAGAGCCAAGACATATGAAAAATAGCTTTAAGAGGATATATTCCCTTAAAGATAGTAATTATAAATCATAAATTTGACCTTTGAGACAATTTTAATGAATATCATATTTATATTAACTTTGTTTAATATGATTAATATAAGGGAAATCCTTGCAGTGCTACTTTTAATACTAAAACAAATGACTGGAATCCTGTATAATATGATATTAGTTACTTCTGTAGCTCCAGAGGCTTCAGAGTCAACACATCGAAACATTTAATAACTGCAGTGTTTGTATTCCATCACACCTCTGAGAAGCTCACACCACCTGAATCCCTCTGCACACGTTGAAATGTCAGGTCACTGTGTGTTCTGGTTCTTCCTTGTATTCATTTGCTTTTCCTTGCTAAATGCCAGCCTTTCTCTGGAGACTTTACTACGTGAAGGGATAACTGTCTGAATCTTTGAAGTTCCCTCTAGAATTCCCTCCAAATTGGTGATCTTCTCTACTGTCAGAATATCAGATAACTAGTTTCAAAGTCTTATCCAATCACCATCTGGGTAGCCACATTCATCTAGCTCAGGTATGGAATTATTTCAACAAATCATGAAAGTAATTTGGAGCTGTACATCTACTTTCAAAATATCTTCTACATTTTTTAAATATTTATAGACTTCAAAGTCTTTTGATGAAGCTACACTGCATGCAAAACTACATAAGGATTTATTCAATTAGAGACATAGAGATCTTGATTCAGGAAGGAATATGGGAAGAGCAAGGACTATGCAGCTGCATGGAGTTCACCCACTGCAGAGTGCATCCTCATGTCTCAAACAAAAAGATTTCTGGTGTTTTCAGAACAGTGTCATTTGCTTGTGATAGCTCCTGCAAGGTAACTGATCATTTTTCATGGGTTAAAAGTTTCAAGTCTTAACAGTCTGCATCAATATTTCTTCTCTCCATATGCATCCCAAATAATTCCCTTTAAGCGATTTTATTCCAAACTTCCAGGAAAAATATTTACTCTGAAGTCACATTTTTTTTCTGGAAGAATTGTACAAACCTTTGGCCAAACAGTAAACTGAACCTGACTTGAAGGCAAACTAAGTAAAAATCACAGTTATATCTCAGAGTCAGATCCACAAAAAAGATGCAAACTCAAGTTTCAGTTTGGAAAATTTCTCTACATATAAAATGATAGGGAAATAAAGGTTAGTGTATCAAAGTGGTTCTGATACAAACATACAATTTTTATGCAGGAGGAAATTATTCTGATTCTTTAAGTGAAGTCAGACAGTTTAGCAAAAGTGTATATAGCAAAGGAAACAAAACCTTCATGGTGAGATTGACATTAGTGTCCCAAAGTGACATGGGTGTTTGTGTGTGGAGAGGTGATAATGGGGAAGTGGACTCTTCAATTTGGATTCTGTAAATAATTTATATATATACATATATATATATATATATATATATATATATTAATTGTCCTTTTTCCTTCTCAATTCATAGGGGGCTGGATTTCCATTTTAGTGTATTTCTTCCCATGATCTTCTGGAGAAGCCTATGCAGAAGAAATCAGATCTATGGTACAAATACTATTATAACTAAAATAACTAAATAAGAAGATTTGAGGATGCAGATATCTTTGATTGTACACATGTATAAGACAATCTCTGAAGCTTTTGATGTTTAAACTTGAAGTATGCCTTAGAAATGCCACATAGGGGTGTTCTGCATGCAGAGATACAAGTATCATGATACATAGGTGTTGGGCCCACCCAGGAATTACCCTAGGGCATAGCTGAGCACATGGGATCAAAGATGGCACTGAGAGCTAGTATCCTGGGCATAACCCTGATCACATTACAGAGAACCCTAATCGGCTTTTAGGAGTTGACCTGCCTTCCTCACTGAGATATGTTGAGTCTGACCTGTAAGGCTTGCATGCTGTGTTCACCTCTGACATAATTGGCTGCCTGTTTCATGCCCTGTGGTCATTTGTCTATATAAGCTGTTTGTTACCCCCAATAAATCGAGATTTGCTCTGACAAACTCCCTACCCTTGTCCAAGTTGAGGCGGAGGAGCGAGTGGTGAACTTGCTTTCTCCATCCTGACAGCCTGTAGTCGTCACCTAGTGTGTGTGTGAGTGTATGTGTGGGGGTGGAGAACCATCACACATAGGCAGTTTATTTGGTTGCCTCATTACTTATTGATATGTAAGTGTTCACAGAGTTCCATTTGTTTTCATGTTTACCTGTGGGTTAGCACAATTTGCTGTCTCAAGATTAAAATATTTTAGACTGAGGTTTTATAGAAAAGCTGATTACAAACATTTTACCACAAGAAAAAGGCATTTCAGCTTCTATAGGGCCCCCTTCTCTTAGCTCACTCTTCCTATCAATCTTCCAACTAAGATGGACTGAGATAAACATTTCTTTGCAAAATAATGACTCTCCTTAACATATGTGAAGGTACCAATTTTGTTTCATAAAATTTAAGAAATGCAATGAACAACTGGACTTTTATAGATAGATGTGAGTCTAAATAATCAAGCATGTTTTTTCTTTGCAATTCTACAAGAGCATTATCTGACAGCAGGCATTTTATCAAGATTAGAAATGGATTTTTTCTAGAGGCTGAAAAGTTCAGTGATTAAGATGTCAAGTATTTAGTTGTCTGTAGTGGACTGAGTACCCTGGATGGGAAGAAAGCTGTGTCTTTATGTGGTGGAAAGCAGAAAGGCAAGTAATCTACATACTGTAGAAAGCCATCTAATTAAAGGTCACAGTCACACAGAACAGGTCAGCTTTATGGATACCCAAGAATCATCACTATCACATTAACAAAGGCTGCTCTTTGGAAGGAGCATGTTTGAAATGAAGACTAAGTCATCTTAGAAGAAAAGGCTTATTAAAATTATAAATTGGAACCAGATAAGCCCATGATAGTTTGAGACTAAATATGTACTATGCCTAATGACTGTGGCACACATCATGGAGATTATTTAATTTAATTCCATATGTCAGCATAAGTAAACATAAGATTCTATTCATTTTAATTTAGGTATTGATTTCTTATCACTTGCTGTCATTAGTAAATATTTTTTATTTAATGTTTAGGATATTTTTTCAGAATATTATTGATTGCTAAGTGCTCTGAGACTTTGCAGAAAATTTTAAGTCATTTTAACGTTATATTTGGGTTTGTTTTCTAGGTTCCATATTTGTAAGTAAGATGTTTTTGTTATTTGAAAATGATAATTCCTATCTGTCATCATGGTTAGGATGGTATAACTCATTTATAATTCATGACCTCTATAGAGTTTTCATATGGAAATTCTAAGTTAGTATCAAATGAACTTCAGAGAAGCACATCACTAGATCACAACACATTAAGAGACATCTTGATAAATTATTAGTGAGAAATATAAAGTAAATCTGGCTTAATGGTAGTAGATGATAAGGCATGACAAAAATTATGGGTAAAGGATTCCAATAAATATACTTCTTTTAATTAACTTACTTTTATTCATTTATTATTTGTGTGCAAGAACACATGTGGAGCTGAAATAATAATTTGCATTAATCTGCTTCCATTATATACCTCAAGATTAAAGTCATGTTACCAGACTTGGTTGCAAGCAATTGCCTCATTAGCCATAACAAAGGTCCACACATAACTCAATATTTATAGCAGTTTTAATTGTACGTTAACTTAATTAAATATGTAAGTGGCTCATATTTTTGTCTCTTTCCTAAATTTCACTCATAAGTATATATTTTTAAGAGAGGAATCATTCAACATTTGAATGTGCATAGCATAAATTTTAGAGAAATAGCATACTCCAATTTTAAGGAATATAACCCAATTTGTTGAATTCAAAGGCCATTCATTAAGCAAAGTGAACTATTAATAAATCTAAAGTCTTAAATGTGTTGAATTACTCATCTATTGATGACCACTCATACATACTTGAAATTATTACACTTTTTTAAGGATCACATGAAGTGTTACTTGCTTCCCATTCTCATTTTTAGCTTCCCCAATATCTGTGTATATACAAATATATACATCATAAATTTAAATTTTACAGATTTGAGAATTTCCACAACAAATAAATATAATTATAACTGCTACCATAATTATTTAGTGAGCATACAGTTACCCTACTTAGTTGAACATTAGATTAGATTGTACTGTTTTCCTGGCAAAGAAGAAAATGCTGATTAAAAATTACAGGGTAACAATGAAAATCATTACTGAAGAGTAAAAGAATGACTGCTTTTTTTGCATCTAGACATTGTTTTTGCTATAACTTGGATTCCTTCTCTAACTTCACTTTCTGTTTTTTCTCCTTCCATTTTCTTAGATCTTCCCTTTAAAATCTTATTTATTGTCTCTTTCTCCCTGTAATATTCTTCACAATTTTTTATCATTATATAGAATAAGTGAATCAAAGAATTACATATACTTTTGTGTCATTCAATTATTAATATATAATCATATATTTTTAAAAAAGAGAAAATAAATTTATTTGATGAGCTTATAATAATTCATAGATATCTAAACTTTTCAGTAAGTTAATACATATGAATATTCAATTATGAATAAAATATGTACAGTCACTTTTTCATACTGGAAAAGATAAGATCTTAATATGCAATTTGACTCTTCATGGCTGTTGACATAGCTCAGCAACTAAGGTATTTGCCTGAAAATCTGTTGACCTGAGTCTGATGTCCAGGAGCCCAGGTGCTGTATGTGTACATCATTCTGTCTCTCAGTCTGTCTCTCTCTCAAATAAATTAATAAATAAACTGTGATTCTTCAATAATTGTCACTTTTTCCCAAGTCTAATAGAAGACAAATAAACCATCAGTAAATCCTTGGATATATTTGTACTGGATTAAATTTAGAATTCAAGAAAATTTTTGTTACCAGTTCATACATATAATCAGTAACCATTTCTGTTCTACTTGTTTAAATATGATCCCTTATTTTATCACCTAAATTATAAATGATGTGCAAATTGAATAAAGTTTCTGTTTATTTAATGTACTATTTAATTAAAATACTTCATGTAGAGAACATCAACATGGAAAATTGTTCAATTGTCAATATTTTTTGTCCTGCTATGTAAGCTTCAAATGGATACTATAAATTTGGTAATGCATAGATTGAAAACATCAGAATCTTTTTAACTCACAAATGATCACATTATAGGTTCTCTTTAGAAGATAAGAGTATCTGGGGGCTGGAGAGGTGGCTCAGGGGTTAAGCCTCTGCTTTGCAGGCAGAAGGTCCTGAGTTCGGATGCCAGATCCCACGTATAGACGCCAGGCGGAAGTGAGGGCGGCCTGCGCTTCTGGTCCTGGTAGGGCGGAGCTTGTGAATCCTGGGACAGAAGGAGGTGGAGGCGTCCATGGTGGTTCGCGAATTCGTCCGTGGTTCTACACATACACAGACAGACACACAGATATACACACACACGCACACATACACACGCACATGCGCACAGTTGAATAAATAATAATAATAAAAAAATTAAAAAAACAGTAAAAAAATTTAAAAAAAAAAAGAAGATAAGAGTATCTGGAGGTCACTTTTTCCCAATTAGATCCACTGAGTAAATTTTTCTGCTCGTTTTTATTTTTATTTTTGCTTTGTTTTTTTTCCTTTATACACAATCTGACCCTATGATCTATTATTCACTGTTTATTCTAGGCTGACCCACTGAACTAGAACCCACTGTTTATTCTAGGCTGACCTCTAGGTTACAGATATTCTCTCAAATCCTAGGATCATAAGTATGTATCAAAACACCTAACTTGTGTGTGTGTGTGTGTGTGTGTGTGTGTGTGTGTGTGTGTGTGTGTCTTGTTGTTGCTGTTGTGACTATTATTGGTGCGGATGGAACTAAGAATTTTGTCAGGCTATGCAAAGCCTCTGCTACTCAACTACAATTGACAGCATGGTTCTTAATTTAAATTAAGATTCAGAATCAGGTAAATTTAACAGACATTTTGAAATAAATGTATGGTTTAGAAACATGAGTTTTGCAGATATTAAATTAAGATATTCATAACAATCCTTGAAACTGGAATTCCCTGACCCAAGAAAAGCAGCAAATGCCTCTCTGTGACTTCAAGATTGAAACAAACCATTAATGCTGCCTCTAGTTAATAAATGTTAATACTTTTGTGGGCAGATAAGTCTGAATAGTACAATATTGTTTCTGTAGCAATATTGCCCATAATGTATTGACTCAGGATTATCATGAGTGCACATCAACAAATAATTTACATGTCATTCTTCCCTTTGGAAAAATATTACTGATAACCTAAGGGTATAAATGGAGAGGAGACAGGACTACGGAAAAGTCTATATGATGAAGAACGCTGGGTTTGACTGTGAGGACAAAACCAAATCTGAGGAAGCTGGTAAAGACTTAATACAATCTTCATATTGTTTGATAAAGTAATATCTTTGCCTTAGCAGTTGTATTCTTTTGGTAGGAGATTAGTTATCTTGGTTTTTGTTTCTCATGTATTTGCACTGTGACCTGGGCATTTTTGTTTTATCTCTTATGACTTTCTTTTTGTTTCGGTGTGTTTTTGACTGAACTGAATTAGATAGTATTACTACACTTGAGCAGTTATTACAATATGTACAATAGCAGTTATTACTAATGTTTGCCTTGGATGGGTATGCTTGGAAATGAAGATGGTATGCACTTTTCAGGTTTACTTCCTTGGTTACATGTGAGGGTGAATGGTATAACCCCTGAAGTTGTATGGGTTTTGGGGTGGCTATATGCAAATGTTAAACTACAGTGACTAATAATTGAGAGGAACAGTATGGTAAAAAGGGTTTACTTACCTTTGAGCTGGAATGTGATGATTCTTTCCCATGTGATGGATGATTTTAGAGGACTTCAGATAAATGGTGTTTGTCCTAGAACTTTGCTTGTGTTTTCTCTGGATTCTGTTGAATTCTAAGGAGAATGGAGTCTGCTCTGGTCCATGTGAGTCTGGGGCAAGAAGGAAGAATGGCTAGTGGGGGATGCAGATCATCGGGAATATGGGACCTTGCCTAGAGGCCTTTGCCAGTGTGGGAAAGGCAGACTGGCTACTGGTAGGTTGTGCAGGTGACTTGGGGTCCGGGTGGGTCCAGGGCAGAAAACATTTATATTATGTTTATATACAATACCACCATTAGTGAGACAAAGTGAAATGACTGCTATTTGTACCCATGTACTAGAATATGGTCATGACTTTTTCTGTGAGGAGAAACTTTATTGCAAAATAAAATTCAAGTAATGGGGTTGAGGAGGTAGATTAATGAGAAAAGTGCTTGGTGCATATCATGAAAGACTAAGTTCACACTAACATCACCACATAAAAGTTGAACACTTTGGTCTGAGTGATGAGGACTCTAGCCAAAACAATGATCTCTATGTTCAGTGAGAGATCATTTTCAAAAGTCACTAAATATATCCATAAAAGTAATATACATAATTTTTCTGAAATAAATAAATTTTAATTGAATAAAAATTTTTGAAAAAGTAGACAATGTTCAAAGAAGACACATAATGGAGAACTTTGACCCCATGTGTTCATGCACATGAATCTATACACAAGTACACACACTTGAACATACACATATGCACACTATCTAAAAACTAAATGCCTAATTATACATAAACTACAAATATAATTGCAGTAACTTCGAGCTTTTAAGAACTGCTTACATTTAAATTTCAAATAAAGGACTTTATTGAAATCCCTGATATTTCATACTTGACTCTGTCAACCCTAATCATATGTGTGACGTTTCTGTTATCCTTAATATTTAGAGCAATTCTATAGTCCTAACTAAAAACATTGACTGAAGGTTGCATATAAAGCTTGTTTAAAGAAAACAGTATTATTTTAAGTATGGGAATCAGGAATTGCTTTTTGGATCTAATTGACAAACTTGGATTTACATTAGCTTTATGTTTAAAATAAAGACTAATTTCATTGTTAGTCTGTATTGGAATCCTGGAATAGAAAGGTATTGAAATTACATTTAAAAAGAGATGTAAGTTAGAATAACAGGTCTCTAATGAAGTCAATGTAATTATCATTTAATCAGTAGTCCCTAATACCTCGTCACATAGGTTTTCTGTTGATAAAATTTACCAAACTAAAGTTAATTATTGATGTTAATTTAAAAATTACTAAAAGAGTACATAATTGTTCTGAAAAGGCCTTACTCAATATAATACATTAAAGTAATGCTCATACAGAGATTATCTGCAATTAAATTCATTTTGAATCTCGTTACCCGTGTAAACACACTTGTAAAATGACCTTGGTAATTCTTTTATAAGCAGAAATGTTTAAGTTATGCAGTCCACTAATTCTAGACCTGTTGCATGCTATTTGCATCAAATTAAGTGTAACATGATATCTATTCAATTATCCATATTGTTTGGAGAAGTGTCCCCCAAAATCCCATGTGCTGAAAACTAGTGATCAGTTCCAGTGCTGGATATTCTGTTACTCTTATGAGAGAGAGCATACCAGAAGGAAGTGTTTGGGACACTTGCCCATGATTTGATACAAAAAGAGTGTTGTATTACTTTCTTTTGCTTCCTATAAGATAAATAGTAGACTATATCCCCTTTTCTACACCTCAGCCAGATATACATTTTCAACACAGGTATGAAACAACAGGGTCAAGGAATCATAGACCAAAATGATTAGTGAAGAAAAGAAAAAAAAATAGTCTGATTTAGGTCACAGAGATCAGTAGAGATCACAAATCAGGTGTTTCAACATATGGCTTGCAATCCATTTATTAAAATTTATCGATGACTGTGTGGATGACTTTCACTGGATACTGGCATTATAAATTAACTTTATTTTTTAGAAATAATTTAAAATGAGAAAGAGTTATATTTCACTACATTCTGCTAAATTTAATACTGGCAGAAAGTGACACAAGGAACTGTTTGATTCAAGTTATAATACAGCTTATGCTACCTGAAAGCTAGGCATCAGAGTTTTTATCTTTTAAGGGTCTTTTGAATCATGTGACTTTGAATGATTTCTAATTGACTACAATCTTACATCTTTTTCAGTAGACAGTCAATAAGCAAATGCGATCACAAATTTTAATGTGCAAAAATTTAACAGATAACAATATCATGAATTTTCAATGGCCTAATAGAGTTTTCATGTATTTCCTTCATATTTACATATATAGTGGTGTAATGTTTGTGGAAAAAAAGTTATCAAAACATATGCCAAATTTCAATTTCCATGTAAATCCAGGTTTTTGCCCAGTTTGTATTTGAAACCTTAGAAAACAGTCTCAACAAGAGTGTTGAAGAAAATGTAATTAAAAATTCCACGTTAAGCATGTTTTTTCATGAATAATACATGCTAGTGACAGAGAAAATAGATATTTTAGCAAGACCTTAGAATGAGAACCTGATTTCAATCCTGTTGCAATAAATTCAATACTTGATTTGAATGAAGATTAACATTATTTGTGTGAGCAGCATTTGATTTTTGGTATCTTTTATACCACTTAACTAAGAAAGGAACTTTGAATTACTGCATAGGAAATGGAAAACAAATGACCAGATAACAAAATTTGGAGACATGAGTCTGCTGAATGCACAAAAACTTTTATGCTCCTGTTTACAAGAGCAAAGTCATGGAATCAACCCAAATGTCCAACAGTTGACAACTGGATAAGGAAATGTGGTACATCTATCCAATGGAGTACTACTCAGCCATCAAAAATGATGAATTACTGGAATTTGCCAGGAAATGGTTGGAATTAGAAACAACAGAAAATTAAGCTCCGTACGTACTCCCTAATAGGTGGACCCTAGTACCCACTTAGAGACACTTAAGGATAATTCTCTGTAATACCTACAGTAATTACAAAGATTATGAACAGGAGGAATGGGGAAGGAGGGACACACTAGAAACAAGGAGAGAGGGGACCATGTTACTGCAGAGAAAATAGGCCACCCTCAAGGACTGTAAGTAAGTAATGAGACAGCTGGTTAAGTTCACAGACTTTCCTTCCTGATCATTTACAACTGATGGGGTATGATCTTACCAAAAGGGGAGGGCATATAGTCTGGCAGATAAAAAGTAACCATTTTGCAAATGCGTGATTGACCCCTCCCCTCCCTCACCACGGTTTCCTACTTTTATTACATCTACCTTTGAATATACTTTTATAACAAGACTCTAGTTTAACAGCTTTTTATCTCTGGCCAGGGGGTGAAATACAATACCCATCAGGATGAAGTGAAGGGCATTGCAGGATCAGCCAAACTGAAAAAAAATCAACAAACCATAATCCAGAACATCAGAGACTCTATATCAATCACCTGGAACTAGGCCAGCCTAATCTCTCCCCATCCTGAAGCTCAGGGAAATTTGCAGAAGAAGAGGCGGTGAGATTGTAAGAGCACAAGGATGGGAGGAGTAATGATATGCAAGATACTCCACACAAGTTAGGACCGAAGCAATCATAATTGGACTTTGCATGCCTGACACAATATCCATCACACTACTGACCCCACAAAGTCTAGCATTTGCTAAAGGCACTAGGATCCTGGGAGGCAAGAGATTGACAGCCACAGTAGTGTTCCTTAAGGGGAACGCAGGAAAGGGTTCTGGGAAATGCCACTGGGTCCTTGCACCTCATGGGAGAGGAGGACCCAGAGAAGAGTTTGGCATGCACATTAAAGGATGCTCCAGGGATGGGAGAGGGAGGCACTGGGGGATGGGGAGGGAAGGGGTTGTGGGTTGGATGGAGGGAGGGGACCAGTGTATCTGTTAAGTTTGTATGAGTGGAAATAAAAAAAAAAAAAACTTTTGTGCTCTTTACATCTCCTAATTAGAATACACAAGTTTCATTGAGTAGTTTTTGTGGTGTGCTTTTAAAGCAAAGCACACACAAATGAAAACTTTATGTGTCATATTTTCATTTTGTAGGTATATTTTTGTGAATTTTAAACCCACGTACTTCCTTGGATATATACAAATATCATTTGCATCTTTTGGCAATGTGATGAGGAAGAAACATCCAGCTTCAGAAACCTGGAGGAAATTTTTACACTTAAATTTAAAATAAAATTAGATGTGATAATGAGTGAAAAACATCAAGGAATATGAATGTTGTAAAGGAATATAAAGGTTATAATAATAGAATTCTTATTATCCCATCTATATATAAAGGTCTATGATGAACCGTAAAAGCCTATTTTAAAAAAAACTTAAAGATATACTTCTCTCCAAATAATTTTTCTAAGTCTATAGAATATACACTGTATAGTATAATTATTATCTCTTTTTTCCAAATGATGACATTGACAATTAGACTGCAACATGTTCAAATTTTATAATATTTTATCTTTATAAATATAGGACTTGAGCTTCTTATGCGTATTTTGGGCCTTTTAAAATTTTATTTATAGGAAAAATACTAGCATTCATCGTAGTAATATCAAAATTGAGGCTTAACTGGTAATTGCATGTGAGATCATGGATATTCAAACCCCTTTACACACATGGATGTTTGATGATTTAAGAAAAATATTTAAGTAAGAATTTTTATTGCATTTGATGGGGAAGAAATGTAATATGATTTCTTCACTGATGTGAAATTCATGGTCTACAAAGTACATAGACATATGTTATCAAAGTGTAAAATGAGGAAACCCAGTGGACCACATATATAGACCTGAAGAGAGAAAGAAGTCTGGCAGAGAGAAGAGGAGGGAGGATTGGGGACTAAGGTATGAAAATATTATAAATTCACTATAGGCATATATGAAATGATAAAACAATTATGAGAACACAATTTAATTATTACAAAATGTACATATGCAGAAATCGTGCTTAATGAATAGTTTAGTAAAGAGATTGCATAAAATCAGTTCTCTATAGCTATCCGTATCACAATCCCAGATTTAAGTAACTTTGGAGGTTGAAAATCAGATATATACTGCAAGTGACTGCAAGTGATTTATCTGATAAACATCCAGGAATTTTATATTTTATCACTTTAACATTAGTTTTAATATTTGCTTAATTCTTAGTTTATGGATAGAATACCACCAAGCACAAAAATTAGTAAACAATATATTGTCTGCTAAAGTGGTTTTAATGCAAGGTCTGTGATGGTGGAACTGTGGGTATTATTAAAGGGTGAAAATAACATAAATTCATTGTATTCCAGTGTTAAATTATCAGAGGAAAAAATGAATGCCAGTTTTTTTAAATATTATTAAAAGGATATATAATATTGAAAATTGTAAGTATGGTTAATAGTACTTTAGTATATATTCCATATTTGGAAAAAGTAACCATTTATGTGACCATGACATTCAAAATCATGGTTCTTATATGAGTTAATAGATATATGTTGACTTGACATCTGTATTCATTTAACAATTTGTTAGTGTATCAAAATGCCATGCTGTACATTTCTATGTCCCATATACTCCAAATTTAAATGGATATGCATCTATGTGTACATGAATGTATATATAGAATTTCATTTCTCTTATATATTGTGTAGTAAGCGATATTCATGTAGTCATCATCAAATAGAGACTGAAGGACATGCATCCTCACATAACTCATTATTTTATAATATACAAATATGCTCAAAAATAAAATTTTCAAAAAATTCTCTTTATTCCCAGGAAAAGGAATAGGAAAGAATTCTTTTCCAAAAGATTTTTTAAAAAATATTTTCTTTGATATCATTGCAAATAAAATGGGTGATTGTCCCTGCTCCCTCTTCTTCTTCAACTTTCCCTCTCCTATGGTTTCCTTCATTCATCAATTCTTCCACTCCCTTCCACCATCCTGTTTGTCTGTTACTGTGGACTCCAGCACTTCCTTTGGATTGCTTGCTCTAATGAGGCTTCAGGCCTCTGTTGCAGACTAAGTGGAAAGTCTGAGCACTGATAAGGGCACACACAGAACTTCACATGTCTGGCTCTGGCCCCTAAGGTTACTTCTGCATATAACTGTTTTTTCCTGAGATCCTTGTTAGTCTATGGAGGAATGCTGATATGTCAGCCATTATACAGTCTGTTGAGGATAAGTCTCAGCAGTAGGTTCTTAGACCCAGTAACTCTTTTTTGAGTGTAATTTCTTGGCCAGAAGTGGACCTCACCATCTTTAGGCTCTCATAATTTACTGACCACTCTTAATATTTCAATATGAACTAATTCACAAATTGGTGTGTCATCCTTTGCTGGGGCCATGCTAATCTTCCCTGTATCTTTCCAGTTTACTGTGTGTGCTGCCAAAGCTAGCACTTTACCACCCCTCTCCCCCTTAAGTAAAATTCTCAGACTTAGAATGGGAAGAGATTTGGTTTGTTTAATGCCAGCTGCACCTTTCAGCATAGCTGGTACTCTCTATTCTGGTTGGGTATTGTATGTTTCAATGGTCTTCC
The DNA here is from genome assembly GCA_023101885.1 of Typhlomys cinereus. Classification (NCBI taxonomy): domain Eukaryota; kingdom Metazoa; phylum Chordata; class Mammalia; order Rodentia; family Platacanthomyidae; genus Typhlomys; species Typhlomys cinereus. The sequence continues at coordinate 11,828,665 of JALPQD010000020.1, forward strand.
AGTGCACTAGACTGCTCCTGTTTGAGTGTTGAGATCTTTTCTTATCTAAAGATAAAGCAAGAAGTGTTTAACTGAAAGTTTACTTTCTGGTGTTTGTGGTTAGTATTAAAACATCTGATCAGTCCTCTGTCCATTTTCATCATAACTGCTGTTGCTTAGAATGGTTTACAGTTCTGGGCTTCTTTACACTGGCATGGGGATCATTAGGGAATAGTAAGCAGGTGGTTAGTTACCTGGAGGCCAACCCCACTCTTTACTGTGTCTTATTCCTGTTCTTCCTTCTCCTGTAAGACTGTTCTTATATAAAAGATTTTTTTAATCTATTAACCATGATCTTTTGTTTCTGGTTTTTTGGAATCTTCCTTTGCATCAGTAGATGGTTTAAAAATTTTGATTTGATTCCATCAAACAGAGATTAATGCTAAGGTCCATTTATAAGAGAGAACAAGTGACGTATTTATTTCTTCATTTGGGATGGTTCACTCAGTGTGATTTCTTCAGGTTCCATCCATTTACTGACAAATTTCTGTAGTTCATCTTTTTTAACAACTGAATAATATTTTATTGTAGATATGTACCCGGTTTCATTAAACATTCCTCAACACTTTGATATCTAAGTAGGATTCATATTTTTTACAATTGTAAAAAATACTGCCATGAATATGTTTGAAAACAAGACAATCCAGATCTAAGTGTTCATTTTGATGGGGTTGTTTACCTTCCTGGTATTTAATTTTTGAAGTTCTTTTTCTACTCTGGATATTAGATTTTTATAAATTTTATTATTATTATTTTTATTTATTCAACTGTGCGCATGTGCGTGTGTATGTGTGCGGCGTGTGTGTGTGTGTGTGTGTTTGTGTATGTATAGAACCACTGACAAATTCGTGAACCACCATGGACGCCTCCACCTCCTTCTGCCCCGGGATTCACAGGCTCCGCCCTACCAGGATTAGAAACGCAGGCTGCCCCCGCTTCCGCCTGGCGTCTATACGTGAGATCTGGGATCCGAACTCAGGACCTTCTGCCTGCAAGGCGGAGGCTTAACCCCTGAGCTACCTCTCCAGCCCCTGGATATTAGATTTTTTTATCAGATGTGTTATTTTTAATTTTTTTTTTATTCAATTGTGTGTGTGTGTGTGTGTGTGTGTGCACGTGTGTGTATGTATGTGTTTGTGTGTGTGTGTGTGTGTGTGTGTGTGTGTGTGTAGAACCACAGGTGAATTCAGGAACCACCATGGACCGTCTCCATCTTCTCCTTTGTTGGGCCTTATCAAGAACCTGGACAAGGCCTGTTGGAACTTCCTGAGCCTGGCTAGAGTTTCATGATCTGTTTAAGCTGCCTCACCAGCATAATTCAGCACAGCCTTGTGGCTGATGCAATATAGCCTTAGGTAGCAACAGAACTGGCCCATAGTAACATTCCACTAGCCCATAATAATCTCATGAGACTACAAATCTCGTGAGACTATGCCTTCTACAATTGGTGCTGTTAACTGCCTAGCTGAGAGGGCCAATCAGCAAAGACTCACGCTAGGATTTATGGGATGTCAGGTGGGGCATATAAGGGCCTGACTGTTGGAATAAAGGAGCTTTTCCTGCTTTGACAGAGCTCCCAGCCTGGTGTGTTTTTCCCCAGTAGTGAGACGGGGTCAGGGCCGGCAACACTCATCTTCCTGCTCGGCCCCGGGTTGTGCCTGGCTAGACCAGCACTCCCTTCTGCACTAGCTGCTGAGAGCCCAGCAGACTGGTGCCCCGTGTGAGGCACGGTTTGCTGACAGGCTAATTATCAGTCTTTAGGTGAGTGTACCCCCATAAATTATGGGTCAGTCTTTCCCAAACCTGACCCCATGCTAGACTCGCTCAAGGTTTTACTTAAGAGTCGGGGTCTTGTCCTTACTGATGCTCCAGCTTTTCAAGCTTGGGGATACTTACTTAAGATTGCTCCATGGCTACATGAGAGCGATCTTTTTGATTGGGAGACATGGGATCGAGTTGAGGGGCTTATCTGGCAAGCCCAGGTAGAAGAGGGGGAGATCCCACCCTACCATCTCTGCCCTTAAAGGGTGTTTTCCCCCAAAACCACCAAAGAAAGGCCAGATCCAGCTCAGAAAGACTGTTAGGAGGGAAACCACTGACCCCTCTCTGGACTCTTTTGACAGTGCTTCATGGCCTCAAGACCACCACTCTCCTGGCCATGATCAGTTCAGCACTCCAATAAATCCTTTTTGGCCTCCGTCCACTCCCCCACCATATCCCCCGGAGGTGGGTTTACAGAGTTGTTTCCTGCTAACATTAATCCTGGTGGGAACCACCCTGCCTGGTATCCCTGGGCAACTGGACCATAGCAGGCAGCTATCCCTGATCCCTATAGAGACCAAAGTAGGAGACTGGGAATGAATTCATGGAAGAGATTAGAGGAGGGCCTTACTGAGCCCTGTATCACAGGCACAACACAAAAGGACAATGAAGATTTGGCCACTTTCATAGAGAGGGTAGAAAAGAGTCTCGCCAGAAAACTTCCCCCTGGCTCTCTATAGGAACAGTTTGCTAGAATCCTAGTGTGGGAGGGGATGAACTATGACCATAATATAGCCTGTGCTGCACTAAAAGATCACTCTATGTCCAGATGGATCATAGCCAGCAAAGATGTGGGATCCACTTCCCACCAAGCTAGAACCATGGCCTCTACCATGCAAAAGTTAATGAGCGGAAGCACCCGCTGGGGACTCCGCAGCAGGGGCTCCCTTGGATTCCCACTATTCCTTCTAGTCATTTTTTACTGTTTTATCTCTATTCCCCTACATCCTGGTGACATTGAGAAATTCTCCTTCTCTATCTCTTCTACCAATTTTGAGGGGCCTAATTTGAGATTTGAGTGGACTGTATTGCCCCAAGGCATGGCTAACAGTCCTCCTATTTGCCAGTACTGTCTCAGATTTTTGCCTCTTTGAGAGAACAATCTGAATTGCTTCCCCCTTTTTTCAATACAATTTTATTATTATTTCAGCTCATACAAACTTAATAGGTACACCAGTTCCCTCCCTGCCTCCTCCTCCCCCTGAACCCCTGCTCCCCCTCCCCTCAACCCAACCTCTCCATCCCCCAGTGCCTCCCGTCCCAATTCCCAGAGAGTCCTTTCTTGTGCATGCCTGACTCTCCTCTGGGCCCTCCTCTCCGATGATTTACAAGGACCCAGTGGCATTTCCCTGAATCCTTTCCCGTGTTCCCCACTACTGTGGATGCCAATCCCTTGCCTCCAAGGATCTTGGTGCCTTTAGCAGATGCTAGACTTTGTGAGGTCAATACTGTGTTGGACATTGCGCAGGGCATGCAAAGTCCAATTATGATTGCTTCGGCTCTAACTTGTGTGGAGTATCTTGCAAATCATTGCTCCTCCCATCCTTTTGCTCTTACACTCTTACCGCCCCCTCTTCCGCAAATGTCCCTGAGCTTCAGGATTGGGAGAGATTAGTTTGGTCTAGTTCTAGGTGGTTGATATAGAGTCTCTGATGTTCTGGATTGTGGTTTGTTGATTTTCTTTTGCAGTTTTGCTGCTCCTGCAATGCCCTTCCCTCCATCCTACTGGGCATTGTATGTCACCCCCTGGCCAGAGACAAAAAGCTGTTAAACTGGAGTCTTATTATAAGAGCACATTCAAGGGTAGATGTAATAAAAGTAGGAAACCTCAGTGAGGCAGAGGTCAATCACGCATTTGCAAAATGGTTACTTTTAATCTGCCAGAATATATGCCCTCCCCTTCTGGTGAGATCAAACCCCCTTAGTTGTAAATGATCAGGAACGAACACATGTGAACTTAACCAGATGTCACATTACTTACTTGCAGTCCTTGATGGAGGCCTATTTTCTCTACTGTAACATGGTCAATTCTCTCCTTCTTTCTGGTGTGGCCCTCCAACCCCAACCCTCCTGTTCATAATCCTTGCAATTACTGTAGGTAATACATAGATTTACCTATGAGTGTCTCAAGGTGGGCTGGGTGGGTTTGGTACTAGGAGCCACCTATTAGGGAGTACATACGGCGCTTAATTTTCTGGGTTTGGGATACTTCACTTAATATAATTGTTTCTAATGACATCCATTTCCTGGCAAATTCCAGTAATTCATCATTTTTGATGGCTGAGTAGTACTCCATTGTATAGATGTACCACGTTTTCCTTATCCACTTGTCAACTGTTGGACTGAGTTAATTCCATGACTTTGCTATTGTAAACAGTGGTGCAATGAACATGGTCTTGCTTGTGCTATGGAGGTGAACCTCTCCTGTATGGGGGGTTATTCCCAAAAGTGGAATAGCAGGGTCATATGGCATTTCAATCTTTAATTTCTTTAAGAATCTCCAGACAGCTCGCCAGAGTGGCTGTATGAGCCTGCATTCCTACCAGCAATGTAGCAGAGTTTCCCTCTCACCACATCCTCTCCAGCATTTGTTGTTGTTTGTATTTTGGATGTTTGCCATCCTGACAGTGGTGAGATGATATCTCAGGGAAGTTTGATTTGCATTTCACTGATGGCTAAAGAAGTGGAGCATTTTTGAAGATATTTGTTAGACATTTTCATTTCATCCCTAGTAAAGTTTCTTTTAAGTTCCAGGACCCATTTTTTAATTGGGCCATTGGTTTCCTTGGTGTTTAGTTTTCTAAGTTCTTTGTGCACTCTGGACAGTAGAGCACTGTATCAGATATGTGGTTAGTGAAGATGTTCTCCCATTCTGTGGGTTACCTTTGAGCTCATGTTACAATCTCATTATCTGAACAGAAGCTCTTTAATTTTACAAGATCCCAGCTGTTGAGAGTTGGTAGCAGTGACTGTGCCATTGGATGTCTGTTTAGGAAATGTTGGCCTAGCCCAATCAACTCAAAGGAGTCCCCTATCCTTTCAACTATGGTTTTTATAGTCTCTGGCCTTATATCAAGGTCCTTGATCCATTTGGAATTAAGTCTTTTACATGGTGACAAGTACAGGTCCAGCTTTAATCTTCTGCATGTGGGATCACTCAGTTTTGCCAGCACCATTTGTTGAAGATGCTGTTCTTTTTCCATTGGATTCTTTGGGCCTCTTTGTCAAAGACCAAATGGCTGTAATTTTGTGGGCTTATATCTGGGTCTTCAATCCTTATCCATTGATCTGTGTGTCTGTTTAGGAGCCACTACTAGGCTGTTTTTATAACTATGGATTTGTAGTATAGACTTAGGTTTGGTATGGTAATATCTCTAGCAGTGTTTTTGTTACTCAGAATTGTCTTTGCTATCCTGGGTCTTTTGTGCCTCCATATGAACTTTGAAATTGTTTCGTCAACTTCTTTGAAGAATTGCTTTGGGATTTTAATTGGTATAGCATTGAATTTGTATATTGCCTTTGGTAGGATGGTCATTTTTACGATGTTGATTCTGCCAATCCAGGAACAAGGAAGGTCTTTCCACCTTCTGTTGTCTTCTGCTATTTCTTTCTTTAGGGTTTTAAAGTTTTCACTGAAAAGGTCTCTTACCTCCTCTGTTAGGTTTATACCAAGGTATTTCATTTTTTTAGGGGCTATAGTAAATGGGATTGTTTCTCTCAAGTCTTTTTCACTTCTGGGCATATAGGAAGGCCTCTGATTTTTGCACATTTATTTTGTATCCTGCCACCCTGCTGAAGTTCTCAATTAGTTCCAGGAGCTTCCTGGTGGAGTTTTTGGGATCTCTCAGGTATAAGATCATGTCATCTGCAAATAGGGATAGTTGACTTCTTCCTTGCTGATTTGAATCCCTCTTATGTCCCTTTTTTGTCTTATGGCTTCAGCTAAGACTTCAAGTACAATATTCAATAGAAGTGGTGAGAGTGGACAGCCTTGTCTACTTCCTGATCGAACTGGGAATGCTTCCAGTTTTTCCCCATTGAGCTTAATCCTTGCTATGGGCTTGTTGTATACAGCTTTTATTATATTGATAAAGGTTTCTTCCATTCCTACTGTCTCTAGCGTTTTGATCATAAAAGGCTGTAGGATCTTGTCAAAAGCTTTTTCTCCATCTATCAAGAGTATCATGTGGTCTTGGACTTTGGACTGGTTTGCATGATGAATTACCTTTATTCATTTGCGTATGTTGAACCAACCTTGTGTGCCAGGGATGAAGCCTACTTGGTCCCCGTGAATGATCTTTTTAAAATGTTTTTGAATCCGATTTGCTAAGACTTTGTTGAGAATCTTCGCGTCTGTGTTCATCAGAGAGATCGGCATATAGTTTTCTTTTTTAAGTGCATCTTTATTAGTTTTGGGATTAAAACGATTTTAGCTTCATAGAAGGAATTTGGTAGTGTTCCTTCCTTTGCTATTTGATGGAACAGTTTAAGGAGTACTGGTGTTATTAACTCCTTAAATGTCTGGTAGAACTCTGTGCTGAATCCATCTGGTCCAGGACATTTTTTGGTGGGAAGATTCGAGATTACTTGCTCAATTTCCTTATATGTTATAGGACTATTTAAATAATTCACAACTTCCTGATTCAATTTAGGTAAGTTGTGTTTATTTAGAAATTCATCTATCCTTTTGTGTTGTCAAACTTCACAGAGTATAAGTTTGTGAAATATGATGTTATAATCCTCTGGATTTCTTGGGTATCAGTAGTGATAACTCCCTGTTCATTTCTAATTTTGTTAATTTGGATTTTCTCTCTCTTGCTTTTGGTTAATTTAGCTAGGGGTGTATCAATCTTATTGATTTTTTCAAAAAACTAGCTTTTTGACTAGTTGATTTTTTCTATCATTTTCTTAATCTCGATTTCAGATATTTCTCCCTTTATCTTGCTAATCTCCTCTCTTCTACTACTTTTGGGATCAGATTGCTCTAGGTTCACTAAAGCCTTAATCTGCATTTTTAAGTTGTTTTTTTATTGGATACATCTTTCCATTGGTGGAGCCCCTAGGGTGTATTCTATGACCGACCAAGTTGCAGATTGTATCATCAAAGGTCGAGATACCTCCACCAGGCTGTTTGGAATAGAGCCCCATTTCCTAATTGTTCCCTTCAAGCTAACAGATTTCACCTGGCTCCAGAGGAATTGCCGTAGCTCTAGAAGGGTTTATGGGAAACAAATAGATGTCACCCACTACCCCCCTTTTGGCAAGCTCAAATATATCTTTCTTACCGTTGATACTTTCTCCCATGCCTGCTGGGCACCAGTCCACACAGGAGAAAAATCCAAACATGCCATTAGCCATATGCTTCAATGCTTTGCCACACTTGGTCTTCCAGATCAAATTAAAACCGATAATGACCCATGCTTTACTAGTAAGACTTTTACAGATTTCTTAATACATGGTGTGTCTCACACACCATAGAGATCCCCCACAATCCACGGGGCCAAGCTATGATTGAGTGCTATAATCAAACTCTTAGGGCCCAATTACAAAAACAACAGGGAGAGTCATCATCTCCTCATGATCAACTAAAGAGAGCAGTATTTACTTTAAATATATTAAGATTTTCAAAAACGGACCGGGCTTCCCCTTTCCAGAGGCACTGGACTACCTCCATCACATACAGTTCCATCTGGGTGCACTGGAAAGACCCATTGACAGGAGCCTGGAGAGGTGAGGATTTGGCTGTGTCTTTCCCCAGAGTGAAAAACGCCCCATCTGGATCCCTGCAAGGGACCTAAAGGACCTCCCACAGGATGATAAACACAACTCCAGCAAGTCTTGTATCCCTAAGGAGTGCCCCTTTGCTCTCTCCCCAGAACCAGAAGATGACATCACTGTGCCTGACCATCATCATGCTGACAGCCCTCATCTGGCCCTGTGATGGAGGATTTGGAGATTTGCAAGCGTGAACTTCAAGAATGGCCTTCTCCTTTACTTCCTCCTCTCTTGGGCCCTCTCATTGTCCTTTTCCTTGTTCATTGGGCCTTACATCATTAATAGAGCCATTCAATTCATCCAGCAAAGAATAGAGGCTATTAAACTTCATCAGGTCAAGATTCATTACTCACTACTCAGGATACTAACTGGGGCTATGGCCACCACTCATATACCTCCCCTGCCCTCCATGCTGACCAATGACGGGTAAGATCCCTAAAGCTAGGGACAACCTAAGACAGGCCATGGAGAGGCTTGCCTGGACCTTAAAGTGTCATACCCAGAGACGAGTATGGTTTCCAAAGGGAGACTAGCTAAGACAGGGGTCACACATTTGGTCCTGAGGCTTACTCACAAAAACAAAAGGGGGAGATGTTGGGCTTCATCAAGACCCTGGACAGGGCCTGTTGGAACTTCCTGAGCCTGGCTAGAGTTTCATGATCTGTTTAAGCTGCCTCACCAGCATAATTCAGCACAGCCTTGTGGCTGATGCAATATAGCCTTAGGTAGCAACAGAACTGGCCCATAGTAACATTCCACTAGCCCATAATAATCTCATGGGACTACAAATCTCATGAGACTATGCCTTCTACAGTTGGTGCTGTTAACTGCCTAGCTGAGAGGGCCAATCAGCAAAGACACATGCTAGGATTTATGGGATGTCGGGTGGGATATATAAGGGGCTGACTGTTGGAATAAAGGAGCTTTTCCTGCTTTGACAGAGCTCCCGGCCTGGTGTTTTTTTCCCTGGTAGTGAGAGGGGTCAGGGCCGGTGACACTCATCTTCCTGCTCAGCCCTGGGTTGTGCCTGGCTAGACCAGCCCTCCTTTCTGCACTAGCTGCCGAGAGCCGGGCACTCCTTGTTTACTCTGCCCGGGGATTTATAGGCTCCACCCTACCAGGACCAGAAATGCAGGCCAACCCGGCTTCTGCCTGGCATCTATATGTGTGGTCTAGGATACAAACTCAGGACCTTCTGCCTGCAAGGCTGAGGCTTAACCCCTGAGCCACCTCTTCAGCCCCCCTGATGTGTTATTAATAAAGATTCTCTCCCATTCTGTAGGTTGACTTTCAGCTTTATTAAGTCTCTTTTGCTGAGCAAAAGCATTTTAATTTAATATGGTCCCATTTGTTTAGGGTTGTACTTTTAGTCATTGTCTCTGGGGTACTATTGAGGAAATGTTGGCAAAGACCAATTAATATTTTTTTTCTTATAGGCTATCTATAGTCTCTGGTCTAACATTGAGGTCTTTGATCCATTTGGAGTTGATTTTCATGCAGAGAGACAAATACATGTTCAATTTCATTCTTCATAGATGTTCAATTACACAGGCACCATTTGTTGAAGATGCTGTCCTTTTTCAATGGACTTTTTTGTACCTATGTAAAAGATGAGTTGATTGTATATGAGTACACTCATATTTGAGTCTTCAATTCTAACCCATTGGTCAATGTCTCTTTTTTGGAGCTAGTACCATAGTGTTTTTTTATCATCATGGCTTCAGAATACAGTTTAAGGTCTGGTATGGTATACCTCTAGTGGAGTTTTATTACTTAGCATTGTTTTTGTTAACCTGTGTCTTTAATATTTCACCAATTTTGTAAAGAATTGTGTTGGAATGTTGATGGATATTGCAATGATCTATATAATGCTTTTGGTAGAATGGACATTTTAGCAATATTAGTTCTGCTAATCCAGGAGCTCAGGAGCTGTTTCCACCTTCTGGTGTCTTCTGTAGTCTCTCTCTTTTTTTAGGGTTTTAAAGTTGTCATTGTTTAGATCTTTCACATCCTTAATTAAGTGTATTAAAAGGTATCTCTCTTTTTTTAAGGAACAATGGTGAGTGGTGTTGCTTCCTTTGTTTGTTTTTTCTTGCTTTGTTTATCCTGGATGTATAGGAAAGTTGTATCCTTTCACTCAGCGCAATTCGTTTATCAGTTTCAGGAATTTCCTGGCAGAATCTTTAAAGTCTAAGTATAGGGTCATGTCTTCTGCAAACAGTGATAACTTGATTTCTTTTCCAATATATATCCATTTTATCTCCTTCCCTTGTCTTATGACACTTGCAAAAACTTACAGTGCAATGGGTGAGTCTATGTTTGGAGTACATATCCTCTGAGTTCTTCATATTTTATGACATGACGTGCACTTTCTGCAAATTTGTGTCACCTTTATTTTACAGTTATTTTTAGTTTTCCTGAATTGGATGAGTCTTACATCGTTTGTTGTTGGAAGCTTTACAAATTTGTATGGGATCTACTCATTATGTGAGCCCCTCCACTTCAATTGTCTCTTACATGGTACTTTGGGTTGTTGGGCAGGGGACTGGCCTAGCTTCTCATGCTGGTTCCTGTCTTACCTGGGATAGGGATACATTCCCAGGTAAGCAATGCCTGGTGTGGCTCCATGGACACAGTGCCTGCTCTGCTTAGAAAGAACCCTTATTTATTTTATTTTATTCACAAAGAATTATAAATAGGATAAAAAGAGAAAGAAGAACTCCCAAAAAAAGGAGATAAAAGAACACACTTCAATAGAGAAATTAGGCCAAGGTCATGTATTGCATATAAGTAAAGAGATATTTAATGCAGCTCACTCTCACTTCCCTTCCTGTTCACTTGGGAATGAAAAGGTTTGATCTCCCCAGTCTGGGAGGATATAGGGACTGGCAGTCAGATGGTAACCAGCTGGTAAATGGGAGACTTACGTCTCTCACTGCTGTGTCCTACTCCTATTCTTACATCTACTTTTGAATCTCTTCTTATATTAAGATATTCATTTAAACAGTTTTTTATCTTTGATTAGGAGATGATCTTGACAAACAATCAAGATGCAGCCAAGGGCAATGCAGGAATAACAAAACTTGAAACAAGAACACACCATAATTCAGAACACCAAAAACCCTTCAATGTTCACTTGGAACCAGAAAAGCCAACTCTCTCCCCATCCTAAAGCTCAGCAAATCTTGCAGAAGAGGGGGGCGTCGTGATTGTAAAAGCCTAAAGATGGGGAGGACCAACGATATGCATGATATTCCACACAAATCAGGGCTCAAGTAGCCAGGATATAAACATAATGTGATTGGACCTTTCCTGACCTGCATAATGACTGACATTTCAACAATTCCCCCAAAGTCTACCAAAGAGTATAGGGGGAAAAGACTTCAGTAGTAGATTCCTTAAAGACACAAGGTTAAATAGTCATATAACAGAGTTCCTATACTACCTTACAGCCCAAGAAAGTTCCCTATGGTATGTCACTGAGTCCTGAACCTTCACTTACGTATATGAATCAGAGGGAAATTCAGCACCTACATTAATAGATGCTCTGGATGGTGGGAAGGAGAAAGCAGGAAGCACCAAGAGAGGAGAAGGGAAGGAAAAGGGGTGAGAGGGAAAGGGGGAGAGTGAGAGGGTGAAGAGTGCAATGGGAGACAAGGGGGAAAAGAGAGGAGAGGAAGAAGAACAGGAGTAACTATTGAGCTTGTATAACTAGGCAAAATAAATAATAACCCCTCCAAAAAATCTGTCTTCATATGTTGAATGAATTTTACTTCAGTTATTCAAAAATTACTCATAAAATCACTACATCTTAAACAACAGCACTATGAAACCTCCAAATTGTATGATTGCCTTACTGAGATTTTGATTTTTGAAAAATTTATAAATGTATACATACAGAATAAACTCCTTCATGCAGAGAAACTTGCTCTCATTTTGTCATTTACTTTCAAATTCTCCTGTTAATCTATTCTGATAATTTGTATTGCCCAATATTTGACTATTTACATCTGTTAACTTGTTTTCAATAAATCTTATTTTACTAAAATTCTTATTTTACCTCCTACTTTCCCAAAGTCAGATTGCATAGTTAAGACAATAATTCTGTATGCACTAATGTGTTCTAACTCATTGTGCTTAATGATGTCTAATACTGACTTTTTCAGAAATTTTTTGTACATTTCCATAGTGACATGCATCCATTTCATTTTCAACATCTTTCTTAGATTATAAGAAGAAAGGAAAAAATGACTTGGAATATATATACCTGTAACAAGTTGTGGCCATCTGTACTCCACAAAGTATTAAGAATACACCTAAATGCATATATTCACACATGGTACAACAAATGAATATATTCATGTTCAGAATATTAACTGTGTAGCTGCTGTTAGGATTATGATATTTATGTAATGTGATATATCTAATTTCATGACTAGATTTTCCATATCAATAAGAAGAAATTATGTTTCATCAAAATAATTTAAATTTATTGCTCTTTTAGCAATCACATGCATTATCTTATTTTTCAGTCTCAAGGTTTATCAGATTTAAAATTGCAATAAACTTTCATCAAATGCATGCTTCATAGCTTTTTAACCAATCTATAATCTTCCACGCCTTTGGTATTTTACTCATGAGAATTCTCCTTCAAGTGCTGTATTTTACTATACTGTTTTAATTTCCAACCCCATATCAGTAGCTTCATTTCATTTAATAAATGGAATAAAAATGCAGATTTCTTACATGTATGTTTATAAAGAAAAAACGTGAAAAATAAAATGTGAGGCATTATTACTACTTTTTATATTTACACTTGTCAGGTAAATAAGGCTGTAAGAACATTTTATTGAAACAATCTTATTAAATTTTTATTTCAGTAAATTTAAGTACCTTGAAGCAGAACATGTGACATTTACCAATCTTTTTTTACTGCCACTTTTCAAAATAAGCTAAATCACATCAATTTTTCTACATTATGTATAAAATATTGAAATGTACTATGCCATACAGAGTGTGTATTTAACCTGTTCTGACACTGAAATATAGGTAAGTGCATCAAATAAAACAAAATCAATTGTTATCAAATCTTTTAGGCAAGAATAAATAAATGTTCTTATTTTTCCATGAGATCCAAGTCCTTGTGTTTAATTAGTAACATTCTGATGTACTTTATAAGTTCTTTTAAATTTAAAAAGCTGGATTTGTTTCAAAGTAGCCATAGTTTATTTTGTAAATCAACAGATTCACTTGAGAGAACAAGTTCTCTTATCTACAACTGATTCAGTAATTATAGAAATGACATATTTTAAAGCAATGATATACAGAAAGTTGCCCATATGATATAAAAATATAAACTCTTATTTTAGTAGCTTTCAATCAACTATATCTAATGTAATTCATTCATATTTGAAGTGATAATTCTCATAATTTTAAAGTTATAAATTCTTCATCATATCATTAAAGACAGCAAAAAGAAATAAATGTGCCACTTCCATATCCAATAGTCCTTTATGTCAACAATTTTTAAGCATTTAACATCTTCATTTCTACTAGTTTCTTTAAGAAAATGCAGGTTATTTACACACTTCTTTTCACATCACTATAAGTAAACTGCTGTTAGGGAGCTCTGTGCAGTATATTTATATAATACAGGCTTTAAAAATGTATGCTCTTCATAGGAAAGTAGAAACATTGTAGTTTCAGGAATACAAGTTTTAAGTTTGTAATAGGAAAAATGATACACTGTAGCTTTCTTAGTAGCCAGTTGCTATTTATAAGAACAGTGTTATGTTATGTCCACCATTCCTGAGAAATTTCTGTTTGTTCAGCTCTCTCTCCCTTTTCCTATTGAGCGCATTAATTGCTAACAATTTTTCTTCTTTTAATTTACCATTACCATTAAAATTAATTTAAATAGTATATTGGTTTTGAACTCTCTTGATGGAGATTTATTTTCAATCTTCAATTTACTATCAATACTATTAATACTTTTTCTTACTACTTTCGACTTACTTTAAAATTACTCTTGAAATATGATTTCTTTTACCCCATATAACCATAATAGATTATAAATATCTATTGTAATATATTATTTTTAATAGTTGGATTATCTATACTTGTAACAATTCTAAATAATCTTCCATAAGGAATTTAGGGAAATATATGACAATATTTATCCCATGAGGAATAAAATGTAAATAGGAAAAAGTAACTTTCCTCCCAGGCTCAAATCTGAAACTTGATTTTTTTGTATTTAAGTTTCTTTCATTTTTGTTGATGATATTAAGACAAAGAGAACACAATTCATAAAAATTATATAAACCATGTATTCATAACATTAAAGGAGAAGGGAGAGTAGGGAAAAGGAGGAAAATTGTGAGATGGGGAAAGAGGAGACTGAAGAGAGACAATAGAGGAAGTAAATATTTTAAAAGTACAAGATATATTTGCAAGAAGTGTCACATCAAACTGAATATGTTCAATTAGTATAAAAATGAAAAATGGTCTTAAAATCTTTTCTGAGAATCAGTTGACTATATACATGTCCTTTTTGAAATTACTGTTAATTTGTAGGTCTACCAATCTTGATTTTGTATATTTTGAAGGCTGTAGTCTTCAAATATTTTATGAATGTTTTCATCAAGTCTGCTATGCAGGCAATTCCTATATACGTGTTTCTCTCAATTATTATATATTATGTATAATATTATATTTGTCATTGGTAATATATTTTTAAATATATGTGTTATGAGTGGTCAAAATTAAGCAAACTAGGGGCTGGAGAGGTGGCTCAGGGGTTAAGCCTCCGTCTTGCAGGCGGAAGGTCCCGAGTTCGGATCCCATGATCCCACGTATAGACGCCAGACGGAAGCGGGGGCGGCCTGCGCTTCTGGTCCTGGTAGGGCGGAGCCTGTGAATCCCGCGGCAGAAGGAGGTGGAGGCGTCCACGGTGGGTTCGCGAATTCGTCCGTGGTTCTACACATACACAGACACACACACACGCACACGCGCGCGCGCACATACACACAGTTGAATAAATAATAATAAAAAAATTAAATTAAGCAAACTAGCATGCAAACATAAACATCATGTTTAGGGTGGGACTTGTTTAATTGTTTTCTTTCTAATCCTCAATAGATAATTGCTTTTTAAGACTATATTACTGGATTCCATCTAGTAAACTTTGTATTCCATAAAACGCATAAAATTTTTATCAATAACACTACAATATGTAGTGTATTTTATCCCGTTATACAACATTCTCTATCTTGGCAGAATATTTAAATAAAGAAAATAGAAAAACAAGTTGTCAAATCTCCCATGAGAAATGTATAGTGCTTCTAACATGTATTAGGAAACATTTTCAACAGTTCTACTAAAAATTGACATCAGCTGGGGCTGGAGAGGTGGCTCTGCCTTGCAGGCGGAAGGTCCTGAGTTCGGATCCCAGATCCCACGTATAGACGCTGGGCAGAAGCAGGGCCTGTGCTTCTGGTCCTGAAAGGGCGGAGCCTGTGAATCCCGGGGCAGAGTTAAACAAGGAGAAGGTGGAGGGTGTGGTTCCCGAATTCGTCCGTGGTTCTACACACACACAGACACACACGCACACATGCACAATTGAATAAATAATAAAAAACATTGACATCAGTTTGCTGATATTCAGTACTCTGGCCTGATATGGTTTTCTGCCTCAAAAGTCTTCCATTGTAAGAAGATGAAACTTTGTTGAGCGCCGAGAGATTTTCTTAACTAATGGTTTAAAAATGGAGTGTTTAGAGCTCCGAGAGATTTTCTTAACTAATGGTTTAAAAATGGAGTGTTTATATGGTATCAAATTAAATCTTTTATAGTTAATGTATCAACAAACCTGGAATATACATTCCCCAATCAAACAATCAAAATCTTACTCCACACCAATACTCAAGGAAACTTGCAGAAGAGGGTGCAGCAAGATTTTAAGACCCTAACGGTTAGATTGATATACTTCTAATCAGGCGAGAACCTCTACTATCAGATCTACACTATGGCCAACTTATCAAGGACTAGGATCTTAGAAGTAACAACAGCTTTCAGTGAAAGTCTCAGGGACAGGTTTTTTGGGGGTCCCCAGGGATCCTCCCTCTGTCCTGCAGGCCAGTTTGATGGTTCCTCTACACCAGGGATCAGGGGAAGGTGAGTGCGCTGTCGCTGTCCGCCAGTTCTCCAGCCCTGCCTTCCCAAGGACAATCAGACACAACCGAGAGTTTAGTCAAGCAGGAACTCTTTTATTGCAACTCCATAGCCATCTATAAAGGCAGAAACTGCAGAGGGAATTCTAGGGCGGGGAAATGGGCAATCAATCATCTTAAAGGTCAAGCCAGCACGCAGGCTGTATGTAGCAAAATTTCTTCAAAACATCCTGAACTATGCCTTCCTGACTTCCTCCATCAAAACATCCTGAGTATGCCCTCCTGACTTCCTCTAGGTGCCATCTTTGTCTAAACTTGCCAGATTATTGAAGTCACCTAGACTGAGGCCCCCTCAAGGTTCTGGACAAGGTAAAAGGAAACTCCCTACATATGACTTTACCCATTGAAGAGTCACATAAGATTCCTTACCAACACAAGCATCCGAAAGGGAGTCTTGTGATGCAATCAAAGGACAGGAGTGGGGATGGGAAAAAGCAGGATAGATTAATGGAGGGAAGGGAATGTAAGAAAAAAGTATGTGGATGGGAAGTGGGTGGGAACTGATAAGGACTAAGATATAAATCCAGTTTGTATATAAAAGAAAAATAAAGTTATATTGAATAAAACATTGACATTAGTAATGTAAAGATACAGAAAGCATTTATTTAAAGTAGCAGCAAAACCAGTGACAAAATAGACTTCAAAAATACTGCTAATGAAAATAACTTGTTACTAAGGAAATTTCTAATTAATAAGAAAATAACTAGTATTATAAATAACCAACTGGCACTCACTAGTTTACATAAATGGAACATTCTTAATATTTATATAGAATTATACAAATTCACAAGGTACATAAAACAGTACTTATATGATTTATTTATGGATAGTATTGCCTTGATATGATAAATCTAGAAGGACAACCCATATGCCATTGTATTCCTGAATATTCTCTACAGCAATAATATATTAATTGAAACAAATTCTTTGTAAATCGAGTGAACTTAATTGAACTTTAAACATGACATACAGATTTTAAAAGGTTTTGATTTACTAAGTTGAATATAGAAAGTATAATTGCAAAATGAATAAATCTGAG
Source organism: Typhlomys cinereus (assembly GCA_023101885.1). Classification (NCBI taxonomy): domain Eukaryota; kingdom Metazoa; phylum Chordata; class Mammalia; order Rodentia; family Platacanthomyidae; genus Typhlomys; species Typhlomys cinereus. Next base: position 11,845,570 of record JALPQD010000020.1, read on the forward strand.
AAGATACATTATGTGATATAAGTTTTTGTCTCTAAATGCTGGGTGAGAGTTCGAAAAGCTAAAATGCATTGCTAATTTGATGGAGTTTGGGTATATAAGATCTTACTGTGCCAATTCTATATTTATTGTTTTTAATAGAAATCTGCTTTTTGGAATGAATTCATTTGTTAGAGTTTTTAATTTGCACTCTCCCCACTGTGTGGATGTTATTAATATGAGGAGCTATTGAACATAATCTTCCATTGAAATTTCTCTAAATGTGTCTATAGCTATTGTTAATGCAAAATCACAAATACAACAAATGTTAACAATTCTCTGACTATTTTATCACAAAGAAAACAGGAAAAATAATCACTATGAGTCATTTTAATTTAGCTAGATGTCAACCTGAGATGATTGCTATGATCACGTCAATATTTTGAGATTATGAATCACATAGTTTGAGTTACAATGTTATTTTGTCATATAAGATTAACATTCTGCATTTTCTTTTGCATTCAGTTTTTTTCATCTGTAGATGTGTGGGGGGTATGTGTTTGTGTTTAGAAGGGAGTTACAGTATGTGCATGTAGAGGTACAATGGTGACATTGGGAATTATCTTGGATTGTTCTATCTCCATAATGTTTTGCTCTGGAATTTCACAAGTTCTGTCTTCTAGGCTTCTTAAATTTCTATGTGCTTTTTTTTTTTTGTGTGATCTGGAATAACAACTCAGGAATTATTGCTTGCAAGACAAAACTTAACCTCTTAGTCATCTCTCTACCCCATTAGTATCATTAAAAAAAGTGGTATAATGGAATATTTGGTTATTATAATCTTTGGACAGTGGATAGAAATATAATTTCATAATTCTAAAGATAACTGAGCTAGGAAATCTCAGTGAATCTAAAGATTGTAAGATATAGAACAACAATCTACAAAACAGAGTTTTGCAATTGGCTAGACCTTAATTGATAATAAAAATATATATAAGCATGTTTGTAAGTCTTTTATTTATATCAGATATAATTTATCATTTTTTTTGTTTTACCAGGATACTATTGTAAATATTCATGTTCAATAATTAGAATCATGGTAATATTACAAGGTGATTGTAGCACAAATAAATACAAATTATATTCTGTATCATATATTCTGTATCCTACTTCAGATGCATAATTTATTTCCATTGTTTTGAAAAATGATTGATAGATGTACATTGTCACTTGTTACTAAGAATTTTTATTTATGATGATTATAGCAAATTCTACTTACATGTTATGATCAGAATTTAGAAACAAGTTTTTTAACACATGGACTCTGCACTCATTATATAAATCATATTATAGAAAATTGTCATCAAAGAATTTTCTGTAAGAGTTAATCACTTTAGTGAAATTCCAGTTAAGAAAGTTATTACTTTTACTTGTGTAGAAAAGAGTTCAATATTTTAACTTGTTTAACTTTTAACTCGTTTGGGATTAATTATTTACAAAATAAATGAGTTAAGACAAGGAAACATTTTAAAATAATGGTAATATTAACTTGAATAGGACATGGTTATCCTTCCTTCTTTCTCTTCTACACATTTAAAATGTGACATATATTTCAGATTTATGATGAAAATAAGATTATAGAAATTTATGCAAAGTGGAAACACATGATGAGTTGTAATGCATTTTCTTCAATTTATTTTCCAAGGGACACACCTTAATATTAGCATCAGCATTTTCTTATAAGTAAAGTATATAAATGATCAATGCTATGTATTTCAATATAATGTTTTTCTTGTTTACTTATATATTTATATCTTATGTCTCATTCTAAATTTGAAATTTTGAAGACTAATTTCACAATTATGATATCTAACCACAGTGAACGTTTATAAATGTTCAGAAACATATCTTTGTGATTTTATTTTTGACTTTTATCTCTTTTACCTTAAAGAGAGAGAGCATAGCAAACATAATATTGTGGTTGTTACGAGGAGAAACATCATTATTTATGTAATTTTTAGTCTTCACATATTTATAATTACCTTTTACAATGTGTAGTCTACCTCAAATAAAATAATTATTTAAAGAAGAATTCTTTTCCACAGGAATCAATTCTGGATATTAAAATTACAAAGAACAATAAAAGAAAACTTGTTTCAGGCCAGAGAGATTACTCAGAGGTTAAACCTCTACCTCACAAGCAGAAAGTTCTGAGTTCAGATACCAGATTCTATGTAAAAATTCTAGTCAGAAATGATGGTGACCTGTACTTCTGGTCCTGAAAGACAAAGCCTGGGAAACTCGAGGTCAAAGTAAATACGAGATAGAAGAAAACCAGGGTGATTCCCAAAGTAGCCTTTGGGCTTCCATAGGTACATATTTTGATACAAGCATTCACTCACACAGAGACACACAAAGACATACATGCAAAAAATATTATAATAAGCTTTAAAAACTTGTTTCATAAAATTTAATTGTATTTTAGAAAATAGTATATAATTATTACAAGAAAAATTTCAGTATTCAAAATTATCAAAGAAAATTTTACTAATTTCATGTATAAATCAGCTTATCTAAACAATGCATAGTTTGATATCTACTATGTCAACTGTTCATGAATGAGACAAGTTTAATTTGATTTCTGCCAAGCTGAATGATCTTATTATTCAAATCTTATTTCACCATATTTGTCTGAGTGTTTTCATGAATGTTCTAGCTAGGGATAATTCTTTCATACATAATGTTAGCATGTCTGTATATCACAACTTACCAAGATCTCTCTTTTAATTACATACCGTGATAATTATCTTCTGGTTATTAGGTTCCTGTTAATTTCCAATGCTTATTTATAGAAAAAGTGCTTGTAATAAGTCACAGTTCTGCAAGTGGTTAAGAATTAATTACATGATGCTAACCAATTACCTGAAGCCACTGGAAGTATAACATACAGATACAAAGGAAAGAAGAAATAGAATTTGGTATTTTCCTATCTGAAATTTTTCTTGAAGAGAAGTCTGCAATTATAATGAAGAACTGAACTGATTTTTTTTTCAAAAAGATCTGAGAGAAACTACATCACCTAGTTAGTGGGAAAGAAATCCTGAATACAAGAAACAAGTAAGACAAAACTGTATGTTAGTTGCATCCTAATCTAGAGTTGATTTCACAATTTGAAATGTGTGGTAGACATATTAAACAGTCCACCTAAACTAAATATCTGAATAGACATACTCAGATATATCCTTTTCTAAATACAACAGGAAAGATAAGTAGATGAACTTTTTCTGTTGTAATTGCATATTAAAATGAAATTCAAATTATTATTTGGAAATAGATAACAAATTTCCAAATCACTCAAACATTATATCTTCTAAGCATCCATCCTTGAAATTCAGGATATTGCATATTTTGAAAAGAAGATTTTTAAATTTAATAACTATAACTTTAAGAATGGCATACCATCTAAGTAGAAAATGGCATTTCTAAGTAGAAAAGAAGTAATTTCAGTTTTTATTCAAAGCATTCAGCTTTCATCTCTAAAATCAAAAGGCAGTTTTGTCAATGAAATATTGTTTTTCACCAGCTGAAATCTCCACATTCATCTTTACTCAGAGCTGTGAAGGTTGGTCTAGAAATATATCTTTTCTATGTACCTAAGACATAATGAAAAATGTGTCTTCATAAGAACAAAATGTGAATGATGACAATAAAAACCTTACTGTTTGATCCCATAATATAGTATTGGTGGCAGCATAGCCAATGTAACCTGCTGAGTGTTTCAAAAATGTCAGGAGACGTCAGGGAAATAGGAGGTGCCACACAGATAAAGAGGATGCCACTGATGCACTGGGTTAGTGATTTAGCGTTTGTGATGGATTTACATTCCTTCATTGAGACACTTCTACTTATACTGTTTCTACCCTCTTATTTCTGATACTAAAGGTGTCAGGATGCTGTAGACACAAGAGGATACCCTGGAAAATTATTGCAGATATTTGACTGAAAGGCTGTTGAATTTCTTTCTTTCTTTTTTTTTTTTTTTTGCCTACATGCTGTATAAAAAGAGATTAAGTAACACATCTTGAAATGCTTACATTTTCTCTATTCGTTAATTTTCGTATATCTTTTTTGCAAATAATGATATGGATATATGCAACAAGGACAAAATAGCAATTTCCTTTAAGATATATATTCTAAGTTACTTTAAAAACCAGAAAATTATTAGAATTTAAAACCAAAACAGATAATATAATGTTTATCATTCTATATAATTATTTTCCCCAACCTAATTTTCATAGTTAGGCAGGAATCAGCTTCACGGTTGGGGGTTTGGGCTCTGGGCACATTCGTAGAGAATTAATGGTTGAGTTAAGCCCAGAGAAAACCTGCAAGAGATTATCTAGCCAATGGGGAAGGTCCAGCCCATTTTGGGTGGAACTAGGCTGTGGGATTAAAACACTGAGAGTAATTGTAAGCGAAAATAAACCCCTTGTTCCCTTAAGCCACCTGATGGACATTTATCAGCAACTATGTAGGTGAACTGCAATAGAATTTGGTACCAGGGAAGAGGGTCTTGTTGATAAATCTGCCTATGTGGCTTTTATGGATTCTGAACAGTTTTATTGGAGAAACTTTAAAATATTTGAAGCTCTTGACCTTGTGGATTACAAATACCATTATGAAGAGTTTAATGGGCCATTTGGACAATGAGAATGCCGAAAGAGTTGTGTATTGTTTGGGCCCAGTTTGTGATGAGGGAAACGAGGAGTTTGGTAAAGCTGAATTTAAAGATGATGGACTGGTCTGCTTGATAGAGGAAAGCTGTGTTGGTAGCCTTGAAGATTTGCATGAGGAAAGAGCAGGCAGCCAAATATCTGCCTTTGTTGGAGAAATGAGCATCAATGAAGGAAAATCTAGTGACTTTCTCTGGGACAGTGGAAAACATGAATACCACCATATGGCGATTTTGTGGGTTGAAAAACCCAGACTCCTTCAGGGGCTGAAAGCCCAAATTGAAGCCGTTTCTTGCCCTTTGAAAGTTTTAGCTGCATAGAAAGGAGCTTTTCCATTATTATTATTATTATTATTATTATTATTATTATTATTACTACTACTACTTGGAGGGAGGGAGGGCACCCGTGTACCTGTTAAGTTTGTATGAGCAGAAATAAAAAAAAAAAAAGAAGGGCTTTTCCAGAGCCAGCAAGCTCAAGTTGTTACAGCTGTGGCTCCAGTGGACCAACTACATTTCAGCTTGTTTGTGAACTCTGCTGGCATCCCTCAGGTGGTACTGGTTTTGGTGTATGATTACAGGGTTTTTCGAGAGCAGCAAAAGCTTGGCAGCAATTAGTAGGCATAGAGTTCCTGCAAGGACAGGTAAAACTTATAGCTGAAGAGGAGAATCCACAGTATTGTTGGAGGTACCAGAACCATGGGATGTATGCTGAGGACAGCTATGAGTGGAGATTGAGCCTGGTTTGAAGGAACATTGGTTCTACAACTTTGAGCTATGAACAGGGACTGGGATTGCCTAGAATCTTTGAGCCACCATGACTACATGATAAGCAACTGAATATGAATATTGAAACACAGGCTGCAGTAATTGATTTGCTGGACTTGATTTTAATACAATGTTTTCTTATTGTGTTATAATACTTCTATTCTGATGTTTTATCTTGTTGAAGTTTTTAACATATTTTTATTTTATAGACTCTTATAGTTAAAAGATTTGAGACATTTTTTACACTTTCAGTTCCAACATTTTAATAATTGAACTTTTAATGACAGAACATTTGAAAATTTGTCTATGAGAGCTTTTAGAGATTTAGAATTAATAAAATTAAGTGTATTTATATTTTAAGATACATTTAACACCTATGGGGACAAGGATTGAAGGTTGCAGTTTAAAAGTGCTATGTGTCAAATTGACAAGGTGTGGAGTGTCATAGTTAGGCACAAATGTCAACTTGATGGTTGGAGGTTTGGGCTCTGGGCACATTCATAGAGAATTAATGGTTGAGTTAAGCCTAGAGCAAACCTTCAAGAGATTATCTAGCTGATGGGGAAGATCCAGCTCATTGTGGGTGGGATTAGGCCCTGGAATAAAATACCTAGAGCTGATTGAGAAATATCTGGTAATAAGGATGATTCCTCTCTCAGCTGTTGTGTAGGGATGGTGTAGGCAGTTCCCTCAGCTCTGGTGTTGGTGCATATTCTCCTATCAAACTGAACTGAGAACTGTAACAAGTAATCTTAAGAGAAAATAAACCCTTGTTCCCTTAAACCATTTGATGGTCCTTTATCAGGAGCTATGCATGCGAACTACAACACTAATGAAGAAGTAAAAAGTTTTATTTGTATCATTAAATTATAAAACGGACAAGCACTTTAACTTTTAATTTTATCCATGATAATATTTATCCAGAGTTTGAGTTAGAAAATTTTCTCTTACTTAATTGAAAACTAAAGAAGTGAGATAATTCAAGTGATCAAAATGTATCAGCCCAGCCCTAAAGCTTACAAACTGGAGGATAGACTGCATGGATTTGATGATCTTAAGAAAGAAAATCGTTCTGCTCCAGAACCCCAGCAGATTCCCTGTTACTCAGATATGGCCCCTTATACCACACCCCAGACCCCAGGTTATCTGTACATGTGCCCTACTAGACAAGCAGCCTTTCTGCTGCTGGGGAAGGCCCCTAAGCCACGCTCCATGCCCCAGGTCATCTGTGCTCCACTCTAGCATGTGGAAATTTATGCTCCAGAACCCAGCTGACTCCCAGCTCCTTAGCACAAGAGCACTTTCTGCTCTGGACCCCAGAGGAGTCCCTGCTCCTTGGAAGTCAATAGAGTCCAGAGAAAACTCAAGCAACAGGCTAGGGGACCAACACCATACATGTGAAGACTTCTACAATCATCCCATCATATGAGAGAGAATCTTTGCATCCAGCTCTAAGATAAGTAAACCGCTTTTCTCCTTCTGTTAAACTCAATTGTTAGTCACCATAGTTTAAAATTTCCATATAGCCCACCCAAAATCCATACAACTTCAGGGACTATAATATTCGTCCTCACATATCACCAAGGAAGTAATCCTAAAAAGTACACTACTCTATTTATCTTCAATCTCTGTCTACTAAACCCACAATTGATGTGTTAACAGTCCAATAGCCTCACCTAGGAAACACCGACACCAGACAGCCATATCCAAATCCAAGGCCAACACTAGCTCAAGTGTAGCAATACTATCTAAATCAGTTCAGCCAAAAATATATAAAAACAAAAGAAGACCAAAATGTCCAGGCCACAGCACAAATCCATGAGAAACAAAAACCAAGACAACAAATTTCCTACAAAAAGAATCAACCCTGTAATGATAGAATCCAATCAGAACTAGCTCACAGAAAATAGCCAAGAAAGCCATCCCCAGTATAATGATTTTCAAAGCCTCTTTACTATAATCAAAACAATGAAAGAGGAAATCTGTGAGGAGTTAAATAACCTCATCAATCAGTTTGAACAGGAACACAACAGGCACTTGAAGGAGATAAGAAAACCAGTTGAATAAACAAAAATAGGCATAGAGCAGGTAAAATAATCTCAAGCAGAGATTAACCTCAAATTAAAACACGAGCTATGTTCAAATAAGAACTCAATAGAGAGTCTTCTCAGCAGAACTAAAGATGCAGAAAACAGAATATAAGATCTTGAAGACAAAGTGGTAGAACAAACCAGTTCAATCAAAGAGATTGCTAAAGCCAAAAAGATAATTGAAAAGAATATTCAAGAGTTATGGGACACCTTGAAGAAGCCTAACATGCACATTCATGGGTATCAGAACAAGAATCCAGAAATACCACACCCTAGGAAATTTTTCAAGTTATCATAAAGGAAAACTTTCCACATTAAGAAAGAGAGGCCCATCCAAATAGAAGAGACATTCTGCACCTCAAACAGATATGTTCAAAACTCTCCATGGTAAATAATAGTCAAAACACTACACGTACTAGACACATAAAATATGCTAAGAACTTCAAGAGAAAAAAACAAGTCACTTTTAAAAGTAAACCTATTAAAATAAATGATTTTTCAATGGAAATAGTAAAAGCCAGAGGAGTTTGGAGAGACACACTTCAAGTATCGAATGAGAACAAATGTTAACCCAGGCTATACCCATCAAAACTATCAGTCATGATTGAGGGTGAAAGAAAAATTTTCCATCATTAAGACAAAATGAAAGCTTACATGACCACTAAACCAGACTTTCAAGAAATGCTAAAGAAGATACTTACAAGCTAAATTATACACTTATGAAAGCCACTTAACACAAAGAAGTCAGGAATCAATTTTCTCCAATATAACCCTAAATTTAAATGGAATTAACTCATCAATCAAAAGACACAGGTTACAAACATGATTAGGAAAAAATAAAATGTGGGAGGAAAAAAATAATAAAGAAACAAAAAAATCATTTAAAGGAAAACAACGATATAAGAAATCAATTTTGGATGTCTGTAAATTCTCTATTAATATTATTTAAGAGAAATGATAGTTTGTGTAATTGGGAAGATCCTGAGAGGAAATAATGCACATTTTTGTTCAACCCTGGCTGATATTAAGAAGAAGAAGTGAAGGGGGAGGAAAATAGGAGGAGCAATGGGAGAAAGAAAAAAAGGAGGATAAGGAGAAAGAGAAAGAAGAAGGCAAGGAGAAGCAAGAAGCAGAGTAGGAAGAAAAATGGCAGGTTGAGAATAGAGGAGAAATGTGACATAATGTAGGGGAAAAATGTCAAACACCACAGTCAATGAGAAAACTTTTCTATTTAAGAACAAAGGGTAGAATAGTGAATTGAAAGTGTGACACACACTGGAAAAAGCACATTGCACATATATCCTTTTTATTATTTTATTTTTCTAGTTTTCAAGCATACTGAGTACTCATCCCTGCTTCCCTCCCATCCCTCTCCCTTTTCTTGATCAATCCGTCCCATTCCCTCCAACCTTCCTTCCTGTCAGCTTCTATGGGCCCCAGGATTCCCTCTGCTTTGTCAAATCTTGTGGGGGTTCAAGCTTCCTGTGGTATAGAAAGATTCCTGTGGTTGCCTCTTTTCAAGCCACCCTACTGATAGCATTTCCCTTCACTCTTCCACATATAGTCCCCAAGATTTTCAGTGTATGTTATTATGTCACTTGCATTCCTCTATAGTCTCTGGGGATGTGGTAGTATGTAAAAAAATTAAAAGATTCCAAAATTGGAGTCCAACAGTTGACGAGTGGATAAGGAAACTATGGTACATCTATACAATGGAGTACTACTCAGCCATCAAAATGATGAATTACTGGAATTTGTCAGGAAATGGATGTCATTAGAAACAATTATATTAAGTGAAGTATCCCAGACCCAGAAAATTAAGCGCCGTATGTACTCCCTAATAGGTGGCTCCTAGTACCAAACCCATCCAGCCCATCTTGAGACACTCATAGGTAAATCTATGTATTACGTACATTAATTGCAAGGATTATGAACAGGAGGGATGGGGTTGGAGGGCCACACCAGACACAAGGAGAGAAGTGACCATGTTACACTAGAGAAAATAGGCCTCCATCAAGGACTGCAAGAAAGTAATGTGACACCTAGTTAAGTTCACAATTCCTTCCTGATCATTTACAACTAAGGGGGTATGAACTCACCAGAAGGGGAGGGCATATAGTCCGGCAGATTAAAAAGTAACCATTTTTCAATTGGGTGAGTGACCCCTCCCATTGCCTAAGGCCATATGACCCTGTGATTCCACTTTTGGGTATAAGTATTACATCTACCCTTGAATGTGCTCTTATAATAAGACTCCAGTTTAACAGCTTTCTGTTTTCTCTGGCCAGGGGGTGACATACAGTGCCCATCATGATGGAGTGAAGGGCATTACAGGAGCAACAAGGGCCGAAGCAATCATAATTGGACATTGTATGCCCGGTGCAATGTCCAACACACTATTGACCTCACAAAGTCTAGCATCTGCTAAAGGCACCAAGATCCTTGGAGGCAAGGGATTGGCAGCCACAGTAGTGTTCCTATGCTTAAGGAGAACACAGGAAGGGGTTCAGGGAAATGCCACTGGGTCCTTGTACATCATCAGAGAGGAGGGCCCAGAGGAGAGTCAGGCATGCACAAGAAAGGACTCTGGGAATCGGGGCGGGAGGCACGGGGGGATGGGGCAGGAGGGGTGAGGGGATGGGGAGCAGGGGTTAGGGGGGGAGGAGGAGGGAGGGAGGGAATTGGTGTACCTATTAAGTTTGTATGAACTGAAATAATAATAAAAAATGTATTATATAAAAAAATAAAAAAATAAAAGATTCCAAAATTGGAGCAAGCTTAGTGTGGAAAGTACTTGCTGAATAAGCATGAAATTAATTAGTTATCAACAAACTATTCCCAAAATCAGGTCTTCTAGTGCATGTCTATAATCTCAGTATTCCTACAGTAATATATGAGGCAGAGCCAAGAGAAATTATGCAACCTCAGGTAACGTGCATAACTCAGCAGTAAAAACAAAGAAACCCTGTCTGAATTAGGTGGATGTTGAAGACCAATATCCAAGGTTGTCCTCTGAACTATTAATGCTTTTCATGAAATAGTCATCCCCCCATAAAAGCATCATACACCCATAGACATATGCTGACATCAAAACCACACATAATCATGAAATCTACAGTTTTACAAAAGGATATTAAAAATAGCAGACTAGAAAAATAGGTAGACAGATAGATTCATGGATATTTGGATGGATGAATGGATAGATGGATGAATAGATAGACAGATAGATAGATAGATAGATAGATAGATAGATAGATAGATAGATAGATAGATAGATAGATGATAGATGTACTGTCATATTTATGATCATTAGTCAATAAAGTCATTAAATTAAACAAGTACAAAGTCAATATTTTCCATGAAAGTAATCACACATGAAAATGCAGTGTCTGGGCAAATAATCAGGGCAAAATGAGTACATATGATGATTTATTAACAAAATACCTATGAGTGTGAAATGTCAAAATAACACTTCATTTCAACTTATCTACGTATTTGTGACACAATGAATAATGAGCAATAAAATGTAAAGAATCTGGAACAAATTTTATAGATTGTGATTTAAGAAAGAGCATCATACACACTTATATGTATTAAGAAGGTAATTTTGTAGTGATATTAAGCAAATGATGTAGAGAGACAGATTTTCCTTCACTTTATGTTCAGTCTTTGTCTTGTAAAACTGAGGTTGGTGTCAGGCCCATACCACAGTCCTCTGCATGTCTTCCCATGATCATGTCATTCCTTAATGTATTTTCAATAGTGTCTGATGCCCCCATTGTTTATACTAAACTTTGTTTATAAACAACTTCCACCCAGTCATATCTTACCAAATATCTACAATCAATAGATTCATAATCAGAGTCAAAATAAAGAACAGAGAACACTTAGCTCATCAGGAAATCAGCTGTTGCCTCTCTAAGAATTTTGTCTCCACTCTCGTATCCATAGTGTTTGGCTAGATTTAAAGTTTTATATCTGCATATTTTAAATAAACCTATGAACTGACATGCTATTAATTAATGCATAGTTTGAAAAGTTAGCATGTTTCCTAATATGTTGGGCAAGAACTACAAGTGAAAGTTTTAGTTCTTCGAAATAAAGAGCAATGTGATTAGAAAAACAATACAAGTAGAAAAGTAATATTTTACTGGAAAAAGCCTTCAGATAACACAAACTCACTGTGTGGCATATGATATTTAAAAATATATTCAAGATACAGTTACTCCTAGCCATTCTTGAAGAGGACAAAAAGTGAGCTTAAAATACGTGAGCATTTTCACTCCCTGTTCCATATTTTTGTTCTATTTTAGTGTTTTCATTTTTTTAATTTAAATTCTCTAGTACTTTATGGGAGAATGTTGGATGTCTCACCTAGGCATAAGTGGTCTACAGTCATTTGTTCCCTGTTGATCACCACTATTGATAATCAATTGAACAATTTGGGCCAATTTGATTATTTTAATCTATAAATTTTTGTGTTTTTTTTTGAACTTTAGATACACAAAGTAAATTTCTTTTCATGCTTTCTCCCTCCACTCTCACCTCCCTTCTCCCATCCTCTTCTCCCTTCACACATCCATTCTGTCCATCCTGCCCCCATGACTCTGTATGTGTGGAGTACAGGAATCCCTTCTGGGCACCAGTACTACTAAGGCACCAGGTCTCTCTGTGTACAAATAGCAGTTCATTGAATAAACCCACAGGAAAGGAAGCTCCCCTTCACATGTCCATCACCTCCCCCTAAAATTCTGAATGTAGTTGTTTCTCCTGAGATAGTCTCCTGGTATGTGGGGGAAATGTTCATGTGTCAGAGATTTTGTAACTCCGGTGATCGTAGATCTCATTGCAGTGTGCTCCTGGTTACTTACTGCCCTCTTCGGCAAAGTGCGCTGAGTACTTTATTGCAAGGATGGGAAGAGATTTGGATTTCCTCATTAAGGCTGCATTCTAGAGTTGCTGATGCTTTGCATTTTAGTCAGTTGTGGTTTTCTTACTCATTGAACTTCCATTGTAATAGGATGCATCTTGGTTGAGTTCTCAGATCTTTTCTTATCTGAGGATATAATAAAGGATATTTAGATCGTGATCACTATTAAGTACTTATATTTAATATTAAGACGTGTTCCTGTATAGTCTCTATTTTACCCTCTTCTGCAGTTTATTTGTCAGTGCTCTCTTGTTACTAATGTTTGAGGATCTTCCTCCACCCTCTTACTTATGTTCCTTTGCAGCATTAACTTTTCAAAATGAGATAATCAAACAATTTATATTTTTGAAGGAGAATTAAATAAACCAATTTTGATAACTTTTCATTAAAAAGCAGGGAGGAAACAGGAAATTAAACATCTATTTAGAAATCACACAACTAGACTAGAAAAATGATTCATGGCTTAAGCCTTTGCCTCACCAACAAAAGAAACTGAGTTCAGATCCCAGGTCCAAAGTAAAGACTCTGGGTAAAAATGACTATAGCTTGTGCTTTCAACCCTCAACAGAAGAGTCTGGGAAACCCCAGAGATAAACAATAAGGAGGTAGAACAATCTACGATGATTCCTGAAGCAACAATTGAGCCTCCACAGGCAAACAAATTGCCCACTTCTACACAAACCCACACATATACACATTCATACTTATATACTTATACATACACAAACACACAACACACACACACACACACACACTCTGCAATGACACAACTCTAAAACCTACCAGTGGTGCATTCTTTATGTGTTTTGGGGATGCCCTTTCAACCCCACTTATCCATGTTACTTGTGCTCTGAGACCTTGTCAGCAGAGGCACTGAGCCTTATTCTCTACCTTCGCACAACAGAGTAGTGTTAGGTAAAGACAATGAGATATGACAAACACAAGTTCCAAAACTTTGTGATGAACTGATGTTTTTTTTTTTGCTTAAAGAAAGAAAAACAAATAATGTGCAGAAGATTAAATAATTTTGGTCTTACTGATATCAAAGACAAAACTTATACAAATCTAAACTTATACAATTTTTCAATTGTAATTTTAATTTCCTTAAGTCTACTTGATTTGTTATAATTGTTCATTATAATTTTTATCTTTTTATATTTTAGAAAGAACATTTAATGCAGACTGCTTCTTTTTATATAAGAAATCCTTGAGGTTTTGCTGTAGAACTCACTTTCAAAATCAATTTTACATTAGTTTCTTCTGGACACCTGAGATATACTTGAGATATATCTAATGTAATACTTTTTAATATAATTTTAAAAACCTGAGTATTCACTGAATGCCTGACTTGTATAAATTTAAATCTCAAATTGTCATGAGTATTAAATCTAAGGTTTTGATTTCTTCTGGGAGGTAATTTTTTCTTCCTTCCATAGATCATATATAACACACTATTTCCTATCATCTCCATTTACCACTGTATATTTTCAGAATTGTGCTCTGCCATTGGCTTGGGGATATCAACTTTTTGTAGAATTTCAGTCCTAATGGGATGGGTTGAATCTCACTTTATATGGTAAATTGGGTAATTTCAGATATGTATAATCATTTAGGAGACACTGGTATTAGTTCCTATTTACATCGATGGGAAGAATCAAAGGTAAACACACACTATAATGTAAATAGATACAGAAAAAATATTGTATACAATTCATTATAATTTTGAGACAAAAAGTCCTGAAAAGTAGGCTAAAAGATAATAACTAAATATGAAAAAGTAAACCCATTGCTAATAGCACAGACATTGGGGAATGCAGAAGCCACTTCCTATAATATAAGGAGCAACAAATACTTGTCTCAATATGGTACAAAAAATTTGGCAGGATCGTAGTGAGATCTAATTATAATATTTATGTATTATATATAATGAGATTAAAAACTAATGACTAGAAAACAAAGAGACTCAAACTATTCCATTCAAATGTTCATATTTTTCTACCAAATATTTTTAGAAATCCTGAAGAATATTTATAATTTAGCAGGTAAAATATTTAAAAAATCAAGAATATTTAGATTTACAATAGGCCCCTAAATTACTTGAAATAAATCTAAATCTATGAAGAGCCTCTGCAATGAAAGCATAATACTGAATATTGTGAAAGAAGCTGAGATCCAAAGATCTCCCATTTTTATACAATGTGAAGACTAATGTTACTAATGTGTTCATTATACCTAAAGTTATATATAGCTGTAGTGCTGTCACCAAGATATACTAATGATATATTTTACAGGACTAGAAAATGTCATAAATTTTGTGAAAAGACACAGAACAACCTTAAGGTCCAAATTAACCCTAAGTGGAAAAAGAAATGCTAGAGACACCACCAAACCTGCCTGCATAGACTCTAAAAGCAACATACAAAGATACCTTGTAGTGAAAGAAAGACTGCTTCACACCTTAATAGAGTAGCATATACACCCATGATATAAACCCACAGAGTCAACTCCATCTAATTCTGTTGCATGTCAAAGGTCAAAAGTTTGGATTCTGAAGACCCATGTAAAAAATTCTATCATGTGTGGTGGCCAGTCTACAAGTCTATGCCAGGAAATTTGAGCTTAGGAATACCAAAATAAGGTGATTAGCAAAATATTTCTCATAGTGTGGACTGTGTTCAGTGAGAAAACCAGGATCAAAACTACAATGTGAAAGAACAATCAATTCCATCCATTTTCTGGCAAATTTCATTAATTCATCTTTTCTGATGGCCGAGAAGGATTACATTGTATAAATATACCACATTTTCTTTTTTTAAAATTAATTAATTAATTTATTTATTTCCTCTCATACAAACTTAATAGGTACAACAGTCCCCTCCCTCCTTCCACCCTTCCCTGGATCCCCTAGCTCCCTCTCCCCTTTTCCCTTCCTTTTCTTCCCCTGTCTTCCTATCTCCCAGTGCCTTCCCCCCCCCCATCCCTGGAGCATCCTTTATTGTGTATGTGAAACTTTCCTCTGGGCCCTCCTCTCTGATGAGGTATAAGGACTCAGTGGCATTTCCTAGAACTCTTTATTGTGTTCTCCATAAGTATAGGAACACTACTGTGGCAGTTAATCCCTAGCTTCTAAAGTATTACTGCTTTTATTCCATGCTAGACTTTGAGGAGTCAATAATGTGTTGGTCATTACACAGCTCATGCAAAGTCCTATTGTGATTGCTTCGGACCTAACTTGTGTGGAGTATCTTGCATATCATTACTCCTCCCCATCCTTGTGCTCTTACAATCCTTACAATCTTACTGTCCCCTCTTCCGCAAATTTCCCTGAGCTTCAGGATGGGGAGAGATTAGGCTGACCTGGTTCCAGGTGGTTGATATAGAGTCTCTGATGTTCTGAATTATGGTTTGTTGATTTTTTTTCAGTTTTGCTGCTCCTGCAATGCTCTTCGCTTCATCCTGAAGGGTATTAGATGGCCAGAGATAAAAAGATGTTAAAATAGAATGTTAAAATAGACTTATTATAAGAGTATATTCAAAGGTAGATGGAATAAAAATAGGAGACCGCAATGAGGGGGAGGACAGTCTCCCATTTGTACAATGGTTACTTTCTATCTGCCAGACTATATGCCCTCCCCTTCTGGTGAGATCATATGCCATCAGTTGCAAATCATCAGGAAGGAAAGTCTGTGAACTTAACCAGATGTCTCATTACTTACTTTCAGTCCTTGATGGTGGCCTATTTTCTCTACTGTAACATGGACCCCTCTCTCCTTGTTTCTGGTGTGGCCCTCCTACCCTATCCCTCCTGTTCATAATCCTTGCAATTACTGTAGGTATTACAGAGATATTTCCTTGAGTGTCTCTAAGTGGGTTTGGTACTAGGAGCCACCTATTAGGGAGTATATACGGAGCTTAATTTTCTGTGTTTGGCATACTTCACTCAATATAATTGTTTCTAATCCCATCCATTTCCTGGCAAATTCCAGTAATTCATCATTTTTGATGGGGTTATTTCCAAAAGTGGAATCACACTGTCATATGGCATTTCAATCTTTAATTTCCTTAAGAATCTCTATACGGCTCGCCAGAGTGGCTGTATGAGCCTGCATTCCCACCAGCAATGTAGCAGAGTTCCCCTCTCTCCACATCCTCTCCATCATTTTTTGTTGTTTGTATTGTGGATTTTTGCCGTCCTGACAGGGGTGAGATAATATCTCAGGGAAGTTTTGATTTGCATTTCCCTGATGGCTAAGGATGTGGAGCATTTTTAAGATATTTGTTTGACATTATAATTTTGTCCCTGGTAAAGTTTCTTTTAAGTTCCAAGACCCATTTTTTAATTGGGCCAATTGTTTCCTTGGTGTTTAGTTTTCTAAGTTCTTTGTGCACTCTCGATAATAGACCTCTATCAGATATGTGGTTAGTGAAGATTTTCTCCCATTCTGTGGGTTGCCTTTGTGCTTGAGTTACAATCTCTATCTCAACAGAAGCTCTTTAATTTCACAAGATCCCATCTGTTGAGTGTTGGTTGTAGTGACTGTGCTATTGGATGCCCCTTTAGGAACTGTTGGCCTAGTCCAATCAGCTCAAGGGAGTTCCCTACCCTTTCGACTATACTTTTTATGGTCTCTGCCCTTATATCAAGGTCCTTGATCCATTTGGAATTAATTCTTGTATATGGTGACAAGTACGGGTCCAGTTTTAATCTTCTGCATGTGGAGATCCAGTTTTGCCAACACCATTTGTTGAAGATTCTGTTCTTTTTTCCATTGGATTTTTTGGGCCCCTTTGTCAAAGATCAGATGGCTATAGTTGTGTGGGCTTATATCTGGGTCTTCAACCCTTATCCATTGATCTGTGTGTCTATTTTGAAGCCAGTTCCGGGCTGTTTTTACAACTATGGATTTGTAGTATAGACTAAGGTTTGGTATGGTGATACCTCCAGTAGTGTTTTTGTTACTTGGGATTTTTTTTGCTATCCTGGCTCTTTTGTGCCTCCATATGCATTTTGAAATTGTTTGGTCAACTTCTTTAAAGAATTGCTTTAGCATTTTAATTGGTATAGCATTGAATCTGTATATTGCCTTTGGTAAGATGGTCATTTTTATGATGTTGATTCTGCCAATCCAGCACCATGGGAGGTCTTTCCACCTTCTGATGTCTTCTGCAATTTCTTTCTTTAGGGTTTCAAAGTTTTCATTGTAAAGGTCTCTTATTTCCTTGGCTAGGTTTATGCCAAGGATTTCATGTTTTTTAGAGGCTATAGTGAATGGGATTGTTTCTCTCAGGTCTTTTTCACTTCTTTCATTCTGGGCATATAGGAAGGCCATTGATTTTTGTACATTTATTTTGTATCCTGCCACTCTGCTGAACTTCTCAATTAGTTCCAGGAGTTTCCTGGTTGAGTTTTTGGGATCACTCAGGTATAAGATCATGTCATCTGCAAGTAGAGACAACTTGACTTGTTCCTTGCAGATTTGAATCCCTTTCATCTCCCTTTCTTTTCTTATGGCCTCAGCTAAGACTTCAAGTACAATATTGAATAGAAGTGGTGAGAGTGAACAGCTGATTAAAGCAGGAATCCTTCAAGTTTTTCCCCATTGAGTATATTACTTGCTGTGGGCTTGTTGTTGACAGCTATTATTATATTGATAAAAGTTCCTTCCATTCCAACCATCTCTAGGGTTTTGATCATAAAGGGCTGTTAGATCCTGTCAGAAGTTTTTTCTGGTTCTATTGAGAGTATCATGTGGTCTTGAATTTTGGACTTGTTTATATGGTGAATTACATTTAATGATTTGCATATGTTGAGCCAACCTTATGTGCCTGGGATTAAACCCTCCTTGATGCCCATGAATGATCTTTTTGATACGTTTTTGATTCCAATTTGCTAAGACTTTATTAAGAACCTTTGCATCTTTGTTCATCAAAGAGATTGGCCTAGAGTGTTCTTTTTTAAGTGTATCTTCATTAGGTTTTGGGATTAAGATGATATTAGCTTCATAGAAAGAATTTGGTCGTGTTCCTTCCTTTGCTATTTGATGGAACAGTTTTAGGAGTGTTGGTGTTATTAGCTCCTTGAATATATGGTAGAGCTCTGTGCTGAATCCATCTGGTCCAGGACATTTCTTGGTGGGAAGATTCAAATTATTTCATTGATTTCCTCATATGTTATAGGACTATTTAAATAATTCACAACTTCCTGATTCAATTTAGGTAAATTGTACTTACTTAGAAATTCATCCATCTCTTTTGTGTTGTCAAATTTCACAGAATATAAGTTTTTGAATAGGATGTTATAATACTCTGAATTTCTTGGGAATCAGTAGTGATAACTCCATTTTCATTTCTAATTTTGTTAATTTGGGATTTCTCTCTCTTGTTTTTGGTTAATTTAGCTAGGGGGTGTATCAATTGTACTGATTTTTTGCAAAGAACCAGCTTTTTGACTGTTTGATTTTCTGTATCATTTTCCTTATCTCAATTTCTGATATTTTTCCCCAGATTTTGCTGATCTCCTCTCTTCTACTGCTTTTGGGATCAGATTGCTCTAATGTCTCTAAAACTTTAAGCTGCATTGTTAAGTTATTTAATTGTGATGTTTCCATTTTTTTTGATGTAGGCATTAAGAGCTATGAACTTATCTCTTAGGACAGCTTTCATTGTGTCCCACTGATTTTGGTAAGTTGTATTTTCATTATCGTTCACTTCCAGGAAATCTTGAATTTCCTTTTTAATGTCTTCCAGAACCTTCTTCAGCAACATAGTGTTAAGTTTCCAGGAGTTAGTGTATTTTCTGTTGCTTGTTGTGTTGTGGATGTCAAGCGTTAGGCCATGGTGGTCTGAATTTCAACTTTTCTGTATATGTGGAGATTCGTTTTATGGTCCAATATGTGATCTGTTTTGGAGAAAGTTCCATGTGCTGCTGAGAAAAATGTGTATTCTTTGATGCGTGGATTAAAAGTTTGATAAAGATTTGTAAGGTCCATTACAGTAAAGGTTTGATTACGTTCCAAAGTGTCTCTGTTAAGCTTTTGACCTGTTGATCTATCCCATGTTTAGAGGGCGGTTTTGAAATCCCCAAGAATTATTGTTTTGAGTTGATTCTCGCTTTAGACGATGCAGGGTTTGCTTAATGAATGTGGAGGGATCTGTATTGGGTGCATACATGTTCATATTGTGAAATATTCCTGGTGAATTTTGCCTGTGACTAAAATGTAGTATCCATTTGTGTCTCTTATGATTTTTTTTGGTTTGAAGTCCACTTTGTCTTGACAGCATAATGACTACCTCTGCCGGTTTCCTGGTTTCATTAGCTTGCAGAATTTTGGACCAGCCTTTTATTTTTAGGATGTGCCTATCTTTTGTGGTGACATGAGTTTCCTGAAGGCAGCATATTGATGGGTTGTGATTTTTGATCTAACTTTGTAATCTGTGTCTCTTGATTGATGAGTTAATTCCATTGACCTTTAGTGTTATAATGGAGAAATTATTTTTAATTCTGGACATTTCTTATGTTTAGTGGCTTTTGTAAGTGTATTATTTGGCTTTTAGGTTTTCATGTTATCATACTTCTCTTCTATCCTCCTGGATATGCTTGTTTTTTTCTTCAAGCTTGAGTATCATTTGTACCATTTTTTGAAGGTCTGGTTTGGTAGACATGTAAGCTTTCAAGTTGTCTTTGTGCTGGAAAACTTTCTTTCTCCCTAGATCATGATGGATAGTTTTGCCAGGTATATCAGCGTTGACATTTTTGCTCATTTAATACTTGAAGTACATCTCTCCAACCTCTTCTTGCTTTTACTGTTTCCATTGAGATAGTTATTTGTTATTTTAATAGGTTTAATTTTAAAAGTGACTTGTTTTTTGTCCCTTGAAGCTCTCAGCACCTATTCTTTGTCTTGAATGTGGAGTGTTTAAATATTATTTGGCGTGGCAAGTTTCTATTTTGGTCATATCTGTTTGGGGTGTGGAATGCCTCTTGTATTTGGATGGGCATCTCATTCTTTAGATGAGGGAAGTTTTCCTTGATGATAATTTGAAAAATTTCCTCAGGTGTGGTATTTTGGGATTCTTGCTCTGGTATTCCATGAATGTGCATGTTAGGCTTCTTCAGGGTATCCCATAACTCTTGAATATTCCTCTTTTTGGCTTTAACAACCTCTTCCATTGAGCTGGTTAATACTCCTACTTTGTCTTCAAATTCTGAAATTCTATTTTCTGCTTCATTAGTTCTGCTGATAAGACTCATTGTTGAGTTCTGGGTTGAAGATAATTTGTTTTTTAGGTCAATTTTAAACTCTGTCTGAGACTGTTTTAACTGCTCTATGCCTAGTTTTGTTTCTTGAACTGTTTTTCCTCAACTCGTCCAAATGTCTGTTGTGTTCCTTTCAAATTGGTTGATGCTGTTATTTAACTCCTCTGGGATTTCCTCTTCCATAGTATTGATCATGGTAATGATCATGCTTTGAAAGTAGTTATCCTGGCCCTGGCTTTCTTGGCTATTTTCTGTGAATTTGTCTTGATTTGAATCTATCAGTATGGGGTTAATTCTTTCAGTGGGAGATTTGTCTTCTTGGGTTTTGTTTCTCATGGATTTGCGTTTTGACTTGGGCATTGTTGTTTTGTCTCTTAAGATCTTTCAGATTCTGTGTGTTTTTGAATGAACTGATCTAGTTGATATTAATATTCTCTGGCAGTTATTGCTAGTGGTTGCATTGGAGGTGGGTACATTTGTCTGTCATTATTATTTCCTGAGATGCATAGTGACTGGGAGCATCTGGGCCGGGAGGGCGGGTGGAACAGCTTATATACCACATTTTCATTATCCATTCATCAACTGTTGGGCATCTGGGTTGATTGTGTGACTTTGCTATTGTATGTAGTTCTGTAATGAACATGGTTGTGCTCTGTGTCCTGGTATAGCAGGGTCAAATGGCATTTCAATCCTTAACATTTTTAGAAATCACCATACTGATCTCCAGAGTGGTTATATAAGCTTGCATTCTCACCAGTAATGTAGGGAGTGCCCTTCTCTCCACATCCTCTCCAGCATTTGGTGTTGTTTGTATTGCAGATTTTTGTCATCCTGACCAGGGTGAGATGATATCTCAAGGAAGTTTTCATTTGCATTTCCCTGATGGCTAAGGATGTGGAACATTTTTTAAGGTATTTGATAGACATTTCAATTTCATCCCTGTAAAAGTTTCTTTTCAGTTCCCAGGCCCATTTTTCAATTGGGCCATTTATCTGCTTGGTGTTTAATTTTTTAAGTTCTTCATGCACTCTCGATAATAGAGGTCTATCAGATATGCAGTTAGTGAGGATTTTTCTCCCATTCAGTGCTTTGCCTTTTTGCTCAGTTTACAATCTCACTAGTGGGACAGAAGCTCTTTAATTTCATAAGATCCCCTTTGTTGAGTGTTGGTTTCAGTGACTATGCTATTGGATTTCTATTTAGGACCTGTTGGCCTAGCCCAATCAACTCAAGACAGTTCTCTACCCTTTCAACTAGGTTTTTTATAGTCTCTGGACTAATTATTAAGGTCCTTGACCAATTTGGAATTAATTTTTGTGAATGGTGACAGATATAGGTCCAGTTATATTGAGTAAAGTATCCCAGACACAGAAAGTGAGACACAGTATATATATACTCCTTAATAAGTGGATAATAGTTCTAAACCTACTTAATGACATAATCAAAGATAAATCTCTGTAATACCTTCTGTAATCTCAAAGGATTATCAACAGGAAGCAAGGGGAATGAGGACCTCAAAAAAAAAAAAAAAAGGAGATGGGGAATCATACTTCAGTATAGAAAATAGACCACAGTCAAATATTGTATGTAAGTAGGAAGACAACTAGTGCAGCTTACTCATGCTTCCCTTTCTGGTCACTTGCAAGTGAACAGGTTTGTTCTCACCAATCATATAGCATATAGGGACTGGCAGATAGATGGTAACCATCTGGAAAATGGGACACTGACACCCTCACACTGCTGTGTCCTACCTCTATTCTTCCCTCTACCTTTGAGTCTCTTCTTATATTAAGATCTTCATTTAAACAGCCTTTTATCTTTGGTTAGGAGATTACCTTTGATATCAATCAGGATGCAGCTAAGAGTGGTGCAGGAAAAGCAAAACTGAAAACAACAAATCATAACTCACCACACCAAAGACTCCATTAATCACCTGGAACCAGGCCAGCCAAATCTCTCCCCATCCTAAAACTCAGGGAACCTTGCTGAAAAGGGTATGTCAAGATAGC
Source organism: Typhlomys cinereus (assembly GCA_023101885.1). Taxonomy (NCBI): domain Eukaryota; kingdom Metazoa; phylum Chordata; class Mammalia; order Rodentia; family Platacanthomyidae; genus Typhlomys; species Typhlomys cinereus. The sequence goes on from JALPQD010000020.1 coordinate 11,868,332, forward strand.
AAGAGCCTAATGATGGGGAAGAACAATGATATGCAAGATATTCCATAGAATTTAGGGCTGACCTACACAATGGCTGACATGCCAATAACACTCCCAAGTCTAGTAGGGATCACAGGGAGAAAGCTCCAGGCAGTAGGATCCTTAGATGCATGGGATTAAACATTCATAATAGAGTTCCCATACTAACAAGGAACCCATGAAGGGGCTCCTAGCTATGCCACTGAGTCCTGAACCCTCACTAGGGTGAAGGATTCAGATAGAGATTTGGCATCCACACAAAAGGATTTTCCAGGGGATGGGAGGGAGGAAAGAGAAGGTTCTTGGAGAGGGTGAGAAAGGGAGAAGGATGGAAGGAAAGGGGAAAGTGGGGAGAATGCAAGGAGGGACAAGTGGGGAGGGGAGGAGGAAGGGAGAGGATGGAGGTACGTATTGAGTTTGTATAATTAAGAAAAAAATAAACATGAACATCCACATGCAAAACACTCACCTCCATATGAATGAATATATAATATGCATACAAAAAGTAAAACACTGGAATAAGTCTCTTTGACAACTAATATTGAAAAAACTATCATTAATATTTGATTACTGTCTCTTCTGCAACATGCTACCCTTGGTGGCTGTCAATCCCCTCTCACTTTAAGCTATCTCTCTGTACTAATACTCTACCACCTTAAGTCTAAGGTATAGTTCCCTTGGCCATCTGGCCCTCAGTTCTAATAAAATTATTATTTCTTAAATATTCCTTTGTGGTAGCTTCTCTATATAAAGGAGTTCCATGTTCAACTCACACATTGTTCTTTCTTTGCCCTCATTATCTTACCATATTTAAGGAAACAACCTCTGGCACACACACGTACACACACACACATCCACAGTGCAAGAGAATTTGTATGCATAAATGTTATCACACAAATGCAAACATGTAGACACAGAGTGCATTCCCACACATGCAAATCTGCATGCATGCACACATCCATAACCACACAAAGGAAAAATAGGGGAAAAGTTCATGAAATATTGAAAAAGAAAGGAAAAGAAGCTCTTACTCAGCTTTAGTAAAATGAATAAAAAATGTCCTGCCAATTTGAAATTACAAGTTATTTGAAATTACAAGTTAACACTACATTACAACATAACAGGGATTTTAGTAATAGAATTTCTCAGATAACAGCACAAACACATAATTACTCATTTTAAAAATTATAAAGTAAAATGACTGCAGGAACTATCAGCATGTCAAAGAAGCCCACTATTTCTGATTTAGACAGAATAAATGAATTATATAATATTCTGACTGTGATAGTAATTTCCAACATTTAAATTAAATGTAATTTTAATAATGCAGTATGTCTTTCTCATTTAGCCATGACAGTATTGGTGATTTATTTCCAACCAAAGAAATTGCATTGTGGATATGGATTTAAATTTATTTAAAAATTATAAAAAGTCTACTACATCAAAATATCTATATATGTATGCATGTATATACACACAAAAATTTGTAAGCTTATTAATGAGAAGTGAAAACTTCAAAATTGTGAGGACTAGTATTTAGTAAAGTCGTTTTTTAAAGAAAAACTTCAGCTATCGTATAGGTGTGAAGACCATATTAGAATAAACAAATTTCTAGCATATAAAATAACTTCCAGTGCCATACAATTAATTGATTTTAAAATTAAAACAAAAGCAGATTTTTTAAAAATTCCTGTGTTAGATGCTAAGGTGAATTCCATAATAAGGATGATATTCACATATTAAACATGTATTATTCTACATATGAAACACAATTCTTCCTTTAATTGTATGTTATCCATTATCCTCCATTCCTGTCTAGGTTATTGCAATTTACAATTCAAGAAAATAGTTTGAATAAATTATTTAAAAATGGTAATAACTTATTTAAAAGACTTGTGACCAAGTCTTTCAAAGGAAATTATATATTTTTTCAAAGCAAAGACTCAAGAAACACAATTTTAGATTACTCTTGATTAAATTAATACATATTTACATTGTTATTCCAAAAACTGTTTTCATTCCCTGCATCCCATAGTTATAGCCTTATTCATTACAAACCTTATATATTAAGAGTAGTTACACTGTATTTTTGAAACAATTTCTGTTTTCCTTTTGAATTTCATATATACAAATACCATTAATTCAGAATATTCAAATTTGGTGAAAAATGTTTTATTAGTTTTCATATTGCATTTACAAAGTGTGACCTTGAAATTACAATAAAAGAGATTTTTAAATATTAGCTGAAACATTAGAAAAGGTATGGGTAATTTGAAAATACGATAAAATTTAACAATTTTCAAACCTTTCTCTAAAAATAAAAGTTTAGATATGTTAGTTGCTAATTAGTTCATAGAACTTTATAACTTGAAAATTGAAGGCTATAACTAAATTAATTAATAATTAGTAGCACGTTAATGGTTATGTTACCTCTCATACAAATTCATGCATGAATGAATAATTCTAAGAATATAAAATATGTCCTAATTCTAATCATTTCTCTGTAATAATCAATGCTCCATACTTTCTTTTATATTTAATATAAATGTGATAGGAAATATACTGACAGTGTTTTAGTTACTTATCTGCTCTGATAAAACGCCTTGATAAAGCAACTTAAAGGAAAGTTTTCTTTTAGCTTATAGCTCCAAAGGAATAAAAGCCATCAAGGAGGGGCAGGCAAGGTAACAAACAGGGATGGAATGATGGTAGGCATGGGAGAATTAAAGGCAGACCAGAAAGACATGACTGCAAATAAGGAAAATATGATAGATTCGTATTGACTCAACACGCAGGAAATAGAGACAGAAGAAATGGACACTGCTTTCATAACTCAATGGCTGCTCTCTGTGATGTACTTTCTCCACATAACTTAAACAATGTCACCAGCTGGGACCCAAGTGTGGATACAAAGGAGTCAATGAGGGTCATTTCACATTCAAGAACAAATGCTTTACTTTTTTTTGTCTTAATACCTTAATGATGTCGCCTACATGCTTAACATCTGCAGATGCATGAGAATATGTTTTCTGCATGTGTATTTTTGTATGTATGCATATGAAGATGTTTGGATAAATGGATTGATGGATAGATAGATAGATAGATAGACAGATAGATAGATAGATAGATAGATAGATAGATAGATAGATAGATAGATATGGACAGACAGAAAGACTGACAGACTGTATATATGAAACTATAGTGACATCAGGATGGAGAAAAAAATCCAGTTATATATATATGTATATATATGTATTAATGTATGCTTATATATACACACATATATGTATGCTTATATATATGCTTAGGTTATAGCAAATATGGAAGACACATAGGATTACTTTATGCTCCACACAGCTTCCCCTATTATTACTGTGATACATTTGGTATCACTAATGAATTAATATTGAAATATTAACTAAAGTTCCTCTGGGAGATGGCACAAGATTATGTTGCCCAAGCCAGCCTTACACTTGCAATCGGTTCAACATACTATACTAACCTCGTGAGGTGACACTTTCAAACCACTGCACTCAGCCTTAAGTATTTCCATATTCGTGTTTCTTATGCCTGATCCTATCTAGCACAGAACATTAAATTAATATATCATATCACTTTAGGTTTCTCTACTCTGTGACAGTTTCTCATATTTTATTTACTTTGAATCATTTTGACAGTTTTAAGTATAGATCAGACATTGCATAAAGTGTCCTTCAATTTCAGTTTGCCTGATGTTTTTTGCACTGAGAGAAGGACCTATGTGTATGTGGGAAGAATGTCAGAAAGATTGTGTTTCAATCTATTCACATGATATCAAAGATGTGTGTTTTGATTACCTGGATAAAGGAAGGCTTGTCAGATTAGAGAAGTTAAATTCTCAACATGATCCACTTGAAATATTTTTCTCTGGAAAGAGTACACTGGAAAGGAATGAATAGCTATGTTAGTATTGCTTATGGAGAAGTCTGTAAACTGAGAAGTTCTTTCTAGAATTCTATTCTAGAATTCTATTTCATTTCTGCATACATTTATTCCATTATTTATTTATGCTACAGTGTCATCAGTTATTTTAAACTTCTTTTACTGTGCTATAGTCATTATTTTAATATGTTTCAATTAGCTATTGTTATGTATCTTTTATTCTGTTTGCATTTGCTTTTGCTCTTACAAGTATATGTATGTGAACAGAGAGGGAGAGAGAGAAAAGACAACTCATGTACCTGTCAACATGCTGTGTGAAGGACACCTTCTGGAAATTTGTTTTCTTCTTCCATTCTGTGGATTTTTTTTTCAAGTTCCTGTAAGCAACTATAATGAAACTCAACAGCATAAAAGTACAAGGGAGACTACATGTGAAAAGGAAAGGGTGGAGTGGGGGGAGCTAACAGGGAGAAGGGAGTGAATATAATCAAAATAGATTACATACATGAAATATCAAAGGAACCCATCATGTATATGAATAAAAATATTTTTAAAAAGGAACTCTCAGGCACTCAGTCACTATGCATAACACTGAAACCTAATTCTTAGGAAGCCAGTTTGGAATTAACAGATACCTGATCCATGTAGATTAATTATTAAAAGTGTCTGGGGAGGGATATGTAGTCTATACCTGTCATCCAAACACACAGAAGATAAAGAACATAAGGAAAACTGTCCCTCCTTTCCCCCGGGAGTGGGGGGAGGGAAGGAAGTGGGAGTGGGAGGAGCAATGCAAAGTGAAACTGTGTCAACTGAATGCAGCCTAGACTCAGAAATAGAAACATGAATTCACTATTTGTGTAGCTCTCATTTTTCTAGAAACCCTAGGGAGGGAGAATAAAATCAGTCTGCATTTATTCACATAAGGAATTTTATGTGTTGTGCAAAAAGGGGGCCATTTGGCTGAAGCAGAAAGGTCTGGGCCCCATTAAGATGTTCATTTCACAAATTTAGATCCAGTTGTTCTCACACTTTGAGGAGCTCCAAGGGCCTGTGATCATGGGGTACTGATGAGCGTCACCCACTTTTGAGGTCCTGTTAAGTCTTTGTGTCTGAACTGTGGGGGAGCTATGGAGACTGGCCTTCTTGTTCTGGCGGAGGTCCTGCCGCAGCCCCTCTAAGAGCTGGTTCAGAAGGGTTAGGTTGCTGTCTCTGTGCGGCTCAGGCAGGGGAGGGAGGCAGTTGCCTTTGTATTGGATCACTGCCATCTTGGCTCGATCCTGAGGATTCCAGTTTGGGATTTGCAGCATTCTCGTGTAGCCCCCATTCTGACCTTGGAATCGAGGTGCCAGCACCTTAAACAGCTTTGGGATCAAGTCTTCCATGAGTCAGAAGTCAGCCATGCGCATGGCTCGTTCGTTGGTGTCTCCCAGTTTCCCATAGTCGATGAACTACAAGGACAAAACGTCATCACACGGGTACAAGCCGAGATCAGTGGGCTCCCATCTGACCCCCAAGTTATTTCGATCCATTCAGTCCCAGGCCTAGACTCCTCCACTCTGTGGGTTCTGAGCATTGAACTTATGTCTGCAAGTTTGCATGTGGGCAGCTGTATGAGTCATCTCTCAAAACCTCCTTTAATTTTTTTGCTTTTCCCTTGTGTATGTCTTTGGAAAGTTTCTATTAAATGCTTCATAATTTCACTGATCATTGCATAAAAAGAACCACAGTCATGAAAATCACTAAGAAATTTTAGTAGTGTTTCATAGCTCTGCATTTCAATTTGAGGAACTATGAAAGAAAATTAGTTTCTATACTTCCCTCCTTGGATTTGTAGAAGCCCATTTTGTTTCCCATCTGTTCATACCTGTGTAACAAAATGTCTCCATTCTGATAGTTGACACCATTTCTTTTGGAATTGAGTAGACTCAAAACCACTTGAGCATTAATCACAGGGGTAAAGGCTCCAGGAAGTAGAATCCTTAGAGTCAAGGGATTAGCAGTCATAATAGAGTTCCCATTCTAACAGGGAGCCCAAGAAAAAGCTCCAAGCTAAGGCACTGAGTCCTTACCCCTCACTAGGAGGACTCAGAGAGAGGTTTGGCATTCACACAAAAGGATGTTAGAAGGGATTGGAGGGAGGAAAGGAGAGGCACTGGGAGAAAGGAAGGGAGGTAGGGGGGTGAAGAAGGGGAAAAAGAGAGGAGAGTGTAAAGGGGGACTGGGAAGGGGAGAAGGGAGGGAGAGGATGGTCGTACCTATTGAGTTTGTATGATTGGGAAAAAAATAAAATGTGGAGGAAAAAATTGTAAAAAATAAATAAAATAAAATAACTTTGAATAGATTTAACCAAGGAAATAAAAGACCTGTACAATGGAAACTACAAAACACTGCTGAAAAAAAATCTAAAGAAGATACTAGAAAGCAGAAAGTCTTTCCTTGCTCATGAACTGTGGATCCATATTGTAAAAATGACCATTGTGTCCAAAGCAATTTACAGATTCAGTGCAATTCCAATTAAAATTCCAATGCAATTCTTCACAAAACTGTTAAAAAACAATCTCAAAATTCATGTGGAAGAACAAAATGCACAATTAGCCAAAGGAGTTTTGGGCAATGAGAATACTGTTGGAGGTATCACCATTCCAGATTTCAAACTATATTATAGAGCTACAGTTTAAAAAAAAAAACAGCTTGGTACTCTCACAAAAACAGATACATTGACCAATGGATTATAACAGAGGACACAGATTACTCCCACAAATACAGCTACTTAATTTTTTTGACAAAAGTGCCAAACATGCACACTAGGAAAGACAGAATTCAATAAGTGGTGTTGAGAAATTGGACATCTACAATTAGAAGCATTATAAATGGACCTGCCATATCACCCAGCTATACCACTCCTTGGAATATCCTGAAAGACTCTACGTCTTATTACAAGGCACTTGTTCATCTATGTTCAATGAAGCACTATTCACAATAATGTAATTTGCCAACATGCACATCATCAGGGGAATGGATAATGAAAATGTGGTACATCTAAACAATGGAATATTACTCAGCCCTCAGAAAGAATGAGATTATGGAATTTTCTGGTAAATGAATGTAACTGGAAACTTAGTAATGATTGAAGTATCTCAGACACAGAAAGTTAAGTACTACACATTATTTATCTGATATCCCTGCCAATGTATTTGAAACAGTATGAGAGCCAGAAAATTTGAAAAAGACCTGTGAGTGGGAAGGTGGGAAGGGTTAGCTAGGGAGAAAACTTTTAAGGGGAGATTTAGGACTCCAAGACAAGGGTGAGGGAAGGAATAATTGAGAAACATACATAGCAGGGAATGAGGGGATGGGAGATAGAAGGGACATGGAAGATAGGAGGGACAAGGTTACTTATAGCAAATGCAAAGATGGTGGGAAGTAACCCAAAGGAACATTCTATACCATCAATATGTCAAAAATGTCTTTTAAAGAAAAGATCAAGAATGGGCAGTCTCTATGCCAAGGAGCAAAAGTTTTGAACTTAGATCCCAGGGACAAAATTATACCAGAAGTAACAAGAATGTAGCACTTCCAGATTAAATGTTGGTCAGAAAAGTCCTAAAGGCCCTCAAACATTATAGGTTTTGGACATTGTTTTTGGTTGCTCTCCAAAAACTGTCACTAAGATCCTATCACTGAAGATGTAACACAAATGGATAAATAGCACATGCACAAAGTATATCAACTGGAACTAGTCTGAGGACATTCACATTGCTGGATAGCTTACAAAGTATCAAAGAATACTGTAGAAGCTTCTAGGGAACAGAAATAATCACAAGCCCCATCAATGGCATAAGTTCTATAAGTTGCAATGAAAATCACCATTGCAACAGGTGACCACCAGTGTAATAGTAACATGAGTACCACGGTGACAACCAATAACTTTCTGATTGGACTCAAGACCATCTTGTCAGAATTGTACACATCCTATTACTGTAAACTAAAAAAACAACATTGCTGGTGGGTTTGTGTGTGAAATCAATCCTTCAGAGATCAATATGAGGTACATAAAAATGTTAAAAATATAAATTTCATACCATCCAACCTTGCAACCTCTGGGAATATTCCTAAAGAACACTGCCTTTGGCACCAGAGGTGTGTTTACAATCATGTTTATAGAACACTTTTTAACATTATCAAAGATATGGTATCAACCTAGATGTCCAGAAATTGATGAATGGTTAATAAAAATGTGGTACATACATGTAATGAAATACTATTTATCTGTCAGTAAAAAATGAACTAATGAATTTTGGTTACAAATGTATGGAACTGGAAGAAACAAAGTTTATTGTTCTCTCTTATGTATGGGATTCCATCAGTTTGGTGGAATCCAACAGAAACTTTTATAACATGCAATAACACAAAGCAACATAGATAGAGGGAGTGGAAGAAGATCCCAAAAGAGTAGAAACAAATATCATGGGCAAATAGATTTTAAAAAACTCTTTTATGTAACAAAAGTCTTAAAGAAGAGGGAAGAATAGAAATAGTACACAATAGAGAGTCTGTTTATCTTCCAGGTAACCAAACACCTACTTACCAGCAACTGACTCCCTCCCCTCCATGACTATGTTCACACACCTAGCATTGTAAACCAGTCTGAACAACAGTGGATTGTGTGAAAACTGACAGTAGGCAGGATTAGATGTCTCAATACTAACCACAAACATTAGAGTAAACTTTCATTTAAAGACCTTTCATTTTATCTTCATGTAAGAAAATATGTCAACACCCAAACAAGGGGCCCCAGGTCATCTGCACTCCCAACTAATGGCCACCAGAGCAGGAAAGTGTGGAGCCTCTAGGCACCACACTTGCCACTCTGCGTTTCTGCCTCAAACCCAGGCAGACTGCCTGCTCCTCAGAATTTAACAGAGTCCAGAGAAAACCCAAGCAAAGTGCTAGGGGATCAACACCATTCATTTGAAGTCTTCTGAAATCATCCCATTAGACGGGGAAGATAACTTTCACATCCAGCTCTAAGGTAAGTAAACTCTTTTTACTATCCTGTTCCTCTCAATTATTAGTCACTGTAGTTTAACATTTCATGTAGCCACCCCAAAACAGATACAACTTCACGGAATATACCATTCACCCTCACATATCACCAAGGAAGTAACTGAAAAAGTGCACTACTATACTAATTTTCAATGCGGGTTTTAATGCGGGGTTCTACTAAACCCACATTAATTGATATAATAACAGTCTGATACACTAATGTAGAAATGACACCAACACCAGACAAACATACCCAACTTTGAGGCAAACACTAGCAATAATTGATCAAGAATAGTAATACTGTATAATTCAGTTCAGCCCTAAACACATAAAAACAAAAAGAAGGACATAAGAGATAAAACAACAATGCCTAGGTCACAGTGCAAATCCATAAGAAACAAAAATCGATACAACAAATCTCCTACAAAAAAGAATCAACCTCATAATCATGGAATCCATTCATAACAAACTCACAGAAAATAGCCAAGAAAGCCATACCTGAGATAATGATTTCCAAAGTCTGATCTTTACTATGATCAAAACAATGAAGGAGGGTTTAACTGCATCAACCACGTTGAACAGAAACACAACAGGCACTTGGAAAAGATGAGAAAACCAGTTAAAAAAACAAAAATAGGCATAGAGCAGTTAAAACAATCTCAAGCAGAGTTTAAACTAGAACTAAAAGGCAAGCTATCTTCAACCTAGAACTCAACAGATAGTCTTACCAGCAAAACTAAGGAAGCAGAAAATGGAATATCAGATTTTGAAGACAAAGTGGAAGAACAAACCGTTCAATTGAAAAGGTTGTTAAAGCCAAAAAGACACTTGAGAGGAATATTCAATAGTTCTGGGACACCTTGAAGAAGCCTAGAACATGAATTCCTGGAATACCAGAAAAAGAATCCCAAAATACCACACCCTAGGAAAATTTTCAAATTATCATAAAAGAAAATGTTCCACATCTAAAGATAGAGAAACCCACTCAAATACAAGGCATTCTTCACCCCAAACAGATATGACCAAATTAGAAACTCTCCATGACAATAAAAGTCAAAACACTACACATACAAGAGAATGGGCTGAGAGCTTCAAGATAAAATAATAAGTCACTTTTAAAGGTAAACATAAAAATAGCAAATTATATTTCAATGGAAATATAACAGTAACAGCCAGAATTGCTTGGAGAAATGTATTTCAAGGATGGAAAGAGCACAAAAGTCAACCTAAGATAATATATATACCTATCAAAACTACCAGTCATATTCGAGGGTGAAAGAATAATTTTCTATTATAAAGTCAATTTGAAGGTTTACACGACCACCAAACCAGGCATACAAAAATGCTAGAAAAGCTACTAAAGCTTGAAGAAAAGAACAAGCATATCCAATAAGACAACCTGTAAGGCAATACATTTATTAAAGCCACTAAACACAAAAAAGTCAGGAATCAACAGTAATTTCTCCATTATAACACTAAATGTCACCAATCACAAGAGACAGGTTACAAACATGGATTAGAAATCAAAATACATCTATGTGCTGCCTTCAGGAAATAGCTCACTGTGAAAGATAGACACATTGTAAAAGTAAAAAGAAACAAGCAAGGGTAGCAATTATGCTATCTGAAAAAGTGGATTTCAAACCAAATAAAATCATAAGAGATACATAAGGATACTACATTTTAGTCACAGGAATAATTCACTAGAAACTTCACAATAATAAACATATACACACCTAATATGGGCTCCTTCACATTCATTAAACAAATACTACAACATCTAAAATAAGAAATCAATCCAAAAATGATAATAGTTGGGGATTTCAATACCTCACTCTCAACATGGGATAGATCAACTAGAGAAAAACTCAACAGAGACACATTGTAAGTAAATAAAACTCTTACTGAAATGGTTCTAACAGATTTCTATCAAACCTTCCATCCAAACAAGGAATACACATAATTCTCAGAAGCAAATGGAACTTTCTCCAAAATAGACCACATATTGGTCCACAAAATGAACCTCCACATAAACAAGAAAGTTGAAATTATAGCCCATATCTTGTCAGATCATCATTGTCTAAAGCTTGACATCTACAACACAACAAATAGCAGAAATCATTAATTCTTGGAAATTAAACTATGATGCTGAATGAGAAATGGATTCAGAAAGAAATGAAAAAGGAAATTCAAGATTTCCTAGAAGCAAATGATAATTAAAATATAATGTATCAAAATCTCTGAAACACAATGAAAGCTGTTCTAAGAAGTAAGTTTATAATTCTTAATGCCTATATAAAAAAATGGAAACGTCACAAGTAAATGATTTAGCAATGCAGCTTAAAGCTTTAGAGACACAAGAGAAATCCAATCTCAAAAGCAGTAGAAATGAGAAGATTAGCACAATCAGAGGAGAAGTATCCAAAATTGAGATAAGAAAAACAATAAAAAGAATCAACCAAATGAAAAGCTGGTTCTTTGAAAAAATCAGTAAGATTGATATACTCTTAGCTAACTTAACTAAAATCAAGAGAGTGAAAACCCTAATTAACAAAATTAGAAATCAAAATGGAATTATTACAGCTGATACCTGAGAAATCCAGAGAATGATAAGGTCATATTTCAAAAATTTATACTCCATGAAATTTGAAAATACAAAAGAAATGGATGAATTCCTGAATAAGCACAACTTATCTAAATTGAGTCAGGAAGTTGTGACTTATTTAAATAGTCCTATAACAAATGAGTCAATTTATGAAGCAATCTCCAATCTTTCCAACAAAAAATGTCCTGGAATTCATGGATTATGCACAGAATTCTACCAGACATTTAAAGAAAAACTAACATCACTATTCCTTAAACTCTTCCATAAAATATTGAAGGAAAGAACACTTCCAAATTCTATGAAGCTAATGTCCTACTAATCCCAAAAACTAATAAAGATATACTTAACAAAACTATAAGCTAATCTCTTTGATGAACACAGATACAAAAATTCTTAACAAAATCTTAGCAAATCAGACTCAAAAACATATCAAAAAGATCCTTCATTGTTATCAAGTAGGTTTTAATCCCAGGTACACAAGATTAGTTCAGCATACACAGATCAATAAATATAATCTATCATATAAATCAATCTAAAAATCAAAGACTACATGATATTCTCGATAGATGCAGAAAAAGCTTTTGACAAGATCCAACCTTCTTTTATGATGAAAACCCTAGAGACAGTTGGAATGGAAGGCACCTTCATCAACATAATAAAAGCTGAATACAACAAGCCAACATCAAGGATTATACACAATGGGGAAAAACTTGAACCATTCCTCCTCCAATCAGGAACTGGACAAGGCTGTCCACTCTCACCACTTCTGTTTAATATTGTACTTTAAGTCTTAGCACAAGACAAGAGAGGGAGATAAAAGGGATTCAAATTGGCAAAGAAGAAGTCAAGTTATCTCTATTTGCAGATGACATGATCATATACCTGAGTGACTCTAAAAACTCCACCAGGAGACTCCTGGAAGTAATATAGAAGTTCAGCAGGGTGGCAGGTTAAAAAATAAATGGGCAAAAATCAGTGGTCTTCCTATATACCTAGGATGAAAAAAGTTAAAAAAATCCTAAGATAAATATTCCAAATTATTACAGCCCCTAAAAAAATGAAATGCCTTGGTATAAATCTAACCAAGAAAGTGAGAGACCATTACAATGAAAACTTTAAAACCTTAAAGAAAGATACAGAAGACACCAGAAGGTCCAAAGACCTCGTATCTTCTTGGATTGGCAGATTCAATATCCTAAAAATGGCCATCCTATCAAAGCAATACACAGATTCAATGCTATATCAAAACCCCAAAGAAATTGACCAATCTCAAAATTTACATGGAAGCACAAAAGGCCTATGATAGCAAAAACAATCCTGAGTAACAAAAACACTGCTGGAGGCATCACCATACCAAACCTTAAGCTATACTACAAATCCATAGTAACAAAAACAGCCTGGTATTGGCTCCAAAACAGACAAGTAGATGAATGAATAAGGGTTGAAGTGCCCAAAAAATCCAGCAGAAAAATGATAGCACTTTCAACAAATGCTGCTGGAAAAACTGGATATCCACATACAGAAAACTAAAACTGAACTTAACCAGATGTCTCATTACTTACTGGTAATTGACCCCTTCCTCACTGTGGTTTCCTACTTTTATTACATCTACCTTGGAATATACTCGTATAACAAGACTCTTGTTTAACAGCTTTTTATCTCTGGCCAGGCGGTAACATACAATACCCATCAGGATGGAGTGAAGGGCATTGCAGGAGCAGCAAAACTGCAAAATAAAATCAACAAACCACTATCCAGAACTTCAGAGACTCTATATCAACCACCTAAAACTAGGCCAGCCTAATCTCTTCCCATCCTCAAGCTCAGGGAAATTTGCAGGAAGAGGGGACAGTAAGATTGTAAGAACACAAGGATGGGAGGAGCAATGATATGCAAGATACTTCACACAAGCTAGGGCCGAAGAAATCATAATTGGACATTGCATGCCCTTCACAATGTCCAACACACTATTGACCTCACAAAGTCTAGCATTGCTAAAGGCACCAAGATCCTTGGAGGCAAGGAATTGACAGCCACAGTAGTGTTCCTATGCTTAAGGGGAACACAGGAAAGGGTTCAGAGGTCATCGGAGAGGAGGGCCCAGAGGAGAGTCTGGCATGCACATTAAAGGATTCTCCTGGGATTGGGGTGGGAGGCACTGGGAGATGGGGAGGGTGGGGAGGGGGAGCAGGGTGGTCGGGGAGTGGAGGAGGGAGGGAAGGAACTGGTGTACCAATTATGTTTGTATGAGCTGAAATAATAATAAAAAATGTTAAAAAAAAAGAAAACTAAAACTGGACCTGTACTTGTCACCATGCACAAAAATTAATTCCAAATTACTCAACAACCTTAATATTAGCTCAGAGACTATAAAAACTCTAATTGAAATGGTAGGGATCTCCTTTGAGCTGATTCGGCCAGGCCAACAGTTCCTAAACAGAAATTCAATAGCATAAATACTAGATCCAACACTCAACAAAGGGGATCTTATGAAATTAAAGAGCTTCTGATACTATAAAGTGAGCAAAAAGGCAACCCACTGAATGGGAAAAAAATCTGCACTAATCACATATCTGATAGAGCTCTATTATCCAGAGTGCACAAAGAACTTAGAAAACTAAACACCAAGCAGTTACATGGGCTCAATTGAAATATGGGTCTGGCTACTTAGTGACACACTCAAAAATAAATCTCTGTAATACCTACATTAATTGCAAAGATTGTAAACAGGGAGTGAAGGGGAAGGAGGGCCCCACCAGAAACAAGGAGAAAGGGGATCATGCTACAGCAGAGAAAATGGGCCACCTTCAAGAACTGCAAGTAAATAATGAGACATCTGGTTGGACTTGCAGACTTTCCTTACTGGTCACTTGCACTGATGGGGTATGATCTCACCAGAAAAAGAAGGCATAGAGTTTGGCAGATAGAAGGTAACCATCCTGAAAATGAGAGACTGACCCCGCCCTCCCCAGCGGTCTCCTACTTTTATTCCATCTACCTTTGAATCTATTCTTATAGTAAGACTCTATTTTAACAGCATTTTATCTCTGGCCAGGGGGTGACATCCAATACCCATCAGGATGGAGCCAAGGGTGATGCAAGAGCAGCAAAACTGAAAAAAAAATCAACAAACCATAATTTGGAAAATCAGAGATTCTACATTAACCACCTGGAACCAGGCCAGCCTAATCTCTCCCCATCTTAAAGCTCGGGGGAATTTGCAGAAGAGGGGGCGGTAAGATTGTAAGAGCCTAAAGATGGGGAGGAGCAACGATATGCGAGTAATCATGATAGGACTTTGCATGACCTATTCAATTACTAACGTATCATTGAACCCCCAAAGTCTAGCATGGATCACAGGCACTGTGATCCTTAGAGGCAAGGGATTAACAGCCACAATAGTGTCCCTACACTAAAGGGGAACACAAAAAAGAGCTCTAGGCAATGCCACTGAGTCCTTACACCTCATCAGTAAAGAGAACATAGAGGGAAGTGTGACATGTACACTAAAGGATGCTCCAGAAATGGGGGGGGGGACACTGGGAGAAAAGGAGGGAAGAGGGCAAAGGAAAGGGAAAAGGGAAGAGGGAGCAAGGGTTTCCAGAGAGGGGTGGAGGGAGGGAGGGGAATGGGGTACTTAACAACTTTGTATGAGTGGAAGAAATAAATAAAAAGATATTATTAATAAAAAAGTGCAAAAAATGAAAAAAAACAAAGAAAAATGGATCTGGGAACTCCAAAGAAACTTTTCCAGATATATCCAGATATTCTATCAAATATCTTATAAAAAATGTTCAACATCCCTAGCCATCAGGGAAATGCAAATCAAAACTATCCTGGGATATCCTTTCACCATGGTCATATGGCAAAAATCCATAATTTAAACAATGGTGAATACTGGAATAGATGTGGAGAGAAAGGAACTCTCATACATTGCTAGTGGGAATGCAGGCTTATACGACCACTCTGGAGATCAGTATGGCGATTTTTAAAAATGGTAAAGATTGAAATGTCTTATGCTATACCACTACTGGGAATAATCCCCCATAATGCAAAAATTCACTATAGTCACATGAGCACAACCATGAGCACTATTTACAATAGCAAAGTCATGGAATCGACACAAATGCCCAATAGTTGATGAATGGATAATGAAAATGTGGTACATTTATATAATGGAATAGTACTCAGTCATTAAAAAGATGAATTAGTGAAATTTGCCAGGAAATGGGTGAAATTAGAAAAAAAATTATATTGAGTGAAGTATCACAGACACAGAAATTTAGACATGGTATGTTCTCCCTAATAAATGGATCCTAATTCCAAACCCCTTTAATGACATTTTCAAGGGTAAATCTCTGTAATGACCACTGTAATCATAAAGTATTACAAAGGATCACAACAGGAGGAAAATGGAACAGGACCTCAAAAGAAAGGAGATAAGGGATCAAGTTTCAGTACAGAAAATAGGACACAATCAAGTATTGCATATAAGTAACGAGATATTTGGAAAAAGGCAATCATATATCTGATAGAGCTCTATTATGCAGAGCACACAAAGAACTTAAAAAAACTAACACCAAGGAGATAAATAAGGAAATGAGAAGAAACTTTTTCTGGGACTAATATTACTTTTTATCTAAAAGGGAAATTCGGTTTTCCCATCATGTTTCTTGGTGTGTCATTTGTCACATATTGTTGTCAATATTTTGTTACAACGGAATGAAGATGTTATAACAGAACTCTGTGTTTTTTTTTTATTTTGGGGGGAATCATCTTACATAGTATATCAACTAGGTTATAAAAGGAGCTTAGAGTTTGTCTGGCTGTCATGTACCTCAAACACCTTGTGACCAGAATGATTGCTCCTTTTGTTGTTTTTCATTCCTCCTGTTCACTCAAATGTATCTATAATCACGTAAATGTCATATAAATTATCCTAAAGTGGTAAGTTAAAGGAGATCAAGAGACTAAATAAAAAAATACAATATAATGTTTGCTGCATTACTATAGATTCATCAGGTTCTAAGATATGAAAACACTGTAAAATAAATTTTCAAATATGTGTTCCAGTGTGTATGTATGAGTATACATGCACATGTTTGCTTAAAATGGTAACTCAAATTAATATAGAAAAACTATGCTGATAGCTGGCAAAATAGAATTTATTGCAAAATTGTTGAAATAAAACTGCACTAATAGATAAATGATGGTGGTGAGAGATGTGATGATAATATATGTTCCTAGTTTATAATGCTAACTATACATATACATTAAGTGTAAAAAATCATAAATATACAACAATAAATGCAAAATATATGATCTTAACAATAAAATCAGGACTATACATAATAAACATGTTCTTTTGTAAATTTCATTATCTCAATTTTCAATTCTGGAGAGAACATCTAATCCTAATAATGGGAGAGTAACAGAAAATGACACAAGATTTGGTTTAGAGAGTGGGATTAAAATTGAAAAATACTTTTAACTAATAAAATCTAATAAACAATCATAGGAAATTTTAGCCAAAACAATGAAGCAAAAATTCTGTGTCAGAGCTCACAGGATTCATAGTATGTTCTCCAGATGTCACATGAAATATGTTATAAAGCTATTCTGAAGAATATTTTTCTTTAAATATTTTTGATTAATAAGCTTTTTTCATAAACCCTTTTAATTTATAGAGCCATTCATTGAGTAAATTGAAATAACAGATAAACAACAATGTATTAAATACAGATATTGTATAGTTTTTTTTTAAAAAAACAAATGCTCCACTCTCACTAGGGTAGAGAATTCAGAGGGAGATTTTGTTTTCATATAAAGCGAATCTCAATCCAAGGGATGGGAGGGAGGAAGGGGGAGGTATCAAGAAAGGGGAAAGGAGGGAAAGGAGTGGGAGAAGGGGGGAAGGGGAGAAGAGTGCAATGGGGGACAACTGGGTTAGGGAGGGGATAGGCAAAAGACAGGATACCTGTTGAGTTTGAATAATTAGAAAAAAAATAAAATCTGGGAGATAAAAATAATAAAATGCTGCTAATAATTCAAAATATAGTATTGGATCTAAGAATTTAATAACATAAGGCACAATGTTTAAAGCAAAATTCACACAAGTTATATAGACTTTACATAAGTTCACAATTACTATTCTTAGAGAAAGTGGAAGAAGCAAAAGAACAGATATAGATTGACCATTCGTTTTAGAACAATTGTCATTATAAGGAAACATACAAATTTAGTACAATAAAACTTTTCCAGAAAACAAAACTTTGCTACTGTATCTT
This sequence comes from Typhlomys cinereus, assembly GCA_023101885.1. Lineage (NCBI taxonomy): Eukaryota > Metazoa > Chordata > Mammalia > Rodentia > Platacanthomyidae > Typhlomys > Typhlomys cinereus. The sequence goes on from JALPQD010000020.1 coordinate 11,886,212, forward strand.
ATTTCTGAAATACATTTTGTCACCTTGAATTCTGTATATATCTATACTGATATCTCTAATTCATAAGGCTTCAAATATACAAAATTAATAATCATATCATACAAAATAATTTTTCCAAAGTATATCTGATAAAACATGTTTATTCTACTTTGTTTTCCTACAACTGGAAGCCCTCTTTTCCCCTAAACTCTACTTCCTAAATTTATTTTTTCTCTTTCATCTCTTTTTTTTTTCTGCTTTGTGTCCTAAAGTTTGACCAGAGTCAACTGTATGATCAAAAGTTAGGAAAAATCTATTTAAGGATGGTCGATTCATCAGTGGGTATACATCTAATTCCTAAGAACTTAAGAATCCCTCTTCTCCAGAATCTGCTTATAGGTAATACCTCGCTATTTTGTGTTATGACAGTAACTTCCTCAGCCAAGTGGAATAAATCTAGAAATAGTGGAAGAAAACTGGAACTGTCACAAATATGTCTTAGAATCAATGTATCTCAAACTAGTAAAGAGTAAAATGTATTCAAATTTAAGGTAGAAAAAGAAAAAAGTATTCTAAAAATTATGGAATTCAGTAAGAGCACTTAGAGATAAATGTGTACCTTTGAGCATGTATATTAGAATTACAAATTTCCAAAGCTAGTAACATGAATTTATATATTTTGTAATGAACCAATGAAGAAGATACTGTACACACAGTTGAAAGAATAGGACAAAATTAGGGAAGACATAAACCAAATTGAGGACCAAAAAGCATCAGAATAAAGAAGAGTAAATGGTTAATGTTTAAAGATCAAGGAAATTGGTAAGGCTTTATTAAAATACCCAATAACGGGAAATTTTTTAAGTAACTGGAAGAAAAAAAATTAAAGTGATAACATTGTAGATGAAATAAATGTTTCCTAAAAATACATAAATTGCAAAGAAAGACTGATGACGCATTGGAAAACAGATCTACATAAGCAGAGAGGATGAAACAGTACACTTCCTAACAGGAAATCTGAGGCAGAGGACTTTATTAGAGAATTCCACAAATTATTTAAAAGAAAGTAAACGCATTTCTCAAATTCTTCTTAAAATATAGAAGAGAAAAGAAAGCCACCAAATTCATTCTTTAGTCAGCATCCTGGCTGAGCAAACATGAACCCTTTCCATTAAGGTGAGAATGGTTATTCTGCACTGTTTCACAGTGGAAATACTTAAGTATTTTTTACTTTGCAGGAGTTCATAATTAAAAGAATTTAGACTTTTAAAGTGTTGGTGCTGAATTATTAATGATCATGCAAATTTAAAGTATGGACTGTGGGAACCTTCAATGTGCAATGAGAGGCAGGAAGGTGCATAGCTTTCTTACAGGGTGGGGGGGTCTGTTTTGAGGGTTCAAAAGCAGTTAAAACCCAATTGATGTAGTGGTTAAAACAGATTAAAATTATATATCATTGAAATTGTACATTTTACCAACTCAAAGGATTTTTATTTTTAGTTTCCCCATTACATAAGTAGCACATAAAATAAAACCGGACATTTTCTAAATCATTCAATAGCAATTATTAGCTGATTTTATGTTTTGGTAGAAAAAAACAGTGTAAAAAATTCCTTTTTCCTAGGTCCTGAGTTGAGGATGTAATACTTATCTTATTTGCAGAGCTAAGAAAGTTAAAAATATATCCATTTGAATGTTTTCATTATAAAGGTCTGGGTTGCTTCTTTTTTTTTAAGTTAAAGTACTGATAAACTTTGAGAAACAGCTAGAAATGCATTCAATAAGCTTTCCTGATATATATATTTGTAAGGTCTTTCTAACTTTGATATGTCAAATCCCAAATATGCATGCCTTCTTGTTGAATTGAATTGAATCCATGCTTTCTTGTTGAATTGAGTCAACCTCAAGCGTAATTTGCCATGTTCTGTGATGTACACCTAAGGGAAGGTTAATGTAAGTGATCTGTTTAATATTATTTTGTAAAATATATCAATGTGTGATCTCAGCCTTCATTTCAGGAATAATATGGTACTTCAGGGAGTTTCTTCTTCTATGCAAAATGAGCATGAATTCATTTCTCTCTCTCATTGGACTGCAGGGATCTGTGGAAGGAACACCAGGTGCATCCTGTCATAGCTTTATGAATACTGTTTCTTTTTATTTGCAGCAATAAGACAAACTTAGAATGTTTGGAGCACATTGCAGCAGACACTGACAGAAATCAGTGAATTTTTCTGAAAAAAAAATTGAGTATAAGGAATAGAATTTGCAATGGGTATCTGAGATGCAGTGAGAGAGAGAATATGAAACTTGACTTTGTTTACTTATTTATTTATTCCAACACTTAAGCACCTTCCCTCAAGATTATTTTTAGCAGAGTCTATTGTCTGTGACATAACACATGTCAGGGCAAGGTCACACATGAGGGACTGTTTCAAGAAGTACCAATGAACTGGGGAATATAGATTTTAATATCAACAGGTTCGAATGCTGACAGATTGGACGTGCTTGCTAAGACAAGTGATCCCACAGGAGAAGTATGCTTCAGAATGTGATAGCTGATCTGACTGTTGCAGTGTACTGGGAAAAAAATGGGAGAGAATGTGCTAAGGCTGAGCAAACTCAGAGTTCTCCAATTTTACTTCACACTTCTGCTTGGTTTTCACTTAGAAATAGCTTGCAAACAAAAAAATTAAATAAAATAAAAGCTACTATATGGAAACTCATGGTTTTTTACATAAAAAGGAAATATTTTTTCTGTTTTGGGGAACTAAGTTTATATAAACACGTTAAATTGAATTTTTGTTCTGTAAAAATTTAAATCTCCATCTACATATATTTTCATAGGATGATATCTTTAACACTTTTTTTTTAACTTCCTCCTCTCTTTTTCTTTATTTATTTATTCAGTTGTTAGTGTGTGCGTATGTATGTGTGCACGTGCGTGTGTGTCTGTGTGTGTGTAGAACCACGGACGAATTCGGGAACCACCATGGACGCCTCCACTTCCTCCGCCCCGGGATTCACAGGCTCCGCCCTACCAGGACCAGAAGCACAGGCCGCTCCCGCTTCCGCCCGGCGTCTATACGTGGGATCTGGGATCCGAACTCAGGACCTTCCGCCTGCGAGGCAGAGGCTTAACCCCTGAGCCACCTCTCCAGCCCTTTAACACCTTTTTCAGCAATGCTATGATTGATTCCATAAAAAGAAAAATGCAATGAGAAAATGTATTATTTTTTTCTCAGATACAGTGTAATCCTTAATTGGGGCTGAAGAGATAGCTCAGGGGATAAAGTCTCTGAATCATAAGCAGTAAGTTAGATCCCTTATCCCCCCCCCAAAAAAAAACTAGGTTGAAATTTGTCTGTGATGCCTTTCCGTAGTCTATTGATTTGCCAGAAATCTCAACAAGAACAATAAAAAAAAAAAAACTGGATGCGGAAAAAGGCAATGGGTTGTTTTGGATTTGTCATTGCATCTCTGCCAACCACAGCTCTACTGCTTATATTGATTTTCGTCCTCAAAGAGGGAATAAAATTGACAGTGGATCTTTTCCATGTTGCAACAAAAGCCTTCAGATACACTCTTCTTGCTGTTAAAAAGTGACATTTGTGATACTTGCATTTTCTTCTGGGTCCTCTGGTTTACCAGCTTGTCATCTGAGCTTCTTGGGTACCTGAGCTGCCCAACTTGTCAGTGGCATTCAAGGAAATGTTAACTATATTCAGATATTTTATATGTATAGTAGTATCTCAGGCCTCATCTGAACTAACCTATGCATCAATGAAGGATACCAAACAAAGGCTGCAACCGTAGTAGTTTATTATTTTGTCAAACATAAGAATATTCTTATTGATTTTTCATTCATTTGCCTTCATTTCTCTATATTTTTTTCTGTGCTATTATCAATCAATTATTCTAAAAGGCATTCTGAGTAATCATACTGAAAATAATCTATCATATTGAAAGTGATCAATCATACTGTAAATTATCTATCTGTGTGTATTTATATACATATATATGATTTAAAATTATTTGTATGTATAGTCTTAAATTTTCATGAATTTCATTAATTTCTATAGTTAAAATATGCAAATTAAAATAAAATTATGGGGAAGTGTAATGAAATTCTGTTTTCTAGGAAGGTCATGCAATCATATACATGAACTCATAACATTTGTAGTCACCTAGACTACATATGTCTGACTAGACCTTCCATATCTGTAGCACTCAGCCATGGATGAAGGAGGAACTCATGGGACCATATCTCTTTCATTTGAGTTATTGGCACTTGAGGGCTGATGGGGTAGGGAAGGTCATTATCTTCAGTTAGTGTAGCATGGGAGAACTGCCCATGGTGCAGTTGATTCACACTTCCATGCTCATGTGAGTCACTGTGGTTAAATTCAGTAGCCCAGAAAACAGACAATTAAACAAAAAATTATATGGACAAGATAATATCAACAGGTTATTTTGTAAATGTCAAGCAAGCTCAAAGGAAGAATGACTGTCCTATAATAGTAAGAGTCTGTATGATGTGAATTCATAATGACACAAGAGAGGTGCAACCCCAGTGTGTGTACTAGGTCCATTCTAGTATTTGACAAAAACCTTTATCCAGACTGTGCATGCTTTAACTACTGTTAAAGAGCAATCTGTGAACATCCTCAAAAACACTGAAAATCTTGTCCAAGGAACCAACTCCTTAGGCAACTACATAATTTGTGTAGTTAGATGCTAAAGCTGTGTTTCAAGGTTTTGAGAAAACAGAAAACAGTTAGGTACAGTGCTGTCCTCTATGCTATGTAATCTGTGCTACAGGCTGGACTTTTCCCATTGATGTTTTAGCAACTTCCAGTGAGTCAGTGTGTGTTTCACAACATAGTGTTAGCTATATTTCCCTTATTTTTTTCCCATTGGCTCTAAAAAATGACTAACTGGGGTGTCAGAAAAGCAATACTTTATGGACCAAGAGTTTCCTTACCTCTGTAAAAAGAACAACAAATTAAAGGAAGGAGGGATACATGAAGTATGGAGTGGAACTCATTAAGTATGGAAGAGAGGTCATCAGCTGTCTTAGCAGATACAGACTGCCTATTAGATAAATCTCTGTAACTGGAAAAGGTTCCCTTCTTCTAAGTTCCATTTACAGAATAAAAGATAAGGCCTGGTTACATGAACAGCCAGGGCTATGAGTAATAAACACAGGGATTTTGCACTTTATGCTTTATTTTTATTCCTGCTTAAAACACATTAATCAAAAAAGTTAATCAACATACAAATAGCCCTGTCACTGTGATTTCCCAAACCAAGAAGTGACCAGACTTTGCCCCATGTGTCCCAAATCTGTTCATTTCACTCTGTCTCTCACTGTTCCTTGTACCCCACCTCTGCCTTCATCCTTTTTAATTCTCATACAGCTAGTTCAGGAGAATGGTAACAGTATAAAAGAAGAGTGTGAACCTAGAGTATTTACATAGTACCTTTAAAGTACAGTCTGAAGTATTGACTGGTGAGGGGAATTTTATATTTTCCAAATGTCTACACATAATTGAATGAACACATGCATTGTATGTTAGAGGCAACAAAGATTTTAGATTTTATACAGAACATATTTAAGACTTAATAAGAAGCCAAATACTTGGTATTATCAAAATTTAAGAAATTTATAATACATATTTCATGAAATAGAACTAGGAGTTGGAAAAAATATACTGAATTTACTGGGTATAAATGCATGACTAACTCAATAAAAGAATCAACATCTTTCTCAAAATTTAAAATTTTTAATTTCACTAATACCATTTGAAATGATATTTATTGTCATAATGTTTATTGATGCTTTTCATTTATTTCATCACTTTTCAAGTACATTAAAATTATACTCCAATAACACCAATTAATTTGACAGTCTATTCAGTATTTCCAACAATATGATGCATTGTGTAACTAGTTCATTAGAACAAAACCAAAAATAGAACTGAATAAAAGACCTATTAGGCTTATTATTGTTATTAAGGTCATTTTTAAGCATAATGATCTCATAACTTGTTCCAAAAGCAATCTTGGAATATGTTGAACATAAATTTTGAGTGTAAAATTTTCTGGTATTTAATAAAATGAACAAAATATGTCAATAATATTTTAAAAATTGAAAAAGTAATCTTTATCTCTGAGGATAATTTTAGACAATTCCTAAGATGACAAATACATAAAATATTTTCTAAATGAAACTTCTATTTGTATGTTATATAAATGTGTAGCACATCTAAAACGAGATCATAGTTTTGGCAACATCTGTTATGGAAAATCTGATCCTACAAAAATCATTCCTTAATGCTACGTAACTTTCTCAATGCCAAGAATTGAAAGCTACTAAAGTTTAAAATATGGAAAACTAAGGGGGTATGAACTCATCAGAAGGGGAGGGCATATAGTCAGGCAGATTAAAAAGTAACCATTTTGCAAATGGGTGATTGACCCCTCCCACTGCCAAATGCCATATGACCCTACGATTCCACTTTTGGGTATAAGTATTACATCTACCCTTGAATGTTCTCTTATAATAAGACTTCAGTTTAACAGCTTTTTGTCTCTGGCCAGGGGGTGACATACAGTGCCCATCACGATGGAATGAAGGGCATTACAGGAGCAACAAAACTGCAAAAGAAAATCAACAAACCACTATCCAGAACTTCAGAGACTCTATATCAACCATCTAGAACTAGGCCAGCCTAATCTCTCCCCATCCTGAAGCTCAGGGACATTTGCGGAAGAGGGGGCGGTAAGAGTGTAAGAGCAAAAGGATGGGAGGAGCAACGATTTGCAAGATACTCCATACAAGTTACGGCCAAAGCAATCATAATTGGACATTGCGTGCCTGGCGCAATGTCCAACACACTATTGACCTCACAAAGTCTAGCATCTGCTAAAGGCACCAAGATCCTTGGAGGCAAGGGATTGACAGCCACAGTAGAGTTCCTATGCTTAAGGGGAACACAGGAAAGGGTTCAGGGAAATGCCACTAGGTCCTTGTACGTCATCCGAGAGGAGGGCCCAGAGGAGAGTCAGGCACGCACATGAAAGGACTCTGGGAATTGGGGCAGGAGGCACGGGGGGATGGGAAAGGAGGGGTGAGGGGAGGGAGAGCAGGGGGTTTGGGGGAGGAGGAGGAGGAGGAAACTGGTGTACCTATTAAGTTTGTATGAGCTGAAATAATAATAAAAATGTATTAAAAATAAAATAAAATATGGAAAAGATTGACAAAATCTTTTTGGAGTTTATGTGTTTATGTTTATGTCAGATAAAATGTTATGTTTTAGATTTCCACAACTGGTTAGCAGATTACAAGTAAAATTCAACTTCTTTACATTGAAGTTCTCCAAAAATCATTTGACATTTGCTGTGTCTCCATGGGAAATTCATATGTTCTTTCCTTAATGAAAAAGCATTAAAACAATATTTAAAATCTGAGCCATAACTTAAATAAAAATATTAATATAATTATGTAAAATAAAATAATATTTGCATATTCAAACATAAGAAATATCACCCTAATATTTAATATCATAGGAATACATGATGTTTGGCATGTATTATGCTGGTGTATAAATAAAACAAACCTATATTCTTACCCATCACAAAGACTAATCATTCTAAACAAAGGATTTTTTAATTTTAATATTTTCCTATTTATGTACCTTTGCTCTAAATACAAAATACTATTTTCACTTCTCTCGAACTTAAAGGCAACTCTTCAGTCACCAGGCATATAGTTTCAAAGTCATGGATGAAGAAACATATTAAATGCTATTATTTATTAATATAAATAATGTATTTTAATGTCAGGATAAATGGAATTATAATCTGTTAAGGACCAGTGGACCACAAAACTGTGTGGATCTTGTTGGAAGAATCTTTGCTTCACCAATGTTGCTTAGCAGCCATTCTTTCCAGGGGGTAATGCTAACTCTAGAAAGCAATTAATATTGAAACAATTGAAAAAGATTGAAAAAGCCAATGCATCTTGCCAAAAAAAAGTCACACTGTTGAAGGTGCTTGGTAGGATGTATGTTTTACTTGTAGCTAAAGGAATATCAAAATGTAATGGGTTCTGTAAACAGAGAGTAGATATAGAAAGCTTCAAACATGGAGTCATCATGTGTATGGTTTTGCATCTTTAGCCAAGAAATATTTTCTGACCTAAAGTCTTCTTACTTAAAGGTCTGATTCTGAAGTAACACAGACTGATGTTACATGTAAAAATTAGCACATGCTCAAAATATATCAGAAAATGTAATCAGTATGATAAAAAAGTAAATATATATGTATTCGCTTCCATATTCTATAAAAAAGTAAAAGAATATACTATTCCAACTCAAGTATTAAAGCAATAACTAGATTATCTCTTTAGTTCATTTAGTCAATGTCCAAAGTCAACAACTTGTAATAAACTATGAACTGAAATTACTGAAGTGGATAAGCCATTAATGTTGCTAAGACAATGTCACTATGAGTAATTATTTAAATACAAGCTGATCAGATAGAGTTTATAATTTTTGTTTCAGATATATTAAGACTTCCATTCTTACATGGAAACTAGTTGAACCTTTCAATATATTTTAATAGTAACTGTATAATATCTGTGAAAATAGACTTAGAGCACATGTTGCAATTTAAGAGACATCCAGGTGAATGGAGATAGCATTTTTTTGGTCTGAAGAGATGATTTAGAATGCACACTTCCTCTGGAAGAATGAGGATCTTGGTGTAAATCCTCATCACCAATGCTAAAAGCTGTACACAGATGGCAATATAAAGCCACACTAACAGACAGAGAAAGACGAATCTCAAGAGTTCACTGGTCATTCAGCTAAAACAAAATATTCAGCTTCTCATTAAATAAGAGACCATTTCTCTTTTAAATAACATGCAAAGAGACACAGAAAGTCTCTTGAGATTCCATGGTATCATCCAAATGCACATACTAACATTCTTTCATCAAACAATAAACAATTCTCATGCAAAAATAAAAGTTTAATTGTTTGAATTTGAATTACCTCCTGTAGGTGCAAATTTTTGAATGCTTAGCTGATATTAATGCTTAGGAAGACTGTGGAACCTTTCAGATTTGGAACTTCACTGGATGAGGCAACTCACAAACAAGTGGTACTTAAAGTTTGCTAGTCTACCTGGATTTATTGTTGTTTCCTTACTAGTAGTTGCAGTGCCTGAACTGACCTCCTTATTAGGAAGCTGGCCACCATACCTTCTGCTTTGTGAACTCTGTCATAATGGACTATGTTCACTCTGGAACCATAAGTCAAATAAATAAACATTTTCTTTGCTAGATCTGGTTATATATCAATGTTGTTTCATTGCCAAGAGAAGTGACTACAACAAAAACTGGCACTGAGAAGAGAATAATTGCTTTGAGAATAAGAGAATTTGGTGCCAGAAAATTAAGTGTTGTGAAAATGAGAGAATTTGTGACTGAGATGTATGGCTATTACTGTGATGTGGCCTATAATTCATTAAAACTGTTTTGTGGGAGAAATGTGGAGGCCTCCGGAATTTTGAACTACAAAAGCTATTGTATCTTGAAGACAGAGCTTGGTGGGCTATTCTAGTAAGAACATGGGAGAGATTAATGCTGAGAGAGATACAAAAGTGGAAGCATAGAATATGATATTGCAGAGGAAAACAAATACTGATTTGGGATTGGCAATTCATTCAGTGCTTTAGAAGAGATCGTGTTTGCCCAAGTCTGAAAGCTTGACTGGAATTGTACTAAAATATATTGTACTGATATGTTTGGCAGAAGAAGTACACTTGTAGAGAATTAGTAGTAGCCTAAAGGAAATTTTCTATGCTATAAGGAAGTTTCAACCAATGGTGGTCAGGAAAGTCTTTGGATAGGTGAATAGGACAGAGAGACCTGGTTGAGGAATATGGCATTCTTCTGTATATTTGGCAAGAAATGATGGTCTGGCAAAAAAGAATTTTTCCTTTCTCAGCTGTTATGTGGATATGGTAAGGGTAGTACCCTTGACCTTGGTGTTGATGTGGGTCCTCCTGCCAAACTGAATACAGTAACCAGAATACTATAAGAGACAATAAAGCTCTTGTTTGCTGAAGCTGTTTTGCCATGAATTTATTGCAAGCATGAAGACACTGTTATACATGGCTAGCTCACATTCATACATATAATGAAAAGCAGCAACAAATTAGAAAGAAATGAAAACTAAAATTTGATGTAAAAACTGTGTAGGCAGACTTCAAGGATTGAACAAATAGAATGTAGATAACAAAATGACAATCGTACTTAAAGAGATTAGCCCTAGTGAAGAAGTAAAGTCTGTTCTTTAGAATATTAGGGAAGGCAGTATCCAAAAAGCAAGTATCTTACCAAAGACTAAAAATTGTAAGAATGGAAATTCTTTTGGAAAGCAGAACATATTAGTGTTCCAAGTAATATGTGCTCTCTGTAAAGCAGCAGCTGTCTAAGGGAGATTTCCAATGTCAACACAAACTAACTGGATCAGTTGTGTAACAAGAATGGAAATCTCCATCCCCAAGTCATAGCAAAAATTGGCAACATTGTCAACCATGAATTTTGAAGCTATTAAAGAGGCTACATGGAGGAGATCATGGAATCTGTCCTTCAAATTTCAGAGTCACTGAGGTAAAACAGTAGCTGTGAGGAAGTCAAAGAAGAATCTGAGAGGCCATTGACTTAGAAATGTTAGAGATGTCAGATTCATCCTGGGGAACCTGACGTAAATACATACCAGAAGATGAGCCAAGCGAAAGAAAGATTTGAGCTGAAGGCAGCAAAACTGGAAGTGTGAAAAAAAAACTAAAGTTCTTCGGAACTGAGATTTCAAGAGGCTTGTATACTTGATTCAAAAACAAGATTTTGTCTTTGCACTACTGGTTTTCAGTCTTGTGGTTCAAATTTTCTTGAATGTGCCCTCCTTTCTCTTTTTGGAATGGGAATGTCTACTCTGCTTCTCTATATGTTGGAAGCATAAAGCTTGATTTTTATTTTAATTTTACAGTAGTCTACAATTAAGAAATAGCCTTAAGTTTGAAAAAGACATTTAACTTTAGATTTTGCATTGGAGCTACTAATTTGTAGTGACCTTTAAAGTTGGACTGAATGTGATTTTCATCATGAAGTACCCATGAGTCTATCAGTGCCAAATAAATAATGTCAAGGTCTGATTATGAATTGCTCCTCATTGGCTCACACATTTCAATACTAGCTGGTCTTAATGTATGTGAATGTTGTGGTATATGTAGGATTTAGAGACTTGCCAGGGTGAAGGAATGCCATTAGGGCATTGGTGGTAGACTTTGAGGTTTGGCTGTCTGACCTTGCTTACTCTTGCTCTCTTGTTCTCTCCCTCCTGAACACTATAGTGATTTCACCTACCTTCTCCTTTGGGGACTAAAACGGAAAGTATTTTAAATTATATGTTATAACAAATTGCATTGCATGTGAAATTTTATGTTAGAATATTTTGAAGACTGGATAGGCTGAGAGGAAAAACAGGCAGGGTGAAAGAATCACAAATAGTTTCCTGGCCAATTAATATAATACATTGGTTAATATGTTAAGCTTCATTTGAGGAAAAACATTTTCCATTAGGAAAATTTCATTGTGTTAAAATACATTAAGAAATCAGATTCTGTGAATAAGTCATAAAATAAATCAAAAGGACATATCACATCTGTTATTCATATCCAAAGTTCAAGGTAATTCTTTTGGAGATTGTTGGGCCCCCCAGGATTTGCCCCAGGGCATGGCTGAGCACATAGGACTAAAGATGGCACTGAGGGCAAGGGTCTTGGGCATAACCTGATCACCTCACAGAGAGCCCTAATTGGCTTTCAGGTATCTACCTGCCCCCTGTGCTGAGTGACATCGAACGTGACATTAGCACCTGTAGGATGTATTGATCTGTGACACAACTGGATGCCTCTTTGGCACCTTGGTGGCCTTTAGTCTATAAAAGTTCCTTTTCTCCCCCCAATAAACTGAGATCTGCTTCTGACAATCTCCCTACCCCGTGCCAGTGTCTCTGGAGTAGACGCGGAGCTGGGGACGACTGGTACCTGTTTTCATCACAGCCAGCAGTTGTGTGTTTGAGTGAGTGAATAAGTGCATGAGTGGGAACTGGTTCCCTCAGGAGATACTTATATTTTGGGGTTACTAACAGGCAGGCACAATAAGACTAATGCAAATTTATTGGATATTTTGATGTAATACATAACTAACAGGTCAGTAAAGCTCATATGGACATAACATGAAAATTCTACTACTATAATGAATTGTTGATATCCATGCATATAAAAGGAAGCAACCAAATCCTTACTATATCTTTTGAGCTTTTGGATTTGACTACTGTCATTTAAACACTGTCTTTCAGAAGGCGTACAACAAATAGGATGATTTAAAAACTTCATTCCAAGGAAAACTTAGCATCAATTACCACTTTTTCTCTGTAAAATAATGCAATTTCTTATCTACTTAAAACAGACAGAAATATTTCTGATTGTGTCTGTTCATTTATTATTGTCTAAAATCATGATGGCCTAATTTTTCATTTTTCATTTTCTACATTTTAATTAATGTATAAAATCTTCAAAGTTAGATTCTATGCTTATTTTTATTAAAACAGAAATATCAGGGTTAATATCTGACCCTATATCTGTTACTTATTTTCAGCATCTATATCAAACAGTTCATCAGTATATGGATTTCATGAATGAAAAGTCATTTTGTTACAAATGGTTCATAATAAATCCCTTTATATTATGACTTTGCAATCCATGAAATGGGACGAGAGAGAAATAGGAATGAATACTAAATCTAAGTCTCACAACTCTCTTATAGAATTAAAAAGCAGTAGCTCATGGAAAAATAAATGGTTTCAATTAAATTGCCTAAAAAGCAATAATGAATACCTAATATAACTTACCACTGATCCAGTAGAAATGTCACTATTAGTAATCTGGAACTATCTTCTTGGTGGAAATTTTAATATAAATATTCTATTTGATCATGAGCAAATAGATTAAAGTAATGACTAGCTATATCATTTTACCATGTATATGCTAAAAGCAATAAAGTGAACATAAATGTACAACTTACAGGTATATATGAGAACTTAAGTAGAGGAAAATCAAATTCATTCAAACATATCCTTTTTTATTCTTTGTCTGGCTTATAAATGAAGACATTGAATTTCCGTCACTTTTACCCCTTATTACCTCTTCTCTTTCTCTTCCCTTCTCTAATTAAAAACCTTGGAATCAGTCTCTCTCCAACTCCCCTGTCTTTTTGAATATTTGATCAACCCTTTCATATGAATTACCTGTATTAACATGCGCCTTAACACTCACTGTAATGTGGATTATTGATCAACTAATGTCAGAAGCCTTGTGTATACAATTTCAAGAAAGGGAACATTATAAATTGAAATAAAAATAAATCAGTTCAGAAATACAGTTCAGTTACAGCATTTGTCTAACATAGAGGAAGCCCTGAGTTTAATTCTCAGCTTCACATGTGTACAAATGTGTAAATTCAGCAAATATGAAGAAGAAGCAGGAAGGTCAGAACTGCAGACCAGCTACACCTGCAAGTTCTAGGCCTAAATGAGTTACATGAGACCCTGAATTATAAAAATTAATAAAAGATAATCATTGCTTATTTCATAACCAACTTTCTTATTAGTCAACAAATTAAAACTTGTGACAAAAGACATTTTTCACTTTTTTCACTTATTTTATCTTCATTGTTTGAAAAACTATCAAACATTTTAGTTGTCAAAAGTAAATATACATCCAAATGATCTGTATGTAATCTTAGATAACTTAATTAGATTACTTAATTGATTAATAATTTAATGTTATTTTGTTTCAGTGCTCTACATAGTAAAGTATTTAATACAAATAAAAAGCATTATTTTTTAATATTTAAGTACTTAAGTACATTGAATACATCTGGTTAAGAGTGTTAATGGTTTACTTATTTTTAAAGTGACTTATACAAACCTTTTTTTGCAAGAAGAAATTAACAAAATAGAGAAGATCACCAAAGGGATAAAATATTTCAAGTTTTCCAATTGAAACAGGGTTAGTATTAAAATTGTATAAGGAATTCCAAAAGTTATCGATAGCAATAATAATAATAAAATGGGTGTAGATCTATATATTTTCTCATGAAAAAATACAGAAAAATACCTATTACTAATTACCAGGCAACTACAAAGAAGAACATGAATGAGATCAAAGAATACTTTGCATAAATGTTGGTGAAGATGGGTAGAGATATTCACCATTCTACACTATGGACTGAGACCACGGACGAATTCACGAACCACCATGGACGCCTCCACCTCCTTCTGCCCCGGGATTCACAGGCTCCGCCCTACCAGGACCAGAAGCGCAGGCCGCCCCCGCTTCCGTCTGGCGTCTATACGTGGGATCTGGGATCCGAACTCAGGACCTTCCACCTGCAAGGCGGAGGCTTAACCCCTGAGCCACCTCTCCAGCCCCTGGACTGAGCATAAATTAATGTACCATATTTGAAAAAATCATTTCAGTGCCTCAAAAAAAGAAAAACAGAATTTCATGACAAAAAAAAATAGATCCTAAGTATAAATCTAGGGAAAGATACCTCAACTGTAGGAGAGACAGCCACATCCCCTTATGCATCACAGGACTCTTTGCAGTAGACAGAAATGGAGCAAGCATCCATTTATACATCCTTTAACTGCTGGAATAAAGAATACATATAACAAAGTCACAACGGATTTTCTTAGGAAAATGTAGAATGAAATTCTGTCATTTGTGACATCATCAGTAGAACTGGTAAGCAATATCTTAAGTGTTATTAGCCAGACACAGAAAAATTCCACATTTTCTTATTCTCTATGGGCTATCTGTGAATTTAATATTACAGAACTTAACAGAATCAAATACTGGTTACCAGTGATTGTGGAAAGTAGAAGGAAAGTGGGATGGGGAAGAACTGATCAGTGGACATTAAGCAAAAATCACCAGTAAGAAATTCTCCCATGGTAAAAAATGACATATTGTACATTTTGATAAGCCCAGATGAAGGATTTTAAATATTTCACCACAAAGAAATGGCAAATATTTGCAGGTTCAATGAAGTTTATAATCATCTAAACATTCACATGCAAATATGTCTCAAAATATCACATTGTAAACAATCGATATGAGCAATTTTATAAAATACCACTAAAGACAAGTTGATTTTAAAATGTATTTTGAAATATTGTGGTTTGTATTTGAAAGACTAAAATATAACCATTTAATTGGTCATAGATAATTATCATTTTATTGGTTTAAATAGTGCATATGTTATAAAACATGGATAAATACATAATGTAAATACAGCTATCACATAATATAGTGTTGGCAAATCCACATATAATCACCATGATTAGCATTGACAATATAATTCTATCAAATTTTGCATTTTCACATAGTGAATATTTCTGTATATCCCTCCCAATTTTTTAATGTTTGTTAATATTTAGTGTGTGCACTGTGTTTTTGTTTTTTGCTGTTTTTGCAGGTATGTTTATGTCATAGCCTGTGTGGAGATGTTAGAAAACAACTTATGGAAGTGAGTTCTTTCCTGGTACCTTGTTTGATTAGTGGACCAAATTCAGGTTGTCAACTTTACATAAATGCTTTTACCTACTGAATGAACTTGTTGGTTGTGTTAGTTAGATACAACCATTGAACTTAAAAAATGTGAACTTGAATTCTGGGCACTTTTGTGAAGAACTGGTAGTAGTTAACGTAAGTCTTAAAGCAAGTCTGCAGGAAATTGTCTGATTGACGTGAGAAGACCCAGTCCATAGTGATTGGGGTTATTCACTGGACAGGTGGATAAAATGATGTGAGCTGGTTCAGTAGTTTGACATATTCTGACATATTTTGGCAGATTCACATTCTTGCAAGTGAGGAGTTTGGATAATATCTCAAAAAGTCATGTGGGTGTCATGTAGCCAGCTCACTTGACTTCTGATATTAACATGAACTCTCCTGTCAAGCTGGACCATTAGCTAAAATTGAGAGTTAAAAACAAGAATAAACTCATCTTGCTCTCATATATTTGTTGGTCATGAATTTATTGGCAACATACAAAGTGCAACATTGGTCCACTACAAAGTTTTTGAGTGTTAATAAATTATTGAACATACATAGTATGTTCTAAAAGAACTAATGTTAATCATATACTACAATAAAATATTTGTCTATATAAAGAATACAGTAAACTCTGATAAAATATCAATGAGCTGAAACATTAATTAAACCATACTTGTTGGAAAATCTAGTCCTTGGAAGTGGGTTCTGGAGTACAGGAATTGTGAAAGGTAATGTCTAAAGCCTGAATTGTGTATTAACAGCCACTAGGGGGAAGAGTGCATAAAGACATTACATGAAATTCTCCTACAGTGAAGTCCACAATACTTTCATGGACATTATATTTGAGAGAAACAGGGAGTGAGGGGTTTCTGTGACACCAGTTAGATTGTCATGGTGAGAGGAAGGAAGAGAAACCCACTAAATGACAAAGTCAAGAGACTGTGCTGAGTAGTATCAGTCATTACAGCCTAAACAAACAGATGAGAAAATTAGCTACATACTAAAGATAATTTCACAGTTTATTGATTTAGATCATCTTAATTTTAATGTTAAGGGAGAGCAGTATATGTCAAATCTCACAAAATTACAATTTAAATATGTAGCATTTATTAAATAGTGCTTATATGTGAATACATAGCCAGCTACAAGAACTAAACAAAGACAGCTTACAAAGTCATAGCACTAAAGTTAAAAAAAAGTTTCTTTGACTTTTAAATAGATCAAAGCAATTTAAAATAATATATTTTTAAACTTTTTTGTGTGTGCCTGTGTGTGTGTGAGAGAGAGGGCACTATGTGTCCCTGTGGAGACCCTAGTATAACTTTGTAATCATTCTAGAGTGATTCTACCTTTGTTTTTTGTTCTCTTTGGGATTTTCCAAGCTCCATCATCCATAGTCTGTGCAGGCACTGCCATTTCTGTTTGGAATTTTTTTTTGAAGTTTTACAGCTTTATTGTACACTGTCCAGTTAATTCTCATCCACGTTGACTGTCTGTAGATTTTTGAACGTGGTCACAGGGACGTAGGTTACCAAAGTGTAGAGCTTGTTTGGCGAATCTTCGTCCTCATTGCGTTTTCTGGATAAGCTCACGCGGATGCGGTATGGAACGTTCCTTATTCCTTTGGCCCAGACAGCTTTGTTGAGCCTGGTGTCAATGCGTACATCTGGAGTTCCCATATCCTTCATAGCGAATTTCCGGATATCTTTGAATGCCCGTGGGGCACGCTTCTTGAAACCTACTTTGTGGATGCGCTTGGGAATGTTGATGGTGTACTATCGGGTCACCACCTCGTTAATGGCAGAGCGCCCCTTCTCGCTGCCCTTCTTTGCGGGAGCCATTCTGCCGGGCCCAAGCGGTAAAGATTGTTTGGAATTTTTATATGGGATTGAGGATCCAAACTTGTCTTTCTGTTTGTAAGGTAAAGTACTAACCCCTCAACCATCTCGCCGCCTCAACAAAGAACATATTTGTATCATTAAAATATAAAGATTCTAGACAAGCATTAGAAAACATTAATAAAATAAGCTTAATTTTGCTGATTTTTTCATTTATTGTAGGGTATTATCTGTTACATGTGATGTTTGAAATTCATTTTTAAATAAATTTAGAACAGGAAGTATTGATCAATCTTCAATCTATATGTAAGAATAAACCATGACAGTTGAAAAAATGTCTCCTTTGGCTTGTATTTGACAAAAATCCTTCCAAATATATTAAAAGTAGAATTTGCTTATATTGTATTTTTAATTTTTCAAATGGCATTCTCCAACTAAATATAACTATTTGGAAGACAAAGCAGTTTTGAGTGGAGATGACTCAGTGAGTAAAGTTGCTAACCAGAACTAGCTTGCCTGGATTAACAACTTGCTTTCCTAAATGCAAATCTGATGTCAACACTGCATGTCTTACATAAGCATCTGTTTGCAACAATTTTGGGAAATGGGAGAACAAGAACTTAGAATTTCCTGAAGCTTGTCTTACAGTCGCACTGCCATGTACAGTAAGAGTAAGGAGACCAAGTCTCAAAGAAAATGGAATGGCATGGAAGAACATGATTGTCCTCTGATCTCTAAACATGCACATGCCACATATAATCACTCATTTCTCTCTTCCTCTCTATCTTTCTCTCTCTCTCTCCCAAACACACACAGTAATTTGTGTGTGTGTATACACAGAGAGAGAGATTGAGAGAGAGAAATCAAGAGAGAGAGAGATTGAGAGAGAGAATGCAAGACCAGTTCAAACAACTTTCAATACTCTCATTGAGGTACCCATTCTTTTCCATTTTTGAATGTAACTAATTATTTTTTATGTATTCATTTTGCCCTTCTGGCTTCATACTACTTTCATTTTCTAGTTTCACTTGAGAAGTATGAAATCAGGCTTTTAAAATGCATTAAAATATCTTTTCACCAATTTCTGTTCATTAAAGGTGAAATACACTTTTCTTTAAAGAATCATCTATATTTTGATAGAAAGTGACTTTCATCACCAATCCTATAAAGTAATAATAAAATGTGGCAGTTGCTTAAATTCTAACTGTTCTGCAAGAACCAGACTTACTATGCACTTGCCTTCAAATATATTTTCTTTCCTATTCCTATATCCATAAGGATAAGGATATACAACTTTTGAATTATAGTAATTTGAGGATCATATTCACTGAATTCAGGTCCTGGGATAAAAGACACTGTACTATGGCAGAGCTTCTAAAACACAAATAGTTTGGTACATAATCTTAGGACTTTCTGCAGTTATAGGGAAAATTGGGATGGAAAACTTAAAAAGCTGAGTAATTTAACATACACTCTCTTGAATATAGTGTGTAGGAAATGCAATCTGACATTGTTTTTTTCTGCAAGAAACTCACTTTTTACATAATCTAATATGTACAGCGGAAAACAGTGTGCTAAAAGAGCAATTTCATGTTTTACTCAATATTTCTGCTGCCTTGCAATGATGAAAGATTACTTGTATGTTTAAGACAAAGTTGAGCTGTAATGAGATCATTCCTTTATTTTCCTAGACTAGCAAATAAATGAACTATAAGTAATCGGTTCCAACTTGGAGAGTTTTTTTCATACTAAAAAGAAGACATTTGAAAAATTCTAATATGTCTTGGAGAGTTCCCACTTGTGCTTCAGTCATTAGAGATAAATTTATAGAGGTTGATGGGGAAAGAAGACCACGTTACTATTCATATTCAATAATGCAGCAGCAGCACTTTCATGAAACCTAGGGTTCAAAGGCCTAAGAAAAATAAGGATGTCTCTAGTGAATGAACTGGAAAAGAAACTAATTACAGAAAAACTAACTGGTATTAAAGGAAATAATGAAACTTTAAAAGGAGAATTTTGAAAGGAGTGTTAAATACTACAAAATTACAGTGTATTACAAATACATTAGAAATTCAAAGGATAAGTTGAATGATTTATCTGTCAGTTATGCTTATTATCGAACAGTTTTAAGTTTCAGCGTGTTTGTTCTATTTGGCCATGTTTAATCATATATTTCTCATGCCTGGAATTTCTTATGATATTTGGAACGCAAATGATAATCTGCACTCTAAATCATCTGACTGGCATTGTCTTAATACCTGAAACTGTGTACTTGAAAAGTAATTCTAGGTGCTGCTGGTTTTATAATTCTACTAAAGAAGGGAATTTTAGAAATGTTAAAAGAAAATAACTTCATATTTTCAAGAGACTTTTTCATTTTGTTAAAATAAAAATTGATCTGAGATATAGACATCCCCCGGAAGCACAGTCTGACCTTGCTGTGACATGCTGGGTAGAAGCAAGATTCATGTAGTTACTTGTAAATAAGCAGATGGTTTCATTCCTGACATTTCTAAAATCTGATAATTGTTGGTAGCAAAAATTGCTAAAAGCTTGATCACTTTTAAAAAAACAAGTGTTTATGGAATGATATCACATTTCTGAGGAGCATTAAAATGTTCAAGCAGAGGAGCATACTGCTGGTTTAAAGTAACTTTTTAAAAATAAAATATGAATATTTTTGCTTTCAATAAATTTATTTTCCTGAGATTTGATAACATATGAGGTTAAGTTCAGTTTATATCTTTTGCAATGCATTCATCTGCACACCACTCTATTGCAGTAGGATAATCTCTTCTTACTAAATGTTTCTTTTTAATGCAATCATTATAAAATATCTTTTTATATCTGTTATGTGTGTTTGTATTATGATGAAAGTTTTTTGTTTTTTGATCTTTTAGAAATTGGCTTAAATACTGTGTTACTTTTATCTTACAGTTGTCATTGTATTCTTTTTGGTGCACTAAAATTTAAATATTTCAGTAGGAAGCAAAACAAATAAATTTGATTGTTGCATTATTTGAACAAGATGCAAGAAGATGTCCTTTTTCCCCAGAAATTATCTTCGAAAATTTATAGCAAACTAAACCAGCCAAAAGAAGGAAAAGATACAGGGAAATCATTGTTGTATACTTTGTTTGTAACTTCTCTTTCATTTGTATGAGACATACTTACTCTATCAAAATACCAACAATAGCAGCATGTAGCAGCAAACTAAGGGTTGCTGCATTGACCTATTAAAATGATACAATGGTTCTAACTTGTTACAGAAAACAGAAAGGCTTATGAGATTTATCTGGAGGTATTTATGATATCATATGAAGGGTTTTGACAAACACTTTAAGGAAATATTTTCAGTAATCTAATAGAAGACAGCAAAGTGAATTGTATATGAAAAGCACAATGTTATGGTAGAATTTTGGTGTCAACTTGACAATTCCAAACTTTTTGTGGCACAGTTGTAGAGGGTTAATGGTTGGAGCTGGCCCTGAACAACTCTGCAGGTACATGATTGATTGCTGTAGGAAAACCCAGCCCATAATGAGTAGTACTTTCAAGTGCTGAACCAGATAATAGGAAGTGCAAAGATGAGGAACTTGCTCTTCCCTTATCTTGTGTCAACTTGCTGTAGAGTCTATTCTTCTAGCATCATTCACTTTTAAAGCACTATGGCCTTCTTTGTGGTTGCTGCTGCTTCCTCAGTCCTTGACTGACTAGGAACTTCATCTTTTTCACCATGTTGTTGCTGTTCCAGCTGACTATGGAGCTTGGATTCTAGGCCCTGCTGCTGTTGGCTGTTCATCACTGATGTCAGAGCCCAGCTGTTCTTCACTGATGTCAGAAACCAGCATCTTTGACCCTCCAGAGCCTCCAATGAAGTAAAGAATTCATAACTTCTTGTGATCTTTTGGCTTTGTGGAACATTCTGGTCAAGAATAAAGCAGCTCCCTTTCCCCACCCACCTGGGATATGCACAGTCCAGGACTCACTGTGACATAAGTAAGCTCCCCCTAACCCCAAACCCCAGGTAGCACACTGGACTCAGCTCCTCCCACCAGCCAGCTGGAGCTGGCCAGGGAGGACCCCCTAGGGCCACACCCCAGTTCTCCAGGTTAAGTAGCACCCCGCCACCACCACCGCTTCCTTTTCCCCATCTGCCCTGGACACACACAGTCCAGTCGGGACTCACGTCAACCTAGGTAAGCTTCACCAGCCCAACCCCAAACCCCAGGCCAAATAATTCAGTTCAGTGAAAAATGCACAGAAATTGAAAGAAGGTCTTAAGAGATAAAACGACAATGCCCAAGACAAAGTGCAAATACGTGAGAAACAACACCCAAGAAAACAAATCTCCAACTGAAGGAATTAATCCCATAATGATATACTCCAACCAGAACAAACCCACGGAAAATAGCCAAGAAAGCCTGACCCAGGATAACGACTTTCAAAACATGATCATTACCATGTCCAATACTGTAAAGAGGAAATCCAGGAGGAATTAAATAACCGCATCAATCACTTTGAAGAGGAACACAACAGACACTTGGAGGAGTTGAGAAAAACAGTTCAAGAAACAAAATCAGGCATAGAGCAGTTAAGGCAAACTCAAGCAGAGTTTAAAACTGAACTAAAAGACAAGTTATCTTTAACCCAGAACTCAACAGTGAGTCTTATCAGCAGAACTAATGAAGCAGAAAACAGAATTTCAGACCTTGAAGATAAAGTGGGAGTACTAACCAGCTCAATGGAAGAGGTTGTTAAAGCCAAAAAGATACTCGAGAGAAATATTCAAGAGTTATGGGACACCCTGAAGAAGCCAAACATGCTTATTCATGGAATACCAGAACAAGAATCCCAAAATACCACACCTGAGGAAATTTTTCAAACTATCATCAAGGAAAACATTCCTCATCTAAAAAAAGAGATGCCCATCCAAATACAAGAGGCATTACACACTCCAAACCGATATGATCAAAATAGAAACTCCCCACAGCAAATAATAGTCAAAACACTCCACATTCAAGATAAAGAAATGGTGATGAGAGCTTAAAGGGAAAAATAAAAAAGTCACTTTTAAAGGTAAACCTATTAAATAACAAATGACTTCTCAATTGAAACAGTAAAAACAAGAAGAGCTAGGAGAGACACACTTCAAGTATAGAATGAGCAAAATTTCAATCCAGGCTGATATAACCCACAAAAGTATCTGTCATGATCAAGAGAGAAAGAAAAATTTTCCAGCACAAAGACAACTTAAAGGGATACATGTCCACCAAACCAGGCCTTCAAAAAATGTTACAAATAATACTCAAGCTTGAAGAAAAAAACAGGCACATCCAGGAAAACAGAAGGGAAATATAATACCACCAAAACCTGAAAGTGAAACAATACACTTACAAAAGCCACTAAACATAATAAATGTCTGGAATTAAAAATAGTTTCTCCATCATCACATTAAATGTTAATGGAATTAACTCACCATTCAAGAGACACAGATAACAAACGTGGATCAAAAATCACAACCCATTAATATACTGCCTGCAAGAAACCCATCTCACCACAAAAGATAAGCACATCCTAAAAATAAAAGCCTAGTCCAAAATTCTGCAAGCTAATGGAATGAGAAACCAGGCAGGGGTAGCCATTATGCTATCGAACAAAGTGAAATTCAAACCAAAAAACATCATAAGAGACACAGATGGATACTAAATTTTAGTCACAGGTACAATTCACCAGGAAGACCTCACAATACTGAACATATATGCACCCAATACAGACCCTCACATTCATTAAGCAAACCCTACAATGTCAAAAGTGAGAAATCAATCTGAAAACAATAATTCTTAGGGATTTAAATACCCGTCTCTCAACATGGGATAGATCAACAGGTAAAAAACCTAACAGAGACACTTTGGAGCTTAATAAAACCCTTACTGAAATGGACCTTACAGATCTTTATCAAACTTTTCATCCACACACCAAAGAATACACATTTTTCTCAGCAGCACATGGAACTTTCTCCAAAATAGATCACATATTGGGCCACAAAACGAATCTCCACATATACAGCAAAGATGAAATTCTAGCCTGTACCTTATCAGACTACCACGGCTTAAAGCTTGACATCCACAACACAACCAACAGAAAATACACTAACTCCTGGAAACTTAACACTATGATGCTGAAGGAGAATTGGATTCAGGAAAAAATTACAAAGGAAATTCAAGATTCCCTGAAAGCGAATGATAATGACAATACAACTTACCAAAATCTCTGGGGCACAATGAAAGCTGTCCTAAGAAGTAAGTTCATAGCTCTTAATGCCTGCATCAAAAAAATGGGAAACATTAGAAATAAATAACTTAACAATGCAGCTTAAAGTTTTAGAGACACTAGAGGAATCTGATAACAAACAGTAGAAGGGAGAAGATTAGCAAAATAAGGGGAGAAATATCTGAAATTGAGATTAGGAAAATGAAGCAGAAAATCAACCAATTAAAAAGCTGGTTTTTTTCAAAAAATCAATAAGATTGATACACCCCTAGCTTGGGTATCACTACTGATACCCAAGAAATCCAGAGAATTATAATGTCATATTTCAAAAACTTTTACTCTGAAATTTGACAACACAAAAGAGATGGATGAATTCCTAAGTAAACACAACTTACCTAAATTGAATCAGGAAGTTGTGAATTATTTAAATAGTTCTATAACATATAAGGAAATGGAAGAAGTAATCTCAAATCTTCCCACCAAAAAATGTCCTGGATCAGATGGATTCAGCACAGATTTCTACCAGATATTTAAGGAGCTAATAACACCAATACAACTTAAACTGTTCCATCAAATAGCAAAGGAAGGAACACTACCAAATTCCTACTATGAAGCCAATGTCATCTTAATCTCAAAACCTTATAAAGATACACTTAAAAAAGAAAACTACAGGCCAATCTCTCTGATGAACACAGATACAAATATTCTCAACAATGTCTTGGCAAATTGGATTCAAAAACATATCAAAAAGATCATCCACGGAGATCAAGTAGTCTTTATCCCAGGCACACAAGGTTGGTTCAACACACGCAAATCAATAAATGGAATTCACCACATAAACCAGTCCAAAGTTCAAGACCACATGATACTCTCGATAGATGCAGAAAAAGCTTTTGACAAGATCCAACAGCCCTTTATAATCAAAACCCTAGAGATGGTTGGAATGGAAGGAACCTTTATCAATATAATAAATGCTCCTCATATCAACAAAAAAGATTGTACTCAATGGAAAAACTTGCAGCATTCTTACTTTGATCAGGAACTAGACAAGGCTATCCACTCTCAACATTTCTATTCAATATTGTACTTGAAGTCTCAGCTGAAGCCATAAGACAAGAGAGCGACATAAAAGGGATTCAAATCAGCAAGGAAGAAGTCAAGTTATCTCTATTTGCAGATGACATGATCTTATACTTGAGTGATCCCAAAAACTCCACCAGGAAGCTCCTGGAACTAATACAGAAGTTCAGCAGGTGGCAGGATACAAAATAAATGTACAAAAACCAGTGGCCTACCTATATGGCCAGAATGAAAGAAGTGAAAAAGCCCTGAGAGAAAAAATCCCATTTACTATAGCCCCTAAAAAAAATGAAATACCTTGGTATAAACTGAACCAAGGAAGTAAGAGACCTTTACAATGTGAACTTTAAAACCCTAAAGAAAGAAATTGCAGAAGAACACCAGAAGGTGGAAAAACCTTCCATGTTCCTAGATTGGCAGAATCAACATCATAAAAATGATCATTGTACCAAAGGCAATATACAGATTCAATACTATACCAATTACAATCCCAAAGCAATTCTTTAAAGAATTTGACCAAACAATCTCATAATTCATATGGAGGCACAAAAGACGCAGGATAGCAAAAACAATCCTAAGTAACAAAAACACGGCTGGAAGTATCACCATACTGGCAGATAAAAAGTAATCATTTTGCAAATGGGTGATTGCCCCTCCCTCACTAAGGTTTCCTACTTTTATTACATCTACCCTTGAATGTGCTATTATAACAAGACTCCAGTTTAACAGCTTTTTGTCTCTGACCAGGGGGTGACGTACAGTGCCCAGCAGGATGGAGTGAAGAGCATTGCAGGAGCAGCAAAACTGCAAAAGAAAATCAACAAACCACAATCCAGAACTTTAGAGACTCTATATCAACCACCTAGAACTAGGCCAGACTAATCTCTCCCCATCCTGAAGGTCAGGGACATTTGCGGAAGAGGGGGTGGTAATAGTGTAAGAGCAAAAGGATGGGAGGACCAATGATTTGCAAGATACTCCACACAAGTTAGGGCCGAAGCAATCATAATTGGACTTTGCATGCCCTGCGCAATGTCCAACACACTATTGACCTCACAAAGTCTAGCATCTGCTAAAGGCAACAAGATCCTTGGAGGCAAGGGATTGACAGCCACAGTAGTGTTCCTATGCTTAAGGGGAACACGGGAAAGGGTTCAGGGAAATGCCACTGGGTTCTTGTACGTCATCGGAGAGGAGGGCCCAGAGGAGAGTCAGGCATGCACAATAAAGGACTCTCTGGGAATTGGGGTGGGAGGCACTGGGGGATGGGGAGGGAGGGGTGAGGGGAGGAGAAGCAGGGGGCTCGGGGGGAGGAGGAGGGAGGGAGGGAACTGGTGTACCTATTTAGTTTGTATGAGTGGAAATAATAATAAAAATGTATAAAATAAAAAAATAGTCACTATAGTTTAACTTTACCATATAGCCACCCAAAGACACATACTTCAGAACTATACCATTCACCCTCACATATCGCCAAGATAGTAAACCAAAACAGTGAACTACCTTACTAATCTTCACTACCTGTCTATTAAACCTGACTTAATTGATGTACTAACAGTCTAATACCCTCATCTAGGAAATAACACCAATATCAGTCAAGCATACCCAACTCCAAGGCAAACACTAGCAATAACTGCTCAAGAGTAGTAATACCTTCTAACTCAGTTCAGTCAAAAACAGAGAGAAAGTAAAACAAGGTATTAAGAGATAAAATAATACTGCCCAGATTATAGCACAAATCCATGAGAGACAAAAACCAAGACGACAAATCTCCTACTGAAAGAATTAGTCCCATAATGATAGATTCCAACCAGAAAAAACTTACAGAAAATAGCCAAGAAAACATACTCAAGATAATGATTTTCAAAGCCTGATCTTTACCATGATCAATACTATGAAAGAGGGAGTCCTGGAAGAGTTAAATAACTGCATCCACCACTTTGAACAGGAACACAACAGGCACTTAGAGGAGATGAGTAAAACAGTTGAAGAAACAAAAACAGGCAAAGAGCAGTTAAAAAAATCTCAAGCAGATTTTTTTAAATTTTTTATTTAAATTTGAACTAAAAGACAAGTTGTCTTCAACATAGAACTCGAGTCTTACCAGCAGAACTAATGAAGCAGAAAATAATATCAGATCTTAAGACAAAGTGGAAGAACTTACCAAGTCAATGGAAAAGGTTGTTAAAGCCAAAAAAGATACTTGAGAGGAATATTCAATAGTTATGGGACATATTGAGGAAGGCTAACATGTGCTTTCATATAAACAATGATTTTTCAAAAAAACAGTAAAAGCAAGAAGAACTTGGAGAGACGTATTTCAGTATTAAATGAGCAAAAATGTCAATCTGGGCTGATATAACTGGCAAAACTATCAGTCATAATTGAGGGTGAAAGAAAAACTTTTGGGCACAAAGACAACTTGAAGACTTACATGTCTACCAAACCAGGCCTTCTCTATATCAACCACCTGGAACCAGGCTAGCCTACTCTCTCCCCATCCTAAAGCTCATGGAAATTTCCAGAAGAGGGGGCAGTAAGATTGTAAGAGCCTAAAGACTGGGAGGAGCAATGATATACAAGATACTCCACACAAGTTAGGGCCGAAGTAATCATAATAGGACTTTGCATGATCTTATGAAATTAAAGAGCTTTTGTTCAGATAAAGAGATTGTAACTCAAGCACAAAGGCAACCCACAGAATGGGAGAAAATCTTCACTAACCACAGAGCTCTATTATCCAGAGTGCACAAAGAACCTAAAAAAACTAAACACTAAGGAAACAAATGGCACAGTTAAAAAATGGGCCTTGGCCAAAGCAATCATATTTTGACTTTACATGACCTGAGCAATGTCCAACACACTATTGACCTCACGAGGTCTAGCATTTGCTAAAGGCACTAGGATCCTGGGAGGCAAGGGATTGACAGCCACAGTAGTATTCCTATGCTTAACGGGAACACAGGAAAGGGTTCTGGGAAATGCCACTGGGTCGTTGCACCTCATTGGAGAAGAAGACTCAGAGGAGAGTTTGGCATGCACATTAAAGGATGCTCTGGGGATGGGAGAGGGAGGCACTGGGGGATGGGGAGGGAAGGGGGAGGGGAGGAGGGCAGAAGGGAATAGGGGGTTGGAGGGAGGGGGGAACCAGTGTACCTGTTATTTTTGTGTGAGTGGAAATAAAAAAAAAGTCAAGATTTACAATTTGGACCATACTCTGAGCATCTGAACTTCGCACTACCCCAGCTTCTCTGGCTCAGCTGGCATATGAGTATTCCAACATATTCCCTTACAAATGTGCCTTATACTTCATGAAAAATAAAGCATTAAATTCTGTCATGGTTACTAGGACACTAAACTCTATTCAATTTTCTAGTGGTTGAACTTCAAAGGGAATTACACAGTATTTGCTTATTCTTTAAGTAAGTTTCAAAATATCATTTAAAGAAATTAAAGAAATATAAATAAAGCAATAAAGAATATTTGTCAATGACAATTAAAAAAATGGGCCTTGGAACTTAAAAGAAATTTTACCAGGAAAGAAATTGAAATGTCTAATGAAAATCTTAAAAAATGCTCCACATCCTTAGCCATCAGGGAAATGCAAATCAAAACCTCCCTGAGATATCATCTCACTCCAGTCAGGATGGCAAAATCCACAATACAAACAATAACAAATGATGGAGGGAATGTGGAGAGAAGTGAACTCTTCTACATTGCTGGTGGGAATGCAGGCTTATACAACCACTCTGGTGAGCCATCTGGTGATTCTTAAAGAAGTTAAAGATTGAAATGCCATATGACCCTGCTATTCCACTTTTGGGAATAATCCCCCATACAGCAAAACTTCACCTTCATAGCAGCATTGTTTACAATGGCAAAGTCATGGAATCAACCCAAATGCCCAAAACTTGATGAGTGGATAAGGAAAATGTGATATATTTGTAGAATGGGATACTACTCAACCATCAAAAATGGTAGGCTGAATGAAATTTGCCAGGAAATGGATGGAATTAGAAATAATCATATTGAGTGAAGTATCCTAGACACAGAAAATTAAGCACCGTACATACTCCCTAATAGGTGGATCCTGGTACCAAACCCACTTAATGACATACTTACATATAAATCTCTGTAATACCTACAGTAATTGCAAAGATTATAAACAGAGAGGGAAGAGGAAGGAGGGCTCTACCAGAGACAAAGGAGAGAGATTATGTTACAGCAGAGAAAATAGCTCACCATCAAGGACTGCAAGTAAGTAATTAGACATCTGGTGGGCTCACAGACTCTCTTTACTAGTCACTTGCATCTGATGGGGTATGATCTTACCAAAGGAGGGCATAGAGTCTGGCAGATAGAAGGTAACCATCCTGCAAATGAGAGACTAACCCCCCCTACAGCAGTCTTCTACTCTTATTCCAGCCGTTTGAATCTACTCTTATAATAAGACTCTGTTATAACAACATTTTATCTCTGGCCACGGGGTGATATCCAGTACCCATAAGGATGGAGCCAAGGTCGGAACAGGAGCAGTAAAACTGAAAAAAAAATCAACAAAACATATTTTGGAAAATCAGAGACTCTACATCAACCATCTGGAACTAGGCCAGCCTAATCACTCCCCATCCTAAAGCTCTGGGAAATTTGTGGAAGAGGGGACGGTGAGATTGTAAGAGTCTAAAGATGGGGAGGAGCAATGATATGCAAGATACTCCATACAACTTACCACTGAAGTAATCATAATAGGACTTTTCATGACCTGCACAATTCCAACATATCATTGAACCTCCAAAGTCTAGCATGGATCACATGCACTAGGATTCTTAGAGGCAAGGGCTTAACAGCCGTGAATGTGTTCCTATACTAAAGGAGAACTCAAAAAAGAGCTCTAGGCAATGCCACTGATTCCTTACACCTCATCAGAGAAGAGGACCCAGAGGGAAGTTTGACATTCACACTAAAGGATGCTCCAAGAATGGGGGGGAGGGAGCACTGGGAGAAAGGGAGGGAGGGGAGGAAAGGAAAAGTAATAGGAGAGAGGGAGCAAGGTGATCCAGGGAGAGGTGGAGGGAGGGAGGGGGATGGGGTATGAGTGGAAGAAATAAATAAAAAATGCTAGAAAAGATATTCAAGTTTGAATAAAAGAACAAACATATCTAGGAAGACAGAAGGGAAGTATAATATCAACAAAATCTACAAGGCAAATAATACACTTATGAAAGCCACTAAACACAAAAAGTGTAGGAATTTAAAGTAATTTCTCCATTATAACACTAAATGTCAATGGACTTAATTCACCAATCAAAAGACTCAGATTACAAGCTTGGATTAGAAATCACAACCCATCTATCTGCTGCCTTCAGTAAACATATCTTACCACAAAAGACAGGCACATTCTGAAAGTAAAAGGCTGGTAAAAAATTCTGCAAGCTAATGTAATCAAGAAACAGGCAGGGGTAGCAATCATGCTATCTGATAAAGTGGACTTAAAATTAAAAAAATCATAAGAGACACAGAAGAATACTGCATTTTAGTCACAGGTACAATTAACCAGGAGGACTTCCCAATACTGAACATATATGCACCTAATATGGGCTCCTCCACATTCATTAAGCAAACACTGCAACAGGAAAGAAATCAATCTCAAAACGATAATTCTTAAGGATTTTAATACTGCCTTCTCAATGTGGCCAGAGACACATTGGAACTTAATCAAACCTTTACTGAAGTGGACCTTACAGAGCTCTATCAAACTTTCCATTCATGCACCAAAGAATACACATTTTTCTCAGCAGCCCACAGAACTTTCTCCAAAATAGAGCACATATTTGGCCACAAAACCAATCTCCACATATCTGGGAAAGTTGAAATTCTAGCCTGTACACTATCAGACCACCATGGTCTAAAGCTTGATATCCGCAACACAACAAACAGCAGAATTTACACTAACTCCTGAAAACTAAACACTATGATGCTGAATGAGAATTGGGTTCAGGAAGAAATTGTAAAGGAAATTCAAGGGGATGGAGAGGTGGCTCAGGGGTTAAACCTCTGCCTTGCAGGCAGAAGGTCCTGAGTTCGGATCCTAGACCCCACATATGGACGCTGGGCAGAAGAGGGGGCGGCCTGCATTTCTGGTCCTGGTAGGGCAGAGCCTGTAAACAAGGAGGAGGTGGAGGCAGTCCATGGTCATTCCCGAATTCGTCCGTGGTTCTACACACACACATACATACACACACATACATACATACACGTGCACACACGCATACACGCACAATTGAATAAAAAAAAAAGGAAATTCGAGATTTCCTAGTAGTGAATGATAATGAAAATACAACATATCAAAATCTCTGGGACACAATGAAAACTGTTCTAAGAGATAAAGGTTATAGCTCTTAATGCCTATATCAAAAAATGGAAATGTCACAAATAAATAACTTAACAATGCAGCTTAAAGCTTTAGAGACACAAGAGCAATTTGATCCCAAAAGCAATAGAAGAGAGGATATTAGCCAAATCAGGGAAGAAATATCTGAAATTGAGGTAAGGAAAATGACACAGAGAATCAACCAGTCAAAAAGCTGGTTTTTGAAAACATCAATAAGATGATGCACCTCTAACTAAATTAACCAAAATCACGGTAGGGAAAAGCCAAATTAACAAAATAAGAAAGGAAAATGGAGTTATCACAACTGATACTCAAGAAAAAGGTCATATTTCAAAAACTTATACTCCATGAAATGTGATAACACAAATGAAATGGGTGAATTCCTAGGTGACCACAACTTATCTAAACTGAATCAGGAAGTCTTGAATTATTTAAATAGTCCTGTAACAAATGAGGAAATCGATGAAGTAATCTCAAATTTTTCCACCAAATAATGTCCTGGACCAGATGAATTCAGCACAGAATTCTACAAGATATTTAAGGAACAACAAATACCAACAGTCCTTAAACTGTTCCATCAAATTGCAAAGGAAGGAACAGTGCCAAATTCTTTCTATGAAGCTAATATCATACTAACTCCAAAGATATACTTAAAAAGATATACTTATAAAGATATACTTAAAAAAGAAAACTTTAGGCCAATCTCTCTGATGAACACAGATGCAAAGATTCTCAACAAAGTCTTAGGAAATTGGATTCAAAAACATATCAAAAAGGGCTGGAGAGGTGGCTCAGGGGTTAAGCCTCTGCCTTGCAGGCAGAAGGTCCTGAGTTCGGATCCCAGATCCCGTATAGACGCCGGGCGGAAGCAGGGGCGGCCTGCGTTTCTGGTCCTGGTAGGGCGGAGCCTGTGAATCCCAGGGCGGAGGAAGTGGAGGCGTCCATGGTGGTTCGCGAATTCGTCCGTGGTTCTACACACACAGACACACGCGCGTGCGCTCACATACATACGCACACACGCACAATTGAATAAATAAAAAAAATTAAAAAAAAAAAAACATATCAAAAAGATCATCCATGGGGACCAAGTAGGCTTTATCCCAGGCACACAAGGTTGGTTCAATTTACGCAAATCAATAAATGTAATTCGTCATATAAACCAGTCCAAAATCCAAGACCACATGATACTTCAATAGATGGAGAAAAAGCTTTTGACACGATCCAACATCCTTTTATGATCAAAACCTTAGAGACAGTTAAAATCAAAGGAATCTTTAACAACATAATAAAAGCTGTACACAACAAGCCAACATCAAGGATTATACTCAGTGGGGAAAAACTTGAAACATTCCCACTTCAATCAGGAACTAGACAAGGCTGTCCACTCTCACCACTTCTATTCAATATTGTACTTGAAGTCTTAGCTGGAGCCATAAGACAAGAGAGGGAGATAAAAGGGATTCATATACGCAAGAAGAGTGAAGTTATCTCTATTTGCAGATGACATGATCTTATACTTAAGCGATCTTAAAAACTCCACCGGGAAACTCCTGGAACAAATACAGAAGTTCAGCAGGGTGGCAGGATATAAAATACACCAGGATGAAAGAAGTGAAAATGCCCTAAGGGAAACAATTCCATTTACTATAACCTCCCCCAAAATGAAATACCTTGATATAAACCTAAGCAAGGAAGTTAGAGACCTTTACAATGAAAACTTTAAAACCGTAAGAAAGATTATAGAAGATGCTAGAAGGAGGAAAGACATCCCCTGCTCCTGGATTGCAAAATCAACATCATAAAAATGAATATTCTACCAAAAGCAATGCACAGATGCAATGCTATACCAATCAAAATCCCAAATTCTTTAAGGAAATTGACAGAACAATCTCAAAATTCATATGAAAGCACAAAAGACTCAGGATAGCAATAACAATTCTGAGTAACAAAAACACTGATGGAAATATTACCATACCAAACCTCAATCTATGCTACAAATTCATAGTAATAAAAGCAGCCTGGTACTGGCTCCAAAATACAAATGTAGATCAATGCATAAGGGTTGAAGACCCAGATATAAGCCCACACAATTATAGCCATTTGATCTTTGACAAAGAGGCCCAAAAAATTCGAAAAAAGAGAACAAACAGCATCTTCAAGAAATGGTGCTGGCAAAACTGGATGTCCACATGCAGATGATTGAAAATGGACCCG
Organism: Typhlomys cinereus; assembly: GCA_023101885.1. Taxonomy (NCBI): domain Eukaryota; kingdom Metazoa; phylum Chordata; class Mammalia; order Rodentia; family Platacanthomyidae; genus Typhlomys; species Typhlomys cinereus. The sequence goes on from JALPQD010000020.1 coordinate 11,919,686, forward strand.
TACTTGTCACTATGTACAAAAATTAATTCCATATGGATCAAGAACTTCAATATTAGGCCAGAGACTATAAAAACCCTAATTGAAAGGGTAGGGAATTCCCTCAAGCCAATTGGACTAGGCCACCAGTTCCTAAACAGAAATCCAATAGTGCTGTCTCTAGAACCAATAGTCAACAAATGGCATCTAATGAAATTAAAGAGTTTCTGCTCAGATAAAGAGACTGTAACTCGAGCACAAAGGCAACCCACAGAATGGGAGAAAATCTTCACTGACCACATATCTGATAAAGCCATTATCCAGAGTGCACAAAGATCTTAGAAAACTTCGTCCGTGGTTCTACACATACACACACACACACACACACATGCGCACATACACACGCACATGCACACAGTTGAAAAAATAATGAAAAAAAATTTAAAAAAAAGAAAACTAAACACCAAGGAGATAAATGGATCAATTAAAAAAATGGGCCTTGGAACTCAAAAGAAACCTTTCCAGGAACAGAATTGAAATAGCTAATAAATATCTTTAAAAATGCTTCACATTCTTAGCCATTATGGAAATGCAAATCAAAACCTCTCTGAGATATCATCTCACCCCAGTCAGAATGACAAAAATCCACAATACAAGCAACATCAAATGCTGAAGAGTATGTGGAGAAAAGGAAACTCTCCTACATTGCCAGTGGGAATACAGGCTTATACAACCACTCTGGCAGTCAGTCTAGTGATTTTTTAAAAAATTTCAAAATTGAAATGCTATATGACTTCAGGGAATAATCCCCCATAAAGCAAAAATTCATCTAAATGACACAAGAACAACCATGTAGCACTATTTATAATAGCAAAGTCATGGAATCAACTCAAATTCCCAACAGTTGATGAGTGGATAAAATATGGTGCATTTATACAATGGACTATTACTCAGGCATCAATAAAAAAGAATTAATAAAATTTGACTGGAAATGAATAGAATTAGAAAAAATTATATTTAGTGAAGTGCGAGGCTGATTTTCCCATGCACATAAACACACTGTGATGACTCCAGGCAGTCAGAGCAGAGAAAGGTGAATGCGCTGCAGGTCCTCCATCCCTTCACCCATATCCAGGGAACTTCAGACACAGCAGGGAGTTTGTCGAGGCAAGATTCACTCTCTTTATTGGGGGCATTGAAACAGTTTATATAGACAGCAGACTGCAGGGCGTGAAACAGGAAGGCAATTACCTTAATGGTCAGCACAGCATGCAGGCTGCATAGGTCAGACTAAACATATATCTATAAGGCAGACATTTCCACTCCTAAAAGCCAATTAGGGCTCTCTATAATATAAACAGGGTTATGCCCAGCACACTAGCTCCCAGTGCCATCTCTTGTCCCATGTGCTTAGCCATGCCCTACTCACTCACTTCTAGATGTTGGGCAGTCCAACATCTCCCCCTTTTTGTTTTAATAGAGACTGTATTTCACAATTAACTATACATATGTCCAATGTCACATAAGCACCAGCATTAACTTTTGCTGTTGTCCTGTCCCAATTGGTCTTCTCAATCAGGCAGGCTGGCATCAGTGCCAGGCATAGCAGCAGGTAGCTTGGGGAAGTTGTATGTGGCTCACACAGAGGGTACAGTCCTGCCTGGTCTGTTTTTAGACCAAGACCTCACAAGTCTCCAGCTTGAATTGCATCTCTGGGGGGGGGGCATGGCATGGATGTTCAAAGGTCATAAATGTCTGTAGCTTGGTCTCATTGATGGAGCACTGCTAAGAAATGTGCTGAGGAAACACTTAAGTGATATAGTTATTAAAGGAACAATTGTTTCTAGATGTTAGGTCAAACCCAGATTGGCTCCACCTTGGTTTAGGCAAGGTATCAATCAGCTCATCTTAAGTTAGGTCAGGCCTATAAGGATTATGGTTAGAATCTTCCCAAAGCATACTGTGGATAGTTTTTCATCAGAAGGTTTGGTGGATAGGCTTTCCCAGTGTCTTAGGAAGTCGATTTAAGATGTTGATGATAAATAATTCTAACCCTAGCTGTTGGTGTGGGCTTACTCCCCTTTTGTTGTTTTAATAATTGAACGTTTAATTTGGTTGGGTATGAGGTCATCTAACAGAGGGGGATGTCTTTTTGGAATTCTAAAGACCTTGAGAGACCCATCCCAGCATGGCTGTTCTAAACCTGCCTACTTTACCCCTTAACCTATTTGAGGACCCAGACTGCTCAAGGGATGAGGGGCAATGATCATTCTTTGACTACTTCCTGCTGAGATGGGACAATGAAAGTGAAAACAGCCTTATGTCCTCATCTAATAAGTGCTGGGATGGTCTAGAGGTCTTTGACAGATGGCTTTATTACTCTAGGATCCCTATAAAAGAGACAAAACACAGATTAAACTTTTAAGATCTACACAAGGATTGAACCATTGTAACTGGGAAGGCACATGGGATAAACCAAATAAGCTCAGTAATCTTACTGTGGGTACAGGCAAGAGTTAGTAAAGAAAACCTGTTACCTCGCCTGGAATAGTCACTGACTTTGTCTGGTGTAAAAACCAAAAACTAATCTACTTACTGAAGACCTTTTTTCTCTGGTGGCTGTGAATCTCTATGATTATATTTTAAAACCTGTTCAAAACAATATGAACTGCCTATCTTGTTTCATTAAATGAAGAAATGTCTAAAAGCCACATCATTAGCATATAAGGAATCTCAGTAGTTACTTTGTGAGTGACTGATGAACCTGTCATTTTCTTGATCATTAACATTTTAGTAAAATCAAAGATTGACAAAAGCCTAGGAAGGAAGTTGAGCATGGAATTTTGTGCCCCCTAGTCTAGAAACAAAGAGACTTGCCATTTTCATGTTAAACCTAAGGTTCTCATGAGATGCTCAACCTGGCATTTGGGGTCTTCTTTTGCTGGATATCAGAGACGAACTCCTTTTTCCCATAGGGAGGGAAGCTAAAAGCTTCAGGCCATTTTATTGATCCCCACCAGAGGGCTTGACCTCTGGGCCCTGGGGTTCAGGGGGCAATCTTTCCTTCAGTGGAGATTCCTATAGTTGGGACATAGGCCACATGAATGTTTCATGTGTTTGCAACCATCTCAAAGCACCAAGTCTGGTCATATTTAAAGCATCTTTTTATCTCTCCCCTGTCAGAAGGGGTCCTGGGTTGTCTGCTTGGGCATGCCTGTTAATATTTTACCTATCTCCTTAGACAAATGCCAAGTTTTGATTTCTTTGTTCTGTGGGTATTTTTTTTTCTTTTCTTTCCTTTTTCCAAATTAAGTCCTAGATCAGTTGCCCTATTTTTATCACAGACAAAGTACACAGAACAACAGACAGTTTTTTTTAGTCCCCCAGTAGATGAGGGACAAAGGCTTTTTTAAATCAAGATGTAGACAAACACTTACAAACAGAAGCAATCCCCACCCGCTTGTACAGGGAACTGAGGAATTTGTACTTAGCCTTCCTCAACCTTTATCTAATTTTTTCCATGGTGTCCATTTAATGAAGGTGAGATTAGAAAGCACCGCTCTGGCCACATCCAGCCAGTCTTTTGTTTTGCAGGGTTGATGAGCTAAATCTTGAAGAAGCATATTGACCCAAGGAGAATTTGGGCCATTCTCTAGAACTGTCCTCTTTAATTTCTTTAAACTTTTTGCTTCCCAGGAATACCATACTGCAGGGCGATTGCCCTCTGAATTTAGGTTCTCAGTATACTTGGGCTCCAGCTCCAGATTCCCTGCTTTAGCCTGACAGGGACCAGTGTGCCTGCCTAGCCTGCCTCTGGCCCGTTCCTGCTTGAGGGGAGCTAAGTCTGGATACTGGCGAGCAGTCCCACTCCTCAGACCTGCCCCACTCCCCAGTTGCTCACTTGCATTTTTTTTCTAGCCCCTGGACTGGGCGTGGCCCCTCCCCCAGGAGCAAAGCTAAATCTGGATGAAAGGAACCACCCATGTCAGGCATGATCTCTTGCCACTCCCCGACCTGCAGCTCTCTGGGTGTGTGCAGCCCCGCTCCTCTCTGGGTGGCCCCGCTTCTCTCATTGTCTGGCAGTTTTAGGAGTGTATGTGGCTCCTCCCCCTTGCTCAGTGGCTCCACACAACCTTTACTTTCTGCCAGGCCCATCTGGTTTTTCTCCCCGGCAGATTTTTTCCAAGCTCCTTGAGCGTGCAGCACCAGAGCACTGTGGCCCAGTGTGAATCCCTCTAAGTGAGGAGTGTGCTCCTTGCTACTTTCCCTGCCCTGTTGTGGTCCAGCTGCCAGGTCAGGTTGAGGCTTTCCTTGCCCTGCTGCCCTGCGGCCCTGGTGGGTGGCCCGGTGGAATCCCCACTGCACTCCCCACCGTGCCTCCCTTGCCCAGCAGAATCCCCACCCCGCTGTGCCGACCTGGTGGAAGGGCGCCTAGGATGGCTTGCTTTTGGCTCCAGCGGCCCCAAAGCCATCCGGAGAGTCATGTGTGGCCCTGGCGGCTCCTTGAGCTCCTCCTTCCCCTCTGTCAGTCATGCCTGCACCTTTGGCTCTGGTAGAGGCTGGATTGGATCAGGAAGGAACACTGCCTCAAGGCAAAAAATAATGGGGTAAAATCCTGAAGGAGGGGACACCCCAAAATGCTCCTCCCAGTTCCTGACTAGATTCCCCACCCGATTCCAGTGGTCAATGAGAAAACATTATACAATTGGATCCAAAGTGCTAATTCAAGGGTTGTTAGCCATATGCCTGCAGTAGTAGAGTCTGATACCTCTAAAACACGGCTTCTTAATACAGATTTCAGTGCTGTTGGCACAGGGTCAATCTTGAAAGTTGAGTTACCCATATTTTCCGAGTTTCACTTACCTGAAGTCTGCTTAGCTCCACCCATTTTGAGAAGCTTCCTCACATGGGGCAACAGATGCGGGGCTGATTTTCCCATGCACGTATACACACTGTGACAACTCCAGGCCATCAGGGCAGAGAAAGGCAAACCTGCTGCAGGTCCTTCACCCCCTCACCCAAATCCAGGGGACTCTGGACACAGCAGGGAGTTTGTGGAAGCAAGACTCACTCTCTTTATTTGGGGCAATGAAACAGTTTATGTAGACAGCAGACTTCAGGGTGGAAAACAAGAAGCCAATCACCTTAATGGTCAACACAGCCCGCAGGCTGCATACGTCAGACTAAACATATATCTATAAGGGAGACATTTCCACCCCAAAAGCCAATTAAGGCTCTCTATAATATAAACAGGGTTATGCCCAGCACACTAGCTCCCGGTGCCATCCTTGGTCCCATGTGTTTAGCCACACCCTGCTCACTCCCTCCCAGACCACTATTGCTGTGCAGGCCCAACAGTGAAGTATCTCAGACACAGAAAATTAAGCACTGTATATACTCCTAATAGGTGGATCCTAGTACGAAACCCATTTAGAGACATATTCAAAAACAAATCTCTGTAATTCCTACAGCAATTGCAAAGATTATAGACAGGAGGGAAAGGGAAGGAGGCCCCCCAGAAATAAGGAGAGAGGGGATCATGCTATAGTAGAGAAAATAGGCCACTATCAAGTACTGCAATTAAGTAATGAGACATCTGGTTAAGCTCACTCTCACTTTCCTTTCTGCTCACTTGTGACTGAGGGGGTTTGATCTCACCATTCAGGGAGGGTATAGAGTCTAGGCAGATAGATGGTAATCATCTTGCAAATGGAAGACTGGCCCCCCCACTAACTCAGATCTCCTACTCCTATTCCATCTACCTTTGATTCTCCTCTTGATTATAGTAAGATTCCATTTAACTGGCCTTTTGTCTTTGATTAGGAGGCAACCTCCAATACCAATCAGGATACAGCCAAGGGCAATACAGGAACAGCAAAACTGAAAACAACAACAAACCATTATTCAGAACACCAGAAGCCCTACATTAATTACCTGGAACCAGACCAGCCAAATCTCTCTCCGTACTAAAGCTCAGGGAAAATTGCGAAAGAAGAGGCAGCAATAGTGTGAGAGCCTAAGGACTCCAACACACGTTAGAGCAGCAGCAGTAGCCATAATCAGACTTTGCATGACCTGCACAATGACTGACATGTCAACAACCCCCCCAAATCTAACATGAGTCACAGGCATTAGGATTGTTAGAAGCAAGGGATTGACAGTTATAATAGTGTTCCCATACTAAAGGGGAGCCCAAGAAAGAGCTCTGGGCAATGCCACTGAGTCCTTACATCTCACTAGAGTGGAGGACTCAGAAGGAAGTTTGATATACACACAAAAGGATACTCCAGGGAATGGGGGAAAAGGGGAGGCACTGGGAGAAGGGGAAAGTGGGGGTGAAAGGAAGGGGAAAAGTGGGGAGGGTGCAAGGGGGACTGGGGAGGGGTGGAGGAAGCGAGGGGACTGGGGTACCTGTTAAACTTGTATGGCTAGGGAAAAATAAATAGATATAAAAATAAAATCAGAGCACTGATTGGAAAAGGAGTGGGATCCTGAAAACTGGGCAGTTGAGGTGTGGAAATACTCAAAGGAGGCTGAGGCCAGTAAACCTTTAAATTTTGATGGGCCTCTTTCATCTGGGGAAATGTTCTTATCACTCTTGGTAGAAAATAAATCCCTTGTTCCCTTAAGCTTTTTGATGGTGATTCATCAGCAACCATGCAGGTGAACCACCACCAATTTCTCAATATATCTCAACCAATTTGGTTGGTAGATTATTTTATCTTAAGGAGAAGTAAATTCATTGTCTCTAACCTGATACAAGTCTTACATATAATATACACAATTTTTGCAAAATTTGTCTAACACAGCAAAAATGTTTTACATAAATTGTCTGTCTTATCTATATTTTAATGTAAATTGAATGATTTTATTCTTACATGATTGGAACAATCAATTTTCATAGTGTTTATTTTAATGTTTAGATGTTCATCAGTAATATTGAAAAAATGATTCAGTAAAATATCTTTACGTGTTTAAAATTCATTTCAGAAAAAGAATATTTAACTCACTTCTCAAAAGATATAGTATTGTATGTGTTCATATCAGTCATTATCTCACAATGTGTTATTAAATCTAAATAAAAGTATAATTTTTGTCTTGGAACACTCATAATATTTTTCTAATGGGTCACAGTTCATGGTTCAGCCTGCTACCATTTGAGCATATTTTGTCTGGCAATCAGACCCACCTGTGATTACATTGTGACAGTTATGGCAAAGAATTCTAAGACCATCTTTTACTTTTAGACACCATGAACTGAGCAAACAACAAATTGTATTTCAGAGATGTTCTGGAAGTTTAAGTAGGTACTGATAAAATGTAAGCAAAGTTAAGAAAAAGAAGCACAGAATGATCCAAAATATACCTGCTGTCTAGTGCTCAAGTAGAAGGGCCCTCCAACTACTATGAATGTTTATTGTCAATCTCCTCTCTATGTTTATCCATATTGAAAAATTTCTGCAAATCATGAGAACATATGTTGATTGATTTATTTTGCAATGGAATTTTTTTTCTGGACATTTGTATGCTTCAAAACTTTCTGCAGCATCATATTTCTTGGCATAGACTTACACAAATTTAAATATGTAAAGATAAGAAAAAATATAAAGTAAAAGATTAAGAAAAAGAAAAGCAAAACCTTACAATTAGAAAAATAGAGAGTAAAGTAAAATTTTCTTATCCTTTTGAAATTATATAGCACTTATTTCATATGTACTTAAACTAGAATATTAAAATAGTCTATAGTTATGAATAAATTAGCATATACTTTGTTACACTTAGGAAGATTGCCAAATGTTTTGGATTGCACCAGAACATAACAGCTGTAATAAAATATTTCCAGTAGGAGTCTGGAGAGATGGCTCTGTGGAGGTTAAGACTCTGTGGACCTAGGTCCCATGTAAAAATGCCAGGCAGAATGGTAGTGACCTGCACTTCCTGCCCTGATGGGTGGTACCTGGAAAATCTCAGAGTGAAGCAAGAAGGGGATAGAAGTAATACAGGACGATTCCTGATGTCACGCAGTATTCTCTCTCTCTCTCTCTCTCTCTCTCTCTCTCTCTCTCTCTCTCTCTCTGTCTCTCTCTGTCTCTCTCACACACACACACAGAGTAAATAAATAAAAGGTTTAAAAGTGTTTTCAGTGGAAAATATATATTGTCAAATTTGTACTTTTAGTGTTCTATAGAGATCTAAGTATGGTTTGATTTTATTTCCTTAGAAATTGAAGATCAAACTCCCTGTTTTGTGCTTTTTCTTTCACTCAGGATCTTTATGAAGAGTAAATTTCCCAAGAATTATAACATTATTTAAATTCAAAGTTCAGTAGTTTCAAGTATGCTTAGTATGCTTGGATGTGGTCATGCATCATCAATATATTTCAATAAATCATTGGAAAATAATGCAAGTCACTCTAGCTTTTTCCTGTGAATATGTTGTATAGTTATATGAAATTCTCCTTGCTCAATTTTCCACAATAATTTTGTATCAAATTGTTGTTATTTAGAATGACATCCATAATTAATTTTTTATTTTATCTTATTTTATTTCTCTGATTCTACCTGATTTCTGTTCCTCTGACTCGCCATGCATCTATTCTTCACTGCTTTTCCCTAGAAAACAATTGATTTATTGTAATTACTTGAGAGGTTCAATATATACTATTTGTCAATAGGAATTGATTTTTTGTGTATGTTAATATCACACATATGGGCATCTGAGTTACAGAGTAAAGATAAGTCATTCTTATATCCAAGGACATAAGAGAGCATCAAAGACTATCTACAAGCATTATTTTTAATATTATAACCTTCTTTGTAGATCTTCATTTGTGTAACAGGCAATGTCTTTGCCTTTTCAAATTTATATATATATATATATATATATATATATATATATATATATATATCCCAATATGCTAGAAACAATATTATTTAATATATTATTGACTTAACCATAAAGTTCATGACATGACTCAGTACAATGATATAGTAGAATGTAAGAGTTGATAAAAATGTAAACTTTAAAGCTCATGAAAATGGAGCAGTTTGCTATTGATCCTACATTTTCCATCTCTCTGGCAAAATCACTTAGATTTGTCCATAAAATAATGTTTGGCTTAATCACATGACCTCTTGTAACCAGTTGCTGTATAAGAAGTCATCACACAAGCAGGGCCTTCAAAGATGTTTATTTGATTGAGATTTTATCTCCTCTCATTCTTTTAATAACATATGAAAGTATTACCAGCCTGGAATAGTTCTGGAATGAGTAGTTAACTTGTGCAGTACAGCTAATTTGTTCTAATTATCAAGAGTGCAGCAACTTATATAAGTAAAATAGCAGTTACTTGGAGGTATACACATGAGCTCATCAAAGAGCAACCAATCCCATCTGCCCCTAACACTTGATGAGAGGGAACACAAAATTTGTCCATTGTCACTTAAAGTTTTTGTGTTTAGTGGAACAGAAATCTAAAGGAAGATTCAATTCAAAAACATTATTTTAAGAATGCTATGACCAAACTCAAACAATATTGGTTAAAAATATCTATAAAGTTAATATAAAATAAGTTAAAGTGAATTTTAAATGTTACTTATGTTTTATATGGAAATGTCATGTAAAACAGACTGCAATGTTCAGGGAAGATAGCTATGGCCATGTAAACCAGGGACTGGATTGTAAGGAATCCTCAGGGTAAAACCCCAGGAGGAACTTTGTCAGGGTCAATGCAGCTTAATTACTGCAGACAAATTAGCAGCAGCCAGTAGCTTATTTTCTGTTGACAAGTTGTACAAAATAAACATATGGTACTTTGACATTATTTTAATTTTCTTGCTAGAGCTGTTTCATTTTGATGTGAGGGGAAGACTATTTTAATGCAATTTTATGTAATTTTGGTAAGAAGATTAAAGTTTTTTCTATAAGTCATCTATCTGACTTTATTATTTAAGTGTAAGTTTCCAGAATGGAGAGGAACATCTAAAAATCTCTATATATAATAGAGTATCACACTGAAATTTTATATATGTACAGTAAAAATAATTAAATTAATTCTAAATTAATGTTAATACTTATGTAAATTAATATTATTTATTAATTTTAATAATTTAAAAATTAGTATTAATAGATGATTCATCAGGTAAATATGGCTTCTCCTTACTCCAATCACATGAACCTCTGATAACTATCATTCTACTTTCTGTTTCTATAACTTCAATTGTCTTAGCTTGAACAAATTGTGGAAGACATTATGTTTTCCAATAAATATTACCAAATGACATGAAAAGATTTTTTTGTTTCCAAATTCTCCCCACTATTGCTCATATTTCATCTTCTGATAAAGACATTACTAGTAAGAGATGATACCTCACAGTGGCTTTAATTTGCATATCCCTAATGATTACTAGTGATGGACATTTTTTCATAAATTTGAATAACAATGTTAAAATGCCCGAAGTTAATGATGAGAGAACTGAAGGAAGAAACACATTCATGACTATTCTGAAGACTTCAACACTTTTCTCTCAGTGATTTTTAAAACAAGCAGAACAAAGTGTGAATTGTAAATATTTGAACAATCTCAAAGTAGTTAGCATTTTAGAATAATCTATCTAATGAATATATAATTTATTTGAAATATATGAAACATAGGTGTGATTTAAATGACAATTAATATCATTAAAATAATTCTCTTGTCAGTGTATATCAAAGGATTAAAATAAAGTAGCCCACTCCATGATCATTATGTAATTCACATGTAAAGCACAGAAAAATATGATCTCAAATTTGTTTCTATATTTAGGATACTTATCAGATGCAATTCAATAAACATGAAATATTAATCTTTTCCATACAGAGAGTATGTAAAAATCCAATAATATAACAAGATAGATAAAATTGAATATATTTCTTGATACTATTTGTTCTAAATTTTTGTCAGAGATGTAGAGAGATAGCTCAGGGGTTAAGACTCTGCCTCACACACAGAAGGTCCTGAATTTGGTTCCCCCGGTCCAACATAAAAATGTCAGGCAGAAGTGGCTTTGCCCTGCATTTCCTGCCCTAAGGGGATGGATATAATCTGGGAAATTCCAGAGTAAAGTATTAAGGAAGTAGAAGCCATCCAGGATGATTCCTGAAGTCACCCTTGGTCCACCAGACACATATAATTCCCTTTCACACACACACTTTAAATAAATTAATTTTAACTTTTTATCAGAAAAAGCAAATACAAAAATTTACCTCTGTATATGCTAAAAACCAATGTAAGTCACATCTCATGCCCAGACCATTCTGTTACATAGCTCAATGGGCTCGTTATATCAAACACTTCAGGTAAGATAATCTAAATATCAGTAAGATTGAATCGAGGGTATTATATACAAAATCACTTAGATATTTGAAAACAAAGAAGAGATGGGAAAACTTCCTAACTTCTTGTATGATGCTGGCAGAAACTTCATAATAAAAAGTACACACTGCAAATACATAATACATCATCGGCACTCATTAGGGATTACTTAGGAATTAAACATTACTGACTGAAATAACACTGGAGGTGCAATTAAAAAGTCAACAGAGTGTCTCAAACATGCAACTGATCATGTAGAAGACAAACTAGTAGAAGTTGGAAAGTCATCAGAGAAATTCACATATTGAAAAACTCCCTTGAACAAAAACATACAGGAACTCTGGGACACCATCAAAAGATACAACACAGGGATCATGGGTGTTCCAGAAACAGACACACATAATGTAGATATCTGCAAAGTCTGTTTCATTTATGGTTTCATTTAAGGCCAATGGGTCTCTTCTTATGTTTTGACCTGTTGATCTCTTCAATGATGTGAGTGGGATACTGAAATCTCCTACTCCCACTGTTGATTAGTTTTTTGGCCCCCTGTAGTATTTGTTGGATGAATTTAGGTGCTCCTGTGTTTGGTGCATGTTTGCTTAGGATCCATAATGTATAATTAATGTGGTAAAAGTAAAATTTTCCTGACCTAAGAAAATAGATACCCATCATGATTCAAGAGGCATAAAGAACACTAAAAGAAAAACAAAACAAATGAAAACAAGAAACACCCCATGGTATATGATAGGCCTCACACCAAATAGGAACTTAAAGACAAGATCTTAAGAGCTGCAAGACAAAAGAACCAAATCATATACAGAGGCATATAGAGGCAAAGCATCAAATTAACAATTGACTTTTCAATAAAAATAAGTAAAAGTCAGAATTACTTTGAGAGATATAAGACATGAATTAACACAAATGTGTACACAGATTATTATACACAGAAAAATTAAGTCATAGTAGAAGGTAAAAGAAAAATATTCCACGATGAAAACAAGCTAAAAGATTCTATGGCCACTAAGCCAGGACTACAGAGAATACTGGAAGGAACATGCAAGAGACAAGAATAAGCACATCAAAGATGCTAAAGGGATAAATAATACCCACTCAAGAGCTGAATGAGAAACTAAAAATACAAATATCATAAGATCAAAAGATGTTGACCATTAGACACTTTTTGATAATAACTTTAAGCATCAATGGCCTCAACTCCTCAATCAAGAGACACAGATTTATAAGTTGGATGATCCACACACCTCATCATGAAAGATGGACAACTTACTCAGGGTGAAAAGGTGGTCGAAGATACTCTAAGCAAATGTTACCATCATAATATCAGATAAAATAGATTTCAAACTGAAGCAAACCATAAGAGATACAAATATCCTAGCTAAGGGAAAATCCTCGAGAGGAGGATTTTAGGATCCTAAGATTTTAAAGCATGAATTAACAGCAAAAACTGTATGCCCCACAAAAAAGACAAAAAATCATTCTGTTATTTTCTGCTTATAGCTTCCAAGAACTATAAGGCAAATAACATGTAGGAGATACCATTTATGAACAAATTAGAGTTTTTTTGCATTTTACTGTGCTTAAACAAATGCCCAGTATCTTTAATGTTTTCTTAAGCCTGTATTTAAAATTCAACTATTATTTAGGGTTTTCAACCAAGAGTCATTTGGAGTATCAATTATTTTAAGGCCTTGAAAATATTTATGTTGAAAAAGTCCTAAAATATGTGGGCTCATTGAGCTTTTGTGTGAAACGAGCCAGGGCAGAAATGAAGCCATGGACTTCAGAGTTCATTCCCCCACAGAATCCCATCTCCACAGTCTTCACTGTGAGCCACAGCAGGGCAGCAAGGACATCATGTAGCACCCCATGGGCTCTGGTATATTATGACAAACACAACTCAGGCTCAGCATTTCAATTCCTTAGAATGGCATTTGCTAGATTGGCAGAACATAATGTTTTCACAATTTTAACTATTAAAAATTAAAAGTGCTAACTTTGTCATCTTCCTTTCAAGGTTACCACTCAAGATGCTTCTCTTATACCCCTAGTAAAGCTCACCACAACTTTGACTAGCACAGAGCACACAATTCTTTGACATCTGTACCAGCTGTTCCTCCACTTGAACATTTGGCTTTTGAACAGATGAAAAATGTTATCTTTAAGTAAAAAAAAGACAGAAAACGGTTGATTTAAGATCCAATAGCACTTTAAAATTAGAATATGCTTATTTAAGTTTTATATATGAGACTTAATGGTTGATATTAATTGATAGGCTCTGATTTGTAGCTGTGTTATTAGCACAATAAAAGCAAAATTTTGCAAAGCATAGCTCATTAGCTTGGTGCCTTTGATTCATGCTGGGCAGGCAATTTCATAAATTCAAATGTGTTATCTCTCAGCATATGACATTCTCTCACATTTTGTAATGGTTGAGTTTTCAGCTTGTCTGCCAAGATTTGGCATTTTCTCTGATCTCCTTGCAGGTGTTGAAGTGCAGATTAAACTTTTAACTTGGAGCAACAGAAAACAATGTTCTATGAGTTTTGTAGAACACAAATTTTATCTCAAACTGTATTCTCTACATATTTCAGTTACAATTTTCAAGAGCAAATGTATATTTACAGTATTAAGATTGTTCAATATTATCATCATATCATTTCATCAGGAAATATTTTGTCTTAAATAAAGTGATATATGATGGTTTTGAAAATATTTTTGTTTTCAAAATGAATTGGTAGCTAATTAAACATATGCCAAGAGATTCAGTATGTTTAAAGCTTTAAACTAGACTTTTGAAGGGTGTGTTGGTTTTCCATGTTGTTATGGTTATGACTAGACATTTGAATTTATATTTTTAAGGGAACAAGGGATTTCTTTTCTTTTCTTTTTTTCAATTTGATGAACCAATAAATTCATTTGGGTTCTTTTTTTAATTTACTTTTTCCACTCATACAAACTTAAGAGGTACTCTGGTCACCTTCCTCCCTCCACCCCTCCCTGGACCCCCTTGTTTCCTCCCCCCTTTTCCCCTTCCTTTTTTCCCCTCTTCCCTTTCTTCCAGTGCCCCCTCCCACCATCCCTGGAGCATCCTTTAGTGTGAATGTCAAACTTCCTTCTGGGTCTTCCACTCTAATGAGGTATAAGGATTCAGTAGCATTGCCTAGAGCCCTTTCTTGTGTTCCTCTTTAGTGTAGGAACACTATTGTGGCTGTTAATCCCTTGCCTCTAAGGATCCTAGTGTCTGTGATCCATACTAGACTTTGGGGGAGGGGTCAATGATATGTTGGTCATTGCACAGTTCATGCAAAGTCCTATTATGGTTACTTTGCCCCTAACTTGTGTGGAGTATCTTGCATATCATTGCTCCTCTCCATCTTTAGGCTCTTACAATTTTACTACCCCCTCTTTTGCAAATTTCCCTGAGCTTTAGGATGAGGAGAGATTAGGCTGGCCTGGTTCCAGGTGATTAATATAGGGTCTCTGATGTTCTAAATTATGGCTTGTTGTTTTTTTTTTCCAGTTTTGTTGTTCCTGCACCAGCCTTGGGTCCATCCTGATGGGTATTGGATGTCACCTCCTAGCCAGAGATAAAAGGCTGTTAACATAGAGTCTTACTATAAGAGTAGATTCAAAGGTAGATGGAATAAGAGTAGGAGACCACAGTGAGGGGGGTCAGACTCCCACTTGCAGGATAGTTACTATCTATCTGCCAGATTCTATACCCTCTCTGACTGGGGAGAGCAAACCTCCTCAATTGCAAGTGACCAAGAAGGAAAGTCTGTGAGCTTAATCAGATGTCTCACTACTTACTTGCAGTACTTGATGGTGGCCTTTTAATCATTGAGTATGGAAGGGTGTATATGTATGCATATATGTGTACCACAATGTCTAGCTTTTTATGTGTGAGTTAGATATCAGAACTCAGATCTTCAGCACTGAGCCATTTCCCCAATCTTTAGAAACTTAAGCAAGGGATATAAAATGACTCAGAGAAAGGAGTGGAATATTTTGTTCCAGATAAACAGGACAGCAATTCTCCTTACATGAAAGAGAGTTCATTGATAACAAGAAAGGTAGTGTTGTCCAACTATATTTAAAGGGAATGAAAAATTTTAAAAGGTTCTTCAAAGAATTGGATATACAGACACAACATTAAATTGGTGAAAAATACTTGTGAAACCATTTTGCTGATCCAATTTTCAAGGTGAAGTAATCCTTGGATTTAAAATCATGTCTGTTTTTAGACTTTATCATATATTATATGACATCAAACTCTTAATTTTATCTTCCTTATTACAATTATAGAAGGAGGCACCCCATGAGTTTTCAGATGTGTTTTTATCCAGGTAACACATATATATCTTTTTTATTTCCATTCTATCTTCTCTCTTCCATTTTCCTACATCAGTATTTGTTGTGTATCATGGTTCTAAAATAGTGATGGGTTGTGTGGAATCATCAAAATACTGGAAGTGACTAGAATTTAATTTGAAATCATGTAGAAAGCTTCTCGTTATCTCCAGTCACTTGAACATGATAATACCACATGGATATTTGTAAGAGCATGGCTAGTGTCCCACTCCCACCTAACACCCCTATGGTGTAAATAAGAAGTAGAGTGTTCTGTTTTCTCACTGATTCTGTTGTTCTCTCATTCTCTTTTTGATTCTCATTATTAATTTTGAGAATTGTATATTAAAGTTTTATGTTTCTTGGAGAAAGTCTTCTTGGGCATTTCAATACTACATTCCTTTTTATGTTTCCCTCTATCAGAATCTCTTCACTTTTATTGAAGTTTGCATGTATGCTTCAAATAAATTCATGACCAGAGAGCTTAAGTAAAGAGGGGGTACAATATGATTCTTATTACAGCTCTGATACAACCTTATGGGAAAGATCATAACTAAAGTAGTTAGCAGAGGGCATTGATCACATCATATTCACAGGAATTGTTGAGGGAATGCAAAACCTCATTTGCCAGACAGCAACTCTGTGCAAAGTATGCTAAACAATGCCAACATTCTGAACTAGCTTCTCCTATTTTATGCACCTGCGCAGGGAATCACTCCACCAGCAATGAATGAATTGCTTTTTTCTCACATCAGGCTGATACTTCTTTGCAGGCTTGCTCAAGCACTTGCTTTAATTATTAACTCTTCCCAACTGTTCACACAGTTTATCCTGTAATTGCCAAACTGCCACCTATATATTTAACTATCACTCTCTACCCTTGCCAATGTAGCAAAAAAACACATAATTTTTACTATACTATACTATTACTGTGCTATACTATTACAATACTATATTATACTATACTATACCATACCATACCATACCATACCATACCATACCATACTATACTATACTATACTATACTATACTATACTATACTACACTATACTATAAATACTATAACCTTTTAACACCTGTCCCCATAGGTGTTACACTGATCTTATAAAATACATTCAATTCCTTTTTAAAGTTCTCTAAGATCAACATTAAAATCTCTTAATTTCCAGTATTAACCTATGCATTTAACTACAAGAACTTCATTTTTCGGTTTATTGAAATTTCCCTTAACATATACTCACAATAGGGTCTGGAGAGGTAGGTAGCTTAGGGGTTAAGCCTCTGCCTTGCAGGTGGAAGAGTTCAGATCCTAGACCCCACTTTTAGACGCCTGGTGGAAGCAGGAGCGGCCTGCCTTTCTGGTGCTGGTAGGGCGGAGCCTGTGAATCCCGAGTAAACAAGGAGGAGGTGGAGGCGTCCATGGTGGTTCCCGAATTCGTCCGTGGTTCTACACACACACACACACACACACACACACACACACACACACACACACACACACAAGCACAATTGAATAAATAGTAAATAAAAAATTAAAAAAGAAACATATACTCACAATACATATTTCACTTTTGCTAGTGAAATGTGAAAGGTAAGAATAAAAGCTGTTTAATTACTTGGGTTTTTATTTTCTATTTCTTCATAACCTTCTGATGAAAGCTAACAAAATATTTGTTAGCAAATAAGGTATAAAGCAGACTGGGAAAAATACAGACAGAAAATCTAATACAATAAGTTTGTGGTCTGTATTTAATTAACAAATTGTTCTAGAATTGAAATGAATGCACATTACAGAAAGATGGCTATGGATTTTTTTTATGAAAGCAGTGACATATATATTTCACATGAATTTCATATAGAATATACATATATGTATGGCATTTATGTGTAAATAATCATTTAGAAAAGTCTAGAAAACCTCAGAAATACTTATTGTGGGATGAATTCATTAAGAATCTCTGTATAAATTAAACAAACAAATATGAATAAATGAAAAAATACAAAACTCGCTCTTTTTTGGTCAGTGTATTTCTATAAACAATGAGTTCAAGATAATATTTACTCTGTGCAAGAGAAAGGGTAATATTTTCCAGGTCTCTGAAGAAACAATGGATCACAATAGTTATTTTGGGAAATTTAATGTTTGTTTATGGCATCTAATAATTCTAGTCATGGCCTTTCGTGTCACTTTACAATGATATGAAAGACCCTCAGTAAACCTCTATTCATATTACCCAAATCAGTGTAAGTTAGAACACAAATCTGATATGATACTAGATCTCTTTCTTAGGGAACTGAAGCTAAATGTTTCAAGTTTTCCTAAGGGCAAGGTAGAAATGGGTTTTAAATTAAGAAGATTCAAGTCATCTTACTTTCATCATTCCATTCCTGTAAATAAAATAAGATTTAGAGGACATGGAGTTTATTTATATCACAATTCAGATGTTAAAGCATCATGGGGGGGATAGTTGCCAGGAAGGGTCATGTGCATAAAAAGACCTGAGAGGGATATGTTCTGCACCTTTGAGAGTAGGCTGAATTCCAACTATCTCTCTATATTAGCCACCTTCTCAGGAAATGATCTCAACATTCAAGTCTGTTGTCCCACATTATTTAGATAATCTCCTACAGGCTTGGTAAGGCGCTTGCCTGAAATAAATAATTCCTCATAGATATACTCAAAGACGCAGTTCTTAATTGGCAAGATAACAGCTGCAACTAATTGACTTATAGTTGCCCAGTCTTAGTAGGCTATTAATAAAAATTCTACTGATTATGAGGGAGCAAAAATGGTTTAAAAGCTAATATGACTAGATTGTGAAAAGTGCATTGTTTTGGAAAGGTGTACTCTCTCTAAATTATTTTTGTTTGCTTTGATTACTTGGTATATTTTGTGATTCTATCAGCTGTAGGGTTTTACTTGTAACACTGTGAAGACTGCCACTAGTATTTTATATAGTGATTGCATTGATTCTGTAAACCATAGATGGCAGTATGGACATTTGAAAGATATTGATTTTTCCAGTAACTTAATTGAGATTGTTTTCCATTTGTGCACCCAAACAGATCTGATTAACTGCAGCAATCTTCAAGATAAAAATGCAGAAGGTAATATGATAACTGATTTCAAAACTGAACATGATGTTATAGCAGGAAACATGGCAAGATCTTGTAAAATACACAGCATGCAAAATAAAAAGACGATAAGAATAAACACTAACATCTATAATAAACTGATTTTTGTTAAAATTTCCAAGGGTGAGCATTGGAGAAAGACAGTGGTTTCACTGAATGTGATGCCTAGCAATATTTCAGGAAGTTGGAATGAATATATATTTTTATAAGAACCAAAAAGAATAGCTAACAAATATCAAAATAGTATAGATTATAAAAAAGGAACTCTCATGTGCATAGTAAGAACCTATTCAATGGAACAAACCTACAAAAATTTTCAAACTACACAACTGACAAAGGATGAATATCAAAACTCTTCAAGAATTTCCACTATTTCATAACAAATAAAATCAAGCAATTTTTCTCAAACATATATATGAAAAAACATGATCAAACATATTCATCACCAGGGATATTCAAACCAAAGGACAATGGGAACTTTTTATACACCACACAGTCTTATATCAAAATAACAAAGATATGTCAAGTTCTTGAGGGTGTATAAAGAAAGAAAACCCTAGATAGTGTGCTGATAATTTAAATTAATATAGCAATTAGAGGAAAAAAATAAGTTTATTAAAAATTTAGACAAACTTTAGGATTAATTGAGGATTTATTAACCTAAAAATGGATATACATATTCCATTTATATAGAAAAATCATTCTGTTGAGGGATCATCTGCATATATTGCTTGTTTCAGTACAATTTTAAATGGTAATCAAATGAAATCATACCAGATATCCTTTAAAATATAAATGGATAAAGGAAATGTGTGTCATAGTTAATATTGGTGTCAACTTGATAACTGAAGGCTCTCAATTCTGGACATTGTTGTGAGGAATTAGTAGTTGAATTAAGCCTTGAGCAAGTCTTCAGGAGATTGTGTAGTTGATGGGGAAGACCCAGACCATGGTAGGCAGGACTAGTCTCTGGGCAGGTGATTAAGATGAAGGAACTGGTTAAGAAAATTGGCATATTTCTCTGTATTTGACCAGGCAGATTGTTCTGGCAAGTGAGGATTATTCTTCTCAGCAGTCCTGCAGATATTGTGTGGCTGATTCTTTTCAGCCCTTGATGTTGGTGTAGGTTAATTCTCTGGCCATGCTGGACAGTGAACTGTAACAAGACAATCATAATCCAGAGTAAAACTCCTTTGTTGCCTTTAGTTTTGTAGTGAATTTATGGGATGATTTTTAGCACTGTCTGGAAAGAGTAGGTTATAAGGAGGTGTGGAAAAGACTGGTAATCAACTTAGTCAGACTCAGAGAGGAGAAATAAAGACTTGTGGTCAATAGCACAGATGACAGTCATGATATGCACGATTTCAAAAGAAGCAGCAAGAAAGAACTTTGAAATTTGAGGAAGCTGATGACTTTGCTGTGAATTTTACATTGTACAGCATTAACATATACTGAATGTAACATCATAAATGATTGTTTTGTGTCATTTAAAATATAACTATAAAACAGAAGCAAAAGAGCACGAGGAATCTTTGCTTTTTCATTGTTTACCTAGTACTCATTCCCTCAGCTTCCTGATTTTTCTGTTTTCCCTCTACTCCAACCTGCTGTCAATCTCTCTATCCCTCTAGTCCATTCATTTTCCTTCCTTTCACAATCTTTCCTTTTCTCACACTCTCACTCTCTCTATCCCTCTAGTCCATTCATTTTCCTTCCTTTCACAATCTTTCCTTTTCCCACACTCTCACTTTCATTCTCTTATTTCCATTGGTGATTTGTTTTTCTGTTTCTTTCTCATCCAGTTTTCCATATTTTCACTAATTTATTTTGAAATACATATTATATTTACTTGAGTAGTTACCAATATCTAGTGGGTTATAATGGAGGTAAGAATATATTTTGTGTAACTATAATGATACTTTTAATTCTTTTTCTTTTTATACTTCTACAAGCATACTGAGGACTCATTCCTCCTTTTCTCCACCTCCCCCTTCCTCCCATTTTTTTCTTTCTTTCATCAATCCCTCCCAGTCCCTGTTAGCTTCTATGGATTCTAGGGCTCCTTGTGCTTGCCTTCTGTAGTAGAAGTTCAGGCCTCTGTGGCATATCAAGTTGCTTCTCTTCAGACCACTGCATTTCTCTTAACTCATTCAGCTTTAGTCCTCAAGCTTTCACTGTATGTTCTTATCTCAAATAGTCCAGGGTGCATGTTGGTATTTCAGTCATTATGCAGGTCGGGCAAGGACAAGTCTTACTGTAGTGAGTTCCTGGATGCAGTGTCCTACCTTGCATAGAATGTCTTATCCAGTGGTGTACCTTCTCATCTTTAGACTCTTACAATCTCACCATGCCATGTTCCGCGATGTTCCCAAAGCCTTAGAATGAGGAGCGATTAGGTTGCTCTAATCTGGGTGAGCCTTTCTGAATTGCTGGTACTCTGCATTATGATTGGCATTGCTGCCCACTTCACTGCTCTTCTGTTGTGCTAGACTGCATCCTGTTAGGGAATTGAGATTCTCTACCTATGTTATAGAAGACTTCTAAACTGAATGTTAAATGTTCCTCCAACCCATAGGTTTAATAACAGCTATTTACAGAACAGTTTGATGTACTGTCTTCCTACCCATAGGTTCATTGGCTGTTTTCCCTATTGATCTATTTCCTTCCCTTTTTGTTCTGACAAGTGGGTCTTGAGTTCAATCAGAAGGCTATTGGTTGTCTCCCTGATACATATGGTATCAGGTCACCTGTTAGTCACCTGTTGGCATGGTGATTTTTATTGTAACATAATAGATCTTATACATTGTTAGAGTCTGTGATTTTCTTTCAATTAGAATACATCTCTCTTAATGGAATATTGTGTATTTCACACTATTAATATGTTGATATCATCCTTCAAAATCAAAATAAGAAAAGTTTACTCTGGAACACATAATTGTAGTGCTCTTCTCCATCGTCTGTAATGGACTGTGTAAAGAAAAAGTGTTTCATTATACACCATATGCTGTTTTCCTTTTCATATAACTAAAACAATTCTACCTTTATCTTTCACATCTTTTCCTTACCTCTTTTTCTTTTTATTTAATTTTAATTGCTTTCGAACGGCTATCTTAGATTGTGATTTAATGAAATTACCAGGAAGAAATCAACTGAATTTTTCAATTAAACCACCATTTGTTTTATCTGCAGGAAAAAATGCTATGTTCAAATGTATTCTGTGAAGGTGATATTTCAATAAAATGAGGAAATAAATTTATTTCTGTACTTCCCAGTTTCAAAATTAAGAGGAAAACAAATTTTGTCAAGATTGCAATATATTTCCTCTCTCTAAATAGTTTATTAAAAATAGTTTTTAGTGCAAGGTAATTCACACATGTTATTTTATAAGTAATAAATTACAGAGCTGAACAATGCTAAATTGTTCCTTCCTGGGTTAATAATCATTATCTAAATTAAAATTATAGTATATCTGGCTGATTTAAATTCATGCTTTAAGAACACTTCCTGAAATTGCTTCTTGTTAAATTAGCATGTGTCACATGCCTGTGCTATTATGTATTCTTTGTTTGGGATGCTGTGTCCTACTCAAAAGGCCCCCCTGCCTGACAAAGCAGAGATTACATATTTTGTTGATTTGCAAAAGATCACAGCTGGGATGCTATATATACACATTCTGAATAATTATTACTGCTCAGTATTATGTGACATTTTTCACATGCACAATAGTGTGTAAGTTTTAAATAATAATTACTGAATGCAATCACACAAATTCTATTTTCTCTCATAAGATGGGTAAAGTTTCCCCTAAATTGGATAAATAAGTCAAAATAAATAGCATAAGATGTTGTTTTGCTATCCATTAACTTTTCAAATGTCTTCCATTACTTACCTTTACCTTCAGTGGAAAATCAAGTATTAACTCATTTTTCAATAATAAATGGAGTACTGAAGTGTATGTTTTTATTGTTCTTCATCTTCACCACTGTCATTGTATTAAAGGAGATACACCATCTTAGATCATTTCTGCAGTAGCACTGAATTTTACAGGTGATTATGAAAGCACTGGGAAAATGTATGTCTTATTTTGTTATTTTGTAATTTTTTTCATTTATTTTATTTGCATGTTACTCTGTCCATATGTGTTGTTTTTTAATATTTTATTTTTAACTAGTTATACAAACTCAATGAGTATGTAATCTTGCCTTCCTCCTTCCCCTTTCCCCTCTTTCTCTAATCCTCCCTTCTATTCTCCCATCTCTTCCTCTCTCTTTCCTTTCCTCTCTCCCTCTTCTCTCTTAGTGATTCCAGCCTGCTCCCTCCCACCCTCCAATCCATCAGCTTATATGGATCCTGAAGTTCCCTCTGAGTCCTTTACTCTAATGAGGGATCAAGACTCTGTGGCATATCTTGGGGGTCTTTCTTGGACCGTCCACTAATATGGGAACTCTGTCTATGGGAGCTTGTTGACGTGTCAGCTATTGTTCAGGTCAGGCAAGGTCAATTCACATTGCAGCAATATTATGGCTGATACAGCCCAGTCTTGAGTAGAGTATTGTATACATTTTTAGCCTTACCCCTTTTCTGCAAGGGTCCGTAAGATTTAGGACAGGGAGAGATTTGGTTGGTCTGGTTCTGGGAGAATATTGTAGGGTCATTGGTATTGTGAATTATGATTGGTTGTTGTTTTCAGTTTTGTGATTCCTGCTCTGAACTGGGCTGCATCTTATTTGGATGTTAAGGTCTTCTCCTAATCCAAGATAAAAGGCTGTTTAAAAGAAGGTCTTAATATAAGAAAGCTTGTTGGTAGATAGAAGAATATGAGTAGGACACAGTAATGAGTGGGGTCAGTCTCCAGGTGCCAGCTGGTTACCATCTAACTGCCTCTTCATGACTGGAAAAATAAGCACAACACTTCAAACCCATTAGAAGATTAAGCCTAAGCCTAGGATGAACCATTTGTTTTAGGTATTTGCTTGTACAGAAAAGAAAAACACAATGAATTGTATTTCCTGTTCTCAGAGTCCTTCATTGCCTTTGCATTTGTTTTAAATGCACTTGGCATTTTATTTTACTTCAGTTCTATGGTTTCAAATGTTATTTTCTTAAAGCTTGTGTTCAATATTACACCAAGTGAAATGCTTTTCTATGCCTGATATTCTTTTTTTTAATTAATGTCTCTTCATAAAACTATTCAAAGTATTACCTGGGCTCAGCCCAGGAAAAAGCACATGTATCCACACCTGGTCACATGAGTTCGATCCCTAAAGTTCACATGTTGGAAGGTTACATCAACCTCTGAAAGTCATACTCTGACCTGCACATTTGTGCAGTGGAAATCACATAACTGTTCCTCTCCATGGATCAAATAAATGAACTTTAAAAAATACGTGGGATTGCATATTAACACATTTGAGTTAGTTTGTGTGAAGAGAAACCAGTGAAAATAATGAAAAATCTGAATGCTGCTATACATACCAACCATCCCAGCATGTTAGAGGTGGAAGCAGGATGATCAGGAGCTCAAGATCATTTTCATTAAGCAAATCAAAACATTCAGGTTCATTTTTGCATTGAAATAGGTGCCAGCAATAAATAAAAAAGTATAAAATTGTGTCTGTGCCACACACATGATACGCTCCACCATAACACCAAGATTACTTCAATAATAAGAAAATATCACAAGTGTTCTTTAACTGGGAGAACAGGGCATTGAGCTATCTCTACTTGATCAAATTTTTATCTTCACTTAAACTTGAACCTCACTGCTTGACAAAAGTGCCTTTCTTATTTTATGAAGACAATTCATCTCTAATATTCAAAAACCTCTAATATGTTTTCTCAGAAAAAGAAATCTTATGTGTCATCAATTATATAACAGGAGCAGTTATAAAATTTATATATAGAATTGGCTCAACCTTCTCCTTTCACTATATCCTGAAATCTTTTCCATTTTTCAGACCCTGAAAGGAGTGTTATGGGTCTCTGACACATCCTTTCAGGTCTGTGACCATAACTAGGATTAAGGTCCTTGCACTTTAATAGGCAGTATATGACAGGTATAAAACAATGGGGGTTTTCAACACTAGATACTTCCTTTAATGTTATCAGAGAAGAGGGTTGAGAGTTTCCTTGTCCACAGGAAAAGAAATCTTGCCATTGAATAGCAGCACTTTTTCCTCAATGTTAAACTCAAAGACCACTTACACAATAAATTTGAACCGTTTAAATAGCAGTGTTTTTTTATTTTGTAAGGTTTTTTAAATTTTTTATTATTATTTATTCAATTGTGAGTGTATGTGTGTGCACATGTGTGTGTGTGTGTGTGTGTGTGTGTGTGTGTGTGTATGAGTGGGTGTGTAGAACCACGGAAGAATTCGGGAACCACCATGGACGCCTCCACCTCGTTTACTCTGCCCCTGGATTCACAGGCTTCGCCCTACCAGGAACAGAAGCGCAGGCCACCCCCGCTTCCACCCGACGTCTATATCACCAATCCAGCCCCAATTTTGTAAGTTTTTTCAATTCAATATGTGTATCACTCTATGTGGCTTAGTACAACAATATATGTAAACATTTTCTTTCATGATTTCATTTGATTTTATCTTTTCTGTGAAACTAATTACACATTCTGATATCTGTCGCTGTTTCTCACTTGGGTTTGGGATATCCTAAGGAATTAAATTCATCAAGAAATTATAGGGGCTGGAGAGGTGGCTCAGGGGTTAAGCCTCTGCCTTGTAGGTGGAAGGTCCTGAGTTCAGATCCTAGACCCCACTTATAGATGCTGGGCGGAAGCGGGGGCAACCTGCGTTTCTGGTCCTGGCAGGGCGGAAGCTGTGAATCCCTGGGCAGAGTAAACAAGAGGAGTTGGAGGCGGTCCGTGGTGGTTCCTGAATTTGTCCGTGGTTCTACACACACATACATACACACACAATTGAATAAATAATAAATAATAAAAAAATTTAAAAAAGAAGAAATTGTCTATATTTCATGTTCCTTTACTAAAGGGGAACACAAAAAAGAGCTCTAGGCAATGCTACTGAGTCTTTACACACCTCATCAGAAGAGGAGGACCCAGAGGAAAGTTTGATATGCACAGTAAAGGATGCTCCAAGAATGAGGCGGGGGAGAGGGCACTGGGAGAGAGGGAGGGGGGGAAGAAAGGGGAAAAAGGGGGAGGGAGCAAGGAAATCCAGGGTGGAGGGAGGGAGGGAAATGGGGTATCTATCAAGTTTAGATGAGTGGAAAAAATAAAAAAGAAAAATTATCCATATTTCAAAGAATAAATATGTAATGACTTTATATATACATTTATGTGATGTAATTAAAAAGTAAATAAAAGTTGACAATTTAGCTACAAGGACAAAGTATTTTGTAAATATTGTTCTATGAACAACTAATCATTCAGTCACACATACATACACACATATATGGGAAAGTTTCTTGATACATTAGCAATTAATAATGCCAAATGTTTTCATAAAAATGCATGCTTACTTATTGAAAAACATTTAAAGATTTTATTAAAATTATATTTTTCACAGAGGCTATAGCATGTGTATTAGAAAAATTATGTTCCTTAAGCTAATTTAATCATGAAGTCCTTCCAAAATCATGTCACAAGTGCAATATTGCAAAAAATACCTTTTGAAAAATGAGTAACTTAAGAATCAAATTGATTAAAATATAACTTATAAAAGCTAAAATTCTGTTTCATAATTCTACAATTATGAACACAGTGGGAAAAATAACAGACAAATAATCCATTAGAACTACCCCTAATTAAAAAAATAAGAAGTGTATTTCTTGAACTTGCATCAATTGCCATTTGATTTCAAATGATCAGTCTCAAGAGTAAGATAAGTCTAAGTAATGTCAGGAAAAAGAAAGATAATGTTAACATAGAGTAATCAGATACAAATTTTATTCAATGAAAATATAAAAAAGCAAGTTTCAAAATGTGAAGAATGTGCTTGATATTCCACAGCTTGTATTTTTACATATTATAGAATATCCTGTTTATTCTTTGGAATATGATATAAATATATATCTCAAAACCCAGAGTTATGAACAACTAGTATCTTGTATATCATTTTGCATGTTTAGCTACATGTATATCAATATCTGACAAAATTCCTCTCCAGCACATTGTAACTTATATCTTCAATATAGGCTTCATTATTAATAAAATGCAAATGCTTCTGTGGCAGTATAGTAAAGAAGCATGAGTCAGGGTGTATTTTCATTTTATGTTTTAGAGACACTCATCCATCTTATGAGATTTTTAAATGGCCAATCATTTTTATGTATACTGTCACAATATTTTTCATCCAGGTAATTTATAACTTGCTTCACTTTTTAAATACCTTCTGAGCAGTTCATAAAATACTGGAAGAAAAAATCATTATTGTATTTCAATATGTATTAGACTGCCATTCATTGTTCCAGAAAAGGAATTATGTTCCTTCTTACTCTACATAAATTGCAGAGGCATTCATCTCAGCTCCTCAAGGCTATTAGGATATGTGAAAAATCTTCAAATGTAGTAGTGAAGTCTGTCAAATCATAAAGCAATCATTTAAAAAATATCTACTAATCACATAAAGGCACTAATAAGGTCAATAACTTTTACAATTTGATGTTTGGACTATACTATTTCAGGTTCTGTTAAACTAATTTATTATAAAAGTAATTTATTTTTCTTAGTAAAAAAAACCTCATTTATTATCAATGAAATTCACAAGAGCATTTGCATTCTTACCTGCAAGAGGACATGACTAGGTAGTGATGTGTTAGTCTATACTACCACAGCTGGAGGACACTAAACAACTTCCAGTCCATGGGGTTCCAATGCTAGTCCAAGACTATACATTAATGCTAATCTTTCACTCCCCACAACAGTGGTGAGACAACTCAATCCAACTACACACAAAATGTTTTGGGAAGGAGAATCTAAAATAGATGGTGAGATTATATGTATTTGACTCTATAAACTTGAGTAATAATGACTCTTAAACATACATGAAACTTTCATGAGTGACAGAGGCAAGGAGACACAGTTCTCCAAGGACAGCATGAGAGGTACGTGGACAGGCCAGCTGCTGGTCTTACTTTCTGTATGGAAAGTATCCCATTCATTGCTTCCTTGGCTGTATTTTTCATAGTGACTCCAATGTAGAAATTCAATTATAGCACAGTTTTACCATGAATCCTTGGTGACATACTAATGATTATTTATGTGGTATTCTTTTTATGATATTCTTTCTCTACCACTTTAGATCATCTTGGTTCTCTGACTTACAAAATATAAATATTTAATAAAAGCACTAGACACTCTGAGACCTTATTTGTATTTTGAGCATTTACTTCAGTTTCTGGATTTTTTAAAAATTTTTTTTATTCAATTGTGCGTGTGTATGTATGTGTGCACATGTGTGTATGTATGTATGTGTGTGTAGAACCACGGACGAATTCGGGAACCACCATGGATGCCTCCACCTCCTCCTTGTTTACTCTGCCCAGGGATTCACAGGCTCCGCCCTACCAGTACCGGAAACGCAGGCCGCCCCCGCTTCCACCCAGCGTCTATATGTGGGTCCTAGGATCCGAACTCAGGCCCTCCACCTGCAAGGCAGAGGCTTAACCCCTGAGCCACCTCTCCAGCCCAGTTTTTGGATTTTCTGACTCACTTAAGATGTGTGATTTTGATCAAAAAACTAAATGCCACAGGATATTCTACAGGGTACATAACATGACATTGGAAAACTGAGTCATGGAATATTTAATGAAGTTTTCTCATGAATAAAGTTTTCTCATGAAACATTTTTTGACAAGATGGAAGTACATATAGGTAATTTAATTTATGAGGTAAAAACATTATTAAATTGAGAGAAATATTAATAATGAAAGACATTGAGACACAGAGAGACTTCAGTGGACTCTCATACATAAGGACACTGGACAGGAATTATTGAACTTGAAGAAAGGTGAATAGATGAAAATTGAGTAGAATTGATTTGTTAATAAATATGAACACTGTACAGTATGTGAATATTAGAAAATAAAGAGAAAAAAGTGGAAGAAATATTTTTTAAATTATATTAAAATAATATCAAACTAGAAAAGAAGGCAGTATCAGAGAGAAAGTAAGTCTACAAAACAATTAAAGAAAATTAGGGATGAGAATTGTATACACCTGTATACCCAATACCTGAGACAGAGACTTGGAAGTTCAAGGTCTTTAGCTACATAGCCAGTTTAAAGTTAACCTGGTCTATATGAAGTCATGTGTCAATATTGAAAAAAACTTTTAAAGTTTAAACAGGCATCACCTTAAGTTATACTTACAAAGTTAAACATCATGAAAAAACATGCAATGGTGATGGAATAACTGTTTATGAAATAGTAATTCTAAGGAAAGAGAAAGACAGTTACAATTTATTTCTTCTTTCTTCAAAAATGTATTCCGGATTTATGAATAATCCAACATATTAACAATATTGTAAGAAATAAGATGCATTGATATTGATTCAGAAAGATTCTTCAATTGGGCTGGAGAGGTGGCTCAGGGGTTAAGCCTCTACCTTGCAGGCGGAAGGTCCTGAGTTCGTGATCCCAGATCCCACATATAGACGCCAGGCAGAAGTGGGGCGGCCTGCGCTTCTGGTCCTGGTAGGGCGGAGCCTGTGAATCCCGGGGCTGAAGGAGGTGGAGGCGTCCATGGTGGTTCGTGAATTCGTCCGTGGTTCTACACACACACACACACACACACACACACACACACACAGACACACACGCATGCACATACACACGCACATGCACACAGTTGAATAAATAATAAAAATAAAAATTAAAAAATTAAAAAAAGATTCTTCAACATGTACATATAATTATATATCACTGAAATCATCTGTATTTTCCTATTTCTTATGTATTTATAGCGGTGTTTAATTATTTCACTGTCTTCTTTCCCCTAAATTCTAAGTTTCTTAAAAGATTATTTTTCCATTCTCATACATGCCATTTTAAACTTAATTTAAACTTAATTTAGGCGCTTCATAATTTTTCACTTGCGAGTAATGACAAAGAAAATAAAAGTATTTCAAAACAATTAATTCATTATAATTTTACTCTATCCTCTGGTTTTAAATTTTTTACCTTACATAAGGTTTAGGAATTCAGAATAATCTCTGATTTCCAATTGAAAAAACCTAAGTTACAGAATTGTAAAACAGCTTACCCACAGCAGGCTATTCATACTACACATGCATACTACATATGAATACTACATATTCATAATCTCTATTTAGCTGCCTAGGCACAGAATATCCATTCCCAGTGCCACTACACTGCCCTGTGTGACCCTCTTTACCTACAGAAACTTGAAATTCTCAACTTTATATGATTGTAATTGAAGACATGTCACTTTTCCTGTGTATATAAGGAAAGAGAAAATCTTTGGGAAACACTTTAACCAAGTTGTACATTATATTAGCTTAATTGGCTGTGTTTTAGAAGGCACAGCAGCATTATTTTTGTTTGGGAAAACAAGTGCATATCACTAATGTGCTAAATAAAATATTTATGGAGGTTTATTAAACTGTCTTATTTAATTGTCTTCACCGAGCTGACTGATTTTCTGTCTGGCAAATCACAGACTAAATTGTTTTTATTTTTAGTAACTTTTAAGTAAAACTTTGTAATGAATGAAATTTGGCAAAGAGTATGAATAAATAGGCATATGCATCTCCATGTATTTCTAGCTCATTGATAGACTTATGAGTTGTAAATTCAGCCTTGAATGTAAGGTTAAAACACAGTTTTCAAAAGCATGATTTTTAATTTTTTCTTTATTCTGTTAGAATTTTATTATGAATATAGTGAATTTATTGTATTTCAAAACTCAATCCCTATTATACCCCCCTTCCTTTTCCCATTACTGCCCTTTTTCTTCCCTACCAGTCTCCCTCCTATTTTTGTATCCTTTCACACTTATATTCATGTGGCCCACTGAGTTTCATCTGGACTGCCTTTCTTTCATGACATGTGTCTGAGCACTTCCTAGAATATGAATTAAATATCAGTAAGTACAATTTTAAGAAAGAATACCTTCCCCCATTCAGTATTAAATCACAACAGTTTCTTTTTTTATTTTTCTGCTCATACAAACATAAGTACCTCTGTCCCCTCCCTCCCTCCACCCCTCCCTGGACCTCCCTGCTCCCTTCCCCTTTTACCCTTCCTTTCCCCCTCCCTCCCTTTCTCCCACTGACCCCCCCATCTCTGAAGCATCCTTTAATGTGTATATCAAACTTTCCTTTGGGTCCTCCTCTCTGATGAGGTGTAAGGACTCAGTGACATTTCCTAGAACTCTTTCTTGTGTTCCCCTTAAGTATAGGAACACTTTTGTGACTGTTGATATAGAGTCTCTGATGTTCTGAGTTATGGTTTGTTGATTTTTTTTTCAGTTTTACTGCTCCTGCAATGCCCTTGGCTCCATCCTGATGGGTATTGGATGTCACCCCCTAGTCAAGATAAAAAGCTGTTTCAATAGAGTCTTATTATAAGGATAGATTCAAAAGTAGATGGAATAAGAGTAGGAGACTGCTGTGGGGGGGTGGGTAAGTCTCCTATTGCAAAATGGTTACTTTCAGTCTGCCAGACTGTATGCCCTCCCTTTCTGGTAAGATCATACCCCATCAGTTGTAAGTAACCAGGAAGGACAGTCTGTGAGCTTAACCAGATGTCTCATTTCTTACTTCCAGTCCTTGATGGTGGCCTATTATCTCTGCTGTAGGATGATCCCCTCTCTCCTTGTTTCTGGCTGAGCCCTCCTTCCCCTTCTCTCCTGTTTATAATCTTTGCAATTACTGTAGGTATTACAGAGATTTATCTTTCAGTGTGTCTCTAAGTGGGTTTGGTACTAATATCCACCTATTAGGGAATACATATGGAGCTTAATTTTCTGTGTCTGGGATACTTCACTCGATATAATTGTTTCTAATACCATCCATTACCCACCAAATTGCATTAATTCATCATTTTTGATGGCTGAGTATTATTCCATTGCATAAATGTACCGCATTTTCCTTATCCACTCGTCAACTGTTGGACATTTGGGCTGATTCCATGACTTTGCTATTGTAAACAGTGCTGCTATGAACATGGTCATGCTTGTGCTATCGAGGTGAATTTTTGCTGTATGAGGGGTTATTCCCAAAAGTGGAACAGCTGGGTCATATGGCATTTCAATATGTAACTTCTTTAAGAATTGCCAGACGGCTGGCCAGAGTTGTTGTATGAGCCTGCATTCCCACCAGCAATGTAGGAGAGTTCCCCTCTCTCCACATCCTCTCTAGCATCTGGTGTTGTTTGTATTGTGGTTTTTTGCCATCCTGACCGGAGTGAGATGATATCTCAGGGAGGTTTTGATTTGCATTTCCCTGATGGCTAAAGATGTGGAGCATTTCTTAATATATTTGTTAGACAATTTACTTTTGTCCTTGGTAAAGTTTCTTTTGAGTTCCAAGGCCCATATTTTAATTGGGCAATTTGTTTCTTTGGAGTTTCATTTTCTAAGTTCTTTGTGCAGTCTGGATAATAAAGCTCTATCAGATATATGGTTGGTGAAGATTTTCTCCCATTCTGTGGGTTGCCTGTGTGCTCAAGTTACAATCTCTTTATCTGAAGAGAAGCTTTTTAATTTCATAAGATCCCATCTATTGAGTGTTGGTTGTATTGACTGTGCTATTGGATTTCCGATTAGGAACTGTTGGCCTAGTCCAATTAGCTCCAGGGAGTTCCCTACCCTTTCAACTAAGGCTTTTATAGTCTCTGACCTTATATTGAGGTCCTTGATACATTTGGAAATAAATCTTGTACATGGTGACAAGTATGTTTCCAGTTTTAATCTTCTGCATGTGGAGATCCGGTTTTGCCGGCACCATTTGTTGAAGATGCTATTCTTTTTCCATTGGATTTTCGGAGCCCCTTTGTCAATGATCAAATGGCTGTAATTGTGTGGACTTATATCTGGGTCTTCAACCCTTATCCATTGATCTGTGTGTCTATTTTGGAGCCAGTACCAGGTTGTTTTTATAACTACGGATTTGTAGTATAGACTAAGGTTTGGTATGGTGATACCTCCAGCAGTGTTTTTGTTAGTCAGGATTGTTTTTGCTATCCTGGGTCTTTTGTGACTCCATATGAACTTTGAGTTTATTTGGTCAACTTCCTTAAAGAATTGCTTTGGGATTTTAATTGGTATAACATTGAATCTGTATATTGCCTTTGATAGGATGGTCATTTTTATGATATTGATTCTGCCAATCCAGGAACATGGGAGGTCTTTCCACCTTCTAGTGTCTTCTATAATTTCTTTCTTTAGGGTTTTAAAGTTTTCATTGTAAAGGTCTCTTATTTCCTTGGTTAAGTTTATACCAAGGTATTTCATTTTTTTAGGGGCTATAGTAAATGGAATTGCTTCTCTCAGGGGTTTTTCACTTATTTCGTTCTGTGCATATAGGAAGGCCACTGATTTTTGTATGTTTACTTTGTATCCTGCTACCCTTCTGAACTCCTGTATTAGTTCCAGGAACTTCCTGGTGGAGTTTTTGAAATCACTTAGGTATATAAATCATGTGATCAGCAAATAGAGATAACTTGACTTATTCCTTGCTGATTTGAATCCCTTTTATGTCCCTTTCTTGTCTTATGGCTTCAGCTAAGACTTCAAGTACAATATTGAAGAGAAGTGGTGAACGTGAACAGTCTTGTCTAGTTCCTGATTGAAGTGGGAATGCTTCGAGTTTTATACCATTGAGTATAATCCTTGCTGTGGGCTTGTTGTATATAGCTTTTATTATATTGATAAAGGTTCCTTCCATTCCAACCTTCTCTAGGATTTTGATCATAAAGGGCTGTTGGATCTTGTCAAAAGCTTTTTCTGCATCTATCGAGACTATCAAGTGGTCTTGGACTTTAGACGATTTATTGATTTGTGTGTGTTGAACCACCTTGGGTGCCTGAGATAAAGTCTACTTGATCCCCGTGAATGATCTTTTTGATATATTTTTTAATCTAATTTGCTAAGACTTTTTTGAAAATCTTTGCATCTGTGTTCATCCAAAAGATTGACCTGTGGTTTTTTTTTTAAGTGTATCTTTATTAGGTTTTGGGATTAATACGATATTAACTTTGTAGAAAGAATCTGGTAGTGTTCCTTCCTTTGCTATTTGATGAAACAGTTTAAGGAGTATTGGTGTTATTAGCTCCTTAAATGTCTGGTAGAACTCTATGCTGAATCCATCTGGCCCAGGACATTTCTTAGTGGGAAGATTCTAGATTACTTCATCGATTTCCTCATATGTTATAGGAGTATTTAAATAACTCACAACTTCCTGATTCAATTTCAGTAAGTTGTGCTTACTTAGGAATTCATCCATTTCTTTTGCGATGTCAAATTTCACAACGTATAAGTTTTTGAAATATGATGTTATAATACTCTGAATTTCTTGGGTATCCATAGTGATAACTCCATTTTCATTTCTAATTTTGTTAATTTGTGTTTTTTCTCTCCTGCTTTTGGTTAATTTAGCTAGGGGTGTATTGATCTTATTGATTTTTTCAAAGAACCAGCTTTTTGACTGGCTGATTCTCTGTATTGTTTTTCTAACCTAAATTTCAGATATTTCTCCCCTTTTTTTGCTAATCTCTCTTCTACTGCTTTTGGGATCAGATTGCTTTAGTGTCTCTAAAGCTTTAAAATGCATTGTTAAGTTATTTATTTTTGATGTTTCCATTTTTTTAATGTAGGCATTAAGAGCTATGAACTTAACTTTTAGGACAGTTTTCATTGTGTCCCAAAGATTTTGATAAGTTGCATTTTCATTATCATTCACTTTTAGGAAATCTCGAATTTCTTTTTTAATTTCTTCCTGAATCCAATTCTCATTCACCATCATAGTGTTAACTTTCCAGGAGTTAGTGTATTTTCTGGTGTTTATTGTGTTGTGGATGTCAAGCTTTAGTCTATGGTGTTCTAATAGGGTATAAGCTAGAATTTCAACTTTCCTGTATATGTGGAGATTTGTTTTGTGGCCCAATATGTGATCTATTTTGGAGGAAGTTCCATGTGCTGCTGAGAAAAATGTGCATTCTTTGGTGCATGGATGAAAAGTTTGATAGAGATCTGTAAGGTCCATTTCTCTAAGGGTTTGGTTGAGTTCCAACGTGTCTCTGATAAGCTTTTAGCTTGTTGATCTATCCCATGTTGAGAGGGCAGTGTTGAAATCCCTAAGAATTATTGTTTGGGTGTTGATTTCTCACTTTAGATGCTGTAAGGTTTGCTTAATGAATGTGGAGGGGCCTGTATTAGGTGCATATATGTTTAGTATTGTGAAATCTTCCTGGTAAATTGTACCTGTGACTAAAATGTAGTATACATCTGTGTCTCTTATGATTTTTTTTGGTTTGAAGTCCACTTTGTCCGAAAGCAGGGGTAGCCATTATGCTTTCGCACAACATTTTTTTTATTATTATTATTTATTCAACTGTGTGCATATGCGTGTGTGTGTGTGTGTGTGTGTGTGTGTGTGTGTGTGTGTAGAACCACGGACGAATTCGCTAACCACCATGGACGCCTCCACCTCCTTCTGCCAACAGTTTCTTAAAGAGGTGTGGGGCCCCCTGAGGTCATTGACCTTCCACTCTGAAATGTCGATAGGACAAATCTCAAGCAGGTCTTGTGGAAGTACACATAACTCCACTGACTTCAGTAGGACAACTTCTCTTTATGTTCAGATAATGCTTTGCCTATATCCTGCCCCTCTTTAGGCTTTTTGGTGGGGGGATGGTGTATTACATCCTTTCTTTTAGATTGAGCAGTCCACTATCCTGCATTTTCTGCATTTTGGCCAGTTATGATTTTTTGTAGCAAATCCCTTTCATTGAAAAAATATAATACTAGGTTAAGTCTGAGTTCTCTTACCTTCTGTAAGCATAATAGAAAATGTTTATAATGAAATTTTAGATAGTGTCTTTATTGCAAAATCTTAACAGATTTAACCTCCCTCCTAGGTCCTACATCCTCCTGTTTCGTAAGTTATTGTCCTAGTTTATGGTATCTAGGAAGTGATCCTTGTTAAAAATGTGGGCATATATCCAATCAGAAAGCTGTTGGTTGCCCCTTTGTCATTCCTGTTGCTAGTGCACTGATGGTAATCTGTGATACTATGAAAGGTGTCCAGCAAGAAAGAACTATCCATACCAGTTCCAGCTGGTTTTTATTTTATATTACTTTATTTGTATCCTGTGATGAATTTGCTTTGTTTTGTTAAATGTCTTTCACCAGATTTGTACAGTTTTTAATGAAAAGATTTCTAGTTTAATTTATTATGTCTGTGTTGTTATTTTTACGCAGTTATGTTTAAGCTTACTATTTTTTTAGGGGGCAAGATATATGGCTGTAGGTATGAAGAAATGCCACTTTTTTAGTATGTTAACTGAAATTCTGGCAAGTAATGGAATACTTTCATTTTATGTGCATGTGTATGCATATGAAGTATATACTTATGTGTATTTGTATACTTGTTCAAATGTGTGATTGTAAGTATTCATACCACATGTGAAGGTCAGTGAACAAACCAGTGTATGAAACTTCACTGTCCAATTTATTTGAAATAAGGTCTCTTGATATTTGCAGCTCCTTATAAAAGACTAAATAGCATGAAAGCCATTTAGTTTTTCCATTTTGTTTTTCCCTGCTACATATGGTGCCAAAGAGTTGCTGGAATTAGATATGCATACTATCATGTTCAACACTATGTGTTTTTATTCCAAGACAAATGTTTGCACTGCAAGAACTTAATCCACTGAACCGTCTGCCTAAAAGTAATTTATAAAATTTTTAATATCTTCATAATATGTGGGAAATATTCAATTTTTGCATATGTTTAATGTTTATTCAAAATGGTCATTTCCTAAAAATAGTATTCTGTTATTTTGTATAAACAATTACTAAAACAGTGATCTCTTCATAATTGTTTATTGTACCTTCTGTTTCTATATTTTCTTTCTATTTGTTAGAGGAAATCTTATCAAATTATTAGTTTTCAGAGTGGTTGTGTAAGTCTGCATTCCCACCAACAATGTATGAGAGTTCCCTTCTCTCCACATGCTCTCCAGCATTTGGTGTTGTTTGTATTGTGGATTTTTGCCATCCTAACCAGTGTGAGATGATATCTCAGGGAAGTTTTGATTTGCATTTCCCTGATGGCTAGTAGGGATGTGGAGGACATTTTTAAGATATTTGTTAGACATTTCAATTTCATCCCTGGAAGAGTTTCTTTTGAATTCTGGGGCCCATTTTAAATTGGATCATTTATCTCCTTGGTGTTTAGTTTTTAAGTTCTTTGTGCACTCTAGATAATAGAGCTCTATCAGATATGTGGTTAGTGAAGATTTTTCCCATTCTGTGGGTTGCCTTTTGGCTCAGTTTACAATCTCCTTATCTGAATAGAAACTTTTTGGTTTGATCCCACCAATCAGGGAGGGTATAGGGACTGGCAGATAGATGGTAACCATCCAGCAAATGGGACACTGACTCCCCCCAAGACACCACTGTATACTACTCCTATAATTCCATCTACCTTTGAGTCTCCTCTTATATTAAGATCTTAAGTTTAAATAGTCTTTCATCTTTGGTTAGGAGATGATCTTCAAAACAAACCAGGATGCAGCCAATGGTGGTATAGGAAGAGCAAAACTGAAAGCAACAACAAACTATAATTCAGAACACCAAAGACCCTACATTAATCACCTGGAACAAAACCAGTCAAATCTCTCCCCATTCTAAAGCTCAGGAAACCTTGAGGAAGGCAAGATTATAAGAGCCTAAAGATGGTGAGGAGCCAGCCTAATCTCTCCCCATCCCAAAGCTCTGGGAAATTTGTGGAAGAGGAGCAGTAAGATTTTAAGAGTCTAAAGATGGGGAGAAGCAATGATATGTAAGATACTTCACACAACTTAGGGCCAAAGTAATCATAACAGGACTTTGCATGACCTGTGCAATGACCAACATATCATTGACCCCCCAAAGTTTAGCATGGATCACAGGCACTAGGATCCTTAGAGGCAAGGGATTAAAGCCACAATAGTGTACCTATACTAGAGGGGAACACAAGAAAGAGCTGTAGACAATGCTACTGAGTCCTTACACCTCATCAGAGAGGAGGACCCAGAAGGAAATTTAGCATGCACACTAAAAGATGATCCAGGAATGGGGATAGGGGGCACTGGGATAAAGGGAGGGAGGCGGGAAAGGAAGGGGAAAAGGGGGAGGGAGCAAGGGGATCCAGGGAGGAGTGGAGGGAGGAAGGGGAATGGGGTATCTATCAGTTTGTATGCATGGGGAAAAAAAAGATGGTGAGGACCAATGATATGCAAGATACTCCAAACAGTTAGGGCTGAAGCAGCCAGAATTGGATTTTGCCTGATCTTCACAATGGCTGACATGTCAGAAAACCCTCAAAGTCTAGCATGGATCACAGAAGAGAAAGCTTCAGGCAGCTTTAGGAATAAACAACCATGGCAACTAATATTTTTTTCCACAATGAATATTTTTTTTGGTTCCCATACTAAAGGGGAGCCCAAGAAGGGGCTCCAGGCTATGCCATTGAGTCTGGAACCCTTACTAGAGTGGAGGACTCAGAGGGAGGTTTGGGATTCACACAAAAGAATGCTCCAGGGGATGGGAGGGAGGAAGGTGGAAGCATTGGGAGAGAGAAGGGAAGAAGGGGGTAAAGGGAAAGGGGAAAGGAGGAGAGTGCAAGGGGAGACCACTGGGGAGGGGAGGAGGGAGGGAGAAGATGGGGTACCTTACATGATTAGGAAAAAATGTGGAAAAAAATATTAGTTGCCATGGTTGTTTATTCCTATAAGTACTTTTAATATCTCTTCTTGAAAGTAGAAGGTTAATTCTATAGTCCAATTTATAGTTATTGAGTTACTTGTAAAAATATAAAGGACAGAAATGGAATTTAGCCACTGTGTAGTGAAGAAACATGACAGACACTATGGTATTTAAATTACTAGCATATAATCAATGGTCACCTGGGACCATACATAACTGTCATCCATCTATCTATGTATATGTCCT
The DNA here is from genome assembly GCA_023101885.1 of Typhlomys cinereus. NCBI lineage: Eukaryota > Metazoa > Chordata > Mammalia > Rodentia > Platacanthomyidae > Typhlomys > Typhlomys cinereus. Next base: position 11,958,676 of record JALPQD010000020.1, read on the forward strand.
TTTTAATAATTTCTCCAGCTTTATAATTTTCTTACATATTTATTAGATGGGAAGTGAAAATTGAAAGACACTCACCAACATATCTGTTTGAAATACTTGAAAAGTCTTAGAAATATAAAAAATGGAATGCTGAAAGCTCTTCACTGAATGCAAGAGTAATTACAATAAAGTAGTTTATACGAAAAAATAGTACCAGAAAAGTAAAGAAACCAGAAAAGATATGTAGTTAAAAGTATTCAATGTTACTAATTTCTTTACTTAGATAACCTGACGATGACACTGTTAATAAAAATAGAACATAAAATTTATAAATCTTTGTTAAATCTGAAATGTATGAAGTACTGAAAATAAGTAATTTTCATACACAACAATCTCTATATAAATAAATGAATCATTTCCTCAAGTATCTTAGAAATTTAAATGTTTAATATAATAGAATGTCTTATGAAATATGGAAAATTAAATACAAAATTCAAGAAATGATTTTGAAAATAATAGATTAAATAAAAAGATGATATAGGCAATACACTGGATGTATAAATATGCATATTGATACAATCACATAATTTTTATATTTATAAATATTTATATTTATAAAATTGTATATTTATAAAATTTTTAAATTATCATGAAAAGATATGATTTTATTTGTTTTGCTCTTCATACACTGATGTCTTCATTGTCTAGCTCCTTCACTCATGTTCTGCCATCACACTATTTCCGATCTGACCTATGTGTTTCTTGATACTCCAGGAATAATCCTCACTTTCCCTTACTAAACTCATTTTGCTATTGTAGTTTGATATAAATCTAATTTTTTAAGCCATACGTGGTGGTGTAACATCTGTAACCACAGGAAGAGGAAAGCTGAGGTAGGTAGAGGGCAGATGCTCAGGCAGCTTGGGCTTCTGGAATAAATCTGCTTCTAATGAATATGGAAGGCTGGACAGATTGTTCAGCTGGTAGTCACTGGCTGCAAAAGCTTCATGATCTGATTTAAGCTCTGGGGCCCATATAAAGACAAAAGGAGGGAACCAACTTCACCAAGTTTTTCCCTGACCTCCACATACATTCTGTGACCTGCATACTCAAATATGTATGCCATAAATACATACACAAATGAAACTATAATAGTAGGTACAAGAGAAATGACAATCCATGTTTCTGACATTTGACTGGATCAAAATTAATAAAATTTTATAAACCTTCTAATTCCTTATTGTAATAATTGACAGAATGGAAATTTTTGATAGTATAACTCATCTGAATTAATTTGTGGTGGTTACTGTAACAGAAATATCACACTACATAATGTGATGTAAATTTTTGTTCTAGAATTTGGAATCCAAGTTAACACAGGTGAGAAAACTTCATATTAACCATCATTATTTTATCAGATTTGGTATTTCCTGAAGCTCTTTGCTCTGAGTGAATTTTTACTGCCCTTTCCCTGCACATGCATGTCTCCAATATCTCTTTATGCATACAGGTTTCCTATCTTAAAATAACACAAGTAGTATTTGATTAGGACTCCAAGCAAACAGTCTCAGTCCAGCTTGATTTCTTCTTTGAACATCCATTGGCTAATAGGGTTAAATTCTGAGGAAATGGAATCTAAGCATCTGCATGTAAATTTTAAGAGAAATGATTCAGTACTGAATATATATTTTTCCATCAGACTTGTTTTCATAAGTGTATGATGCCTGACATGTCCATACCTATATGTAGCTGTTAAATGAGTGAATACTTTGATTTTCAATAAATGATTATGTGTGTACATAAACTGTGACTTTACTTTTATTTAAAATCTAATTGAATGAACTGTGTGAACCTAAGAGCAATGGAATAAACTAATATTAAAAGACATATTTATAGTACAAAATATAAAGACATTTTTAAATTGGCTATAACAGTACTCACTAAAGTATCAGTTTTCTCTTTCATTTCCCATTTTGTATACTTAAGTATTTTAAAAATAAACATTTGATATTACCTAAATTAAATTCTTTTCATTTTAATTGTGTATAGAAGCATATGCCCATAATATATATGTTTATATGTGCTTGTGTTATGTGCTTGTGTGCTGTGTGGGAACATATTTGATTGCATGTGTACATGAGGTTGATATTGTGATTCTTCCTTGGTCACACTCTTCTATCTTATTCTATGTTTGAAAGATCTCTAGTCAAATACAGTGTTTCCTGGGATTATTATGATACATAAATATGCTCTGAGAATTCTGAGACTATGCGTTCTGAGGCTAGAATAAGGCAAGTGACCAAAACAAATTACGATTTTATATGAGATCTGGGATCCTGAACCATCTACTGAACAACTTGTTCTTGCCACTTAGCTTTTAGAAATATATTCCTTTAGAGACTTAAGGTTATATTCTTTATGAGCTATCTCTTTGTCAGAAAAAAATCATTTTCCTAACAGAAATAATCATACATCTCTTATATAAAAATCAACTACTTTGCTTTGCTTTTTAAAAGCAAGAGGGAGAATTAAAATTCTATTTATATGAGACATGTATTCTAAATAATGCCAACAAGTTAAGAAACCCTTGACTTTTATGAAGTATTCATATGTTCATGAGTTTTAGCAACTTTTATTAAAATGATAATCTGAGAAAATAAATTATAAGTGAATATTAAATGCATGTACATAGTCAACCTAATATTTCCTTGCTTTACAATAACACGTCTAACTGATGTATCCACTGTGTTCACTGTGTATGGATTTGCTATTTTCTTTTGTTCTGTGTCTATAAAGACCACAAAACTGAAACCATGTTTGAGGATGGTATTTGTGGAATCCTTAGTCTATGCTCCTGGGCCATGTTTATTCATGTTTGAATTCAGAATAAATAATCTCATTCTCTTTGAAGCGAGAGCTGCATTTTTGATGACAATTATAAATATTAGATATTTAAGGCTTAGATGTCATGTTTTTCATGATGAAGAAATGAGTTTTTCTTAGCTACTGAATGATTTTCAGATATGTTTGAGTCCTTTGAGAATTGTTTGAATCTTTGCAAAACGGATCTGAAGCAGAGGGAAATCTAGGGAGGTGTCAGCCTTACTCTGAATGGCTCCCTCTAAGGGATTTTGTAGACTCTTGTTCTCCACTCTTAGGACTCTCCATTGTGACATTAGTGAACAGTGGAAATCATGTCAACTAGTGTGAATAAGAATTTAAATATTTCAGATTTTCAACAATATTTTTTATTATGTTTACATATTTTTTCCAATCAAACAAACTTAATAGGTACCCTGTCCCTTCCCTCCTTTCACCCCTCCCCAGTTCCTCTTGCACCACTGATGTGACATGATACACCAGTCACAAAAGTATTAAACAGAATGACATTCATATTATGCTTTTAGTAAAATGAAAAACTCACATATTGTTAGTATAATTGAAACTTGGATAGAGTCAAACTATATATTTAGCTTATCTTTCTAAGATAAGCTTTGAATATATGACCTGGCTTTCCATTATATTTAAAGCAAAATATCAATTGAGGAAAATGAAGTGAAGGAACTCTTAATGAACAATTGTTAATGAGCCAGAGTTTTTAGTTGTTAAAAATTCCCACTTTATCGATTTTTAAAAAAAATGACAAAGAGTATTATGCAAACAACTCCAAGGATATGGCTGAATAATTACTCCATAAAGATATTATCTGTTGGGCCCGCCCAGGATTTGCCCAAGGCATGGCCGAGCACACGAGACTAAAGATGGTGCTGAGGGCTAGTGTCTTGGGCATAACCTGATCACATTACAGAGAACCCTAATTGGCTTTTAGGTACTGACCTGCCCTCTGTGCTGAGTGGCATTGAACTTGACCATTAGCACCTGAAGGTTGCCTTGACCTTTTGACACAATTGGATGCCCGTTTCACTCTCTGTGGTCCTTTGTCTATATAAGTCCTTTGTTACTCCCCAATAAACCGAGATTTGCCTCAGAAAAACTCCCTGTCCCATTGCTGAGTCTCTAGGAAACTGAGGTGGAGGTGGGAACAGCTGACTTTGCCTTTCTTCGTCACTGCAGCAGGCTGTGCAGTCATGTGAATAAGTGTGTGAGTGGGCTAAAACACGCCACACCGTGGGTGAGTGGACACTGCAAACTGGCACCTAACATGGGGCAATTTCTGAGTTGGATGAAGCTAATTGGGGATCCTGAGGTGAGGCCTGCCTCTGAGTATGGGGAACACATTTTACAAGGTTACTGACCCAGTGCCATTAGCACTGACCTATGTATTAAAAAATAATGGTTTTGAAATCCCAGAGCCACACATTGCTGAGGTGTGGAAATTAGCCTGATGAGTTGGCTCCCTTTGCCTGAATGTCCAATATTTACTCATGGGACACGTGGAATAAGATAAAGAATCTAGCCAGAGAGCAAGAAAAATATTTGAAGATATTGCCTTTGGATTTTCATCCCATGGTGGCTGCACTCAAGAAAGCTTTCCCTCCCAACCCAATCCAGCACCTTCAGGTAGAACAGGTAGAGAGGGAGGTGCCAGGGCCACTCAGGACTCGATGTGAGGCTCCAGGGAGCTTGGGTCCAAGAAGCCATCCTGGGTGCCCCGCAGAGGAGGGGCCGCCATAGCTGTGGGGCAGGGACTCTGCCAACGAGCCAAGGCAGGGCAGGGAAAACTGTGAAACCACCGAGCCAGCCGGGCATGGTAGAGCCCCAAGGAGCTGGGGCAGAGTCAGGACGGGGAAGTAGCATGTGCTAAGGTGGAGGTTCATAAAAACAAGAAAGTGGCAAGCGCTGTTGGCAGCCACAGTGGCGAGGTAGCAAGCTCCGGGGCGGAGCCTTGTAAAAATATGGTAGCGTGGATGAGGTACAGCTGTACAGAAATATGGCAGCATGCAGCGTCAAGGCCACGTGGCAGTGCCAGCAGCAGCAGGCAGCGGGGAACCAGGCTGGGTTGGCCATTACGCATGAGCAGAGCAAAGTGCTTGTGGCAGAGCTGCCTGCTCTCCCAGCGTGGGAAAAAGTTTGCATGGGCAAACCAGCGTGGGAAAGTTGTTACTAGGAAAGAGAGTGCCTAGTGGTTCCCTTCATCAAGGGGAAAGAGGGTGGAAACAGTTCTCCCATGCACCTTCACAGAAACCTATCCCAAATTTGCAAGCAAACATGGTCCCTGGCAGGCTAGAGGGTGGAGCTCAGGGGGGGCTGATGTACAAAGTTACTTTAAAAGGTTTTGACTCATTTGGCTGTTTGAATTTCCTATAAAATATGTGTTTTATGTTTCATAATACAGTCGGGGCCACTTTGGTTTTTTTTGTGTGCTTATAATCACATTTTGGTTTTGACTTTGTTCATTATTTGGCACGCCCAATTTAAATGCATGTGCACACTTAAATATAGCCATCAAAAGGCCTGAGTACGTGCTAATTAAAATATCTTTTTATAAAGCTTCACAAAGAGATGGCATTGTGTTTTTACCTAGGAAAGTTTGCTTTCACATGTATAATGTTAACATATCTAACAGTCAAAAAGAAAAACTGTTTTCTGAGAAATTATGAGCTCCCTTCCTTGGGGAAAAATCTGTTTCCTAATTCCAAGTCTACTCCTATGTTCTGTTATAATCTTACAAATTTAATTCAAGTACAGTGATTTTTAAGACAGGGTCTACTGTTAATGCCTATATTAAAGAACTTTTCTTACAGGATATCTAATGTTAAAACAACAAGAAACCATCAAGAAAGATAAAAAAGGTATAAAAAATGTATGGTACTTGAATGTATAAAAGGTTTTAAATAAGGTTTATAGGATAAAAAATCTCACTTAAAAAATTAAAACGTACCGGAGGTTTGAGTTGGTTGCTTAAAAAGATGCTAAAATATGCTATAAAGGTTTATGGAATGTTGGGTTTATAAAAAGACTAAGAGATAGAGGGGCTGGAGAGGTGGCTCAGGGGTTAAGCCTCCGCCTTGCAGGCGGAAGGTCCTGAGTTCGGATCCCAGATCCCACGTATAGACGCCAGGCGGAAGCAGGGGCGGCCTGCGCTTCTGGTCCTGGTAGGGCGGAGCCTGTGAATCCTGGGGCAGAAGGAGGTGGAGGCGCCCATGGTGGTTCGCGAATTTGTCCGTGGTTCTACACATACACAGACATACACACACAGATGCGCACACGCACATACACACGCATATGCACACAGTTGAATAAATAATAATAATAAAAAAATTTAAAAAAGATTAAGAGATAGAAATGGTAGTTAAAGGAAAATGTTATGCATTGTGCTTCTTTTGTGCTATAGAGAAGACATTGAACCTCGGGGGTTGGAGATTAAGAATTAAGCTTCACATATTCAAATATATTTTAATTGCCTGTTTTGATTAAGCTGGATTTTGGTTACTCATAGAATCCCAACTTCTCAAGGACAGCAGGAAGTTTATCCATGGGTCACGAGTAAAAACTGGGAAGGTCTGAGGCCTCCTGAGCAGGGCTCTGCTCAGGAAAAGCAGGCCCTGCTCACCAGATGCCCCTTGGCTGTAATTTGAATCCTGGATTTCACAGTAATAGCAAATAAGCTTTTCCTGGGAGGGGAAAAAAAGGGCACCTTTAAAATATGGAAAAAATGTCTTAACTTCTGTGTGAATGTGTGAGTGAATGTAGGCCTGCTCCCCACAATGGAATCCCTTGAAGCCATGGGATTCGATTGGGCCAATTCTGTGTTTCCATGGTGATATCGTACAATCTAGAGTGGGTTCGAATTAATTCTAATCACTGGGTTTATATACTAATTGACAGAACTCTGATGAGCCATGTGTCCTTTCCCCGAGTCCAGGTCCACCAAACTGTAGCCAAAGGAGAGATTTCCCCTTCCTGTGTCCAGGGACTAGCAAAAAAAATACAAATGCTTAGTCCTACCAAACTTAAAGAGAGTCAACTTGTAGTATATTCTCAACATGCCTTGTTTACATCTTAGACAAGAGATAACCCCTTTTAAACTTATTTCTAGACCATTTTAAAAACTGAAATAGGACAAATGATCTAAGACTTAATGTGGAAAAAGAAAAGAGAAAGAGCCACAAAACAAAGAAATCAAAACTTGACATTTGCCTAAGGAGATAGGTAGAAAATTGCAAGCACCCCCAAGCAGACAACCCAGGACCCCTTCCGACAGGGGAGAGATAAAAAAGGTGCTTTAAATATGACCAGTCTGGGCGCTTTGAGACAGTTGCAAGCACAGGAAGTGTGGCCTGTGTCCCAAACATGGGAATTTCTACTGGAGGAAAGGTTGCTCCCTGAACCCCAGGGCCCAGGGGTCGAGCCCCCTGGTGGAGACCAATAAAATGGCTTGAAGCTCTTGGCTTCCCTCCGATGGGAAAAAACGAGTTTGCCTCTGATATCCAGCGAAAGAAGGCCCAAAATGCCAGGATTGAGCATCTCATGAGAACCTTGGGTTTAACATGCAAATGGGAACCCTCTTTGTTTCTAGACTAGGTAGCACAAGATTCCAGTGCTCAACTTCTTTCCTAAGCTTTTGTCAATCTTTGATTTTACTAGAATGTTAATGATCAGGAAAATGACAGGTTCATCAGTCACTCACAAAGTAACTACTGACATTTCTTATATGCTTAATGATGTTGCTTTTAGACATTCCCTTGTTTAATAAAACAAAATAGATGTTTCACATGTTTTTAAACAGGTTTTAAGATGTGATCATACAGATTCGCAGCTGCCAAAGAAATAAGGTCTTCAGTGTGTAGATTAATTCTTAGTTTTTCACCAAACTTTAAGACAGTGTTATTCCAGGTGAGGTAATAGATTTTCTTTACTAACTTTTGCCTGTACCCATAGGAAGATTACTGAGCTTGTTTGGTTTATCCCATGTGCCTTCCTAGTTACAACAGTTTAATCCTTGTATAGATCTTAAAAGCTTAACCTGCGTTTTGTCTCTGTTATAGGGACCTTAAAGTAATAGAGCCATATCCCAGCACTTGTTAGATGAGGATACCAGGCTACTCTCATTCTCAACATCCCATCTCATTAGGAAGCAGGCAGAATAATCGTCGACCCTTATCCCCTGAGCAGTCTGTATCCTCAAATAGGCTAGAGGTAAAATAGGCAGATTTAGAACAGCCATGCTGGAATGGGTCTCTCAAGGTCTTCAAAAGTCTTTAAAACTCCAAAAAAATGACATCCCCCTCTGCTAGATGACCCCATACCCAACTATATTAAAGGTCCAACTTTTAAAAACAAAAATGGGGAGTAAGCCCACACCAACAGCTAGGTTGGCATTATTTACCATCAATGTTTTAAATTTTAAATTTTCAAAAAAGGACAACTTAAAATGAGATCCCAAAGACACTGAGAAGCCTATCCACCTAACTTTCTGTCAGGAAACTATCCACAGTGTGCTCTGGGAAAATTTTAACTGTAATTGTTATAGGCCTGGTTTAACTCAAAATGACTTGATTGATACCTTGCCTAGACCAAGGTGGAGTCAATCCGGGTTTGACCTAACATCTAGTAAAAATTGTTCTTTTAATAACTATGTCACTTAAGTGTTTTCTCAGCACATCTCTCAGCAGTGCTCCATCTATGAGACCACGCTATAGACATCCATACCATGGCCTCCCCAGAAGCGTAATTCAAGCTCGGAGGCTTGTGAGGCCTTGGTCTAATGACAGACCAGGCAGGCCTGTATTGCCCGTGTGAGCCACATGTAACTTCCCCAAGCTACCTGCTGCCATGCCTGGTACTGATGCCAACCTGCCTGACTGAGAAGACCAACCGAGACAGGACAACAGTGAAAGCTCATGCTGAGACTGATGGGACATTTGGACGTATGTATCATTAATTGTATAATAATAGTCTCTACTAAAACTAAAAGGGGGAGATGTTGGGCCCACCCAGGATTTGCCCCAGGGCATGGCCAAGCACATGGGACTAAAGATGGTGCTGAGGGCTAGTGTCTTTGGCGTAACCTGATCACATTACAGTGAACCCTGATTGGCTTTTAGGTACTGACCTGCCCTCTGTGCTGAGTGGCATTGAACTTGACCATTAGCATCTGAAGGTTGCCTTGACCTTTTGACACAATTGGATGCCCGTTTCATGCTCTGTGGTCTTTTGTTTATGTAAGTCCTTTGTTACCCCCCAATAAACCGAGATTTGCCTCAGACAAACTCCCTGTCCCATTGCCGAGTCTCTGGGAAACTGAGGTGAAAGCGGGGACAGCTGACTTTGCCTTTCTTCGTCACGGCAGCAGGCTGTGCAGTCGTGTAAATGAGTGTGTGAGTGGGCTGAAACACGCCACGCCCTGGGTGAGTGAACACTGCATTATCCACATACTTAATTACCTCTCTGAACAGAAGCCATAAATAGGCATAGGAATTTTACGAAATACCTTCTGACTGGACAAAACAAATCAGAGGAAGATTAACCAAGAAGACTTTCATATATATTTTGTATAAGCTATATAACAATAGATTTATTTGGTGTGAACAGAATGAAACATTGTATAACTTGAGAGGTTACCAAGGTCACTGTTCACACCAGCAAAATGGTTTTTCCTACATCAAAGGCAGGAAGACTGGCATTGCTCTGAATATCTGAGCAGAACCATCACAAACCATTGCTACAGAGCATCAAATCAAGAATTACCATGATTTATTGAAATATTATAGAATTAGCTTTGTTACTTTCTTATCTCACTCCAGCCAAGCTGCCATTTCTATCTTCTTTCTAGCCCACTCTATTTGCAATGAAAACTTGTATCAGTTTAATCACTGCACTATAGAAACACATGATGTTTCTAGTCTCATAGGGTTACAGCTAACAAAAGAAATTTGCCCTAAATACATTATACCTCACTGTTAACCCATTCTAGCTTTAGGTGATATTTAGATGAAATTTTCTTATTGTACTACAATGACATCATGATTATGATGTTTGTGATGTGGCAAATTAAAAGAAATTTGTCTTTCTCAATCATTTGTGTAAACCTTGTCCAGTAATGTAAGTATGCTAATGATAAGGTATATAGTGAGGTAGGTAAGATTTAAATAGGTCATAGAAATAAGATTCTAAAACAAATTTAAGCTGATGTCTTTAGAAGAGGAAAGTGGGACAGGAATAAAGACAAGATTACATGAGGATACTACAAGAAGAGAGTTATGTATGACCTTCAGTTATCTTTAATGTAAGAATGAAATCTAATTAATGTCAGGACTCTGGAAATGATAATGTGGGTAAGAGTTCTTGCTATTTAAGAGTACTTACTGTTCAAGTATTATGGCCTGCATTCAATCCCACAAAAAGCCAATATGTGTAGGTATGACTGTAATCCATAGACTAAGAGTGTGATGAGTTGGGTACAGGAGAGTGACTAGGGATTGCAGGCTGCCACCTTATTTCCAGGTTTAGTGAGAGACTCTTTTTCCAGGCAATAGAGCAAAGAATGGTAGACTTAGACATCAACAGCCTCCTATGTCTTCAGTGATCATGAACAGAGGTGCATATCACACACTGTATACACACTAACTATATGCACATACATCAAACATACAAACACACACATGCACACACACACACACTTTTATACTAAATTTGAACATCACATGATGTAAGAACTTCATTCTGTAAGCTTTGCAAATGTCATAGTTAATATTTGCAATAATTTGTGAACAAATTATCATGTAGGCAATTACTCAAAATTTTCATATTGCATATTCCAGCTTAAAAAAGAACTACTCTTTAAACAGTTTTCTTAAAGTACTTATCCCAAATAAAAATTTAAAGTGCATTTTGATTAACCCAGAATAAAATATGACATCCCTGTTGACCATAGAGATCCCATGGTACTTAGAAACACAGATGTATTAACCCTGAAGGTCTGGCCTTCCTCCAAGCCAGTTAATTAAATTCTTCCTAACTTATATTCCCTACGTATTTCCAATTAGGAAAATTATTTCTCACTTTTCTTCAATATCACTACTGGGAACTAGCTCTGGCACAAATTCTGTTTCCCTTGGAATTTTGCTTCAACATGGTTTGTGTTTGGTTTGTGACATCTTCCTAAGTAAGGGTGTCATCTTCAAGTGCAGTGAAAGAACATGAACTTCTGGACTTCCACAAAATGTGGTTGCTTATGTTTTTAATTTCTTTATCATAAGTTATCACAAGAGAGGAAAAAAACCTTAATGACAAATTCCAGGATATTTTAATGCTGAAGGAGGAATTTCCTGACAAAAAGCAGATGTTTATGCTAATCAAAATGGAATGAGAAATTAACAAGTTTTTACTTTTTATTCTATTTCTCACTTCTAAACCTCTACAACTAGCTATGTGAGGCAAGAAATGGATGGATGAATTATACATCTAAACATCTTTTGACATGTCATAAAACTCTTATTCTGTAATGGAACTTAAATATTTCCTCATTATTTCACTCAAAACACTCTTGTTTTTCTCTAAGATGCTAAGATGAACTTAATAATAAAGTATATATTAAGGTTTTAAGGAGTACATTAGTGTTGACAAATCAATATAAAAAAGGATATAATGAACTGTACAGATGGCTTAGGGTTTGAAGTGTTTGCTGAGTTTAAATACTAGATGCCATTAAAATACACCAGGGAAAATGGGAAAGTTCTGCATTTCTAGTCCTGGTAAACCCTTACAGCAAAGCAATAGGAAGTTAAAGCAATAGAAATTTGGGTTCATTGCCTATGTCACCCTTGAAACTTCACAGTCACACATATCTATGTGTCTTCTTCTATACACACATTCACACATATGAACATATGCATAAAAATTTAAAATATATATCATAAATTAATTAAGACAAATTTATTGTTTGTTATTTAAAAATTTGATTTTTGTACTAGTAAAGAACTTTGCTTATTGAGACATTTCCCAAAAAGAAAAGTGATACTCCTCTGCTAGTAAAATGACCTTTAGTGAAAAATTATATAACAGCAAAGGATATAGACCCAAGCGTTGTCAAACACAACTAAATGAAATTCAAAAGTTTCTACACCAAGGGTCAACTCATGAGAATAAATGGACCACCTACAGTACAGAATATTTCACACAGAAATGCTATAATGATGAGACAGTGGTGAAATTATTTCTTAAATATAACATGAATGCATTTTCCTTTTGATTCCTGAGATTTCTCTCTGTGAAGAATAAAGAAGAGGTGTTCATATTAAAACTTACACTCTGTGTAGAGTTAAAAATAGTATTGTGGGTTAAAATAACAGAGCCTTTAACATTTACAAAGATGAATAAGAGGGGGCTGGAGAGGTGGCTCAGGGGTTAAGCCTCTGCCTTGCAGGCTAGAAGGTCCTGAGTTCGGATCGTAGACCCCACGTATAGACGCCAGGAGGAAGCGGGGGCGGCCTGCGTTTCTGGTCCTGGTAGGGCGGAGCCTGTGAATCCCAGGGCAGAGTAAACAAGGAGGAGGCGTCCATGGTGGTTCCTGAATTCGTCCGTGGTTCTACACACACATACACGCATACCTGCACACACACACATATACAGGCACACACACATACACGCGCATAATTGAATAAATAATAATAACAAAAAAATTTGAAAAAAAAGATGAATAAGAGAGATTATAGCTGAATTTGAGATAATCAAGTTAAAGGGATAAAGGAAGGAAAAAGTTCTAGCCAGTAACTTCAATGAAGCTGGTCTCTTCATCTCTAAGCCCCTGAGGACGTTTTCTTAGGCTCTATGTTTTGGTTTTTCAATATGTTCTTTCTTCTAATGCTGCTAATTATATCACTCAAAATTTTAAGTATGGATTCAACTAGCAAGAAGTTTCTACACTACGAGTAAGGAGGTAAATATAAGATAATCAAAAAGACCGCAGATGAATCTTGGTTAATGTAATATAGTTACTCTCTACCATGTTAAAGCAACAAGAAGGTAATATAAATGTGAGAACAAAGAGAGCCCAATAAAATTATTAGCACTTTGGATAACTTTAGGATCAGAGGATAGCAATGCTGGCCAAGTGACAACCTCTAGTAGTCAAAATCAATAATTATAAAGCACAGATCAGAGATAAACAGAATGAGGTTTCAAACACCAAATTGGTGGGCATCACATGAGTAATACATGATTGTCTCTAAGGTTGGACCAGAAGGGCCATGGATGGAGAATCTGGATCTTCCAATGACATGGCTCATAATAGCGTAGAAAAACAACCCTTCTTATAGTGCTTACTTCATTCTTTATTTAGTTTCTTTCATGAACCAATAAAATACTCCGGACAAGTAACTTCAATAATTCTTTCCTCTCTTACAAGCCTCATGGGAAGCATGAATACAGGAATATTTTTCTCAACTTCTCACTCTTCTGTCGTGTCTCTTTGGTTACTCTATTTGTATATTTACTCCACTGTCTGAAACTTTACTCTCAGAGCTGCTATCTCATGTCAGCCTTTTCTGTCCTCTAGTTGAATCCTACGTCCTTGTGTTATGAAAAATCAGTGCCCGAAAGTTCCAGTTGTAATTAAATTCTGAACTTAGCTGTTCTATACATCCTTTTTCACCTGTAACCACTTACTACTTCAGTAATATTAGAAAAGGAATGAAATCTGCACGATGTTATTATTATTATTTTAATGAATAGCTTATTAAATAGAACATGAACACATTTAACAAGTTAATGAAAAAACTGGATAATGGATAATACTAAACTAAATATGTACACTAATCTAATTATACTAAATTTCCTTTAAGATAATAAAAAATAACTTCTATGTTCATTAAAATTTTTCTTTAATTTCTATTTACATTCATATGGTCTGAAATCAATTATTGAATACAATAAACTAAATACAAGGTGAAAAGCTGTAAAGGTGTTAATCCTCAAAGAACTTAATTTACTTTAAGAGATGCAAAGCCAACTAGAGGTAGGGAAAACAGTTAAAAGAGCAAACACAAACAAATCTTTTAATCACAATTTTATTATTGACTCAACATTTTCTGTATACATGTGTATCAGCACATTTATTCTCTTATTTTAAACAGTTTTGAATGGAAAATGAAAATCTTTACTGCAACAATAAAAGGTACTAATGGAGAAATTACCAAAAAGTTTTGACCAAGAAAAATTTTAATCCAATGATTTCTATTCAGTGAATCTACAAAGCATTCAAAATATATTTTTAATTTCACAAAAATGAGATTTGAAACAACACACAATCTTCATAACATGTGTTTAATATAATGCTTATGATCCAATTTTCTAAGGAACAGAAAAATTATAAGCAAGATGATTTATAATCAATCTGTTAGGTATGTGACAAACTGGCAGAGTGAATATGTGTCTCTATGCTGGAAAAAGCAATCATTCAAACATTTTTAATCATGCTGATACCAAATATTAGCTATTACATTGAAAAAACCAATTACTTCTCTATTCTATTTCTCCAGGTTGCGTTTTTTTTATTTAACTTGTGTTGTGTAGTCATTTTTGCCAAATTGAAACATTCCATTCGGAAAGGAAGACTAATACTTAGGAAGGGGAAAAAATATTCTTAAAGAAGTCTGTCAAGATTAAAAGAGTTACAAGATCATACCATATGTATGTTTCTTCAAATACTATTCTTTTTATTGTGGTGTTAAGTTCACAGACGTTCTTTCCTGATCTCACCAGAAGGGGAGGGCATATAGTCTAGCAGATAAAAAGTAATCATTTTGCAAATGGGTGATGGACCCCTCCCTCAGTGAGGTTTTCCTACTCTTATTACATATACCTTGAATGTGCTATTACAACAAGTAACTCCAGTTTAACAGCTTTTGGTCTCTGGCCAGGGGTGACATACAGTGCCCAGACAGAATGGAGTGAGGGAATTGCAGAGCAGCAAAACTGCAAAGAAAATCACAAACCACAATCCAGAACTTCAGAGACTCTATAACAATCACATAGAACTAGGCCAGCCTAATCTCTCCCCATCCTGGAGCTCAGGGACATTTGCGGAAGAGGGGCGGTAAGATTGTAAGAGCAAAAAGGATGGGAGGAGCAACGATTTGCAAGATTCTCAACAATAGTTGGGGCCAAAGCAATCATAATGGGACTTTGCATGCCCTGCGCAATGTCCAGCGCACTGTTGCCCTCATAAAGTCTAGCATCTGTTAAGGGCACCGAGACCCCTGGAGGCAAGGATTGACAGCCATATAGTGATCTTATGCTTAAGGGGAACAGACGAAAGGGCTTATGGAAATGCCACTGGGTCCTTATATGTCATCGGAGAGGAGGACCAGTGGAGAGTTAGGCGTACACAATAAGGACTCTCTGGGAATTGGGGGGGCACTGGGGGAAGGGGAGGGGAGAGGGGGTTTGGGGAGGAGAGGGAACATTTTAATGTATAATTAATTTTTAATAAAAAAAAGAAAAAAAAGAGTTAAGAGCACTAATCTCATAATTATATGGTTCTTCTAATCAATTGAGATTTCACTGAGGAAAAGATCATTCAAGTGATGCTATCATACCATTGGTCAAAATGATAACCTGAATATCGAACAAATGGCTAGAACTAGTAAAACAAAATATTTTGATTTACATTATCCAATTACCCAACTATTTCCATCAGCTATTTTGAATTCCATTAATGCCTCCTATTAAACTGTTGATAGACTTTTTTTCAAGGTATCAACTTTCAATTCTCTTACTAGATTTACTTTGATTTAAAAGTAGGAAATACATGTACTTATTAAAGTGATTCAGATGTGAATGGCTCTTAAGATGTTCCCAATCCTGCTTGCATGTGCCTTTAAAGTGATAGCTCGAGTGCTGTCATCCCACACTGCAAGCCAGTCAAGTCACTTGACTTTTGGCAATGCATTATGATTTACCCTTGATTGTGATTTTTCTATTTTCTGCCTCAAAAGCCTGAAATACTGTTCCCCTTTATTTCTTTCACATATGTGTGATCAAATGAATACATAACCTTTGTCTTTTCTTAAATTTAAGCGATGGTAGCATAACTGATAAGTTTTATAGTTTCTTTTTGTTCTAAAACTTGATAATAGTTAAGCTATTTTCTATAGGATGTTATTCAAAATAAATGTTATTAGCTCTGTCTGATGATGGAACTGAAATTCAGTAATGAAGAATAAATTGATATAATTTCAATTACTACGTGAATTATTCATCACAATTAATCAACGATACAATAAATCTTATTTTTCACTCCATTCAAAACTCAGTCAAACACACACTATCTTTTTTTCTGTTTGACTGCTGAACAGTGTGTGTGTGTTGTGTGCATGCAAAAGAAATTAAAAATAAAAACCCTACATAATTATCTTGCTAGTTCTTCTGTCCACATGAAAGCATAAGTATATAAGTTCAAAGTCAAATTTCCATAGCATATGTCTTTACTGAATGAGAGAATAGGAGCACTGACATTTTAACATCATTATCAATCACCTGATAGTTAATAATTTATTTTTATATGTGGAATGATAAGTTGGAAGTCCAAGCTGTAGCCTTCATTTGTAAATTTGCATATTTTCATGGTAATAAAATCAAATAGATAAAAAAATTTAGAAGGATCACATCTATCTTTCTATCTACCTAATATGTATATATGTACATATATATTCAAAATTATTAATATAATTGTATCTGAAAGAAAAAATATGTTTCAGTGTAATGTATAAATATTTAAGCACATAAAATTAAAGCTAATGTTTTATTATATTGGGGACTATAAATTCATCTGAAAGAAAAGCAAAATATTTTTATCCTAAAGCTCACTAATTAGGAATTCCAACATTTTGGGGCTAAGGAGGCTCAGGAATCAATGATAGCAAGACCCAAGTAGGCCAAAAAACATATTGGAAACTTTACTTCTACTTGTATTTAGAGATAAAGGTCAACTTAGATTCGTATTTTTATGATGCTTCCATAATCTTTCTTAAAATTATTATTTTTCTGAATTTGACTCAGTAAGTCTATTTTTTCCATCTTGTAAGTGTGTTATTAGCAAGCAGTTATATCACTTTTTCAATTCTGGGCTCTAGAGAGTACAATAATTTTAATTTGGAGACATAAATATACCTATGCAATTTAAATTAGCATTTGTTGAACAATTATTGTAACCCATAGAGAATAAAAAAGTGCTCTGAACATAGAGTTCTTATCTTAGCAATATTAAAATATTTATCATCTGTTTAGGGAATGGTGTAATAAACACTATGTAAGTAATGTTCATGTTATTTTTGTCTTTTCCACAAATATTTACAGTAAGTCAGAATTCTAAGTGATATATTTATTACTCCATTTTTAGTGCTTCTATTTTTCTATGAATACATTTTCATTCATATTATAAATTATATCTCTAGTAGGTGGGCATGTGTGTGTGGTTATGTATTGATGTGTGCTGCACTGCACATATGAAAGTCATAGGATAGCATCTCTCCTTGTATCTCATGAGCTCAGCGATGGAACTCAGACTTTCATGGAAAATGTTTTGACCCATTGGAACTTTGCATCAACATTGTCTTTAAGTATGCATTTTTGACATTTCATTTATGTGATTCTGCCATTGAATTATCTAATATTAAGAAATATTAACATTTACTATGCAGATTATAAATGTTCAAGTTTCATTTCATGAAGATAAACCCTGTATATGACCGTGATTATTAAATATTTAAATCATTTAACAAGTTTAACAAGATTTCTGTGTGATTGCTTATAATTATATTTGCCCATGTGTATACACGGAAACCAGAGGAGGCCAACAAGTTCCCTGTCATGCTCTTTCATTTTCTACCTCATTTCCCTGAGAAAGCTCAAGACCTCTTATCTCTGGCCTACCCTAACACTAGGGTTACAGGAGACATTGATTCTAGTACCGTACTCTCCTTTATTCAGACTTTTGGGCTTTGATATCAGAAACTCAATAGTTGTGTAACATGTTCTGATCACCCATGTGACAAGTGTCTAGCACCATATATCAGGCAGTTACTCAAAATATCTAAATCACAGTCATTTAATTACATTTCAGTGTTTGAAAATTCTTTTATTAAAGGAGGTTTCATAGCAATATTTACAAATTTTAACTAAATTGATTCATATAAGTTCCTTTAAAATTATGAAAACTTATTATTAACATATTTAAAACAATTTTAAAACATTTTTGCACTTTTTGATTCATCCTTTTAGTGTTTCATTTCTGACTTGTAGGTTCAGTTACATAATTATAAGTTTTAAGTTTAGTGTCTGATAGCCATGAAAATGTGCTGTGGTAACACAACCTAAGCTGTTCAACTTTAACCACTACTAGAGAAGATGTTAGATACATATGTAGTATCATTTTAGTTAATAGGTTCTATTTTATTTTAATGAATAAATCAGTAATGTAGAGATTAAGCATCATATGGCTACTCTGGTATCCATGATTAAAATAAAATAACTATCAGACCACTTCTATTTTCAACAGATTTGTTGAGGAACAATTGACCTTTACTGGGGACTATAAAGCTAATGTCTTTAGTTAGATTTTTTTAAGTCTACACATACTGACAATGACCACCAACAAAAAATGATTATACTATTTATATTCCTTATATTTTTTTTGTTTTTTGTCTTTCTTTATTCCTATTTTGTTTCAGCTTTTCAGGTGGTGAAGTTCCTCATGAAGATATTTACTGTTTAGAAAATGAGTATATAATACCAATAATAAATAAAACAGTTGCTTATGGAGAACTTCTAAATCTTTTGCAAAAGGAATTTTATGTTAATTAAATAATAATTTCTCAGGGCTGGAGAGGTGGCTCAGGGGGTTAAGCCTCTGCCTTAGGTGGAAGATCCTGAGTTCAGATCCTAGACCCCACATATAGACACAGGGTGGAAGTGGGGGCAGCCTGAGTTTTTGGTACTGGTAGGGTGGAGTCTGGGCAGAGTAAACAAGGAGGAGGTGGAGGCAGTCCATGGTGGTTCCTGAAATCGCCTGTGGTTCTACACTCATACACACACACGCAATACACATCATTGAATAAATAATAATAAAAAATAATAATTTCTCAGCTTCCCCATCCCATTGTAACACCATACCACTTCATTTCTTAGTATTGTATACTGTTGCTTGATGTCTGTGGAAAATATAGAAATAATGAATTAAAATTCACAAAATTCTAGTATTTATTGAAGCATTTTTTCTTAGATAATTTTGAATATAAAAGAACAGTGCACTACAAGTTAATTTCAATCTTAGAGTGATAAGAATTGTTATAATAACCATGTGACACCTTGTGACCAGTTGCAGTGGTTTGAATGTTAAATGTCCTCAAAGCTCATGTTTGAGCATTTTATGCCCTGCTGGTTGTTCCTCCTTTTCAAGGTAGGCAAGTATGTCATTTAGGGACAAGTCTTGAGGATTGATGACCAGTCTACATGTTTTCTTACTCTTCATACTGGGTTTGGCTGAAATGAAACCATCAGCCTCCTTTTTCTGCCATGCACCTCTGGGTCTTCCAGCATGTGCTACTTGCCATGAGAATCAATGTAAATAAACTCTTCTTATGTTAGTTGGACCAGAACGTGTAGTCACAGTTAATGATGACTAACTAGAGTAAACTGGTGTTATATTAGCTTGTTCATGAAGAAGATCTAATATTAAATATATATATGTGCACACATATATCATAATTATATCTAATATTAGATTTTCTAAGGAACTTACCCAATAAGTCACATCATGGTAACCATGTTGCAAATTTTAGAAATTAATAAGTTAAGAAATTTGATGATGGATATGCTGCTATAAAATCTCTAAAGAAGCATGAAAGTCTGAAATCATATGGTGACACTGAAATGTAATTCCACAGGATTTAGTGAAAAGAATTCTATTCTTAAAGCAATATTTAGGTAATCTACCAAAAATTCATATTTCCTTAGTAGCTACTTAACCATATGTTTTATGACTTTCTAAACCTAATTACATTATTTTCATTTGACATGATTGTAGAGTTTATTTTTGATTTGTCATGTAATTTCATGACAATTGATTTAAATAATCAACATAGTCACGTAAAATATAGAAAAGTTTGTATATAAGTACAGAATTCTTCAGTCATTTGTGAATGATATGCCTATAACTAGTCCTACCAAAAGACTAAAATATAGTGTCACTCAGAGTTGAGAAATGATAGAAAATGCTTTAGAAGTGACATGACATCATGGTAGTAATCCACATACACTGTCACTTACAGTGTCAGATATTTGTAAGACTATCATAAAAGGGGTTAGAGATTAGTGACATCTGGAGTGAAATGCTGAGTCTGCCTTAAAAATATGACTGATATCATTCAAGCAGTATCATATGTAAATAATTTGCATGGATGCTGAACTCTTACCTAAATTAATTAAGTTGGAATGAGATGTGCAAAAATCTAGATTAGCAAGCTCTTATATTGCTTTCCTTTTTTATTTTATTTATTTATTTATTTTATAATACATTTTTATTATTATTGCAGCTCATACAAACTTAATAGGTACACCACTTCCCTCCCTCCCTCCCCCTCCCCTCACCCCTCATGCCCCATCCCCCCATGCCTCCTGCTCCGATTCCCAGAGTCCTTTCTTGTCATGCCTGACTCTCCTCTGGGCCCTCCTCTCCGATGACTTACAAGGACCCAGTGGCATTTCCCTGAACGCTTTCCTGTGTTCTCCTTAAGCATAGGAACACTACTGTGGCTGTCAATCCCTTGCCTCCAAGGATCTTGGTGCCTTTAGCAGATGCTAGACTTTGTGAGGTCAATAGTGTGTTGGACATTGTGCCAGGCATGCAATGTCCAATTATGATTGCTTCGGCCCTAACTTGTGTGGAGTATCTTGCAAATCATTGCTCCTCCTATCCTTTTGCTCTTAACTCTTACCATCCCCTCTTTCGCAAATGTCCCTGAGCTTCAGGATAGGGAGAGATTAGTCTGGCCTAGTTCTAGGTGTTTGATATAGAGTCTCTGAAGTTCTGGATAGTGGTTCGTTGATTTTCTTTTGCAGTTTTTTTGCTCCTGTAATGCCCTTCACTCCATCGTGATGGGCACTGTATGTCGCCACCTGGCCAGAGACAGAAAGCTGTTAAACTGGAGTCTTATTATAAGCACACATTCAAGGGTAGATGTAATACTTATACCCAAAAGTAGAATCACAGATCATATGGCATTAGGCAATGGGAGGGGTCAATCACCCATTTGCAAAATGGTTACTTTTTAATCTGCTGGACTATATGCCCTCCCTTTCTGGTGAGTTCATACCCCCTTAGTTGTAAATGATCAGGAAGAATTGTGAACTTAACTAGGTGTCACATTACTTTCTTGCAGTCCTTGATGGAGGCCTATTTTCTCTACTGTAACATGGTCACTTATCTCTTTGTTTCTGGTGTGGCCCTCCAACCCCATGTCTCCTGTTCATAATCCTTGCAATTACTGTAGGTAATACATAGATTTACCTATGAGTGTCTCAAGATGGGCTGGGTGGGTTTGGTATTAGGAGCCACCTATTAGGGAGTACATACGGCGCTTAATTTTCTGGGTCTGGGATACTTCACTTAATATAATTGCTTCTAATGACATCCATTTCCCGGCAAATTCCAGTAATTCATCATTTTTGATGGCTGAGTAGTACTCCATTGTATAGATGTACCAGAGTTTCCTTATCCAGTCGTCAACTGCTGGACATTTGGGTTGATTCCATTTCTTTGCTATTGTAAACAGTGCTGCTATGAACATGGTCGTGCTTGTGCTATCGAGGTGAATCTCTGCTGTATGGGGGGTTATACTCAAAAGTGGAATCGCAGGGTCATATGGCATTTTCATCTTTAATTTCTTTAAGAATCTCCAGACGGCTCACCAGAGTGGCTGTATGAGCCTGCACTCCCACCAGCAATGCAGGAGAAATCCCCTATCTCCACATCCTCTCCAGCATTTGTTGTTGTTTGTGTTGTGGATTTCTGCCATCCTGACCAGGTTGAGATGATATCTCAGGGAAGTTTTGATTTCCATTTCCCTGATGGCTAAAGAAGTGGAGCATTTTTAAGATATTTGTTGGACATTTTAATTTCATCCCTGGTAAAATTTCTTTTAAGTTCCAGGGCCCATTTTTTAATTGGGCCATTGGTTTCCTTGGTGTTAGTTTTCTAAGTTCTTTGTGCACTCTGGACAGTAGAGCTCTATCAGATATGTGGTTAGTGAAGATTTTCTCCCATTCTGTGGGTTGCCTTTGAGCTCGTGTTACAATCTCTTTATCTGAACAGAAGCTCTTTAATTTCACAAGATCCCAACTGTTGAGAGTTGGTAGCAGTGACTGTGCCATTGGATGTCTGTTTAGGAAATGTTGGCCTAGCCCAATCAGCTCGAGGGAGTTCCCTATCCTTTCAACTATGGTTCTTATAGTGTCTGGCCTTATATCAAGGTCCTTGATCCATTTGGAAGTAAGTCTTGTACATGGTGACAAGTACGGGTCCAGCTTTAATCTTCTGCATGTGGAGATACAGTTTTGCCAGCACCATTTGTTGAAGATGCTGTTCTTTTTCCATTGGATTCTTTGGGCCCCTTTGTCAAAGACCAAATGGCTGTAATATTGTGGACTTATATCTGGGTCTTCAATCCTTCATTGATCTGTGTGTCTATTTTGGAGCCAGTACCAGGCTATTTTTACAACTATGGATTTGTAGTATTGACTAAGGTTTGGTATGGTAATACCTCTTGCAGTGTTTTTATTACTCAAGATTGGCTTTGCTATCCTGGGTCTTTTGTGCCTCCATATGAATTTTGAGATTGTTTGGTCAACTTCTTTAAAGAATTGCTTTGGGATTTTAAATGGTATAGCATTGAATTTGTATATTGCCTTTGGTAGGATGGTCATTTTTACGATGTTGATTCTGCCAATCCAGGAACATGGGAGGTCTTTCCACCTTCTGGTGTCTTCTGCAATTTCTTTCTTTAGGGTTTAAAAGTTTTCATTGTAAACGTCTTTTACCTCCTTGGTTAGGTTTATAGCAAGGTATTCCATTTTTTTAGGGGCTACAGTGAATGGGATGGTTTCTCTCAAGGCTTTTTCACTTCATTCATTCTGGGCATATAGGAAGGCCTTTGATTTTTGCACATTTATTTTGTGTCCTGCCACCCTGCTGAATTTCTCAATTAGTTCCAGGAGCTTCCTGGGGGAGTTTTTGGGATCACTCAGGTATAAGATCATGTCATCTGGAAATAGGGATAGCTTGACTTCTTCCTTGCCGATTTGAATCCCTCTTATGTCCCTTTCTTGTCTTATGGCTTCAGCTAAGTCTTCAAGTACAATATTGAATAGAAGTGGTGAGAGTAGACAGCCTTGTCTAGTTCCTGATCGAAGTGGGAATGCTTCCAATTGTTCCCCATTGAGCATAATCCTTGCTGTAGGCTTGTTGTTTACTGCCTTTATTATATTGATAAAGGTTCCTTCCATTCCTAATGTCTCTAGCGTTTTGATCATAAAAGGCTGTTGGATCTTGTCAAAAGCTTTTTCTGCATCTATCGAGAGTATCATGTGGTCTCGGACTTTGGACTAGTTTACATGATGAATTACATTTATTGATTTGCCTATGTTGAACCAACCTTGTGTGCCGGGGATGAAGCCTACTTGGTCCCTGTGAATAATCTTTTGAATATGGTTTTAAATCCAATTTGCTAAGGCTTTGTTGAGAATCTTTGCGTCTGTGTTCATCAGGGAGATCGGCCTATAGTTTTCTTTTTTAAGTGAACCTTTATTAGGTTTTGGGATTAAAACGATATTAGCTTCATAGAAGGAATTTGGTAGTGTTCCTTCCTTTGCTATTTGATGGAACAGTTTAAGGAGTATTGGTATTATTAACTCCTTAAATGTCTGGTAGATCTCTGTGCTGAATCCATCTGGTCCAGGACATTTTTTGGTGGGAAGATTTGAGATTACTTCTTCAATTTCCTTATATGTTATAGAGCTATTTAAATAATTCACAGCTTCCTGATTCAAGTTGGGGAAATTGTGTTTACTTAGAAATTCATCCATCTCTTTTGTGTTGTCAAACTTCACAGAGTATAAGTTTTTGAAATATGATGTTATAATTCTCTGGATTTCCTGGGTATCAGTAGTGATAACTCCATGTTCATTTCTTATTTTGTTAATTTGGGTTTTCTCTCTCTTGCTTTTGGTTAATTTATCTTCGGGTGTATTGATCTTATTGATTTTTTCAAAAAACCAGCTTTTTGATTGGTTGATTTTTTCTATTGTTTTCTTAATCTCGATTTCAGATATTTCTCCCCTTATTTTGCTAATCTCCTCTCTTCTACTACTTTTGGGATCAGATTGCTCTAGTTTTTCTAAAGCTTTAAGCTGCATTGTTAAGTTGTTTATTTCTGATGTTTCCCTTTTTTTCATGTAGGCATTAAGAGCTATGAACTTACCTCTTAGAACAGCTTTCATTGTGTCCCAGAGATTTTGGCAAGTTGTATTTTCATTATCATTTGCTTTCAGGAAATCTTAAATTTCCTTTTTAATTTCTTCCTGAATCCAGTTCTCATTCAGCATCATATTGTTAAGTTTCCAGGATTTAGTGTATATTCTCTTGTTTGATGTGTTGTGGTTGTCCAGCTTTAGGCCATGGTAGTGTGACAGGGCACAGGTTAGAATTTCAACTTTTTTGTATATGTGTAGATTCGTTTTGTGGCCCAGTATATGATCTATTTTGGATAAAGTTCCATGTGCTGCTGAAAAAAATGTGTATTCTTTGGTACGTGGGTGAAAAGTTCGATAGAGATCTATAAGGTCCATTTCTTTAAGGGTTTGATTAAGGTACAAAGTGTCTCTGTTTAAGCTTTTGACCTATTAATGTATCCCATGTTGAGAGGGCAGTGTTGAAGTCTCCAAGAATTATCGTTTGGGGGTTGATTTCTTGCTTTAGACGCTGTAGGGTTTTCTTAATGAATGTGAAGGGGCCCGTATTGGGTGCATATATGTTCAGTCGTGTGAAGTCTTCCTGGTGAATTGTACCTGTGACTAAAATGTAGTATCTATCCGTTTCTCTTATATTTTTCTTTGGTTTGAAGTCCACTTTGTCTGATATCATAATGGCTATCCCTGCCTGTTTTCTGCTTCCATTAGCTTGTAGAATTGTTGACCAGCCTTTTATTTTTAAGACATGCCTATCTTTTTTGTTGAGATGGGTTTCCTGCAGGCAGCAGGTTCATGGATTGTGATTTTTAATCCAAATTTGTAATCTGTGTCTCTTGATTGGTGAGTTAATTCCATTAACATTTAGTGTTATAATGGAGAAACTATTTTTAATTCCAGACATTTATTATGTTTAGTAGTTTTTATAAGTATATTGCTTCGCTTTTAATGGTGTTATACTTGCCTTCTGTGCTCCTGGATATGCCTGTTCTTTTCTCAAGCTTGAGTATCATTTCTAGCATTTTTGAAGCCCTGGTTTGGTGGACATGTATCCCTTCAAGTTGTCTTTGTGCTGGAAGATTTTTCTTTGTCCCTCGATCATGACGGATAGTTTTGCAGGGTCAATCAGCCTGGGTTGACATTTTTGCTCATTCAATACTTGAAGTATGTCTCTCCAAGCTCTTCTTGCTTTTACTGTTTCGACTGAGAAGTCATTTGTTATTTTAATAGGTTTACCTTTAAAAGTGACTTGTTTTTTCTCCCTTGAAGCTCTCAGCACCATTTCTTTATCTTGAATGTGGAGTGTTTTGACTACTATTTGCTGTGGCGATTTTCTATTTTGGTCATATCTGTTTGGGGTGCAGAATGCCTCTTGTATATGAATGGGCCTCTCTTTTTTTAGATGAGGAAAGTTTTCCTTGATGATCGTTTGAAAAATTTCCTCAGGGGTGGTATTTTGAGATTCTTGCTCTGGTATTCCATGAATGTGCATGTTAGGATTCTTCAGGATGTCCCATATCTCCTGAATATTTCTCTCAAGTATCTTTTTGGCTCTAACAACCTCTTCCATTGAGCTGGTTAGTACTCCCACTTTATCTTCAAGGTCTGAAATTCTCTTTCTGCTTCCTTAGTTCTGCTGATAAGACTCTCTGTGGAGTTCTAGGTTGAAGATAACTTGTCTTTTAGCTCAGTTTTAAACTCTATTTGAGTCTGCTTTAACTGCTCTATGCCAGTTTTTGTTTCTTGCACTGTTTTTCTCAACTCCTCCAAGTGTCTGTTGTGTTCCTCTTCAAAGTGGTTGATTCGATTATTTAATTCCTCCCGGATTTCCTCTTTCATAGTATTGAACATGGTAATGATCATATTTTGAAGGTCATTATCCTGGGTCAGGCTTTCTTGGCCATTTTCCATGGGTTTGTTCTGTGTTGGAGTCTAACATTATGGGATTAATTCCTTCAGTGGGAGATTTGAGTGTTGTTTCTCATGGATTTGCACTTTGACTTTGGCATTGCAATTTAACTCTTAAGATCTTTCAATTTCTGTGCGTTTTTCACTAAACTGAATTATTTGGCCTGGGGTTTTGGGGGTGGATGGAGACAGAGCTTACCTAGATTGAGATGAGTCCAGCCTGGACCCCCGCCCATCCTGATCGGTGGAGTGGTGGAAGGGAGGATTGGCATCGGCGGGGCACTATTTAACCTGTGGGGTGGGCCGGGCGCAGAGGGGGTGTCCTCCTCCTCCCAGGCCTCTGTGCGGCGGCTCTGGCAGGATGGCGGGAGGAGCTGGGTCCCTTGGGTGGCCTGGGGTTCTGGAGGTGGGTGCGGATGGAGCTTACCTAGGTCGCGTGGTGAGGCCCAGCTGGACCGCACGGGCACATCTCGGGCGGTGGAGTGGAGGGAAGGGAGGAAATATTTTCATTTACTAAGAGTCAGGGATTCATGCACATCTCACTGGTATCAAACTTATTACACAGAAGAAAATGGACATTATTCCTGTCCTCTTGATTAAACTTATGCAGTGCTGGGGAGTACAGGTACACGCATGCTCAGTTTATTTGGTACTGAGTATCAAATCCATGACATTGTGTACACTAAACAAGGCTACCACCAACTGAGTTTCATCCCTAATGAAGTTTTCTAAGGTTTTTAAAAATCCTCTTTTGTCTTGTTTAACATTGCATGAATATTATGCTGACAACAAAAAGCTTTTATAATGTTCTTTTCTTTCCTAAAATTTGAGCAATTTTCACATACTTTAGAACTTTATGAAATATGTGATAATAACATAATATATAAAGTGATATTATATAATAATACCATACACAATATAGTTATCTTCTATGTGTAATTGTTTCATTCTCTCAATGAATGATACTTTGCTTTTGATTTTTTTTTCCTTGTCATAATCCTTGTGTAGGACATGAGTAGATATAAGTCAGAACCATGATAATGTCACTTATGTCATTTCCCTCAATTTGAAGCGTGTCCTTTCATAGTCTCTCAATAAGAAATGAAGCTTAAAATTAATTTTATCTACTTGCTATTTATCATATTTAATACCTCTGCTTTTATCATAAAGTATGTTGACTTTTATGAAGTAATTTCTTGGTATCCATTAATAAGATCATATAATTTTTCTTCTAGTCTATTAATGTGGTGAATGTCATTTACAACTTTCTCACAGTATAACACCTTTACATGAATTTTATAAATCTAGCTACTTCACATAGTATCGGGTGTTTTAAAATAATGTCAAATATGTTGAAAATTGTTGCATTCCATTTATTAAAATTTTTAAGCATCATGGCATTTTTGTTTATTGCAATAGCTGAGTTTCCACTGACATGCCAGGCAAGATATACTAGGTTCAATCCATTTATTTTATGAGTTTTAAATCACTTCTTGGATTTGGCAAGATATGCTTGATCAGATTCCAGAAAAGACTAAGGAAGCAACAGGCCACACTTTTTTTTGGTACACTGTACCTATTGATCAATATTCAGTGTTAACATATCAGTGTTTTTAGAATAACGCTTTACTTTCAATCTTTTTTTCTTGAATACTTTTACTTGTTATGTGCTATAGGCATTTCAGCATCATACATTGTTTTCCTATGCACTGGCAGTGTACATGAAATCTTCTGTATTTTTTCTAATTCTTGCTTTGTATTTGTCTTACATCCTTTTTTGTTCTAATTGAAGAGGCTTTCATGTATGTTTGCCCTCTATATTATTTCATTGACTATTGTTCTTATGAATACCGGTCACATACTGTAGCTCCTTACCTTCAAATCCAACTTACTTTATACTTCTTGGGATACTTGCATTATCCCTGTGCAGCTGAGTCAGAGCCCTGAGAGAACAGGGGAAGCAAAACATGCCTCACAAAGAAGTAAACTCTTCCATGCTTTCTGGTGAACTCTTTTGTTTTGGACTTTTTGCAAATGAGTGGCTTTCCTATGTGTGACTCCTACAAGGCCTCACCCTATTATGCTTATCAGTTGCAGGTGAACATCTTTATCAGTTCATTAGCCAGGATGACTCCTGGTCTGGAGTTAAGAAATTCATTTTCTAGTCTACCCTACCTGGTCACTTACACATCCAGCTTCCTAAGGATGTCAAAAAACCCATTGACTGATAGATTCTTAATGGCTTGGTGCTATCCAGTAGCACCTGGATGGTCTTCCACCATTGAAGCTCTCAGACTCCGATATATAGACATGGTTCTACCCCACTATCCAGTGAATTTGACTCTTCACAATGATTTGCTTCTATTGAAGCCTTAGAATATGCACATATTTCTCTTTTTACTCTCAAGTAAATGACTTCTCTAATTAACAATTTCTTATATTGTAACATTACTTATTGTGATTATTGTTTCTACTGAGATATAAAGTTTCACATTTATTTATTTATCTTTCTTGTTTTTATGAATATTTTAACTGTAAAATTTAGACAATGAAGTCATTTTTACCTAACCTTTGTTGTGCACAAGTGCTCATGTTTAGAACAATCCCTTTACATGTTTTTTTAACACTATCCAAATATTTCAAAAGAATTTAAAAATTTTAATGCTTTCGCATTAATAGTTCTTTCCTTGATATACAAGTAAATAGTACATATTATAAAAAGTTCTGTCATCTAGTTTAGTGAAACACCTCAGCAATTGTAAAATGCCTTAATACATATAGAAAAGTAATTGAATATTTGCCTACAGTTTCAGCATACACCGTTGACCACCACATGCATCATGGATGAATCATGTGATTTTTTCTGCTGTAAATGAATACTGTTCCAGCATGTGCAACATGTATGAAATGTGCTTTTTTGTCTGTTGCAAACAATTATGTGATGGCAGTGCAAACCATGCTGTTATTAAGCAAATAGTATGCAGAGAAGGAGACATTGCATTGTTTATTTAAAATGAGTTAGCAAACCTGAGGTGTCATTTGAACTGATGATGTATAGACCAGTTCTTGAGCTCATTGATGCTGGGAAAAAGGCTTGTTTTGCTCCCGGCCATAATGTCCTGCTGAGCCGGTCACAACTGATGTCTTCCCCTACACTTGGGCTTCAGCCTCTGAGAATACTATTCACCATTTCTCTTTCTGTATTTTCATTCTGGATTTCTCACATCGTAGTTTATTCATCATGCTGTATTCTCCAGAGTTCAAGAAAACACTCCTACGAAGGCATGTCAGTCTGCTCTACATCATTAAATTGAGCAAACATGGTAAATATATATATATATGAGGATTGTCTATAGCAGTAAGCATTGGTTATCTACTTTTGCAGCTTTTGATAGCTTTTTTTTCACTCTTTAATCCACATCTGAGCTCCTTTTATACCCCTAGTTGTTCAATTTTTCTTTCATTGCCCTTTCTAGGGGGTTCATGCAGTAACAAATGTCTTTCTCAACACACAATTATATATTTGGGGAATTTGAAGTGTAGGGAACAAACAGTCACGTGTATGCAGAATAACTACCCTATGTCATTATTCTTTGTTAAATTATACATTAAGTTATTTCAAATGTTATTCTAATACACTTTACACTCAAAAAGAACAGTATAATGTTAATAAGAGCAAACTAATTTTATTTAGATTATATAGTTTGTGTCTTGGCTAAAACTAATAAAATATTTACATAAGTCATTATAAGATATATTTATATATGTGTGTACCTAATACATAAATGTCACACAAAAATGCAAGAATTTCCTTTCTGAAAATTTAAATTGCTTCTTAGCCATGGCTTTGTGATACTGGTTTTCATTGAGTTTTCATGTGTTTAGGTTTGCATTTATAAAAAACTGAATTCTATTGCTTATCCAAAAAGAAATATTGCATAACATGAAAATATCTAAGAAGAATTTATATTTTCCAGTCCATCATTCTGGTCAATGATGAAAGGTGAAACACTGTGTTTAAGATTAATCCTGCAAGACAGCAACTGTTAAATCCCCTTCCTATGGTCTGACCCTAGCTTATTGCTTTCTGATTACCATTTAATCAGTTGCCTGCTGACATAATAGCTATGTAATCTAAACTGTATTTTCAGAAAACACGGATAATGATATTAAGCAGAAATATACTACACACTAAGGATTCAAAAGCTTTGGTGAAATTACATTAATGCAAGTGCATCACAGTGGTGTTTATGAATAACCTAAATCCCTTGGAATTACTCTTGGCAGTAACTCAAGGTATAATAGTAAGGAAGTCACCAACCATCTGTCAAGACAGCTGGATGAGGGTAACAAGTTCATAACAATTGGAAAACAAATTTCAAGTAATGGCTCATCGTTGATATCACTGAATGAAAGATTTCATTATAATGTGCTATTTTTAAAAATCTAGGCATTTGTTTCATGACACACCATCTTTTCTTCTCCTAATGCTAATTAACAATTTCAGCTAATAATCTCAGGCTCTGACTATTATAATGAGACTTTTTTCTAAGCTTACTTTTCCAACACCACAATGTCAATTTAATAAATGATGTTAGTGATTTTGCAATTACTAATCAATATTAAAGAAATTCATCATGAATATACACAATAATACTTTTAAACCATATATAAAATTATCTCCCTCAGATCTCCATTTTCTTTTTTTTAATTTTTTTTATTATTATTTATCTGCATGTGCGCATGTGTGTATGTGGGTGTGTGTGTAGAACCACGGGCGAATTCGGGAACCACCATGGACGCCTCCACCTCCTCCTTGTTTACTCTGCCCCGGGATTCACAGGCTCCACCCTACCAGGACCTGGCATCTATACGTGGGGTCTAGGATCCGAACTCAGGACCTTCAGCCTGCAAAACAGAGGCTTAATCCCTGAGCTATCTCTCCAGCCCCAGATCTTCATTTTCTGATTAAAAGAGTTGAACTAACTACAGTGACTGACAACAAAGACTTGGCAACATTTTATTTGATGTGCTAGAATTATCATAATTACCAAAATGCATCAAAGTCCACAGCAGGAATCAAAAAACTCTAGTGAGAAAAAACATAGCAAAATACTGTTTCCTGCAAATGACGATATAAGCCAAAGGAATAGATGTCTTTACTGAGTACTAATCTAAGAACACATTCTCCTGACAAGACTCTGCTTCTGTTGCCCACCTTAATGTACATAACTCTCGGTTTCACAACCTTCTAGTTCAGACAGGGAACTTGAACACATTGTTTTACAACATAGGATTTATCCATAAACACACAGAAGAAACATTGATTTTAACAAATATGTTCTTTAAAATTAATTGTATTGTGAACTAGCAATACCACATGACATTTCTGTCAATTTCAATTTGATAATTGCTTGTCAAATATTTGCATTTACTCACTACATATGATAATGTTATGAGCCTACTTTAAAATAGGTAGAATAAAACATACATTAAGTTGCTAAGGAAAGAGAATACAGAAACCTTATATTGCTTTTAATTAAGTTGTTTACTGCACAATATCTGTGGAATGTGCCTATGAGAAGTGCACCTTTGTTTCTATGGGAAGGCATTTTGAAGGCAGAAATGCTTCAGCAGAAGGATTACTGAAAAGAAGTGACAGATTAACTTAGGGAAAGATTCCAAAACTGAAGACAATATTATGACTTGGAGTTGAAACATTAATTTAACATTCCCATTCTTTACACTCTTGACAACTACCTAACATTTATGTGAGAATTTATTTATAAGTGAGTTCCACAAAAGAAGCCACATGGGCAACACCTGCTGAAAAGTAGTATATAGTTCTGAGAGAAAATTATTACAATACTGTTTCAGATAGAAAAAAAGTCATTTTGATCCTTGTGTTGTTAAATGTTTCTTTGTAAAAGAAAGGGCTGAATATTTGTATCACTTTGGAATACACTGTTTAAGCAGTGAGAAAGTTGCTTCAGTGAGAAGAGCTGATAATTCATTCCAACAAAGGCTGATTTCTATAAATTTTGAAATTCCAAGCAATGCATTTTGAGAAATTCTGAGTTGTGCTTTTTCTTACTTTAAAAGGCATTTGATTTCACAGGGACAAGAAGATTAAATTACTAAAGATCATCTTCATTTTTAAGACTTGCATAAAATCTTGACTTTGTTTTATTATTTCATTTAAAAATTTTACCTCTTTATCACATTAGTGTAGGTACTTGTTCTTAAGAGTTTAAGGGAGCTGGAGAGCTGGCTCAGAGGTCGCTTTAGGTTGTAGAATGTGGTGCCTGAGAAATCTCAAAGAGACAGAAAAAGGAGATAGAATAATCCAGGATGATTCTTGAAGCTCCCCTTGGGTGTGTACAGATGCACATAGAGTCACTTTCATAGCACACAGACACATATGCAGGCACACACGTATGCATGCACACACACAGATACAGACACAGACACACACACAAACAAATAAATAAAATATTTAATTATTTAAAATTCAATCATCTTTTTTCCCTTTAATCTGGTCCCTCAGGTTACAGTCACCAAATACTCAGCAAGATCTCATATTATGTGTATTGCTGTCACTTTTTTGTTTTATATGTGAAAAATACTTAGAAAATAAACAGAAAGGATTAAAAAATTACTCATTTGACCTGCTGCTCCAGAGGATACATAGTCATTACAGTGTGAAACACATGGCAGAAGGCATGGATAATGGCAGAAGCAAGAGTCTGGTTCAGGCCACCCTGGCCATGAAGAGGTTGAGAGTAAGAGTAAACTGAGAGGAAACAACAAGGAAACACTCAAGGCCTTCCTGATATGCCACGTCTTGCTTCTGCAAGTTTCGTTCTCTTAAATGGTCCTCAACCCTTTCAAATGTTAGCATTAGCTAAGGATTCAGATCTAAGAGCCAGTGGGGGGAACAGCATACATTCAAATCAGGGGATTTTGGTTTATGAGAAACCCCAACATATCTCAGTCCAGCAAGATCCTGTAATATTTCTCCATCACCTATGTGAAGAATTCATGTGTTATGATATGAGAAATGATGTCATGTATGCCAAATGATGCCCAAAGGTTTATCACTCTCATGAGAACCTGGTCTGCAAAATGTTTACAGCCTGGTTTTCAGGGTGAGAGTAATGCTCTCTTCATTTGTTTCTGTATTGTCAAGGATCACAGATCTTCTCTCGCCACTGACTGAAATAGTCATGATTTTTTCATATATTTGATGAAATCACACAGTAATAATTTATAGCTATAAATTGACTTTACAGCAGATATTTTCACTCATTAGTGAATCTAGATATTAATTATGTGATATTTTACTTAAGACGAAATTAAATAAGTTGGTACTTCAAGAAAAAAATGCAATGCTAGTTCAATTCCTCGAAAAACTTATTTCAGGTAATTGTTTTCTTTATTATTTCCGCTCATACAAACTTAACAGGTACATCAGTCCCCTCCCTCCCACCACCTCCCCCCAACACCCCTCTTCCTCTCCTCCCCACTCCCCTCCATCTCCATACCCAGTGCCTCCCCCCAATCCCCAGAGTATCCTTTAATGTGCATGCCAAACTCTCCTCTGGGCTCTCCTCTCCAATGAGGTGCAAGGACCCAAGGGCATTTCCCAGAACCCTTTCCTGTGTTCCCCTTAAGGTTAGGAACACTGCTGTGACTGTCAGTCCCTAGCCTCCAAGGATCCTAGTGCCTTTACTCCATGCTAGACTTTGTGGGATCAATAATGTGTTGGATATTGCACAGGTCATGCAAAGTCCAATTATGATTGCTTTGGCCCTAGCTTGTGTGGAGTATATTGCATACCATTACTCCTCCAATCCTTGTGCTCTTACAATCTTACTGCCCCCTCTTCCTCAAATTTCTCTGGGTCTCAGAATGGGCAAAGATTAGGCTGGCCTAGTTCCAGGTGGTTGATATAGAGTCTCTGTTGTTCTGAATTATGGTTTCTTTGTTTTTTTCAATTTTGCTGCTCCTGCAATGCCCTTGACTCCATCCTGATGGGTATTGGATGTCAGCTCCTGGACAGAGATAAAAAGCTGTTAAAGTAGAGTCTTGTTATAAGAGTATATTCAAAGGTAGATGTAATAAAAGTAGGAAACCACAATGAGGGAGGGGTCAATCACCCATTTGCTAATGGTTACTTTTTATCTGCCAGACTATATGCCCTCCCCTTCTGGTGAGATCATACCCCATCAGTTGCAAATGATCAGGAAGGAAAGTCTGTGAACTTAACCAGAGGTCTCATTACTTACTTTCAGTCCTTGATGGTGGCCTATTTCCTCTGCTGTAACATGGTCCCGTCTCTCATTGTTTCTGATGTGTCCCTCCTCCATCCCTCCTGTTTATAATCTTTGCAATTACTGTAGGTATTACAGAGATTTGTCTGAGTGTCTCTAAGTGGGTTTGGTACTAGTATCCACCTATTAGGTAGTACATACAGCACTTAATTTTCTTTTTCTGTGATACTTGACTCAGTATAATTGCTTCTAATTCCATACATTTCCCAGCAAATTGCATTAATTCATCATTTTTGATGGCTGAGTAGTACTCCATTGTATAGATATACCACATTTTCCTTATCCACTCGTCAACTCTTGGACATTTGGGCTGATTCCATGACTTTGCTATTGTAAACAGTGCTGCTATGAACATGGTCATGCTTGTGCTATCAAGGTGAACCTCTGCTGTATGGGAGGTTATTCCCAAAAGTGGAATAGCAGGGTCATATGGCATTTCAATTGTTAACTTCCTTAAGAATCTCCAGACGGCTCGCCAGAGTGGCTGTATGAGCCTGCATTCCCACCAGCATTGTAGGAGAGTTCCTCTCTCTCCACATCCTCAGCAGCAGTTGTTGTTGTTTGTATTGTGTACTTTTGCCATCCTGACCAGAGTGAGATGATATCTCAGGGGGGTTTTTATTTGCATTTCCCTGATGGCTAAGGATGTGGAACATTTTTTAAGATATTTGTTAGACAATTTAATTTCATCCCTGATAAAGTTTCTTTTAAGTTCCAAGGCCCATTTCTTTAATGGGTCATTTGTTTCCTTGGTGTTTAGGTTTCTAAGTTCTTTGTGCACTCTGGATAATAGAGCTCTATCAGATATGTGGTTAGTGAAGATTTTTCCCACTCTGTAGGTTGCCTTTGTGCTTGAGTTATAATCTCTTTATCTGAACAGAAGCTCTTTAATTTCACAAGATCCCATCTGTTGAGTGTTGGTTGTAGTGACTGTTCTATTGGATGCCCTGTTTAGGAACTTTTGGCCTACCCCGATCAGCGCAAGGGAGTTCACTACCATTTCAACTCTGGTTTTTATAGTGTCTGGCATTATATCGAGGTCCTTGATCCAGTTTGGAATTAATTTTTGTACATGGTCACAAGTATGGGTCCAGTTTTAATCTTCTGCATGTGGATATCCATTTTGCCAGCACCATTTGTTGAAGATGCTGTTCTTTTTCCATTGGATTTTTTGGGCCCCTTTGTCAAACATCAAATGGCTGTAGTTGTGTGGGCTTATATCTGGGTCTTCAACCCTTATCCATTGATCTGCTGTGTCTATTTTGAAGCCAATACCAGGCTGTTTTTACAACTATGGATTTGTAGTATAGACAAGGTGATATCTCCAGCAGTGTTTCTGTTACTCAGGATTGTTTTTGTTATCTTGGGTCTTTCGTGCCTCCATATGAATTTTGAGATTGTTTGGTCAACTTCATTAAAGAATTGCTTTAGGATTTTAATTGGTATAGCATTGAGTTTGTATATTGCCTTTGGTAGGATGGTCATTTTTATGATGTTGATTCTGCCAATCCAGGAACATGGGAGGTCTTTCAAACTTCTGGTGTCTTCTGCAATTTGTTTCTTTAAGGTTTTAAAGTTTTCATTATGAAGGTCACTTACTTCCTTTGTTAGGTTTATACCAAGGTATTTCATTTTTTTAGGGGCTATAGTAAATGGGATTGTTTCTCTCAGGGCTTTTTCACTTCATTCATTCTGGGCATATAGGAAGGCCACTGATTTTTGTACATTTATTTCGTATCCTGCCACCCTGCTGAACTTCTCAATTAGTTCCAGGAGCTTCCTGGTGGAGTTTTTGGGATCACTTAGGTAGAAAATCATGTCATCTGCAAATAGGGATAGCTTGACTTTTTCCTTGATGATTTGAATCCCTTTTATGTCCCTTTCTTGTCTGATGGCTTCAGCTAAGAATTCAAGTACAATATTGAATAGAAGGGGACAGCTTTGTCTAGTTCCTGATCAAAGTGGGAATGCTTCAAGTTTTTCCCCACTGAGTATAATCCTTACTGTTGGCTTGTTGTATACAGCTTTTATTGTATTGATAAAGGTTCCTTCCATTCCAACCTTCTCTAGGGTTTTGATCATAAAGGGCTTTTGGATCTTTTCAAAAGCTTTTTCTGTATCTATTGAGAGTATCATGTGGTCTTGGACATTGGACTTGTTTATATGGTGAATTACATTTATTGATTTGCATATATTGAATCAACTTCTGGGCCTGGATAAAGCCTACTTGATCCCTATGAATGATCTTTTTCATATGTGTTTGAATCTGATTTGCTAAGACTTTGTTGAGAATCTTTGCATCTCTGTTCATCAGAGAGATTGGCCTATAGTTTTCTTTTTAAGTGTATCTTTGTTAGGTTTTGGAATTAAGACCATATTAGCTTCATAGAAGGAAGTTGGTAGTGTTCCTTCCTTCCTTTGCTATTTGATGGAACATTTTATGGAGTATTGGTGTTATTAGCTCCTTAAATGTCTGGTAGAACTCTGTGCTGAATCCATCTGGTCCAGGACATTTTTTGGTAGGTAGAAGATTCAAGATTACTTCCTCAATTTCCTCATATGTTATAGGACTATTAAATAATTCACAACTTCCTGATTTAATTTTGGTAAATTATGTTTACTTAGGAATTCATCCATGTCTTTTGTGTTGTCAAATTTCACAGAGTATAAGTTTTTGAAATATGATGTTATAATTCTCTGGATTTCTTGAGTATCAGTAGTGATGACTCCATTTTCATTTCTACTTTTGTTAATTTGGGTTTTCTCTCTCTTGCTTTTGGTTAATTTATCTTGGGGTGTATTGATCTTATTGATTTTTTCAAAAAACCAGGTTTTTGACTGGTTGATATTCTGTATTGTTTTCCTAATCTCGATTTTGGATATTTCTCCCTTTTATTTTGCTAATCTTCTATTGCTCTTTTCTATTGCTTTTGGGATCAGATTGCTCTAGTGTCTCTAAAGCTTTAAGCTGCCTTGTTAAGTTATTTATTTCTGATATTTCCATATTTTTGATGTAGGCATTAAGAGCTATGAACTTACCTCTTAGGACAGCTTTCATTGTGTCCCAGAGATTTTGGTAAGTTGTATTTTCATTATCGTTCGCTTTCAGGAAATCTTGAATTTCCTTTGTAATTTCTTCCAGAATCCAATTCTCCTTCAGCATCATAGTGTTAAGTTTCTAGGAGTTATTGTATTTTCTGTTGCTTGTTGTGTTGTGGATGTCAAGCTTTAGGCCGTGGTGGTCTGATAAGGTACAGGCTAGAATTTCAACTTTCCTGTATATGTGGAGATTCATTTGTGGCCCAATATGTGATCTATTTTGGAGAAATTTCTCTGGACTGCTGAGAAAAATGTGTTTCATAGAGATCTATAAGGTCCATTTCAGTGAGGGTTTGGTTAAGCTCCAAAGTGTCTCTGTTAAGTTTTTTACCTGTTGTTCTATCCCATGTTGAGAGGGTGGTGTTGAAATCTCTAATAATTATCATTTGGGAGTTGATTTCTCACTTTAGACACTGTAGAGTTTGCTTAATGAATGTGGGAACACCCATATTAGGTGTATATATGTTCAGTATTGTGAAGTCTTCCTGGTGAATTGTACCTGTGACTAAAACGTAGTATCCATCTGTGTCTCTTACGATTTTTTTTGGTTTGAAATCCACTTTGTCCGATAGCATAATGGCTACCCCTGCCTGTTTTCTGGTTCTATTAGCTTACAGAATTTTGGACTAGCCTTTTATTTTTAGGATGTGCCTATGTTTTGTGGTGAGATGGATTTCATGCAGGCAGTGGATTGATGGGTTGTGATTTTTAATCCAATTTTGTAATCTGTGTCTCTTGACTGGTGAGTTAATTCCATTAATATTTAATGTTATAATGGAGAAACTATTTTTAATTCTAGACATTTATTTTGTTTAGTGGCTTTTGTAAGTGTATTGTTTCACTTTTAGTTTTGATGGTATGGTATTATACTTCCCTTCTGTCCTCCTGGATATGTTTGTTTTTTTCTTCAAGCTTGAGTATCAGTACCAGCAGTTTTGAAGGTCTGGTTTGGTGGACATGTATCCCTTCAAATTGTCTTTGTGCTGGAAAATTTTTCTTTCTCCCTCAATTATGACAAATAGTTTTGTGGGGTATATCTGCCTGGGTTGACATTTTTGCTCATTCAATACTTGAAGTACATGTCTCTAAGCTCGTCTTGCTTTTACTGTTTCCATTGAGAAGTCATTTGTTATTTTAATAGGTTTACCTTTAAAAGTGACTTGTTTTGTTTTTTTTTTTTCCCTTGAAGCTCTCAGCACCAATTCTTTATCTTGAATGTGGAGTGTTTTGACTATTATTTGGTGTGGCGAGTTTCTATTTTGGTCATATCTGTTTGGGGTGCGGAATGCCTCTTTTATATGGATGGGCCTCTCTTTTATTAGATGAGAAAAGTTTTCCTTGATGATAGTTTGAAAAATTTCCTCAGGTGTGGAATTTTGGGATTCTTGCTCTGGTATTTCATGAATACACATGTTAGGCTTCTTCAGGGTGTCCCATAACTCTTGAATATTTCTCTACAGTATCTTTTTGGCTTTAACAACCTCTTTCATTGAGCTGGTTAATACTCTCACTTTGTCTTCAAGGTCTGAGATTCTATTTTCTGCTTTGTTAATTCTGCTTATAAGACTCTGTGTGAGTTCTGGGTTGAAGATAATTTGTCTTTTAGTTCAGTTTTAAACTCTGCTTGAGTCTGTTTTAAGTGCTTTATGTGTATTTTTGTTTCTTGAACTGTTTTTCTCAACTCCTCCAAGTGTCTGTTGTGTTCCTCTTTAAAGTGATTTATGCAGTTGTTTAATTCCTCCTTGATTTCCTCTTTCATATTATTCATCATGGGAATGATCATGTTTTGAAAGATGTTATCCTGGGTCAGGCCTTCTTGGCTATTTTCTGTGGATTTGTTATGGTTAGAGTCTATCATTATGGGATTAATTTCTTCAGTGGGAGATTTGTTTTCTTGGGTTTTGTTTCTCATGGATTTGCACTTTGACTTGGGCATTGTCATTTTAAGTCTTTAGACCTTCTTTCAATTTCTGTGTGTTTTTCACTGAATTGAATTATTTGCCCTGAAGCAGCTCCAGCTCTAGCTGGTTGGCGTTATGAGCTGGGACCAGTCGGCTGCCTGTAGTTGGGACGTGAGCAGGGGAGCTTACCTAGGTTGCCATGTGTCCTGGCTGTGTGTCCCGGATGGGTGGGGAAAGGCTCAAGTAATTGTTTTTAATAATACAGAAGTATCATGTGCTTTCACTCATTTCGTTTACAAGAAATGTTCTTACATGCATTTCTAAATGTCGCTACATTCACAAGTATTTTGATCATTATAACATTACGGTGTTATACACTATGAGATATCCATCTCAGACATAATTTTGGGATTAAATTTGATTTGAAATCCCCTCTTTCTGATGGAAATAAAATTAAGAATATGATTCCTATTGTAAACATATTTGGATATTATTTTCATATTGTCCTCAAGATAATGTAATAGATGTAGTATTTATTTTTGCATAATATTTTTTGAAATTGTATGTATTTCAAAACTTTTATTGAATTTCATTTCTTCATTAATAGTGCATACACAAACTGTTTAAAATTAGAATTTTTTTCAAATTATTGGAGGTAGCAAGATGGCTCAATAACGATAAAGATAAATAAAGATACATATGTGCAAATCTGGTGACCTGTTCAGTCCCTAGAACTCATATGATAGAAGAGAACGAATTTCAAAGTTGTCCTCTGACCTCTGTTTGAGTTCCATAACATTTGTACTCTTGCTTCTCTCTCCTCTCTACCCTCTTTTCCCTCCCCTCCATTTTCTCTTCCTCCTTTCCCTTATCCTCTGTTTTTTCTCTTTCTTCTTCATCTTTTCCTCTTGTCTCTCTCTCTCCCTCTCTCTCTCTCTCTGTCTCCATGTATACAGAGGCACACAAACACACATACATACATACACATACAAATTTTAAAGGACATTTTTACATCATTTCTGTTCTATATCCATATGCCACACTCTATGTAGAACTACTGCCTCAGACATCTTAGACATTTATAGTCATGACTTCTTCATCATATATTAAGAGCCAATACTCCTTAACTGGTACAAATTCAGATAATTCAAACAATAACCTGAATCATGTCTCCTCCAGCCAAGTGAAATACTGTTTATTCATCAGCTCCATATTTATGGCCCTGTCTTAATGTAGTTGATTGTAAACAAAGAAATTCTATGCTATCTTTTCTAGTAACACCTAAACAAGGTTGTGTTGCTGTTTTTCTTTATGGTATCTATCAATATAATTGGGAAGTTTTCTCAAAATGTAATTCCTATATACATCAAGCTCACTCTGAAGAAGGACTTTAGCCTCAGAAATTAAGCTGTTTCTTGAGACAATTCAGCTGCTTTGCTGAATTATTATGGATTCATTGAACTCTTCAAATTGGTTATTTGAAATTAAGATTTCAAATTGAATACCAAATGCATTATAGATAGAGTAGCTTTGTGCTACCACCTATAAAATAACGTTTCTGTGTTTTATTGAGGTTAAAAAAAGAAACTGTTTTTTAGGGGTGGGAACTTGATTTGATATGGTTCACAATTTACTGCCTGGATCATTCACCTGCTCTTAACTTTGAGTACATTCTCTGCTGTTATTAATCATAAGTTCTTTACTTATAAGATAAAATGCTGTTATAGTCCATGTATAAAATTATGTTTTAAGCATTTTCATAGTATCTAGAATGGAAACTTAGCATATGATAAATATTGGAGGTTGTGGTGATGGTGATAGTAGCATAAAAAAGAATATTTGGAAGTGGTATTAATGCAACTAACAATAACACTTAATACTCAATAATAAAGGCTGTGATATATTTTCTAGATATAATGGTATGAATAATTATCTAAAGTAATGGCAAATGTCCTTTTATGACAAGATACAGGAATTCTATAAATTCTGATATCATACATAAGGAAATAAGGTTAGGATAATTCTACACAGATGCAGTTTGTGACTGAAAAACTGTGAAAAGCACAGATAAAGACTAAGAGCTTCACTAAATGAAAGAATAATTGCATAGCACTGATGTAGTCCTTGAATTTATACCCAGAATCATAAAATAAACACTCATGAAATTCATGCAGTTTTAGGTTGATAATAAGTAATTTCAAAATAATACAAATACCAGAGTATTTCAACAAAGAGACAATCACATTGTATTAGAGAACAAAAGGAATGTTTAAGTCATAAAGACAGCTCAATGCCTGAGTCTTGGTGCCTAGGAGGAAGAACATTAGCAGTAAGTAAGATACATGCATAGAACTCTACCTCTGAATATCTCACTATTGCTATTTTGTTAATATTTTTCATATTTTGTTAATATATTTTGAGGTCAATTTGTAGCTTTTTAATAAGTAATAGCAGTGACACACTGGGAAAACAGTATCAGTCAGCAAAATTGTATTTATCAGTCACACATGAACTAAAATTGTATAGTAGCATGGTAGTTTGCTTTAAATGTATAAAACTAGGTGACAGAAAATAAATCATTGCATAATAAGTATAAGAGCAAAAAAGTATGTTTCTTATTAAAAATCATATAATAAATTTTAGGCGTTATATTTTCTTGTCATATATATACAAGGGTTTAATAAAGCTAAATATAACTTGTATTTTTAAGTATGAGGATTAAAATAATATGAAGTTTCTAGTGGAAAATTAGCATGTCTTTGAAAAATTATTAGACCATTCACCTACAAGAAGTTAATTTGGCATTGGATACGGACCACAGATTGAAATTCAATGGACAAGCAACTTGGAAATTAGATGACACAACTTTAGATTTTGCTAATAAAATAATGCTATGAGATTCTCTTATTCTTTTCTCTTACAGTGTCTATCAAGTTTTAGTATTATATAAATGATTTTAAATAGCATCACAAAGGAAAATTCCATAGAAGAATTATAAGTCATTTGTCAGGCAATCTTACTACTATTTGGTAGAGAGAATTTTTATATTCTGAAATAGTTCACTTTTCAAACACACAAGGTTCTGAGAAATAGAACATGAAAATTAACCATTTACATTTTTATAAAATTACACTAATGATACAAATCAGAGAATAAATTTTGAATAACATTTTGGTTTTAACTTTTTTACATAAAAAAATCTGTGTATCCTCTTTATTCAATAAAATATTTGAGGTGGCTTATAATACCAATGATAGTGTGATAATTCAGAAAATAACATGTCAACACGAAAGTGTATACTTTCCTACTAAAGAAAATTCTCTCCTTTTAGGTCGCATAATAGAAAATGAAACAACCATGAAGAAATGAGGGTTTACACATGTCCAATGAGGTAAGAAAATGTAAACAAGCTTTTATAAGGTTTGTTGTATTATTTAGAACTCTTGGTCATTATCATTAAATCATCATAATTAAATATTCAGGGAAATAGATTGTTTTACAAAGTACAATAGCATCTTAGAAAACTAAAAGAAAGAAGCACTTGACTTTATAGCATACAGGCAGAAACTGCCATACTTGCAAGTAACAGAAATTATCTGTTCTGCTGTATCTGCACTGTTTTCTTTCTTAAAGTAAAAGGGAAGACAATGTGTGTTGTGTATATAATGTGATCTTAGGTCAATAAATTACTGTAACAAAGCTCATTTTTGTCCTGTTGACTCTGATAGAGAGGGTCTTGAGATTATTATTCAGATGCCTTCCCACAAAAACAAATGTAGGATACATTTGTAAGCATTTCATGGGTCTGTAGAAGTCCATTTAGAAATGCAGTGTAAGTCCTTACACCTCATCAGAGAGGAGGACCCAGAGGGAAGTTTGACATGCACAGTAAAGGATGCTCCAGAAATGGGGGGGGAGAAGGGGACACTGGGAGAAAGGGAGGGAGGGGGAAAAGGAAAGAGAAAAGGGGGGAGGAAACAAGGGGATCTAGGGAAGGGTAGAGGGAGAGAGAGGAATGGGGTATCTATCAAGTTTGTATGAGTGGAAAAATAAATAAAAGGAATGCAGTATGGAATTAAAGGAAAATAATTGAATTATAAATGTTGCTCAAATGTACACTATTTAGGTGACTAAAAGAAGATAATTTCAAACAAATAATGAAAAGCAAAACACCAATTAAAAGCAGATTTTTTATGTTTAGTAGAAAAAAATAAATAGAAAATGTTTAAATTCTTTACCTGAGCAATTAAGATTAGGATCAGATATACTGAGACTACTGTTTAGGTTTTTTTTTCATTCATGCTATGCATACAACAAAAAAGGAAAATAAAATACTAGAGAGTACACTACTTTTTCTACTACAGCCATAAAAAATTACTCAGAGACTCAAAACTTGTTGGAAATTTTTCCCTATTTTCTAGTGTGTACATGTGAATGTGTGTGGATGTGCGTACATATTTAAGTGCATTTGTATGGTTGGGGTGATATGTGCACTTATATTGGAGGCCCAAAATTGAATTCAGGGATCATCTTTGTCCTCTAATTCCTCCTTATTCTTTTGAGGATGGGTCTTTAATAAAATTCAGAGCTTGCCTATAGG
Source organism: Typhlomys cinereus (assembly GCA_023101885.1). Taxonomy (NCBI): domain Eukaryota; kingdom Metazoa; phylum Chordata; class Mammalia; order Rodentia; family Platacanthomyidae; genus Typhlomys; species Typhlomys cinereus. Next base: position 12,002,919 of record JALPQD010000020.1, read on the forward strand.
ATTAGTGTGGCTCACTAGTTTGTTCTCGAGATTCCCAATCTCCGTCTTTTAAGGCTACAAAAATGCACTTGCCTCCATACTGGCAAAACATTTTTTACCTGGAATCTGGTCTGAATTCTGGTACTTTAACTTAAGCAGCAATATGTCTTAACCACTTAGCCATCTCCCCAGATATAAAATCTGAGAAAAAGAAGAAAGAAAAAAATCATCTCTTTGATATACCATGGAACATGAATTTTACACTATTCTCCACAGACATTGCTATTTCTTAGCTGCATGTCAAGAAATTACAAACTTATTTTTTTAACTCATACTTCCCTTACTTCTCAGAAGGGAAAGGATGAAAGAAAACTTTGTTCTTCAGTTCACTTCATTTTCCTGAGTCCTTTTCCACTTGATACATCTTTCAGCTTTCTTTCTCCAGTTTAAGGCACCTGAAGCTAGAAAATGGAAGAAAGGTGTCTAGGACCACCATACAGAAACTTTGTCCCTAGTGTTGGGATAGAATAAATCTCTGCTGCAGTACATCTTCCCTTTGTGGAGAATGCTATGGGAAGTAGGAACTCGCTTTCTTAAATTCTACATTCACAAAGGAATCCTGTCTTGGCCAGATCACTGTTATCCTTGAACACAGTCTGCTCACAATTTCATGATTCAATTTTGCCTGCTGGCCTAAAGACAATTTTTTTCATCTGGTTATCAGGCACATTCACGGTGGGCTCAAATTTTTTTTTCTTATTCAACAAACAGCATTTTTACTTCTCATGAAGATATCTCAAGATATTAATATTTGATGTTCTTTTGAGGAAACAAGATCATTTTTAATTCCATATTTCAGTAGTGAAACAAACACAGAGAGATCTTATTTTTAGCTCAGAATTACCTGAAACAAAGGTATATGTGCACATTATATATTTAGAAATAGCTTCAAAGAAATTGTGAGATATCAATAGAAGGAGCAAGTAAATGAAGGAGAAGCCTTGAAAGGTTGTGGTTTTATTCCAGTCTTACACAGAAAGTGATTCAAGATAAGAAGCTACTGATGTGTAACTTACCTCAACATTATCTCATGGGATCTTGTAAGCAGAGTCCACCTGTCAATCACATCTGGCTTTCTATAGCAGCAGGTATGAAGTCTGTAAGCAGCATTTCAAAGATAGATGGAGTTCTGTGAAGGGGAGCTGCAGGTACAAGCTAAAGAAAGTAAGGTGCATCAAAGCAGAGTGACTTTACCATTAGTAAAAACTACTTCTTATTTTTTTTATTTCTTTCTTCCACTCATACAAAGTTGGTAAATACCCCATTCCCCTCCCTCCTTCCACCCCTCTCTGGATCACCTTGCTTCCTCTCCCCTTTCCCTTTCCTTCCCCCTTTCCCATTCTCCCAGTGCTCCCTCCCTCCACCCACACATTCCTGGAGCATCTTTTAGTGTGCTTGTCAAACTTCCCTCTGGGTCCTCTTCTCTGATGAGGTGTAAGGGCTCAGTGGCATTGCCTGGAGCTCTTTTTTTGTGTTCCCCTTTAGTATAGGAACACTATTGTGGCTGTTAAACGCTTGCCTATAAGGATCCTAGTGCCTGTGATCCATGCTAGACTTTGGGGGTTCAATGATATGTTGGTAATTGCGCAGGTCATGCAAAGTCCTATTATGATTACTTCAGCCCTAACTTGTATGGAGTATCTTGCATGTCGTAACTCTTCCCATCTTTAGGCTCTTACAATCTCACTGTCCCCTCTTTTGCAAATTTCCCTGAGCTTTAGGATGGGGAGAGATTAGGCTGGCCTGGTTCCGGGTGGTTGATGTAGAGTCTCTGATTTTCTGAATTATGGTTTGTTGAATTTTTTTCAGTTTTGCTGCTCCTGAACTGCCCTTGGCTCCATCCTGATGGGTATTGGATGTCATGCCCTGGCCAGAGATAAAATGCTGTTTAAATAGAGTCTTATTTTAAGAGTAGATTCAAAGGTAGATTGAATAAAAGTAGGAGACCGCTGTGAGGGGATTCGGGTCAGTCTCCCATTTGCAGGATAGTTACTTTCTATCTGCCAGACTCTATGCCTTCCTTTCTGGTGAGATCATACCCCATCAGACTAGTGACTAGTAAGTAACTAGTAAGGAGAGTCTGCGAGCCCACTAGATGTTTTGTCCACATGCTTCTCTGATCTCAGCTGTGACCCATCTCCTGCCCATGATCAAGTAGATAAACAAAGCTTTTACCTATGTTATAAAATGCTTCAGAACTCAGAAGGACAGTTGTCTTTTAGTTCAAAATATTGTTCTTTCATGTCTCTGTCATAATATGAATGTGAGTTTTCCCCACAGGCTCATGTGTTTATGTCTTTAGCTGTTATTAATGTTTGGAAATGTCTTATCACCTTTAGGATGAAGTTTCTTCTGGAAGAAAGCATACCACTGGGGGGGAGGCCTTATGGACAGGTAGTCCCGTTCTACTTATTCCAGCAATCTGCTCCACAATATATTTTCTGCCTTAATGGACTGTAACTCCCCTCTGTAACTGTGTCATAGTTAGGCACAGGTGTCAACTTGACTGTTGAGGATTTGAGCTCTGGGCACATTTGTAGAGAACTAGTGGTTGAGTTAGGCCCAAAGAAGACCTGCAGGAGATTGTCTAGCTGATGAGAAAGGCCCAGCCAATGGTAGGTGGGAGTAGGCGCTGGAATAAAAATATAAAGGGCTGGTTGAGAGAGTTGAAATCCTCGTGTCTACTTGGCCAGAAATGGTGGTCTGGCAGTAAGGATCATCCCTCTATTAGCCATTATGCAGAGATGGTGTGACCAGTTCCCTCGGCCCTGGTGTTGGTGCATACTCTCCTGTCAAGCTGGACTGAGAACTATAACCAGTCTATCATAAGAGAATTAATCCTTTGTTCCCTTAATTATGCAGACAAACTGCAAAAACTGCTAATAATTTTTCCTTTGTCTTCAGAAGTTGTGAATGAGTGTTGTCTCATAACTGCAGAGTGTTACTGTGATAGCCTTCTATAAAAGTCTTCATACAGCAGAATGGATATGGAAAACATATATGATATAATATCATGAAGATGTCACAATAAAACCAATTATTTTCCGTGCAAACTTAAATCTTCAATGATTCCTAAAAATGAAGCACATATATAGTAAGAAAAAATAGAAAATTGAAAGCTTTCTTTTTTTGTTGTGTTTCATGGATACTATTCCAAAATTTTTTGAAGGAAATTTCCTTTATATTTCCATACTGTCAATTGAAAAAATGGCAGAAATTAAATTAGATATATGGCATAGTGTCTGAAATTGTAATTTATATAAATGTTCTTTTTCTTCTGAATGTTGTGCTGGATTAGATCAATACCATTTAATTGTCAAGTAGAAATTAAAATTGACACACAAGGTTTAACAGTGGAGATTTCAGAGTTTCGATCCTTGTAGCTGACATTTTATTTTATTTTTTTATATAATACATTTTTATTATTATTTCAGCTAATACAAACTTAATAGGTACACCACTTCCCTCCCTCCCTCCCCCCCCCTCCGGAACCCCTTACTCCCCCTCCCCTCACCCCTCCCGCCCTATAACCCCCGTGCCTCCCGCCCCGATTCCCAGAGTCCTTTCTTGTGCATGCCTGACTCTCCTCTGGGCCCTCCTCTCCGATGACATACAAGGACCCAGTGGCATTTCCCTGAACCCCTTCCTGTGTTCCCCTTAAGTATAGGAACACTACTGTGGCTGTCAATCCCTTGCCTCCAAGGATCTTGGTGCCTTTAGCAGATGCTAGACTTTATGAGGTCAATAGTGTGTTGGACATTGCGCCAGGCATGCAATGTCCAATTATGATTGCTTCGGCCCTAACTTGTGTGGAGTATCTTGCAAATCATTGCTCCTCCCATCCTTTTGCTCTTACACTTTTACCGTCCCCTCTTCCGCAAATGTCCCTGAGCTTCAGGATGGGGAGAGATTAGTCTGGCCTAGTTCTAGGTGGTTGATAGAGAGTCTCTGAAGTTCTGGATAGTGGTTCATTGATTTTCTTTTGCAGTTTTGTTGCTCCTGTAATGCCCTTCACTCCATCGTGATGGGCACTGTATGTCACCCCCTGGCCAGAGACAGAAAGCTGTTAAACTGGAGTCTTATTATAAGAGCACATTCAAGGGTAGATGTAATACTTATACCCAAAAGTGGAATCGCAGGGTCATATGGCATTAGGCAATGGGAGGGGTCAATCACCCATTTGCAAAATGGTTACTTTTTAATCTGCCGGACTATATGCCCTCCCTTTCTGGTGAGTTCATACCCCCTTAGTTGTAAATGATCAGGAAGGAATTGTGAACTTAACTAGGTGTCACATTACTTTCTTGCAGTCCTTGATAGAGGCCTATTTTCTCTACTGTAACATGGTCACTTCTCTCCTTGTTTCTGGTGTGGCCCTACAACCCCATCCCTCCTGTTCATAATCCTTGCAATTACTGTAGGTAATACATAGATTTACCTATGAATGTCTCAAGATGGGCTGGGTGGGTTTGGTATTAGGAGCCACCTATTAGGGAGTACATACAGCGCTTAATTTTCTGAGTCTGGGATACTTGACTTAATATAATTGTTTCTAATGACATCCATTTCCCGGCAAATTCCAGTAATTCATCATTTTTGATGGCTGAGTAGTACTCCATTGTATAGATGTACCACGGTTTCCTTATCCACTTGTCAACTGTTGTACATTTGGGTTGATTCCATGTCTTTGCTATTGTAAACAGTGCTGCTATGAACATGGTCGTGCTTGTGCTATCGAGGTGAACCTCTGCTGTATGGGGGGTTATACCCAAAAGTGGAATCGCAGGGTCATATGGCATTTTGATTTTTAATTTCTTTAAGAATCTCCAGATGGCTTGCCAGAGTGGCTGTATGAGCCTGCATTCCCATCAGCAATGTAGGAGAGTTGCCCTCTCTCCAGCATTTGTTGTTGTTTGTGTTGTGGATTTCTGCCATCCTGACCGGGGTGAGATGATATCTCAGAGAAGTTTTGATTTGCATTTCCCTGATGGCTAAAGAAGTGGAGCATTTTTTAAGATATTTGTTGGACATTTTAATTTCATCCCTGGTAAAATTTCTAAGTTCCAGGGCCCATTTTTTAATTGGGGCCATTGGTTTCCTTGGTGTTTAGTTTTCTAAGTTCTTTGTGCACTCTGGACAGTAGAGCTCTGTCAGATATGTGGTTAGTGAAGATTTTCTCCCATTCTGTGGGTTGCCTTTGAGCTTGTGTGACAATCTCTTTATCTGAACAGAAGCTCTTTAATTTCACAAGATCCCAACTGTTGAGAGTTGGTAGCAGTGACTGTGCCATTGGATGTCTGTTTAGGAACTGTTGGTCTAGCCCAATCCGCTCGAGGGAGTTCCCTATCCTTTCAACTATGGTTTTTATAGTCTCTGGCCTGATATCAAGGTCCTTGATCCATTGGAAGTAAGTCTTGTACATGGTGACAAGTATGGGTCCAGCTTTAATCTTCTGCATGTGGGTATCCAGTTTTGCCAGCACCATTTGTTGAAGATGCTGTTCTTTTTCCATTGGATTTTTTGGCCCCTTTTGTCAAAGACCAAATGGCTGTAATTTTGTGGGCTTATATCTGGGTCTTCAATCCTTATCCATTGATCTGTGTATCTGTTTTGGAGCCAGTACCAGGCTGTTTTTATAACTATGGATTTGTAATATAGACTAAGGTTTGTAGCTGACATTTTAAAGTAAAACAGTGATCTCTAAAATAAGATTCCAGGACTCCATTTTGGTACTGAGGGAAGACAATGGCTCCTTTCTGTTTCAGTCTCTGGGCTCTATGCAGACATAAACAAGGAGTAACCTAAGTGGCATTGATATTATGGCTTAGCAGTAAGCTTTTGAGAAGATAAAACTGATGTAATTTTCTGTATCCTTCACACCACGCCAGTGGAATACAAAGCAAGATACACAATAACATGACACATTCTTTGTATTTTACAAAAGTCTTTTTTATTCCAAAATTTTTTAAAGGATTTGAGACTTTGAAAATATCAATGACTATGTACTAATTAAAAGACAACAAGAACTCAACTTTATTTCTTTGAAGTAAAGTACCAAGAAAGAAGTAACTCAACAGCACAAAACCATGTTAAATAGTTGTGATTCTCCTTGATCAAAACATAATACCACAAATAAAAGCATCAACCCACCCATGCCAGCTAATCTTGGAGTATTCTACACAAGGGGAAACTTTTTTTCTCCCACATTTTTATTTTTTTCCCAATCATACAAGCTCAATAGGTACCCCTGTCCTGTACCTCCCTCTACCATCCCCAGTACCCCCTCTCACTCTCCCCCTTTTCCCCTTCTTTCACCCCTCTCCCTCCCTCCCCTTCTCCCAGTATCTCCCTCTTCTCTCTCCCATCCCCTGGAGCATCCTTTTGTGAGTATGCCTGAGTCCTCCACCCTAGTGAGTTATAAGGACTCAGTGGCATTGCCCAGAGTGCTTTCTTGGGCTCACAAAGGGAAACATTACCATATTTATGTTTCCTTCTTCTAATCCTTAACCTTAAACTAGTCAGTGGTGATAATGAAAACTACCGATTCGAAGTGACAAGGAGCTTCCTTCCTCTTAACTGGAAGGAATCTTATTTTACTTTGAAAATTATGTTCTATAAAAATCATCATGAAATGTTTACTTTGTGGAATCTTAAATCATGATTAAAGTATCAGGATTTTGAAAAAATTATTTTAAATGAAAAATAGTATCAGAGGGAAAAGATGCTGTGAATTTGAAAATAGACTAACAATCCTTATTTATTCTTAGTGATTAAATGTTAACATTATGTGATACTTTTCTGCAAAACAAAAGACTATACCCAATTTAAATAGAGGTCAAGATGTTAATATATTTAGAAAAATAGTGCTTGACCAATGATCTGTTTTCTTTTTCAAATTTATCTTCTTATAAAGAAAAGGAAACTATTGTAAAGTCAGATTTTGAAATGGTAACAACTTCTGAATGATCTCTTATTCATTGTGCAGAATTTTCTGGGCTATTTACTGCATTCCTAAGGTCTGTGCACAGTTAACTCAGGGAAACTGTAAATTCACTAATATGAATCAAAAATATGCTTTTGAATGTCATTCATACTTTCAGGACAAATTCTTTGAAAGTATAGGCAATATTTTTAACTTTTTACTGGTTTCATTTTTATTTGTGGTTGTTTTATTTTTTCATTTTATTTTTTTCTAGTTTTATAAGCATAATGAGTAGTTGTCCCTGAAAAGGTTTCTTTAAAATTTTACTGGACTTTAAAATCTACGGAAAATTACTACTTGCCTTTTACAGGTAAAAGGCTATAGGAAGGTATTGCTGTTTTATTGCTGTTCAATTCTGGCATGATGTAATCTGTAGGCATTGTGCACATGTATGAAGCATCACACCATAACACATAAGCATGCACAATTTCTATGCCAGATAAGAATTAAACAAAACTGATTAGTAGACAGAAATAATGTAATGGTTGTGTGTTTCACATTACATTGACAAAATTATTTGCTGCAAGAAATGAAAGCACATAGCAGCTTTTCTTCACATACGCAGCTTTTCCTAAGTAGATTTGATATAGTATGGTATTAGATTGGAGACAGCTGTGAATACTTTGGTGAATTCATCAGATAAGTATCTTCAACTGAGCTCCATTATAATAAAAAATCTGTTTGAAATAATGTGTAAAGAATCCTGTACTGGAAAAGTGACTTTTTCTTGGTAAAATCTACGTTCTTGAAGAAGTGAAACTGGCCAAAAGTAAAGAAGAAATTCCTTGTGTAAGGCTGTATCTTGAAGTAATTCCCCTGTTTACCAATAATATTTTGAGAAGAAAATGAAATTGTGTAATTGTCAAGAAAGTAGATGAAACTGGAGATCATAATATTAAACTACTAACCTAGACACAAAAAGATAAACATTGTATTTTTCTCCCATGTGTGAATACATCTTTACATATATGTATATATATATGTATATACACAGATATTTCTATAATTGCTTCTGTGTATGACCTGAAAGCAATAGAAACAGTGGCAGGAAAGTGAAAAGAACTAATAAAAGGAGAGGAGTGGAAAAATGCTTAAAGTGAAAATGTCCTAATAAAAGCCATAAATATAAACAATGCATATATAATGATAAATCAAATAAGAATAAATCAATATTAAGTAAAAGTTCTTAAAATACTATTAAATTCAATTAGTATCATATTACAAAATAAAGTAAACCTTATTTTACAAACAGGCTGATATTTCTACAAACAGGGGCACATATGTATTAGCAAAATTTCAACATATATCAGCAAAATGCCAGACATTAACTTCCAATCTTCAGTGCTACACCTAATCAAATTCAGATTTTTAACACATTACTTCCAATATTAAGCTGACACCACTTCACTAAATATTTATTTAGTCATGAAAATAATTCTGTTATCTTACCTCTACATCAGTGACATTCCCTCAAGCTCTTGCTCAGTAAGTCATAACTTAGTCATTACATTGTATTTGCTTCTTAATGCTTTTATCTGGAATATAGCTCAATTGCCTTTTAAACCATGTCCTCATAGTATTCCTTCTGTCACTGAATTCTAAATTTGTATTTATTTCTTTAATTATTTGTTTAAAATCAGTATTACCCAATGATGTACAGATGTTGCACAGCAAGTACTTCATCCTTTGTCCTAACTATCATCTGATAATCAACGCATGTTGGTTGAATGATTGAGCTAGACATTCATAAATTAATGATGATTGCACTGTCACTAATGTACACTAACTGTATGTGTTAGCTTTATGTTGTTTTATATATATATATAACTCTTGAAAAAATTATGTTATGAAACATTATGAAAAAGCTTAATGCTATTGAATATATAATAACTTTTTCAAGAGAAAATGACTAGATTATTATTATTAAGTATTTTTACTTTTTTTATTGAAGTTTTTAGTACATGCTCATGTGATCACATTGCTTTTTTGCCTGTGGTAAGTAGTGCATCATAAAGGCCCACAGGACAGAGTAAACCTGGGAAGTAAAAGAAAGAAAATGAGCAACAATATGTTATTTTCCAGTTCACAGGTATGTTCCCATGATCAGACACCAAACTGACACCTATATCTTTGCATGTGGGATTTGGATAGATAGTTTATACACCAACTATAGTGTGGCAGCAAATATAATACTACTGGAATTAAATTTAGAAATTATTTCATATTTTAATATACAAATTGTCTAAGATACTGAACAGCTTAAGATGTTACAAGCAAACATTGCTTCAAATGACAATTAATTTATTTAAAGTAATGATGAGTTTAGAATGAGTGATTTAATCATCTTTATTAAAGATTAAATGCCCACATATGTGATATTATTGGGAAGACAAGGGGGAGGCTCTTAGTTCATTATTTTTATGGATGTGCAGTGGGCATCTAAAGAAAACATTATGAACAAAACTTGTTATTCTAAGTGTAATTAACCTCCTTGTGTCAGTAGCATTATTAATGTAATGGGATTACTACTCTGTCTTTTTCTATTAATGTCTCTCCACTCATTAAATAAAAGAGGTTGGGTAGGATATGACATTTTCTTTAACTGTATATTAAGAGACTTGTTCCCCTCAGCTATAATAGTTTGTTAAATACAAGCTTTTAGATGGATGCTATTTCATAACATGGCTTAAACCTTCATTATACCAAATGTCATCATTTTATTTATTAAGAGATTTTTGAAAAATTTATCTACAAAAAGGTTGGACACTCCTAATTTTCTGATATTTAATTTATTCCATGAACTAAAATTGTTTTTTAAGTGACATAACTTGGCATTACTTTATTTAAGGTTTATTTTTCATCTTGAGAACATTTATAGATATTTATACGCTATTAATTCTGTTTCTTTTCATTTCATGTACATACATATATTCTTGGTCTAATTTTTTTACTTATTATTTTATTTTCTAGTTTTACAAGCACATTGAGCACTTATCCCTGAATCCCTATATCCTCCCTCCCTCCTATCCTATCATCAATCTATTCCATTCCCTCCCATACTCTCTCATCCTGCCTGCCTGTCTGTGCTCAGGGGTACCTCTGGCTTTTCTAATCTAAAATTTAGGCTTCCGTGGCATACCAAGTTTCCTAACTTCATAATATCCCACTAATAAGGGCATTTCCTTTCACTCATCCACCTTTCAGTCCCCAATGTTTTCACTGCATATTCTTATTTCTCTTGAAGTCCTCAATAGTCTGTGGGGGCATATTGGTATGTCAGTCACTGTGCAGGTCTGGTAAGTCTCACTGTAGTGAGTTCCTAGATGCAGTACCCCACCTTGAATTGAATGTCTTGTCCAGTAGTCAAAATTCCCATCTATAGGTTCTTACAATCTCTCTGCTCCCTCTTCTGCAAGGTTCCCAAAGCCTTAGGATGGGTGAGATTAGGTTGCTCTTATTCTTGGTAAGCTTTCCCGAGTTTCTGGTCCTCTATATTACGGCTGGCCATTGCTGTCCACTTCACTATTCTTCTACTGCATTAGACTGCATCCTGTCAGGGTGTTGAGATCCTCTAACTCTATTGTAGAAGACTTCCAGTTTGAGTGTTAGCTGTTCTTCCAATCTATTTATAGAGCACTTTGGTATACTATCTTCCTATGTATAGGTTCATTGGCTGTTTTCCCATTAGATTTATTTCCTTCCCTTTTTCAGGTTCTTGACCTACGCTAGCAATATGTCAAAAAGTGACATCTTCTAAAGAAAGGAACACAAATGGACAGGCCTTATCCAGGTGAACATAATGTGAGGAAAATGGGGGGAAGAAAAAAAAGCCTTGACCTGATCCACTTAGAACCCACTAATGACATTATACTAGAAGTAACAGGAATGTGACATTTCCTGGTAAAATGTTGGTCAGAGAGCACTTAAAGGCCCTTAAACATTTTTTTGTTGTTTTTGCCATTGCCTTTGGTTGCTCTCCAAAAACCTGTCAGTTATATCCTGTTACCAAAGATGCAACACATATGGATCACAGATCATGGGCAAAATACATCAACTAGAACTGGGACTGAGAATTTCCTCCTTGCTAGATAGCTTACACAGTCCCAAGGAATATAGTAGAAGCTACTAAGAGAGAGAAATAATGACAAGCTTTATCAATGCCTGCGATCTGTAAGTTGCAATGAAAACCACCATGGCAACAGGTGACAGGCAGTGTAATAGTGGTACAAGTATCAAGTAGACTACAAATAGCTTTCTTACAGAAATTAAGACCCACTTGTCAGAATGGAATATATTCCTATTACTGTTATCTAAAATTATTTTTAAGTAACAAATTGTATTGTACCTAAACTTAGTTAAACAAAGTTATATGTTAACTAATCATGTGGATTGTCTTCCATTGCACAATTTATTTATTTATTTATTTCTGTGCATACAGACTTAATAGATACACTTGTCCCCTCCCTCCCTCCACCCCTCCCTGAACCCCCTAGGTCCCTCTCCACTTTTTCCCTTCCTTTACCCCCCTCCCTCCCTATCTCCCAGCATCTTCCCCCCCCATCCCTGGAGCATCCTTTCATGTGTATGTCAAACTTTCCTCTGGGCCCTCCTCTCTGATGAGGTGTAAGAACTCAGTGGCATTTCCTAGAACTCTTTCTTGTGTTCCCCATAACAATAGAAACACTATTGTGGCTGTTAATCCCTAGCTTCTGAGGATCCTAGTGCCTTTAGTCCATGCTAGACTTTGAGGGGTCAATAATGTGTTGGTCATTGTGCAGGTCATGAAAAGTCCTATTATGATTGCTTCAGACCAAACTTGTGTGGAGTATCTTTCATATCATTACTCCTCCCCATCCTTGTGCTCTTACAATCTTACCACCCCCTCTTCTGCAAATTTCCCTGAGCTTCAGGATGGGGAGAGATTAGGCTGGCCTTGTTCCATGTGGTTGATATAGAGTCTCTGATGTTCTAAATTATGGTTTGTTGATTTTTTTTCAGTTTTGCTGCTCCTGCAGTGCTATTGGCTCCATCCTGATGGGTATTGGATGTCACCCCCTTTCCAGAGATAAAAAGCTGTTAAAATAGACTTATTATAAGAGTATTTTCAAAGGAGATGGAATAAAAGTAGCAGATTGCAGTGAGGGGGGAGTCAGTCTCCCATTTGCAAAATGGTTACTTTCTATCTGCCAGACTATATGCCCTCCCCTTCTGGTGAGATCATACCCTATCAGTTGCATATGATCAGGAAGGAAAGTCTGTGAACTTAACCAGATGTCTCATTACTTACTTGCAGTCCTTGATGGTGACCTATTTTCTCTGCTGTAACATGATCCCCTCTCTCCTTGTTTCTGGTGTGGCCCTCCTTCCCCTTCCTTCCTGTTTATAATCTTTGCAATTGCTGTAGGTATTACAGAGATTTATCTTTGAGTGTGTCTCTAACTGGGTTTGGTACTAGGATCCACCTATTAAGGAGTACATACACCACTTAATTTTCTGTGTCTGGGATACTTCACTCAATATAATTTTCTCTAACCCCATCCATTTCCTGGCAAATTTCATTAATTCATCATTTCTGATGACTGAATAGTATTCCATTGAATACCACATTGTATACCAATGTGGACCACATTTTCCTAATCCACTCATCAACTGTTGGGCATTTGGGTTGATTCCAAGACTTTGCTATTGTAAACAGTCTATTGCACAATTCTTATAATGGCTTACAGTTTTCGTTTTAGAGAACTTCTTGTAACTATGGAAACTAGCAATATTTTCTTGTGTTCTCCTTCAGATAATGTATTTTTTTTTATTGGTTTGTGTCTTATTCCACTTACTTTTCCATTGCTGTGACAAAATACTCTTACTCAAGCAATTTAAGGGAGAAGAAATCTATTATCTGGCTTATAGTTCCAGTCCACTGTGACTAGGAACACATAAAAAAAGAAAAAGTAGGTTAACTATGATATTTCAGCCTCACTGAAAAAGAAGAGAGAGAGAAAGAGAGATTTAAAGAGAGAGAGAAAGAAAGAGAGAATCAGGCTATCAAAATTCAAGATCCACACTTCAGTGATGTATCTGCCTCTTTAAAAAGGTTCTACTTCCTAAAGGTTATGCAATGTCCTAAAATGATATTATAAATGGAGACTGCCCACTAACATGAGCCTGTGGGGGACATTTAATCATAAAGCCACCACATTCTCCCCTTTTGCTAATTGTAATCTGTCATATTTAAAAATCTCACTCTGTCTATCCTATTTCAGTAATTATGCTCTTGAAATATCTAGTCTCTTCTAAGATTGATGAAGATCTTTCATCTGAGTTCCCAGAAAATAAAATACAAGTTATGTACATACAGCATACATTGGAAAAATTAAGCATTCCCATATCAAAGTTTCTTAGTCACTTTTACAACTTTATGCAACAACTACTCAGGAAGCATTCTCTGTGCATTAGATAGATGAAGAGAACTGGTTGAGTATTTTTGCATGCTTTGGTCATGCAAACATTCTGGCAAGAAAAAATTTGTCCTCTCTCAGCAATTTGTTTGGGCAGGCTAGGCCCAATTCCCTTGGCTCTTGATCTTGGTATTGATTCATCTGCCATGCTAATGAATCATAAGCAAGAATAAGCCTCTTGTAACTTTGGACCCTGTTTGAGTCCTGTATTCATTCATTCAATATAAGAAGATGGGAAGAAACTATTAGAAATGATGAATTCAAATAATGGGGTTTAAATGATTTTCTTCACTAAATTTTTTTAGGATGACTTAAAAATCAGTCTCTATATTCTTTATTTGACAAACCATTTTTTCCAATGACTCATTCTTGTCATACATTATACTATATTCAAAATTTCTATGTTTTCTTCATTTAAAGTTTGAAGGTATAATTGCTCAGAATAATGCTCCTTTATAATTACTTTTATGGTCATTTACATTGCATGTGCATTTTTATAATATTCCATTTTCTTTCTTATTTATTTACATCACATCACTTTTATCTTGATAATTTGTCAGTATGTCAAGCTTTTTAAAGAAAATGTTCCTCATTTTGGTTCATAGTTTGTAATTTTTTAATCTATTTCATGTATTTCTCTTATGTCTATAGTAATTTGCTGATATTATTTTCCTTTTTCTTAGAAGAGTAGCAGATCCTGTATTTTACAGATACTATTTTTCTTTATTCTTTATTCCCTAGAAATGCTCCCAAGTACGTTGTTTGCTGCTTTATAATTTATTTGGTTTGCTGTATTTCAATTTTAATTTGTGATACAAAATTTACAAACGTATTTTGTCATTCATTTTATCTATTTCAACAGGTAAATTTTTGAGTATTCACGTATTTATGTATTTTCCCTTTACTATTTGTATTTTTATTGTTTATTATCTATACATTTGTTGAAATTAAACTTTTAATAATTAGAAAACATATTAATGCATGTGTACATATACCAATATACAACTTAACAAAACTTAAAATCATTTGCAAATATGTACTGCAAATTACCAGTAATTGATCTGAAATTTAATACTAATTTTAAAATAATTAATGATGTGTGGATCTGCTTCTACAAACAATATCATAATTCATATGATTAAATTTTTTGTCAGCAACAATGCAAAACAATATTACACTAAAAATTAATGAGTAAGAAGACATGGATATGTGCTTACAAAACATTTTGAAAACATTATTATAAATTAATTTTTGATTTCAAAGAATGTTAATGAAATCTTCATGGTCCATAGCATTAAACCACAAAAGTATGTGAATGCTAATTATTTGATCATTATCATGACCAGATCTAGTATATTGAAGTGATTGTTCTATTATCCTTCAGTGATATAAATGAATAAGAATGAAAATAATGCTTATTAGCACATTGACATATTGCCAACGTGCTTTACTTGCAGCTAGGGAGTAGTTTGCAAGTAGTGAGCATCTGGATAATTATGTATTAAGCTCCCTCAGGTAGTTCCTTCCTTCCTTGAAATTAGTTAGGAATGCTTTTTACAGCATAATGTCTGGTTTAAAATAATTGCAAATATAAAAATAAACAAAATGGCTGGCATATTATATGCTATATTCTAGTATAAGCACATTAAATAAGGTGAAATCTCAAAGCAGGAAATGATATTGTAGAGTAATAATTATATTTGGTATTTCCATTGTATGTACTAAACAGTTTTAACTTTTTTGAAGAAAAGATTATAGTGTTCATTATCATCTAAGAGGATTGAATGGAGAGAGAGCTGTAAAACATTTTCAATGCACTTTCTAAACTCTGGAGATTATTTTCTTCAAGTTTGTTTACAGGATGGTGAAACACATTGGTATGATATAATGATTCCCTAATTTCTCCTCCTAAAGGGCATCATTCCCTGTGTATCCCATGAGATCCTTCATAACTACTAGCAAACTGTTTATTATATATTTCCTAAATGTCTACTTCTGATAAATGTACTTAAATCTTGAGATGTATTTTCTCATATATCTTAGGTTAACTCCTCAATTGCAGAAGAAAATCTATGTAGCTCACTTGACATTCATTTCTTCGTATCCAACCAATTTTTAAATGCTTCTCAAATCTCTCCTCTACTCTCATTAAATATCATTGTGCACATTAAGATTTGCATATTTTTCTCAAGAACTATATCATTTAAAATGTTCCTTCCTCCCTGCCTCGTCTTTTTCATTCTCCCACTCTATTCATTTCCATCCTTTCTTCCATCTCTCTACAAAGGAATGTTCTTGTTTTTTCACAAAGACATTCCACCTGTGATTCCTGGAGGCATTTTACTAAATTGTGGGGAAAGTTAACCTAAAAGTAGGTGGCTATAGTCAATGGCTTGAGTCTACAAAGGTATAAAAAGGAGAAAGCTAATTGGCTTTCTGCATTTCTTGCTCTCTACTCTCTGTCTATAAAGGTCATACAGCAGTCTGTGGTCTGCTTTCTTGCCCTTCCCACAATCTTTTTGTTTTAATTTTTTTATTATTATTTATTCAATTGTGAATGTGTGTGTGTTTGTGTGTATATGTGTGTGTGTGTGTATAACCACCATGGACCGCCTCCATCTCCTCCTTGTTTACTCTGCCCAGGGATTCACAGGCTCTGCCCTACCAGGACCAGAATCACAGGCCGCTTCTACTTCCGCCGGGAGTCTATACATGGGGTCTAGGATCTGAACGTGGGACCCTCTGCCTGCAAGACAGAGGCTTAACCTCTGAGTCACCTCTGCAGCACCCCCCCACAATCTTTAAGATGAAGGAAATCCTCCTTGCCCTTCCCCAATCTTTAAGTTGAAGGAAATCCTTCCTCCTCCAGGGTTTTTTAAGTCAGGGTATTGTAACAGCAACAAAAAGAAGCAACTATTCTTTCCCCACTCCACTGCCCTGACACACACGTGATCCAGCCTAGACACACTGCGACCTAGGTAAGCTCCACCCCCGCCCACCCCCAGAACCCACCCCAGACATTCCAAGGGACCCAGCTCCTCCCACCAGCCAGCCAGAGCCGCTCAGGACTGGGGAGGAAGATGTGCCCTAGGGCCCTGCCCCAGCTCCCCCAGGTTAAATGGCGCCCACCAACGCCCTATCCTCCCTTTCCCTGCTCCACCTCCCAGCACATGCACATGGTCCAGCTGGGACTCACCTCGACCTAGATAAGCTCAGTGCCCGCCCACCCACAGAACCCCAGGCCAAATAATTCAGCTCAGTGAAAAACGCACAGAAATTGAAAGAAGATCTTAAGACTTAAAACGACAATGCCAAAGTCAAAGTGCAAATCCATGAGAAACAACACTCAAGTAAACAAATTTCCCACTGAAGGAATTAATCCCATAATGTTAGACTCCAACCAGAACAAACCCATGGAAAATGGCCAAGAAAGTCTGACCCAGGAAAACGACTTTCAAAATGTGATCATTACCATGTTCAATACTATGAAAGAGGAAATCCAGGAAGAATTAAATAACCGAATAAATCTCTTTGAAGAGGAACACAACAGACAATTGGAGGAGTTGAGGAAAACAGTGCAAGAAACAAAAAACTGGCATAGAGCAGTTAAAACAGACTTAAGCAGAGTTTAAAACTGAGCTAAAAGACAAGTTATCTTCAACCCAGAACTCCACAGAGAGTCTTATCAGCAGAACTAATGAAGCAGAAAACAGAATTTCAGACCTTAAAGTGGGAGTACTAACTAGCTCAATGGAAGAGGTTGTTAAAGCCAAAAAGATACTTGAGAGAAATATTCCAGTAATATGGGACACCCTGTAGAAGCCTAACATGCATATTCATGGAATACCACAGCAAGAATCTCAAAATACCACCCCTGAGGAAATTTTTCAAATGATCATCAAGGAAAACTTTCATCTAAAAAAAGAGAGGCCCATACGTATACAAGAGGCATTGCACACCTCAAATAGATATGACCAAAACAGAAGCACGCCACACCAAATAATAGTTAAAACATTCCACATTCAAGATAAAGAATGGTGCTGAGGTCTTCAAGGGAGAAAAAAACGAGTCACTTTTAAAGGTAAACCTATTAAAATAACAAATGACTTCTCAGTCTAAACAGTAAAAGCAAGAAGAGCTTGGAGAGACATACTTCAAATATTGAATGAGCAAAAATGTGAACCCAGACTGATTTACCCTGCAAAACTATCGGTCATGATTGAGGGAGAAAGAAAAATCTTCCAGCACAAAGACAACTTGAAGGGATACATGTCCACCAAACCAGGCCTTCAAAAAATGCTACAAATGATACTCAAGATTGAAGAAAAAAACAAGCGTATTCAGAAGGACAGAAGGAAAGTATAATACCACCAAAACCTAAAAGCCAAATAATATACTTAGGAGAGCCGCTAAACATAAAAAAAGTCCAGAATTAACAATAATTTCTCCATCATAATATTAAATGTCAATGGAATTAACTCACCAATCAAGAGACACAGATTACAAACCTGGATTAAAAATCACAACCCATCAATATGTTGCCTTCAGGAAACTCATCTCACACAAAAGATAGGCACATCCTAAAAATAAAATTCCACACTGGAGGAAATATTTCAATTCATCATAAATGAAAACTTCCCACAATTAAAAAATGAGAGGCCTATCCAAATACAAGAGGCATTTTGCACTTCAAACAGATATGACCAAAATAGAAAATTGCCACAGCAAATAATAGTCAAAACACTCCACATTCAAGATAAAGAACTGGTGCTGAGAGCTTCAAGGGAGAAAAAACAAGTCACTTTTAAAGGTAAACCTATTAAAATAACAAATGACATCTCAGTCGAAACAGTAAAAGCAAGAAGAGCTTGGAGAGATATACTTCAAGTATTGAATGAGCAAAAATGTCAACCCAGGCTGATTTACCCTGCAAAACTATCAGTCATGATCGAGGGAGAAAGAAAAATTTTCCAGCACAAAGACAACTTGAAGGGATACATGTCCACCAAACCAGGGCTTCAAAAAATGCTAGAAATGATACTCAAGCTTGAAGAAAAAAACAGGCACATCCAGGAGAACGGAAGGCAAGTATAACACCATTAAAAGTGAAGCAATATGCTTAAAAAACTACTAAACATAATAAATGTCTGGAATTAAAAATAGTTTCTCCATTATAACACTAAATGTTAATGGAATTAACTCACCGATCAAGAGACACAGATTACAAATGTGGATTAAAAATCACAATCCATGAACCTGCTGCCTGCAGGAAACCCATCTCACCACAAAAGATAGGCACATCCTAAAAATAAGAGGCTGGTCAACAATTCTACAAGCTAATGGAAGCAGAAAACAGGCAGGGGTAGCCATTATGCTATTGGGCAAAATGGACTTCAAACCAAAGAAAATCATAAGAGACACGGATGGATACTACATTTTAGTCACAGGTACAATTCACCAGGAAGACTTCACAATACCGAACATATATGCACCCAAAACGGCCCCTCCCACATTCATTCAGCAAACCCTACAATGCCTAAAGCGAGAAATCAATCACAAAATGATAATTCTTGGGGATTTCAATACCGCCCTCTCAACATGGGATAGATCTACAGGTAAAAAACTTAACAGAGACACTTTGGAGCTTAACCAAACCGTTAAAGAAATGGACCTTACAGATTTCTATCGTGCTTTTCATCCACCTACCAAAGAATACACATTTTTTCTCAGCAGCACACGGAACTTTCTCCAAAATAGATCACATATTAGGCCACAAAATGAATGTCTACATATACAGGAATGTTGAAATTCTAGCCTGCACTTTATCAGACCAACACGGCTTAAAGATTCACATCCACAACACAACAAGCAACAGAAAATACACTAACTGCTGGAAACTTAACACTATGATGCTGAAGGAGAACTGGATTCAGGAAGAAATTAAAAAGGAAATTCAAGATTTCCTGAAAGTGAATGATAACGAAAATACAACTTGCCAAAATCTCTGGGATACAATGAAAGCTGTCCTAAGAGTTAAGTTCATAGCTCTTAATGCCTATATCAAAAAAATGAAAACATCAGAAATAAATAAATTTACAATGCTGCTAAAAGCTTTAGAGACACTAGAGCAATCCAATCCCAAAAGCAGTAGAAGGGAGGAGATAAGCAAAATAAGGGGAGAAATATCTGAAATTGAGATTAGGAAAACGATAGAGAAAATCAACCAGTCAAAAAGCTGGTTCTATGAAAAAATCAATAAGATTGATACACCCCTAGCTAAATTAACTAAAAGCAAGAGAGAAAACCCAAATTAACAAAATTAGAAATGAAAATGGAGTTATCACTACTGACACCCAAGAAATCCAAAGAATTATAATGTTATATTTCAAAAACTTATACTCTGTGAAATTTGACAACACAAAAGAGATGGATGAATTCCTAAGTCAACACAACTTACCTAAATTGAATCAGGAAGTTGTGAATTATTTAAACAGTCCTATAACATATAACGAAATTGAAGAAGTAATCTTGAATCTTCCCACCTAAAAATGTCCTGGACCAGATAGATTCAGCACAGAGTTCTAACAGACATTTAAGGAGATAATAAAACCAATACTCTTTAAACTGTTCCACCAAATAGAAAAGAAAGGAACACTACCAAATTCCTTCTATGAAGCTAATATGGTCTTAATTCCAAAACCTAATAAAGATACACTGAAAAAAGAAAACTATAGGCTAATCTCTCTGATGAACAGAGATGCAAAGATTCTCAACAAAGTCTTAGCAAATCAGATTCAAAAACATATCAAAAAGATCATTCACGGGGATCAAGCAGACTTTATCCCAGGCACACAAGGTTGGTTCAACATATGAAAATCAATAAATGTAATTCACCACGTAAACCAGTCCAACATTCAAGACCACATGATACTCTCGATAGATGCAGAAAAAGCTTTTGACAAGATCCAACAGCCCTTTATGATCAAAATCCTAGAGAAGGTTGGAATGGAAGGAACCTTTATCAATATAAAAAAGCTGTATAAAACAAGCAAACAGCAAAGATTATACTCAATGGGGAAAAACTGGAAGCATTCCCACTTCCATCAGGAACTATACAGGGCTGACCACTGTCACCACTTCTTTTCAATATTGTACTTGAAGTCTTAGCTGAAGCCATAAGACAAGAAAGGGAGATAAAAGGGATTCAAATCAGCAAGGAAGAAGTGAAGTCATCTATATTTGCAGATGTTATGATTCTATACCTGAGTGATCCCAAAAACTCCACCAGGAAGGTCCTGGAACTACTTGAGAAGTTCAGCAGGGTGGCAGGATACAAAAATGAATGTACAAAAATCAGTGGCCTTCCTATATGCCCAGAATGAAAGATTCAAAATGCCCTGAGAGACTCAATCCCATTTACTGTAACTCCTAAAAAAATGAAATACCTTGGTGTAAACATAACCAAGGAAGTAAGAGACCTTTATAATGAAAACTTTAAAACCCTAAAGAAAGAAATTGCAGAAGACACCAGAAGGTGGAAACTACCTCCCATGTTCCTGGATTGGCAGAATCGTAAAAATGACCATCCTACCAAAGGCAATATACAAATTCAATGCTATACCAATTAAAATCCCAAAGCAATTCTTTAAAGAAGTTGACCAAACAATCTCAAAGTTCATATGGAGTCGCAAAAGATCCAGGATAGCAAAGACAATCCTGAGTAACAAAAACACTGCTGGAGGTATCACCATACCAAACCTTAGTCTATACTACAAATCCATAGCTATAAAACCGGCTGCTACTGGCTCCAAAATAGACACACAGAACAATGGATAAGGGTTGAAGACCCAGATATAAGCCCACAAAATTACAGCCATTTGGTCTTCTACAAAGGGGCCCAAAGAATCCAATGGAAAAAGAACAGCATCTTCAACAAATGGTGCTGGCAAAACTGGATCTCCACATGC
This sequence comes from Typhlomys cinereus, assembly GCA_023101885.1. Classification (NCBI taxonomy): domain Eukaryota; kingdom Metazoa; phylum Chordata; class Mammalia; order Rodentia; family Platacanthomyidae; genus Typhlomys; species Typhlomys cinereus. Next base: position 12,024,362 of record JALPQD010000020.1, read on the forward strand.
AGAAGATTAAAACTGGACCTGTACTTGTGACCATGTACAAGACTTAATTGCAAATGGATCAAGGACCTTGATATAAGGCCAGAGACTATAAAAACCATAGTTGAAAGGATAGGGAACTCCCTTGAGCTGATTGGGCTAGGTCAACAATTCCTAAACAGACATCCAATGGCACAGTCCCTGCTACCAACTCTCAACAGTTGGGATCTTGTGAAATTACAGAGCTTCTGTTTAGATAAAGAGATTGTAACATGAGCTCAAAGGCAACCCATAGAATGGGAGAAAATCTTCACTAACCACATATCTGATAGAGCTCTATTATCCAGAGTGCACAAAGAACTTAGAAACCTAAACACCAAGGAAACTAATGGCCCAATTAAAAAAATAGGCTCTGGAGCTTAAAAGAAACTTTACCAGGGATGAAATTAAAATGTCCAACAAATATTTTAAAAAATGCTCCACTTCTTTAGCCATCAGGGAAATGCAAATCAAAACTTCCCTGAGATATCATCTCACCCTGGTCAGGATGGCAAAAATCCACAATACAAACAACAACAAATGATGGAGAGGATGCGGAGAGAGGGGAACTCTCCTACATTGCTGGTGGGAATGCAGGCTCATACAACCACTCTGGAGAGCCGTCTGGAGGTTCTTAAAGAAATTAAAGATTGAAATGCCATTCGACACTGGTATTCCACTTTTGGGAATAACCCCACATACAGCAAAAATTCACCTTGATAGCACGGGCACAACCATGTTCATAGCAGCACTGTTTACCATAGCAAAGTCTTGGAATCAACTAAAATGTCCAACAGTTGACGAGTGGATAAGGAAACAGTGGTACATCTATACAATGGAGTACTACTACTCAGCCATCAAAAATGATGAATTACTGGAATTTGCCGGAAAATGGATGTTATTAGAAACATTTACATTAAGTGAAGTATCCCAGACCCAGAAAATTAAGTGCCCTATGTACTCCCTCATAGGTGGCTCCTAGTACCAAAACCACCCAGCCCACCTAGAGACACTCAAAGATAAATCTCTGTAATACCTACAGTAATTGCAAGGATTATGAACAGGAGGCATGGGGTAGCAGGACCACACCAGAAACAAGGAGAGAGGGGACCATGTTACAGCAGAGAAAATAGGCCTCTATCAAGGACTGCAAGTAAGTAATGAGACATCTGGTTAAGTCACAGACTTTCGTTCCTGATCATATGCAACTGATAGGATATGATCTCACCAGAAGGGGAGGGCATATAGTCTGGCAGAGAAAAAGTAAACATTTTGCAAATGGGTGATTGACCCCTCCCTCACTGTGGTTTCCTACTGTTATTACATCTACCTTTGAATATACTCTTATAACAAGACTCTAGTTTAACAGTTTTTTTATCTCTGGCCAGGAGGTGAAATACAATATCCATCAGGATGGAGTGAAGGGCATTGCAGGAGCAGCAAAACTGAAAAAGAAAATCAACAAACCACAATCCAGAACTTCAGAGACTCTATATCAACCACCTAGAACTAGGCCAGCCTAATCTCTCCCCATCCTGAAGCTCAGGGAAATTGCGGAAGAAGGGGCAGTAAGATTGTAAGAGCACAAGGATGGGAGGAGCAATGATATGCAAGATACAACACACAAGTTAGGGCCGAAGCAATCATAATAGGTCTTTGCATGCCCTGTGCAATGTCCCACACACTATTGACTCCATAAAGTCTAGCATTTGCTAAAGGCACCAAGATCCTTGGAGGCAAGGAATTGACATCCATAGTAGTGTTCCTATGCTTAAGGGGAACACAGAAAAGGGTTCAGGGAAATGCCACTGGGTCCTTGTATGTCATTAGAGAGGGGGGCCCAGTTGAGAGACCGGCATGCACATTAAAGGATTCTCCAGGGATTGGGGGGGAGGCACTGGTGGATGGGGAGGCAGGGGTGAGGGGAGGGGGAGCAGGGGGTAGGGGGGAACAGGAGGGAGGGAGGGAACACTGTACCTATTAAGTTTGTATGAGCAGAAATAATAATAACAAATGTTAAAAGAAAAAAAGAAAAGCAACTATTAAAAATCCTTCATATAATTTCTGGATATTTTTCATTTTCTCAATTCATAGCCCAGAATACCACAAATATTTGTTTAATACCATTTACTTGGAATTAAAATAATTCATTTGATTAAATTATCATAGGAAGTTTGATAAGTGCAAAATAAATTGCCATGGACTTCTATACGCATAGACATCTTGATGTATTGAAGTAAATGTTAACATATATACTTTATTCTTAAATAATGTGTACTTAGTAAATTTTTAAGATAACTTAGCATATTCCAAAATATAATGAAACCAGTTTAAAAATTGTATGCACTTTTGACATTGGCAGTTGTATGATGATCTAAACATTGAATTGTAACTGAATTAAAATGTAAACAAAAAATGTATATATTTCACCCTGAGGATTCAAGAAAGTTTGCACTAGGAAAAGAATTTTAATATAATAAATTTAGTTTATACATAAGCATACACATCGCAAAGAGTTGCTTTTATTTAATCTATTTGCTTTATTACTACTAAAACTATTGTTCTTAGACTGCAACCAGTGAGACCCATGGCAATTAAGAAATGGGTTACTTATGTATTTAATATTTTAAATATACAAATTTCACTTAATTTTGTAACATTGAAGGAAAATCAATATTTCAGTAGGCATATCCATATGAGTTCCAGGCCAAAGTGTGATATGTAAACAAGGAAAGAAAGAAGAAAGAAGATAGATGAAAATAGAATAATAATATATAATTATTTCTAACTGAGTTTTTATTGTCATTGGTGTTTCTGTATGTGTGTTTTGACTCAAAGAATATTCATAATCAAAAAGTAATTATTTAAATTTATATTTGGAATTTCTGATCTTCATTTCAAAACATATACTAATTTTATGATTTTTGGCTTGTAATAACTATATAAAATCACAGAACATATTCTTGATACATGCTTACTGTTTCATTAAAAATTAATGACTTAATCTCAGCATATGTATTGTTAAAGCAAGTGATAAAAATTAAAAGGGCATTTTAGACTATAACTTGAGTGTAAAGGCCAACCTGGGCAGAAAAACTGTCATCAGCCAAAAAAACCCAAAGAACAAAAACAACAAAAAAAGAGAAGCTGCTATTTTAGCAGCAAGTAATGCTAATAAGTTATGAGCTAGTAAATTTAACAAGGGTTATACCTTGTGCAATTTTAAATATTTTTTATTTATTCTGCTGCATTCTCAGATTATATTAGATTATATATTTGTCCTCAGACTAAGTCCCAAGTCCTCAGACTATGCTTATTTGTGAAAAGTAATAATAATTATTGTACCAAAGGAGGACACGAAATCATTAAAAGACCAAAGGTAACAAAATCAGGAATGATAGTATAGATAATTTAATATGCATTTTTTTTCTAGATTGGGCTCTGGACCAGAAATAATGCTCTAAAGACTAGTTGGGACAGACAGTAAGTGTGATTTAATGCATTCCTGACAGAACACACCTAAGTGAATAGTCCAGTGGAATTAGAAAATTTATCACCTCTCATCAATCACAGTATGAAGACTCCATTTGTAAAGTTTGCTGAGAATTTCTTTTCTTCTGACGAAAGCTATTGTTGTCTCTGACATTGTTAGCGAATAAAAACTAAGGAAGGAATAAGCTACACTTTAATAAATAGTATGGTTACTTTATGACTAAAAGTGCCATATTAATTATAAATATATTTATAATTAATGTATAACATTTCTACTAATATTCTACTAATATTCTACTAATATTTATAATTAATGTATAACATTTCTACTAATATTCTCTTCTTTATAGACTGGAACGATGTTTTAAAATTCCATTTGTCATAAGCTACCCAGTGGTGGTAGATCAAGTATGAGTTGATGCATGTAGAAGTAAGATGGCAATTCTAAAAAATTAAACATATTTTTTGGCAAACAGTAAGACCTTTAAAAAGAAAATCCATCGCTGTATTTCTGCCTCTGAAAGGAGGTGGACTAGGAGTTCGGTTCAAGCTTCTGCTAAACCTTCTTGGTTTTTCAATTATTTTCTTTCTATCTCGACTTGACTTCTTGTCCTGCTCCTGCTTCTAGTCCTATGACTGTGTCTTGATCTATGAGCGGGAATGAGATCTGATTCACCTTTTTCTTTCCCTTTTTCTGGACCGGGACTTCTTCCTGTCTCTGCTTCTAGATCTACACTTCTTTCGCTCTCTACTCCTGGACTGAGACTTCTTTCACTCCCTACTCCTACTGCCATGGCGCCTTTCATGGGATCTGGATCTTGAGTGACTTCTTCCCCGTGATGACTTTCTTTTTTTACGCTTATGTCTGTCCTCGCCATTTTCAGAAGAATTCAGTCGCTCTCTTCCTTTATCAGAAGAATTTCCTTGCAACTGAGGGGGTATGACCTAACCAGAAGGGGAGAGCGTATAGTCTGGCTGGTAGAAAGTAACCATTTTGCAATGGGAGACTGACCCCCCCCCATCACCTTGGTCTCCTACTTTTATTCTATCTACCTTTGAATATACTCTTATAGTAAGACTCTATTTTAACAGTTTTTTACCTCTGGCCAGGGGGCAACATCCAATACACTTCAGGATGGAGCCAAGGGCATTGCAAGAGCAGCATAACTGAAAAAAGAAAAAAAAAATCAACAAACCATAATTCAGAACGTCAGAGACTTTATATCAACCATCTGGAACTGGGCCAGCCTAATCTCTCCACATCCTGAAGCTCAGGGAAATTTGCGGAGGAGGAGGCGGTAAGATTGTAAGATCCTAAAGATGGGGCGGAGCAACATATGCAAGATAATACACACAAGTTAGGGCCGAAGCAATCATAATAGGACTTTGCATAACCTGCGCAATGACCAACACATTATTGACCCCTCAAAGTCTAGCATGGACTAAAGGCACTAGGATCCTTAGAAGCTAAGGATGAACAGCCACAATAGTGTTTCTATACTTAAGAGGAACACAAGAAAGAGTTCTAGGAAATGCCACTGAGTCCTTACACCTCATCAGACAGGAGGACCCAGAGGAAAGGTTGACATACACATTAAAGGATGCTCCAGGGATCGGGATGAAGATGCTGGGAGGTAAGGAGGGAGGGGGGGAAAGGAAAGGGAAAAAGGGGGAGGGAGCAAAAGTGTCCAGAAAGGGGTGGAGGGAAGGAGGGGACCGGGGTACCTATTAAGTTTGTATGAACAGAAACAAAAAATAAAAAAAGAAGAAAATCCAAATAATGAAACTAAAATAGTCTCCAAAGTTTAATTCCTTTCTTATAAAAAATTCTGTCATCAGGAAGTTTTTTATAATCATATCAAATTCTTAAAATGAAAAACTATTTAGAAATTTTAGGACATCGTGAAAATTCTAAGGAACTCTGTGTGTGTGTGTGTGTGTGTGTGTGAGTGTGTGTGTGTGTGTGTGTGTGGCAGGAAGTTTATTGTAGAGAATACACTTGTGTTCAGAGTAAGTAACACAACTTTTCCGAGCAAAGAACAGTCTGAATTTTTGAAAGGAGACAATGGTCAGATCCCATTGTATTAATCTACATTGTAAGATAAAATTACTATTTTTAAAATTTCCTGGACACTCTGATTTTCCTAAGGGCTCAACAGACCTATTTAGATTGCCTCTTAAGGGAGGAAAGATAATTTCTTGTTCTTAATCAGAGAGCCTCTGGATAGATAATGCTCTTACAATGTTGAAACACATACCTATTAATGACTTTCCTGATAGCCAGAATGTCATATTCAAACCAGAGTTATGATTCAGATCTCATCAACTTCGATGAGTAATCAGATTACTTCCATTTTTGATTTTTACATTTTCAAGGCCATAATTATGGGGAGGGAATCTTGTCTTCAGTGGTCTCCATGACTTTTAATATCTAACTAGTTACTTTCCAAAATCTATCCCCCAATAAATGAGATAATAAATCATTTAGAAGATAAAAGAAAGTCAGTCTTGCTACTTCGAGGTAAAATCTACTGTAGGAGGCTTATGGTTCTCAGCAGATTGACTTTTTCAGGCCTGAGAAGATGATAAATGTGAATGAGAACAGAAAACATTAAGACCAAGTTTAAAAATACAAGGTCCAAAAACCTAATAGCATCATGATTAAGATAGCAATAGTTATAACCCGTTATTATCTTATCAATCTGGTCATCTCATCACAAAACATTTGATAAACGTCATAAATGAATGGACTTGATATAAAGTCTTGGTGAGAATTCACAAGACCATACTTGGAGATTCAGTACCATACCTCCAAAAAAGCCTGTTAGGAATTCTGAATACAGGAATATAAGACTTCTATACAGAGACCTTTCACTTATTGAAAGCCTTTTGTAATTCTTCCCAGGAAATGTGAATTTTGTCATTATTTCTCTATCAAGTCTATATTGATGATATCTTTAAAGCAATATGAGTTATTCCAAAAAGGCAATAAATTGTGTTCTAGTGCTGAAATTACAACTTCTTGGATGGCTATATACATTAAGACATGGGATTTAGAATTTCTATATATTGTGTCAACTAAGAAATTTGAAGTTATATTAGGCAGTTAAACAATTCCTTCATGGATGATGGACAGAGAAGAACATTTACATATTGTAACATCATCTCATTGTTTGAAATTAAAATATTGAAGTCCCTACATAACATCTGTACATATACACATGCAAAGAGGAAACTTTGAAGATTCTGAAGAATACAAGTGTAAAATAAGCTTTCAGTTCAATCTTGTGTACTGTTTCATTCAAAAGCAAAAAAAGAAATTGAGACTTGTGCACTGTGGGTCATTTATTTAAAAATAAGCATCAATATTTAGAGCTTTGAGTCATTTGCTTGAAGGAATTTGGACTAATAAAATATTGGGATAAAGGAGTAATAACTTCATTTAAAGACAACTGTTGCACTACCAAATATTCTCCATTAGACATTTTGTTTAGTTGCTAGTGCTAGGATATAACATGTGACTGGTAAGGAGTTAAGCTTCTATAATGGAGGAATATAATGGAGGAATATAGCAATTAAATGGTGAAGTCTCTTTTCCACTGCAGTCTAAATAAAATATTTCCTGTTAGGAACAGTATAGGAACAATTTACTGTAATTGTTGCTGGGTGGTTCTTATTGATCTATCTTGCACATGGATAACCATACAAAAAATGACTGAGGGGGGCTAGAGAGGTGGCTCAGGGGTTAAGCCTCTGCCTTGCAGGCAGAAGGTCTTGAGTTTGGATCCTAGACTCCACGTATGGACGCCGGGCAGAAGCGGGGGGTGGCCTGCGTTTCCGGTCCTGGTAGGGCGGAGCCTGTGAATTCCCGGGCAGAGTAAAGAAGGAGGAGGTGGAGGCATCCATGGTGGTTCCCGCATTCGTCCGTGGTTCTACACACACATACATATATACATACATGTATACACATGCACACACATGCATACACGCACAATTGAATAAATAATAAAAACAAGACTGAGGTGAGGTAAAACACATGGTATTTTGCAAAAGAAAATTGGATGTTGGCAGGAGTAGACTGAAAAATTTTGTTCTCTTTTTTTATTGAAAAAAAAGTGTATTACACCAGATTGCATGATATAGAATTCTCTTTTTAATGTTGAAAATACTCCTTGGTGACAATAACTCTGATAGCAAATGCAAAAGTGTACAGAAATATAATGTATAAGATATGTTCATTTGTTCTTTATGTTGTTTCTTTATAAAGAAAGCTGGTGGCTCTAAATTTAAAGCTTTCTTCATCTACCATAATTGTCCTTTTTAAGTATTATTTTTTCATGCTTTAGAACTGATATTTATAGTATTTGGACTGAATAATTCGTTATTGTTCACATCAGATAAGTTTCCAATAGAGAAAAGAAAATGTCAGTGATTTTACATATAATTTAATTATTTGCTTCAGCTAATTATGATCAAGTCAGTATCAGTCATCTGAGCCATAGGCATCAGTAAGTGTCTACATAAAGGTAAAAGTTACTGTTTGAACAATGAATAAAATTTTCTTCATCTATTTAAAGAAAGAAGAAGTAAAGAAGTGACTTATAATTCACTTTGGAGGTTCTGGGAGAAAAGTTTATAAATTTTTATTCCTATGTTCTTTTGAAGGCACCTGGTTTTCTCATGTCCTTAGCTATAGTAATTTAGCAATTCCTTGGAATATGCCCTATGTACTAGAAGCCTACTAAGAACTTGCTTCATTAATTTAAGTAGCCATAATGGTTTTTGCTATTAGAAGCCAAACTAAGTCTAACTAGTTCATAAATTTTAAACCATGTGCATTAGGTATCGATTCACTTTTGTTTATAATGCTAGATGTTTTGAGAAGGTAGAATTAATTTAGGCTATCTGAGCTAAGAAAATAACCTAAGGATAAAAGTATGTAGAGTTGACTATTAGATTCATGTGAGTAGAAGACAATGTGCCTGCCTTTCAATTATTTGGACAGATTTTTTTTCTATGTAGTAAGAATCCAGCAAATCTTCCTGAAGCATGATCATTATCATTCTTTGAAAATAAGATTTGAAGAAGGTAACAATGATTAATGAATCTACAAGAGTGGAGTTCTAATGTGGTGGCAGTAGTAGTAGATGCCTTGCAATAAAAGGAAAATAGATCTTTTTTCACTGATGTGCCTTAGTGAGGAAAAGTCATGTGATGAAAAAGCAAGTAGGGAGTTGCCTGCCAGGAATTGAAACTAATTCAGAACCAACACCATGCTGACAACTTGATGCCAGAACTCTATGCTCCAGAGATTTGGGGTAAAAATCATTGCATTTAATCTATTTAATATGAGCTCGTTTATGACAACCTGATCAAACTGAGACATGGAATAAATCAATATATTTCCAAGTAAACAGAGCATGACAGAGAAGGGTTATACCAACTTAAGACCTGGTAAGAGGAAATCCAGGTCTCCTCATTACAGACAATCATTTGTGAGTGCTAAAAAGAATAGCTTATACATCATTACAGTCTCATGAGTTGCACTGATCATCTTAGTTATTATGCATATCCCGGAGAGGTTAAGCTGCATTTCATAGTGAGATAGATGATTCATAAGACTGAAGCAACTCACAGATGTTAACCCTATACGTAAATACTGAAAATTGTGTTCAAAATATTATTGTCTTGGGCTGGAGAGGTGGCTCAGGGGTTAAGCCTCCACCTTGCAGGTGGAAGGTCCTGAGTTCGGATCCCAGATCCCACGTATAGATGCCAGGCGGAAGCGGGGGCGGCCTGCGCTTCTTCTGGTCCTGGTAGGGCGGAGCCTGTGAATCCCAGGGCAGAAGGAGGTGGAGGCGTCCATGGTGGTTCGCAAATTCGTCCGTGGTTCTACACATACACAGACACACACACATACAGACACACACAGACACACGCGCACGCACATACACACACATATGCACACAGTTGAATAAATAATAATAATAAGAAAATTTTAAAAATATTATTGTCTTGATCAAATTTCTAATTTTGTTTTAATATTACTGCTCAGATATATTGAATTATTATGCTATAAAATATTCAAAGAAAATTTTGCTATTTGAGCAAAATTGAAGTTCTCTATCCTCACTATCTATGAATTAAAAATAACTAGAGAGATTTTTATATAACAACCATAATCTTAATTAGTGTCAAGGTACTATGCTAACCCTAGCAGCAGAATGTAGAAAAAAAGAAAAATTAAAACGACGGAGAAAATAGGGTAGGCTAAGGATTATTCTAGTGAGCAATCTTAAAAAGTATCAAAAATATATTTTAAAATAGATTATACACTCCCCACCAGAACCCAGGTCACCAGTCTCCTCCCAGCACTCCCCCATCCACCTTGAACAGCGCCAAAGCTGGCCAGGGTTTTGCTGGACTACTGGCCATGCCCCAAGTTCCAGATGAAGCCGCCTATCATCCTCAGCATCTCCTCCCCTTCCACCTGCTGAAAACGCATGCTCACTTGCTCTCAGACCAGGTAGGACAGCCCCTGTCTACTAAAACTGATGTAATTGATATCTAACAGTCTGATAGCCTCATTTTGGAAATAATAATAACAACAGACGAACGCACCCAACTCCAAGGCAACCACTAGTAACAACTGCTAGAGAGCAGTTATAACAACTAAATCAGTTCAGTCAAAAACACATATAAACTTTAAAGACTCAAGAGACAAAACAATGCCCAAGTCAAAGGGTAGATCCATAAGAAATAAAACCCAAGAAAACAAATCTCCCACTGAAAGAATTAACCCCATAGCGACAGATTCCAACTAGAACAAATTCACAGAAAATAACTAAGAAAGCCAGGTCCAAAATAACGACTTTCAAAGCATGATAAGTACCATGATCAATACTATGAAAGAGGAAATCTGGGAGGAGTTAAATATCCACATCAACCACTTTGAACAGGAACACAAAAGACACCTAGAACAGTTGAGAAAAACAGTTCAAGAAACAAAAATAGGCATAGAGCAGTTAAAACAGTCTCAAGCAGGGTTTAAAATTAAACTAAAAGACAAGTTATCCTAAACCCAGAACTCAACAGAGAGTCTTACCAATAGATGTATTGAGGCTGAAAAAAAGAATTTCAGATCTTGAAGACAAAGTGGCAGAATTAACCGAATCAATGGAAGAGGTCATTAAAGCCAAAAAGATACTTGAGAGAAATATTCAAGAGTTATGGGACACCCTGAAGAAGCCTAACACATGCACTCATGAAATACCAGAGCAAGAATCCCAAAATATCACACCTGAGGAAATTTTTCAAACTATCATAAATGAAAACTTCCCTAATCTAAAAAGAAAGAGAGGCCCATCCAAATACAAGAGGCATTCCACACCCCAAACAGATATGACCAAAATAGAAACTTGCCACGCCAAATAATAGTCAAAACACTCCACATTCAAGACAAAGAAATGGTGCTGAGAGCTTCAAGGAAAAAAAAAAGTCACTTTTAAAGGTAAACCTATTAAAATAACAAATGACTTCTCAACAGAAACAGTAAAAGCACAAAGAGCTTGGAGAGACATATTTCAAGTATTATATGAGCAAAAATGTCAACCCAGGCTGATATACCTGGCAAAACTATCAGTCATGATCGAGGGAGAAAGAAAGTTTTCCAGCACAAAGACAACTTGAAGGGATACATGTCCACCAAACCAGGCCTTCAAAAAATGCTACAAATGATACTCAAGATTGAAGAAAAAAACAAGCGTATTCAGGAGGACAGAAGGAAAGTATAATGCCACCAAAACCTAAAAGCCAAGTAATACGCATAGGAAAGCCGCTAAACATAAAAAAAGTCCAGAATTAAAAATAATTTCTCCATCATAATATTAAATGTCAATGGAATTAACTCACCAATCAAGAGACACAGGTTACAAACCTGGATTAAAAATTACAACCCATCAATATGTTGCCTTCAGGAAACTCATCTCACCACAAAAGATAGGCACATCCGAAAAATAAAAGGCTGGTCCAAAATTCTGCAAGCTATTTGAACCAGAAAACAGGCAGGGGTAGCAATTATGCTATCAGACAAAGTGGACTTCAAACCAAAAAAAGCCGTAAGCGACACAGATGGTAACTACATTTTAGACACAGGTACAATTTACCAGGAAGACTTCACAATACTGAATATATATGCACCTAATATAGACCTCTCCACATTAATTAACCTTGCAGCATCTAAACTGAGAAAGCAACCCCCAAGTGATAATTCTTGGGGATTTCAACACTACCCTCTCAACATAGAATAGATCAACAGACCCAAAACTTAGAGATACTAGAACTTAAACTCTTATTGAAATGGACCTTACAGATCTCTATTGAACCTTTCATCCATGCAACAAAGAATGCACATTTTTCTCAACAGCACATGGTTCTCCAAAATAGACCACATACTGGGCCACAAATCAAAACTGCACAGGGAAATTGAAATTCTAGCCTGTACCCTATCAGATCACCATGGTTTAAAGCTTGACATCCACAACAAAACAATAACAGAAAATTTACTAATTCCTGGAAACTAAACACTATGATGATGAATGAGAATTGGATTCAGGAAGAAATTACAAAGGAAATTCAAGACTTCCTGAAAGGAAATGATAATGAAAATACAACTTATCAAAATCATTGGGACATAAGGAAAGCTGTCCTAAGAGGTAAGTTCATAGCTCTTAATGCCTACATCAAGAAAATAGAAACATCATAAGTAAATATTTTAATAATCCAGCTTAAATCTTTAGAGACACTAGAGCAATCCGATCCCAAAAGTAGAAGAAGAAAGGAAATTAGTAAAATTAGGGGAGAAATTTCTGAAATTGAGATAAGGAAAACCGTACAGAGAATCAACCAGTCAAAAAGCTGGTTGTTTGAAAAATCAATAAGGTAGATACACCCCTAGCCAAATTAACCAAAAGCAAGAGAGAGAAAACACAAATTAACAAAATTAGAAATGTAAATGGACTTATCACTACTGATATCCAAGAAATCCAGAGAATTATAACATCTTATTTCAAAAACTTATACTCTGTGAAACTTGACAACACAAAAGAAATGGATAAATTCCTAAGTCAAAACAACTTACCTAAATTGAATCAGGAAGTTGTGAATTATTTAAACAGTCCTATAACATATGAGTAAATCGATGAAGTAACCTCTAATCTTCCCACCAAAAAAGGTCCTGGACCAGATGGATTCAGCACAGAGTTCTATCAGACATTCAAGGATCTAATAACATCAATACTCCTTAAAATGCTCCATCAAATAGCAAAGGAAGGAACACTACCAAATTCTTTCCATGAAGCTAATATCGTCTTAATACCAAAACCTAATAAAGATACACTTAAAAAAGAAAACTGTAGGCCAATCTCTCTGATGAACACAGATGTAAAGATTGTCAACAAAGTCTTAGAAAATCAGATTCAAAAACATATCAAAAAGATCATTCACGGAGATCAAATAGGCTTTATCCCAGGCACACAATGTTGCTTCGACCTACGCAAATCAATAAATGTAATTCACCACATAAACCAGTCCAAAATCCAAGACCACATGATACTCTCGATAGATGCAGAAAAAGCTTTTCACAAGATCCAACAGCCCTTTATGATCAAAACCCTAGAGACAGCTGGAATAGAAGGAACTTTTATCAGTATAAGAAAAGGTGTATACAACAAGCCAACAACAAGGATTATACACATGGGGAAAAACTTGAAGCATTCCTGCTTCGATCAGGAACTAGACAAGGCTGTCCTCTCTCACCTCTTCTATTCAATATTGTACTTGAAGTCTTAGCTGAGGCCATCAGACAAGGAAGGGAGGTAAAAAGGATTCAAATCTGCAAGGAATAAACCAAGTTATCCCTATTTACAGATGACATGATCTTATACCTGAGGGATCCCAAAAACTCCACCAAAAAACTTCTGGAACAAATAGAGAAGTTCAGCAGGGTGGCAGAATACAAAATAAATGTACAAAAATCAGTGGCCTTCCTACATGCCCAGAATAAAAGGAGGAAGAACGCACTGAGAGAAACAATCCCATTTACTATATCCCCTAAAAAAATGAAATACCTTGGTATAAACCTAACCAATGAAGTAAGAGACCTTTATAATGAAAACTTTAAAACGCTAAAGAAAGAAATTACAGAAGACGCCAGAAGATGGAAAGACTTTCCATGTTCCTCGATTGGCAGAATCAACATCATAAAAATGACTATCTTAGCAAAGGCAATATACAGATTCAATGCTATACCAATCAAAATACCAAAGCAATTCTTTAAGGAAGTTGACCAAACAATCTCAAAATTCATATGGAGGCACAAAAGACCCAGGATAGCAAAAGAAATCCTGAGTAACAAAAACACTGCTGGAATTATCACCATACCAAACCTCGGTCTATACTACAAATACATACTTATAAAAACAGACTGGTACTGGCTTCAAAATAGACATACAGCTCCGCCGGTCGGGACGCGTAGGCGAGATCCAGCCGGGACTCAACGCGCGCTCTAGGACCCCAGGTCAGCCCACGGGGACCCGGCTCCGACTCCCGCCATCCAGCCGGAGCCGCGCCGGGGCCGAGGGAACGAGGAGGACCTCCCCCTGCGCCCGGGCCCCGCCCCAGCTGCCCTCGGGTTAAATAGCTCCACGCCGACGCGCCCATCCTCCCTCTTTCGCCCCACCCCCGCTCCGCCGGTTGGGACGCGTTCGCGAGATCCACCCGGGCCTCACCCCGCGCCCTAGGTAAGTCCCCGTTCAGGCCCTGCCCACCAGTACCCCAGGCCAAATAATTCAGTTTAGTGAAATTGAGAGATCTTAAGAGTTAAAATGACAATGCCAAAGTCAAAGTGCAAATCCATGAGAAGCAACACTCAAGTAAACAAATCTCCCACTGAAGAAATTAATCCCATAATGTTAGACTCCAACAAGAACAAACCCGCGGAAAAAGGCCAAGAAAGCCTGACCCAGGATAACGACTTTCAAAATATGATCATTACCATGTTCAATACTATGAAAGAGGAAATCCGGGAGGAATTACATAATCGAATCAATCGCTTTGAAGAGGAACACAACAGACATCTGGAGGAGTTGAGAAAAACAGTGCAAGAAACAAAAAGTGGCATAGAACAGTTAAAACAAACTCAAGCAGAGTTTAAAACTGAGCTAAAAGACAAGTTATCTTCAACCCAGAACGCCACAGAGAGTCTTATCAACAGAACTAATGAAGCAGAAAACAGAATTTCAGACCTTGAAGATAAAGTGGGAGTACTAGCCAGCTCAATGGAAGAGGTTGTTAAAGCCAAAAAGATGCTTGAGAGAAATATCCAAGAGATATGGGACACCCTGAAGAAGCCTAACATGCGTATTCATGGAATACCGGAGCAAGAATCTCAAAATACCACCCCTGAGGAAATTTTTCAAACGATCATCAAGGAAAACTTTCCTCATCTAAAAAAAGAGAGGCCCATTCATATACAAGAGGCATTCCGCACCCCAAACAGATACGACCAAAATAGAAGCACACCGCGGCAAATAATAGTTAAAACACTCCACATTCAAGATAAAGAACTGGTGCTGAGAGCTTCAAGGGAGAAAAAACAAGTCACTTTTAAAGGCAAACCTATTAAAATAACAAATGACTTCTCAGTCGAAACAGTAAAAGCAAGAAGAGCTTGGAGAGACATACTTCAAGTATTGAATGAGCAAAAATGTCAACCCAGGCTGATTTACCCTGCAAAACTATCAGTCATGATCGAGGGAGAAAGAAAAATTTTCCAGCACAAAGACAACTTTAAGGGATACATGGCCACCAAACCAGGCCTTCAAAAACTGCTAGAAATGATACTCAAGCGTGAAGAAAAAAACAGGCATATCCAGGAGAACAGAAGGCAAATATAACACCATTAAAAGCGAAGCAATATACTTATAAAAGCTACTAAACATAATAAATGTCTGGAATTAACAATAGTTTCTCCATTATAACACTAAATGTTAATGGACTTAATTCACCGATCAAGAGACACAGATTACAAACTTGGATTAAAAATCACAATCCATCAATCTGTTGCCTGCAGGAAACCCATCTCACCACAAAAGATAGGCACGCTCTAAAAATAAAAGGCTGGTCAACAATTCTACAAGCAAATGGAAGCAGAAAACAGGCAGGGGTAGCCATTATGCTATCAGACAAAGTGGATTTCAAACCAAAAAAAATTATAAGAGACACGGATGGATACTACATTTTAGTCAGAGGTACAATTCACCAGGAAGATTTCACAATACTGAACATATATGCACCTAATACGGGCCCCTCCACATTCATTAAGAAAACCCTACAGCGTCTAAAGCAAGAAATCAACCCCCAAACGATAATTCTTGGGGACTTCAACACCGCCCTCTCTACATGGGATAGATCAACAGGTCAAAAGCTTAACAGAGACACTTTGGAACTTAATCAAACCCTGAAAGAAATGGACCTTACAGATCTCTATCGAACTTTTCACCCACGCACCAAAGAATACACATTTTTCTCAGCAGCACACGGAACTTTCTCCAAAATAGATCACATATTGGGCCACAAAATGAATCTACACATGTACAAGAAAGTTGAAATTCTAACCTGTGCCCTATCAGACCACCACGGCCTAAAGCTGGACATCCACAACACATCAAACAAGAGAAAATACACTAACTCCTGGAAACTTAACACTATGATGCTGAATGAGAACTGGATTCAGGAAGAAATTAAAAAGGAAATTCAAGATTTCCTGAAAGTGAATGATAACGAAAATACAACTTACCAAAATCTCTGGGACACAATGAAAGCTGTTCTAAGAGGTAAGTTCATAGCTCTTAATGCCCACGTCAAAAAAATGGAAACATCAGAAATAAACAACTTAACAATGCAGCTTAAAGCTTTAGAGAAACTAGAGCAATCTGATCCCAAAAGCAGTAGAAGAGAAGAGATTAGCAAAATAAGGGGAGAAATATCTGAAATTGAGACTAAGAAAACGATAGAAAAAATCAACCAATCAAAAAGCTGGTTCTTTGAAAAAATCAACAAGATTGATACACCCCCAGCTAAACTAACCAAAAGCAAGAGAGAGAAAACCCAAATTAACAAAATTAGAAATGAACATGGAGTTATCACTACGGATACCCAAGAAATCCAGAGAATTATAACATCATATTTCAAAAACTTATACTCTGTGAAGTTTGACAACACAAAAGAGATGGATGAATTTCTAAGTAAACACAACTTACCTAAATTGAATCAGGAAGTTGTGAATTACTTAAATAGTCCTATAACATATAAGGAAATTGAGGAAGTAATCTCGAATCTTCCCACCAAAAAATGTCCTGGACTAGATGGATTCAGCACAGAGTTCTACAAGACATTTAAGGAGTTAATAACACCAATACTCCTTAAACTGTTCCATCAAATAGCAAAAGAAGGAACACTACCAAATTCCTTCTATGAAGCTAATATCGTTTTAATCCCAAAACCTAATAAAGATTCACTTAAAAAAGAAAACTATAGGCCGATCTCCCTGATGAACACAGATGCAAAGATTCTCAACAAAATCTTAGCAAATCGGATTCAAAAACATATTAAAAAGATCATTCATGGGGACCAAGTAGGCTTCATCCCCGGCACACAAGGTTGGTTCAACATACGCAAATCAATAAATGTAATTCATCATGTAAACCAGTCCAAAGTCCAAGACCACATGATACTCTCGATAGATGCAGAAAAAGCTTTTGACAAGATCCAACAGCCTTTTATGATCAAAACGCTAGAGACAGTAGGAATGGAAGGAACCTTTATCAATATAATAAAAGCTGTATACAACAAGCCCACAGCAAGGATTATGCTCAATGGGGAACAATTGGAAGCATTCCCACTTCGATCAGGAACAAGACAAGGCTGTCCACTCTCACCACTTCTATTCAATATTGTACTTGAAGTCTTAGCCGAAGCCATAAGACAAGAAAGGGACATAAGAGGGATTCAAATTGGCAAGGAAGAAGTCAAGCTATCTCTATTTGCAGATGACATGATCTTATACCTGAGTGATCCCAAAAACTCCACCAGGAAGCTCCTGGAACTAATTGAGAAGTTCAGCAGGGTGGCAGGATACAAAATAAATGTGCAAAAATCAGAGGCCTTCCTATATGCCCAGAATGAAAGAAGTGAAAAAGCCTTGAGAGAAACCATGCCATTTACTATAACCCCTAAAAAAATGAAATACCTTGGTATAAACCTAACTAAGGAGGTAAAAGACCTTTACAATGAAAACTTTAAAACCCTAAAGAAAGAAATTGCAGAAGACACCAGAAGGTGGAAAGACCTCCCTTGTTCCTGGATTGGCAGAATCAACATTGTAAAAATGACCATCCTACCAAAGGCAATATACAGATTCAATGCTATACCAATCAAAATCCCAAAGCAATTCTTCAAAGAAGTTGACCAAACAATCTCAAAGTTCATATGGAGGCACAAAAGACCCAGGATAGCAAAAACAATCCTGAGTAACAAAAACACAGCTGGAGGTATTACCATACCAAACCTAAGTCTATACTACAAATCCATAGTTATAAAGACAGCCTGGTACTGGCTCCAAAATAGACACACAGATCAATGGATAAGGATTGAAGACACAGATATAAGCCCACAAAGTTACAGCCATTTGGTCTTTGACAAAGGGGCCCAAAGAATCCAATGGAAAAAGAACAGCATCTTCAACAAATGGTGCTGGCAAAACTGGATCTCCACATGCAGAAGATTAAAGCTGGACCCGTACTTGTCACCATGTACAAGACTTAATTCCAAATGGATCAAGGACCTTGATATCAGGCCAGAGACTTTAAAAGCCATAGTTGAAAGGATAGGGAACTCCCTCGAGCTGATTGGGCTAGGCCAACACTTCCTAAACAGACATCCAATGGCACAGTCACTGCTACCAACTCTCAACAGTTGGGATCTTGTGAAATTAAAGAGCTTCTGTTCAGATAAAGAGATTGTCACACGAGCTCAAAGGCAACCCACAGAATGGGAGAAAATCTTCACTAACCACATATCTGACAGAGCTCTACTGTCCAGAGTGCACAAAGAACTTAGAAAATTAAACTCCAAGGAAAACACTGGCCCAATTAAAAAATGGGCCCTGGAACTTCAAAGAAACTTTACCAGGGATGAAATTAAAATGTCTAACAATTATCTTAAAAAATGCTCCACTTCCTTCGCCATCAGGGAAATGCAAATCAAAACTTCCCTGAGATATCATCTCACCCCGGTCAGGATGGCAAAAATCCACAGTACAAACAACGACAAATGCTGGAGAGGATGTGGGGAGAGGGGAACTCTCCTACATTGTTGGTGGGAATGCAGGCTCATACAGCCACTCTGGCGAGCTGTCTGGAGATTCTTAAAGAAATTAAAGATTGAAATGCCATATGACCCTGCTATCCCACTTTTGGGAATAACCCCCCAAGCAGCAGAGGTTCGCCTCGATAGCACAAGCTCGACCATGTTCATAGCAGCACTGTTTACAATAGCAAAGTCATGGAATCAACCTAAATGTCCAACAGTTGACGAGTGGATAAGGAAACAGTGGTACATCTATACAATGGAGTACTACTCAGCCATCAAAAATGATGAATTACTGGAATTTGCTGGGAAATGGATGTCATTAGAAAGAATTATATTAAGTGAAGTATCCCAAACCCAGAAAATTAAGCGCCGTATGTACTCCCTAATAGGTGGCTCCTAGTCAAACTCGCCCAGCCCACATTGGGACACTCAAAAGTAAACCTATGTAACACAGTAATTGCAAGGATTATGAACAAGAGAGATGGGTTAGGAGGGCCACACCAGAAACAAGGAGAGAGGAGACCATGTTACAGCAGAGAAAATAGGCCTCCATCAAGGTCTGCAAGTAAGTAATGAGAAACCTGGTTAAGTTCACAGACGTTCTTTCCTGATCTCACCAGAAGGGGAGGGCATATAGTCTAGCAGATAAAAAGTAAACATTTTGCAAATGGGTGATGGACCCCTCCCTCAGTGAGGTTTCCTACTCTTATTGCATCTACCCTTGAATGTGCTATTACAACAAGACTCCAGTTTAACAGCTTTTGGTCTCTGGCCAGGGGGTGACATACAGTGCCCAGCAGAATGGAGTGAAGGGAATTGCAGGAGCAGCAAAACTGCAAAAGAAAATCAACAAACCACAATCCAGAACTTCAGAGACTCTATATCAATCACATAGAACTAGGACAGCCTAATCTCTCCCCATCCTGGAGCTCAGGGACATTTGCGGAAGAGGGGGCGGTAAGATTGTAGGAGCAAAAGGATGGGAGGAGCAACGATTTGCAAGATTCTCAACAATAGTTGGGGCCAAAGCAATCATAATGGAACTTTGCATGCCCTGCGCAATGTCCAGCGCACTGTTGCCCTCATAAAGTCTAGCATCTGTTAAGGGCACCGAGACCCCTGGAGGCAAGGGATTGACAGCCATAGTAGTAATCTTATGCTTAAGGGGAACAAGAGAAAGGGCTTATGGACATGCCACTGGGTCCTTATATGTCATCGGGGAGTCGGAGAGGAGGACCCAGTGGAGAGTTAGGCGCACACAATAAAGGACTCTCTGGGAATTGGGGGGGAGACACTGGGGGAAGGGGAGGGGGGAGGGAGGGAACTGGTAAAAAATTTTAAAATGTATAATTAAATTTTTAATAAAAAAAAAATAGACATACAGATCTATAGATAAGGGTTGAAAACCCAGATACAAGCCCATGCAATTATAGCCATTTGATCTTTGACAAAGGAGCCAAAAAAAATCCAATGGAAAAAGAACAGCATCTTCAACAAATGGTGCTGGCAAAACTGGTTCTCCACATGCAGAAGATTAAAGCTGGACCCATACTTGTCACCATGTACAAGACTAAATTCCAAATGGATCAAGGACCTCAATATAAGGCCAGAGACTATAAAAGTCTTAGTTGAAAGGGTAGGGAACTCCCTCAAGCTGATTGAGCTAGGCCAGTAATTCCTAAACAAAAATCCAATAGCACAGTCAATAAAACCCACACTCAACAGATGGGATCTTATGAAATTAAAGAGCTTCTGTTCAGATAAAGAGATTGTAACCTGAGCACAAAAGCAACCCACAGAAGGGGAGAAAATCTTCAGTAACCACATATCTGATAGAGCTATACTATCTAGAGTGCACAAACAACTTAGAAAACTTAACACCAAGGAAACAAATGACCCAATTAAAAAACTGGGCCTGGAACTCAAAAGAAACTTTACCAGTGAAGAAAGTGAAATGTCTAACAAATATCTTAAAAAATGCTCCACATCTTTAGCCATCAGGGAAATGCAAATCAAAACCTCCCTGAGATATCATCTCAACCCGGTCAAGATGACAAAAATCCACAATACAAACAATACCAAATACTGGAGAGGATGTGGCAAGAAGGGAACTCTCCTACATAGCTGGTGGTAATGCAGGCTTATACAAACAGTCTGGTGAGCCATCTGGCAATTCTTAAAAATGTTAAAGATTGAAATGCCATATGACCCTGCTATTCCACTTTTGGGAATAATCCGCCATACAGCAAAACTTCACCTTGATAGCACAGGCACGACCATGTTCACAGTAGCACTGTTTACAATAGCAAAGTCATGGAATCTACCCAAATGTCTAACAGTTGATGAGTGAATAAGGAAAATGTGGTACATTTTTATAATGGAATACTGCTCAGCCATCAAAAATGATGTATTAATGAGATTTGCCAGGACATGGATGGAATCAGAAAAAATTATATTGAATGAAGTATCCCAGACACAGAAAATTAAGTGCTGCATGTACTCCCAAACAGGTGGATCCTATTTCCAAACCCACTTAGTGACACACTCAAAAATAAATCTCTGTAATCTCTGCAAAGAATATAAGCAGGGAGGAAAGGGGAAGGAAAGCCCCACCAGAAACAAGGAGAGAGGGGATCATGCTACAGCAGAGAAAATAAACCACCATCAAGGACTGAAGTAAGTTATGAGACATCTGGTTAAGCTCTCAGACTTTCCGTGCTGGTGGCTTGCAACTGATGGGGTATTGTCACCAGAAAGGGAGGGCATAGAATCTGTCAGATAAAAGGTAGTCATCTGCAAATGGGAGACTGACCCCCCCCCCGACAGTGGTCTCCTACTCTTATTCCATCTACCTTTGAATCTACTCTTATAGTAAGACTCTATTTTAACAGCCTTTATCTCTGGCCAGGGTGTGACATCCAATACCCATCAGGATGGAGCCAAGGGCGGTGCAGGAGTAATAAAATGGAAAAAAATTAACAAACCATAATTCAGAAAATCAGAGTCTACATCCACCACATGGAACCAGACCAGCCTAGTTTCTCCCCATCCTAAAGTTCAGGGAAATTTGCAGAAGAGGGGGCGGTAAGATTATAAGAGGCTAAAGATGAGGTTGAGCAATGATATACAAGATACTCCATATACGTTAGGGCCAAAGTAATCATAGTAGGACTTTGCATGACCTGTACAATGACCAACATGTTATTGAACCCCCAAAGTCTAGCATGGATCACAGGCACTAAGATCCTTAGAGGCACCGGTTTACCAGCCAAAATAGTGTTCCTATACTAAAGGGGAACACAAAAAAGTGTTCTAGGCAATGCTACTGAGTCCTTACACCTCATCAGAGAAGAGGACCCAGAGGGAATTTTGACATGCATACTAAAGGATGCTCCAGGAATGGGGGGGAAGGGGACTTGGAGAAACAGAGGGTGGGGGGAAAGGAAGGGGTAAATGGGGGAGGGAGCAAAGGGAATCGATGGAGGGGTGGAGGGAGGGAGAGGAATGGAGTACTTACCAACATTGTATGAATGGAAGTAATAATTTAAAAAAAGAAATGTAAAAAAATATACTATACATAAGGTATTATTGGTATTTAATTAAATAACACCCCAAATTTTTAATTGTTAAATTGCAATGCCTTATGGGCATTTGTGTTGTATTATTCATAGGTTAATTGTCAACAATTTACGAGTTACATTACAAATCTTCTTACTCTGTCTACAATTTCAATGTTCACCAAAATCACATTTCAAAAATTCTTACCAAAAATTCAAAAATTCTTCAAAATAGACCAAGATTTAAAATATGTTATATCAACAAAGACAGAAAATTGTTCAAGCCAATCTCAAATTATTATGATTGTAGAAATAAAATCTAATTGGGTGTCATTAAATTAATGAGCCCATAAATTCACTAGAGTGTTAACTATATATTTTGTAAACAGTACCTGATATTTAAATGCTTTGGATGCAAGTGTAAATCAAAATATTCAGTCCTTATACTTTCATCCAAACCACTATAAACACCTTTATACTACATACCAGCAAAATTAACACACATAACTTGAATATGTTTCTGATTTTTCTTTACATAAAAATTTTTACAGAAAATAATACTTATGTTGAAATTGTAATACAATCACTGATGTTTTAACATTTGCCATGTCCTAAAGAAAACTCCCTTTCCTTCCCCACCCTGCTCTGCCGGCCAGGACGCGCTCGGGGATTCAGCCGCGCCTGCACCGCGACCTAGGTAAGCTCCACCCGCGCCTGCCCCCAGAACCGCAGGTCACCCAAGGGACCCAGCTCCGACCCCACCATCCAGCCAGAGCTGCACGCAGGGCCGAGGGACGAGGAGGACCTCCCCCTGCCCCTGGGCCCCACCACAGCTCTCCTCGGGTTAAATAGATCCACACCGACACCCCCCATCCTCCCTTCCCCACCCTGCTCCGCTGTCCGGAACGCGTAGGCAGTCCAGCCTGGCCTGCACTGCGACCTAGGTAAGCTCCGTCCCTGCCCACCCCCAGAACCCTAGGCCAAATAATTCAGTTTAGTGAAATTGAAAGATCTTAAGAGTTATAAACGACAATGCCAAAGTCAAAGTGCAAATCCATGAGAAGCAACACTCAAGTAAAAAAATTTCCCACTGAAGAAATTAATCCCATAATGTTAGACTCCAACAAGAACAAACCCACGGAAAATGGCCAAGAAAGCCTGACCCAGGATAATGACTTTCAAATATGATCATTACCATGTTCAATACTATGAAAGAGGAAATCCTGGAGGAATTACATAATCGAATTAATTGCTTTGAAGAGGAACACAACAGACACTTGGAGGAGTTGAGAAAAACAGTTCAAGAAACAAAAACTGGCATAGAGCAGTTAAAGCAGGCTCAAACAGAGTTTAAAACTGAGCTACAAGACAAGTTATCTTCAACCCAGAACTCCACAGAGAGTCTTATCAACAGAACTAACGAAGCAGAAAACAGAATTTCAGACCTTGAAGATAAAGTGGGAATACTAACCAGCTCAATGGAAGAGGTTGTTAAAGCCAAAAAGATACTTGATAGAAATATCCAAGAGATATGTGACACCCTGAAGAAGCCTAACATGCGTATTCATGGAATACCAGAGCAAGAATCTCAAAATACCACCCCTGAGGAAATTTTTCAAATGATCATCAAGGAAAACTTTCCTCATCTAAAAAAAGAGAAGCCCATCCATATACAAGAGGCATTCCGCACCCCAAACAGATACGACCAAAACAAAAGCACGCCAAGGCAAATAATAGTTAAAACACTCCACATTCAAGATAAAGAACTGGTGCTGAGAGCTTCAAGGGAGAAAAAAACAAGTCACTTTTAAAGGTAAACCTATTAAAATAACAAATGACTTCTCAACAGAAACAGTAAAAGCACAAAGAGCTTGGAGGGACATATTTCAAGTATTATATGAGCAAAAATGTCAACCCAGGCTGATTTACCCTGCAAAACTATCTGTCATGATCAAGGGAGAAAGAAAAATCTTCCAGCACAAAGACAACTTGATACATGTCCACCAAACCAGACCTTCAAAAAATTCTAGAAATGATACTCAAGCTTGAAGAAAAAAACAGGCATATCCAGGAGAACAGAAGGGAAGTATAACACCATTAAAAGAGAAGCAATATGCTTAAAAAAACTACTAAACATAATAAATGTCTGGAATTAAAAATAGTTTCTCCATTATAACACTAAATGTTAATGAAATTAATTCACCGATCAAGAGACACAGATTACAAACTTGGATTAAAAATTACAATCCATCAATCTGCTACCTGCAGGAAACCCATCTCATCACAAAAGATAGGCATGCTCTAA
Organism: Typhlomys cinereus; assembly: GCA_023101885.1. Lineage (NCBI taxonomy): Eukaryota > Metazoa > Chordata > Mammalia > Rodentia > Platacanthomyidae > Typhlomys > Typhlomys cinereus. Next base: position 12,049,160 of record JALPQD010000020.1, read on the forward strand.
AAATAAAAGGCTGGTCAACAATTCTACAAGCTAATGGAAGCAGAAAACAGGCAGGGGTAGCCATTATGCTATCAAACAAAGTGGACTTCAAACCAAAGGAAATTATAAGAGACACGGATGGATACTACATTTTAGTCAAAGGTACAATTCAGCAGGAAGACTTCATAATACTGAACATATATGCACCCAATACGGGCCACTCCACATTCATTAAGAAAACCCTGCAGCGTCTAAAGCAAGAAATCAACCCCCAAACAATAATTCTTGGGGACTTCAACACCGCCCTCTCAACATGGGATAGATCAACAGGTCAAAAGCTTAACAGAGACACTTTGGAACTTAATCAAACCCTTAAAGAAATGGACCTTACAGATCTCTATCGAACTTTTTATCCACGTACCAAAAAATACACATTTTTCTCAGCAACACATGGAACTTTCTCCAAAATAGATTCCATATTGGGCCACAAAACAAATCTACATATATACAAAATTTGAAATTCTAACCTGTGCCCTATCAGACCACCATGGCCTAAAGCTGGACAACCACAACACATCAAACAAGAGAAAATACACTAAATCATGGAAACTTAACAATATGATGCTGAATGAGAACTGGATTCAGGAAGAAATTAAAAAGGAAATTCAAGATTTACTGAAAGTGAACGATAATGAAAATACAACTTACCAAAATCTCTGGGACACAATGAAAGCTGTTCTAAGAGGTAAGTTCATAGCTCTTAATGCCTACATCAAAAAAATGGAAACATCAGAAATAAACAACTTAACAATGCAGCTTAAAGCTTTAGAGAAACTAGAGCAATCTGATCCCAAAAGTAGTAGAAGAGAGGAGATTAGCAAAATAAAGGGAGAAATATCTGTAATCGAGATTAGGAAATTGAAGAAAAAAATCAACCAGTCAAAATGCTGGTTCTTTGAAAAAATCAATAAGATTGATACACCCCTAGCTAAATTAACCAAAAGCAGGAGAGAGAAAACCCAAATTAACAAAATCAGAAATGAACATGGAGTTATCACTACTGATACACAAGAAATCCAGAGAATTATAACATCATATTTCAAAAAGTTATACTCTGTGAAGTTTGACAACACAAAAGAGATGGATGAATTTCTAAGTAAACACAACTTACCTAAATTGAATCAGGAAGTTATGATTTATTTAAACAGTCTTATAACATATAAGGAAATTGCGGAAGTAATCTTGAATCTTCCCACCAAAAAATGTCCTGGACCAAACGGATTCAGCACAGAGTTCTACCAGACATTTAAGGAGTTAATAATACCAATACTCCTTAAACTGTTCCATCAAATAGCAAAGGAAGGAATACTACCAAATTCCTTCTATGAAGCTAATATCGTTTTAATCCCAAAACCTAATAAAGATTCACTTAAAAAAGAAAACTATATGCCGATCTCTCTGATGAACACAGAGGCAAAGATTCTCAACAAAGTTTTAGCAAATCAGATTCAAAAACATATTAAAAAGATCATTCACAGGGACCAAGTAGGCTTCATCCCCAGAACACAAGATTGGTTCAACATACGCAAATGAATAAATGTACAAAGAGGCCCAAAGAATCCAATAGAAAAAGAACAGCATCTTCAACAAATGGTGCTGGCAAAACTGGATCTCCACATGCAGAAGATTAAAGCTGGACCCATACTTGTCACCATGTACAAAACTTACTTCCAAATGGATCAAGGACCTTGATATAAGGCCAGACACTATAAGAACCACAGTTGAAAGGATAGGGAACTCCCTCCAGCTGATTGGGCTAGGCCAACATTTCCTAAACAGACATCCAATGGCACAGTCACTGCCACCAACTCTCAACAGTTGGGATCTTGTGAAATTAAAGAGCTTCTGTTCAGATAAAGAGATTGTCACACGAGCTCAAAGGCAACCCACAGAATGGGAGAAAATCTTCACTAACCACATATCTGATAGAGCTCTACTGTCCAGAGTGCACAAAGAACTTAGAAAACTAAACACCAAAGAAACCAATGGCCCAATTAAAAAATGGGCCCTGGAACTTAAAAGAAATTTTACCAGGGATGAAATTACAATGTCTAACAAATATCTTAAAAAATGCTCCACTTCTTTAGCCATCAGGGAAATGCAAATCAAAACTTCCATGAGATATCATCTCAACCTGGTCAGGATGGCAAAAATCCACAATACAAACAACAACAAATGATGGAGAGGATGTGGAGAGAGGGGAACTCTCCTACATTGCTGGTGGGAATGCAGGCTCATACATCCACTCTGGCGAGCTGTCTGGAGATTCTTAAAGAAATTAAAGATTGAAATGCCATATGACCCTACGATTCCACTTTTGGGTATAACTCCCCATACAGCAGAGGTTCAACTCGACAGCACAAGCACAACCATGTTCATAGCAGCACTGTTTACAATAGCAAAGACATGGAATCAACCCAAATGTCCAATAGTTGACGAGTGGATAAGGAAACTGTGGTACATCTATACAATGGAGTACTACTCAGCCATCAAAAATGATGAATTACTGGAATTTGCCAGGAATGGATGTCATTAGAAACAATTATATTAAGTGAAGTATCCCAGACCCAGAAAATTAAGCGCCCTATGTACTCCCTGATAGGTGGCTCCTAGTTCCAAACCCACCCAGCCCACCTTGAGACACTCATAGGTAAATCTATGTATTACCTACAGTAATTGCAAGGATTATGAACAGGAGGGATGGGGTTGGAGGGCCACACCAGAAACAAGGAGAGAATTGACCATGTTACAGTAGAGAAAATAGGGCTCTATCAAGGACTGCAAGAAAGTAATGTGACACCTGGTTAAGTTCACAGACATTCGTTCCTGATCATTTGCAACTAAGGGGGTATGAACTCACCAGAAGGGGAGGGCATATAGTCTGGCAGATTAAAAAGTAACCATTTTGCAAATGGGTGATTGACCCCTCCCATTGCCAAATGCCATATGACCCTGCGATTCCACTTTTGGGTATAAGTATTACATCTACCCTTGAATGTGCTCTTATAATAAGACTCCAGTTTAACAACTTTCTGTCTCTGGTGACATACAGTGCCCATCACGATGGAGTGAAGGGCATTACAGGAGCAACAAAACTGCAAAAGAAAATCAACAAACCACTATCCAGAACTTCAGAGACTCTATATCAAACACCTAGAACTAGGCCAGACTAATCTCTCCCCATCCTGAAACTCAGGGACATTTGCGGAAGAGGGGGTGGTAAGAGTGTAAGAGCAAAAGGATGGGAGGAGCAATGATTTGCAAGATACTCCACACAAGTTAGGGCTGAAGCATCATAATTAAACATTGCATGCCCGGCGCAATGTCCAACACACTATTGACCTCACAAAGTGTAGCATCTGCTAAAGGCACCAAGATCCTTGGAGGCAAGGGATTGACAGCCACAGTAGTGTTCCTATGCTTAAGGGGAACACCGGAAAGGGTTCAGGGAAATACCACTGGGTCCTTGTACGTCAACGGAGAGGAGGGCCCAGAGGAGAGTCAGGCATGCACAAGAAAGGACTCAGGGAATTGGGGCGGGAGGCACAGGGGGATGGAGAGGGTGGGGCGAGGGGGGGGAGCAGGTGGTTTTGGGGAGGAGGAGGGAGGGAGGGAACTGGTGTGCCTGTTAAGTTTGTATGAGCTGAAATAATAATAAAAATGTATTAAAAAAAGAAAACTTCTTGATGCATCATGAATTTACTGTATTCATATTTGCTTTCTTATTTTATCTAGTGAACTTTAAATTTAACTCCTCTTTCTTTAAATTCTACATGTTTATCTGGAATTTTCATGAATTTAACTAGTTGTTATAAACATTATTTTCTATTTCTTTTTAATTTTTAGCATTCTGAGAACTTTCTTCATTTGACTTAGTATAGAGTAGTGAATATTTAGAAATACAGACACATCATTATTAGCATTCTTTATTTAAAAAAGCAGATTCCCATTCCCATTTGTTCATAATCTATTGGTATGTATGAATTACATTTTTCCTAAAAGCAAATAGATTCTTGAAGGTTGTATCTAATTATTTGCAGGTTTGTTTAATTATTTGTTAAACCTCAGATTGTTCCACATGTATGTTACAATATTGATTTATTTAAGTGCTCAAAAATGTGTTCTGAGTACATTGAGTTATTTACACTGTAAAATGTAGTGGCAACATTTTTTAAATACCTAATGAATGTGTATCATTAAACTATGCAAACCTGCATTCAGTCTCTAAATTAGTGTTACTTTCAAAAACGTTTTAAAAAGCTCAGATAACTGGTAAAATATTTTAGTATTGATTGCATTTTGAACAGATTTTAATTCATCATTGTCAAGACAAAAATATTCTGTATTACTCATGCATCTTTGTTTGGTGTATATCTTTAGTTTAAAATTGCCCAGGGCATTAATCATGTCACCATGGTCCCAAATACTTCTTTATATGTACTTCTTATATGTACTTCATTCACACTCTCCCATTCAGGTGTCAAAATATTATATCCTAAATTAGCAAAGATTTTGAAAGACAGACTATCGCTTTCTTAATAGTACAAGCAAAGTATCCAAGACTGATTTTCATGTAGATGTCACTCCAGACAGGGGTGAGTTAGTTTCATTTAGTGTAGTTTAGGTTTTCAAGCAGGATCTAAGAGTTCTTTCTGTCCTATTTAAGAAATCTTAAATAAATTAGAAAATTAATTTAATTTTTAAAAATACAAATGTTAAAAAAGGATAGCAAATATTAACTTTTCAATAAATATATCTCATTTTACCATGTTCACGTAGTGTGCTAGTTACATATAAGGTGTCAACTTAAATTTAAGGCTGAGCTGTGGATACATTTGTGAAGAATTGGTTAATAAGCCCTAAAGCATCTTTAGGAGATCAAATAATTGATATTAGAAGACACATCCAGTAATGGGTAGTATCATTCAAAAGACAGGTGGAAAAGATGGGGGAGCAGATTCAGTAAGGTAGCATTCTTCAGCATGTTATCATGCAAACTTTATGGCAGGTAATGAAGCTGGCATCCATTTCATTGATAACCTGTGACATTTATATTTTCATCTCCCTCTGCTTTGGGTGTTGGTATGGAGTCTCCTGTCAACAGGACTAAGATCTGTAGGTGGGAATCATAAGAGAAAATAAAACTCCTTGTTTCTCTAAGCTCTTTGTTGGCAACATACAGGCAAACTGAAACATATGTTACTGCAAGTTTTTATATTTAATTACTGGTAATAAAATATTACTTATATTAGTTTCCATTGAATCACATATTGAGAATATTCAGAGAAACATTCAGCATAGAAAAAATTTAGTGATGTTGTACAATTTTCCTGAAAGATAACATTACTCTTCTAATATTCGTCAAATACTCTACAAAATACTTACACATAGTCTACCAGATCAAATAAAAACCAGAAATAAAACTGCACAGATATGGCCATATAGCAGTTGACAAAGATTTCCAAAAATAAACACTTGGAAAATTGAGTCTGTTCAATAAATGGTAGTGTCAAATTGACTAATTATATAGTTAGGTCTTTCATCAAATAAAAATTTCAATTCAATATGTATCAGATATTTCATTCAAAAACCTGAAACACTAAAATCACTCAAGAGTTACTTAAAAAAAAAACATGTCAGGCTGGAGAGGTGGCTCAGGGGTTAAGCCTCCGCCTTGCAGGCGGAAGGTCCTGAGTTCGGATCCCAGATCCCATGTATAGACGCCAGGCGGAAAGCGGGGGCGGCCTGTGCTTCTGGTCTTGGTAGAGTGGAGTTTGTGAATCCCGGGACAGAAGGAGGTGGAGACGCCCATGGTTGTTCGCGAATTCGTCCGTGGTTCTACACATACACACACACATACACACAGACACACACACAGACACACGCACACGCACGCGCACGTACACATGCACATGCACACAGTTGAATAAATAATAATAATAATAAAAAAAAGTTTAAAAAAAAACATGTCAAACAATTGGCAGGTCCGAAAACTCTCTGAATATTATTCTAGAAGCACAGGGGAAAATCTCAATAGTCAATACATGTGATTATATAAAATTAAAAAGTTCCTACACTGTGGAGAAATCTATCAGAACACTCACATAGTCTGCAGAGTAGGAGGAACATTTACAGTTATGTTGCAGGAGTTAGTATTAAGAATGTATAAAGAATTATAAAAATTAAACAGTGAAATAAAAATTTTAATTGATAAATGAGAAATGTAGCTACCTAATGCTCAAAAGAAGAAGCAAATGCCTATAAATATATTTTAATGTATTTGATACTTTTGAGCATAAGTGAAAAATCAAATCTACCTCATTACCATACATGCTGACTTAAATATCAATTTGAATAATAAGATTTGGAGAAATATCACATAAGCTGAAATATGTGTATGTAGTAGAACAAAGACAAGAATACCTACAGTAATTGCAAAGATTATAAACAGGAGAGAAGGGGAAGGAGGAAACAAGGAGAGAGGGGATCAAGCTACAGCAGAGATAATAGGCCACCATGAAGGACTGTAAGTAAGTAATGAGACATCCAGTAAAGGTCACAGACTTTCCTTCCTGGTCACTTGCAACTGATGGGGTATGATCTTACCAGAAAGGGAGGGCATAGAGTCTGGCAGATAGAAGGTAACCATTTGCAAATGGGAGACCGATCCCCCCTCCTCACCGTGGTCTCCTACTCATTCCAAATACCTTTGAATCTACTCTTAGAATAAGACTCTATTTTAACAGCTTTTTCTCTCTGGCCAGTAGGTGACATCCAATACCTATCAGGATGGATCCAAGGGCATTGCAGGAGCAACACAACTGAAATAAAAATCAACAAACCATAATTCAGAACATCAGAGACTCTGTATCAACCACCTGGAATCAGGCCTGCCTAATCTCTCCCCATCCTGAACCTCGGGGAGATTTGTGGAAGAAGGGGAGGTAAGATTGTAAGAGCACAAGGATGGAGGAGTCATGATATGCAAGATACTACACACAAGTTAGGGCCGAAGCAATTATAATAGGACTCTGCATGATCTGCGCAATGACCAACATATCATTGACCCCTCAAAGTCTAGCATGGACTCAAGGCACTAGAATCCTTAGAAGCAAGGGATTAATAGCCACACAGGGATTAATAGGAAATAGTGTTCCTATACTTAAGGAGAACACAAGAAAGAGTTCTAGGAAATGCCACTGAGTCCTTACACCTCAACAGAGAGAAGGACCCAGAGGAAAGTTTGACATAAACATTAAAGGATGCTCCAGGGATGGGGAGAGGGAGCACTGGGAGAAAGGGAGGGAGAGGGGAAAGGAATGGGAAAAGAGGGGAGGGAGCAGGGAGGTCCAGGGAGGGGTAGAGGGAGGGAGGGAACCGGGGTACCTTTTACGTTTGTATGAGCGAAAATAAACAAATAAACAAATAAATAAATAGATACCAAAAAAGACAAGAGCACCTGAAATTATATTTTAAAATGACAAAGATCTGAAGGTGAGGTTTCTTGAGAGACAATTTATTCTTAAGTGATGGTTTTCTATATGATATTTACAAAACTAATTCATGATTAAAATTTGAGCAAGAAGCTACTAATATTTGGAAATGATTATTTTTCAATCATTCCATTTACAATAGTGCATAATACATTATCATTTCATTGTGGGATATAAACTTCAGTATAATTTGCACTTTTTGAGATATGTCTTATATTAATCATACTAATATCTACATTCATATATAGGTATAATTACACACATGATAGTCCTAAGTGTTATTTGACTCACTAATTATCTGAGTATTAAGTGTATTAAATTTTAGAGTAAGTCAAGTGCTGTGGTCTGAGTTTCCCTGAAGACTCAGGCAAGAGAGTCTCTTCAGCTAAGTAGTGTAAGGTGGACCTAAGATGTATAGGAACCACATCTCATTAAAGCAAAATAATGAAAATAATTCTTAGAACATTTCTCCAGGTCTATTTTCATTCTGATAACAAATACCTCGTTGGCCTCAGAATATGTGATCTTATCCAAAATGCTCCCTTTGAAGATAAAGTTATGAAATTAAAATCTGGGACTGAAAAAAATGGCTCAGGTTTTAAAACCATTGACTTATGAACGATTGAAAGGAACTTTTGGATTCCACATAAAATTCCATTCTGGATACCACATAAAAATGCTTGATGAAATGGCAGGGAACTGATGTTTAGGCCCTGGAAGGTGAGTCTGGGAAATGCCAGAGCAATGCAATAAGAAAGTAGAGCAATTAATGATGTTTACTGAAGTCACCCTTTGGCCTCCACAGGCACACACACTCAAGTGCCCTCTGGTACACACACACACACACGCACACGCACACACACACACACACACACTAATATTAATAATAATATTAATAATAATAAATACTGGTCAAATGATTGCATAATTTGAAAGGTCACAAAATTATCCTATTTTTCACTACTCTGTCCTTTTAGAATTAGTAATGCAATATGTAACTTGGTGCACATTTAGAAGAATAACATTTGCTAAGCTTGATTGTAACCAGTGAGCATATTAATTTAAAATTTGTCAATGAAATATAATTTTTCACTTTAAACATAAATATTAATAAGCAAAGCACTTAATAATAGAATTTGTACTAAATCAGATTTTGTTTATTAAATAGCATATCAAAATTACTAGAGGAACATAATTTTTCAGTCTATAAGTATAACAGATATTGAAAGAATAAATGTTGAGATGAATATTACTCTGAGATGATTATTATACAATTACAATATACACTGAATCAGCATAATGCAGTTTACAAAGTTGGATGAGCAGTGTGACTAAATTAAAATGCATTATTTTGGACTGTTAGATGTTTCAACTATTAAAGTCCTTGTACTACAAGCAAAACAGTTTAGATCCACACAACCTATATGAAAAGCCCAGGCAACTTGATTTCCTTTCTGTAACTCAAACTTAAAGGCAGAGATACAGGAGAAGGAAGACTACTTCATTTGGATTCCACATGTGGCAACAGACATGCCTGAGGAATTAAGCTTCAAGATATTGACTCACCTCCTCATGACTTCTATCAGAATCAGTGACTTGAATTACTAACTCTTCAGGGACCTGTGCACAACCATGGAATGCAATGGAGATTTTCAACAAAAAAAAGACACATTTATATATATTTATGAAAGACCCTTAGTGATTAATTTAATAGAAACAAAAGACAGAAATATAGAAAATTGAGAAATTAGTCATCCCTATATATTGTTGCTATATATACAGTTGATCCTTTCTAAGAGGACAATTTTTTCCTTACATAAAACCTTTATTTATTGCATCAAGATACGTATTGTGTAAACTAGTTTGTACTTTACACATCACAGGTAATTTGATAGCAATCAATTAATGTAATGAATGTGCTCAAATTAGGTGCCGATCTATAACAGTGAAGGCATATTTAGTTTTCATCTCAAAAACTTATTAGTAGAGAGTATTAAGTCATTTAAATGTTTAATTTCCTGGCTTTTTCCAGTTCTGTCTTCATCTTAGGAAGAACCAGCTGATTTCAGAGCCTGTTTCAGGGATAGGTTCTGGACAAGGGAAGGGAAACCTCCCCACTTAGGACTTTACCCTATCAAGAGCCGCGTAAAGATGGACCTTTCAAATTATGCAATCATTTGACCAGTTTTTATTATTATTATTGCTATTGGTGTTATCATTAATATTATTGTGAAGAAATCATCATCAAGAAGAGCCACAGAAATCTGATTCCTTTACCAACTCCTGAAGGGAGTTCTGTGATACTCACAAGCAAAATGACAGGAAGGTGGGGAAGCAGAACAAGGTGGATGAAGGGATGGCAGTGTGGAAGAAGGCTGTACAGATAGGGAGGGTGAGAGAGGAGAGAAGAGGCAGAGGGCATTAAGGCAAACACATAAACCCAGATAATTTGTAAGAAATAAATTTAAAAAATGCAAAAAGAAACTATTCTTATTTATATGTAAGAAAATAATGTTAATTCAAAAGTAATGTGCATCTATCTTCCCATGAGAAAATAAGAAATCTACTTATCTTTGAAATGACATTGGTATTGATGTCAAATGTCAAGATTTCAAATAAAATTAAGAGTTAAGCCTGATGCATCTACACTTTCCTACATTCATTCAATTCTGGGAGGATAAGATGGTAACTTAATTGTTAGGTCACAAAGTACATTGCCAATGAAGGTCTCTGAAGAACAATCAAAAACTCATTTCAAAACCCAGGTTCTAACATTAGCTATTATCCCAGAAAGCCTTTCATTTTCAAATGTGTTCTTTCCACTTGAAGTCAAAGGTCAGTGAGCTAGCTTCAGTTAAAGAAGTCTCAGCAACATCAGAATTAAATAACAACCACAAGTGATTTTCAACAATGTCTTACTAATCCATAGGTTTGCCCCTAGGACAGATCAAGCCAAGAACGATTAGAGAAACATTCAACAGGTACCAAAGGAAATGCTATGATCAGCAGGTATCCTGTGGTATTCAGTTACAGAGAATCTTTGCTGATGTTACTTCCCCAAGATAAGAAAAAAAAAGTTCCATTTAAACACATGGGTTTGCTGAAGAAGACATAAATATATACTCTGACTTGATTAGGCTATTAACACATGACATAGTCAATTTTAGCAATGCTTACAGTCAAGGCATTGCATAGTAAATGTAAGAAACTTCGTATTGTTTTGAAATATAATTATCTTCAAATAATAATCAACCTGAACTGAAATGCATTTTAGGTGATTATTTTTTTCAATTTAACACTCTTTTTTGTTTAAAAATATTTCCATTCTTTTGGAAATATCCATACTGCATGTCAGGATTGGTGCTCTCAGAGAAATAAATATCGATTTGCTCCTTTTTCTCTCACCAAGGACAGCAACAGAGTTAATGGCTCTGAATATTTTATTGCTTTACAATTGACAGATTCCATTGCTATTGGATTTTGCATTGTTTCATTGTTCTTTCTTTTAAAAAAGTGTCCTATTTTCTCCCTTTTATGACAGACAAGACAGAAAAGTGAGGCTGAATTTAATGTAGCACTTCTTATAACACCACTGCACTGCCAGGCTTGTTGCATCTCATTTCGTTCTTGCTGCTTTTGAGCTTCCAAAGATTGATTTAAAATAAGTTATTTTGCTACACATCCTTTGCTAGCAAATCAGACTACAAAATGATGTATATTTATGTCATGATTAATTGGAACTAAATGAAGTTCAACAAATCTAACAGTTTTCTTTGTTCCAAGTATTGTTTAGATGAGCACTTTGTCATAAAGTGAGTAATAATGCAAAATGCCACTGGATAAACTAGCTATGTGTGGGCATGAGTTGATACAGCAAGATTATTTTCTTATTCATTCTATTTAGAATTCAGAATAAATATTTAGACATAAAGATCTAACACATTAGATTTTGTATGTCATATGAATGAGTACAGGATTGTGCCCATTGTAAAGTAACACAATATAAGGAAATCATCAATATTTCATTGAAATGGTTTTTAATTATTTTAAATATTTCAACAGACATGTTATAGAAATTGTTCATAAAAAAGATGCTTTACATTTACATTATTGTCTTTTATTTCTTCACTAAATATAGATATTTGTGTAACATCAAAATATTCTTGTTAAGAATAGATTTTAAAAAACCTTTGCAGAGATTCTAATGTAAAAGTTTTATTTGCTATGTATTTTCTTTTTGTATAAGTATTTCATTGGAAATACAAACTATTGTACTTTGCAAATATTTCATTATAATTATTGTATTATAGTGCATTTTACATTTTGTAATTTTTAGTAGATATATGAAGTATTGTAATTCTTTGAAAAAACTTCATTTTAGAAATTTCTTCATTTATTTTCTCTCCTATAGCATGGTCCCCATTCTCCTTGTTTCTGGTGGGGCCATCCTTCTCTTTCCCTCCCTGCTTATAATCTTTGCAATTACAGTAGGAATTACAGACATTTATCTTTGAGTGTGTCACTAAGTGAGCTTGGTACTAGGATCCACCTATTAGGGAATACATATGGTGCTTAATTTTCTCTGTCTGGGATCCATTTCCTGGCAAATTTCATTAATTTGTCATTTTTGATGGATGAGTAGTATTCCATTGTATAAATGTACCACATTTTTCTTATCCACTCATCAATTGTTGGACATTTGGGTTGATTCCATGATTATGCTATTGTAAACAGTACTGCTATGAACATGGTTGTGCTTGTGCTATCGAGGTGAATTTTTGCTGTATGGGGGATTATTCCTAATAGTGAAATAGCAGGGTCAACTTTTTTAAGAATCACCAGAAGGCTCGCCAGAGTGGTTGTATAAGCCTGTATTCCCACCGGCAATGTAGGAGAGTTCCCTTCTCTCCATATCCCTTCCAGCATTTGATGCTGTTTGTATTGTGGATTTTTGCCATCCTGACCAGGGTGAGATGATATCTCAAGGAGGTTTTGATTTGCATTTCCTTGATGGCTAAGGATGTGGAGCATTTTTTAAGATATTTGTTAAACATTTCACTTTCTTCCCTGGTAAAGTTTCTTTTAAATTCCAAGGCCCATTTTTTAATTGGGCCATTGGTTTCCTTGGTGTTTAGTTTTCTAAGTTCTTTGTGCACTCTGGATAATAGAGCTCTATCAGATATGTGGTTAGTAAAGATTTTCTCGCATTCTCTGGGTTGCCTTTGGGCTCCGGTTACAATCTCTTTATCTGAACAGAAGCTCTTTAATTTCATAAGATCCCATCTGTTGAGTGTTGGTTGTGTTGACTGTGCTACTGGATTTCCGATTAGGAACTTTTGGCCTAGTCCAATCAGCTCCAGGGAATTCCCTACCCTTGCAACTAAGGCTTTTATAGTCTCTGGCCTTATATTGAAGTCCTTGATCCATTTGGAATTAAGTCTTGTACATGGTGACAAGTATGGGTCCAATTTTAATCTTCTGCATGTAGACATCCAATTTTTCCAGCATTTGTTGAAGATGCTGTTCTTTTTCCATTGGATTTTTTGGGCTCCTTTGTCAAAGATCAAATGGCTGTAGTTGTGTGGGCTTATATCTGGGTCTTCAACTATTATCCATTGATCTGTGTGTCTATTTTTTATAACTATGGATTTGTAGTATAGACTAAGGTTTGGTATGGTTATACCTCCAGCAGTGTTTTTGTTACTCAGGATTTCTTTTGCTATCCTGGGTCTTTTGTGCATTCATATGAATTTTGAGATTATTTGATCAACCTCTTTAAAGAATTGCTTTGGGATTTTGATTGCTATATCATTGAATCCGCATATTGCCTTTGGTAGGATGTTCATTTTTATGACATTGACTCTGCCAATCCAGGAATATGGGAGGTGTTTCCACCTTCTGGTGTCTTCTGCAATTTCTTTCTTTAGGGTTTTAAAGTTTTCATTGCAAAGGTCTCTTATATCCTTGGTTAGGTTTATACCAAGGTATTTCATTTTTTTAGGGGCTATAGTATATGGGATTGTTTCTCTCAGGGCTTTTTCACTTCTTTCATTCTGTGCATATAGGAAGGCCACTGATTTTTGTACACTAATTTTGTATCCTGCCACCCTGCTGAACTGCTCTATTGGTTTCAGGAGTTCCCATCAAGGACTGGAAGTAAGTAATGAGACAGCTGTTTGGGCTCGCAGACTCTCCTTACTGGTCACTTGTGTCTGATGGGATATGATCTCACAAGAAAGGGAGGGCATAGAGTCTGGCAGATAGAAGGTAATCATCCTGAAAATGGGAAACTGACTCCCCCTCTCACAGCGGTCTCCTACTCTTATTCCATCTACCTTTGAATCTACTCTTATAATAAGACTCTATTTTAACAGCATTTTATCTCTGGCCAGGGCGTGATACCCAGTACCCATCGAGATGGAGCCAAGGGTGGTGCAGGAGCAGCAAAACTGAAAAAAAAAAGCAAATCAACAAACCATAATTCAGAAAATCAGAGACTCTATATCAACCACCTGGAACTAGGCCAGCCTAATCTCTCCCCATCCTAAAGCTCAGGGAAATTTGCAGAAGGGGGGGGTAAGATTGTAGGAGCCTAAAGATGGGGAGGACCAACGATATGCAAGATACTCCATACAAGCTAGGGCCGAAGTAATCATAATAGGACTCTGCATGACCTGCACAATGACCAACATATCACTGAATCCCCAAAGTGTATCTTGGATCACAGGCAATACGGTCCTTAGAGGCAAGTGATTTACAGCCACAATAGTGTTCCTATACTAAAGGGGAATACAAAAAAGAGCTCTAGGCAAAGCTTCTGAGTCCTTACACCTCATCAGAGAGGAGGACCCAGAGGGAAGTTTGACATGCACACCAAAGGATGCTACAGGGGAGGAGCACTGGGAGTGGGGGAAGAAGGGGGGAAAGGAAGAAGAAAAGGGGGAGGGAACAAGGAATCCTGGGAGGGTTGGAGGGAGGGGAATGAGGTATTTATCTACTTTATATAAGTGGAAGAAATAAATAAATAAATGAATAAATAGAAAAATAATTTCTTCACTTAGTAATGCCTGGATTGTCTGTAAATGTTGTCATCAAATTTAACTCCAGGAAAAAGATAATGCAATAGCAACAGCAAATTGCAATTTACTAAAAATGCTTAAAATTATAAAAGTAAACTTCAAAATTTCCTGAAAGACTTGAAATTTTTTTGTCAGTTAAAATATTTCCAAAATATACAATATAAAACTTAAGAGTCAAGTAATCATACAGTTCCATATCAAACATCTTGTTAATGATTTAAAAATATTTGTGATGCTAATGCTAGTTAATCAAACAGGTATGACCTCAGATAATTAGATAAGAGTGAATTGACAAGGTGAAAAATATTAACATATAGTCTAACAGCAATAGAGAAGAGAGAGGAAGAGAAACAGGCATAAAAGTGAATTACTAAACAAAGTATTTTGCTGGGTAAATACATATGCATGCATGTATAAATAAAAGCTTTCCAACAGATTAACATTTTTAAAAAGTCACTGACTAAGCTATATTGACAAAATTTGCTTCGAATATTTTCATACTTATTATTTAATCACAACATAACCAAATATGTTCTTTGCAAAGCATGTAAATGATTATTTTATTAAACATTAAGTAACTGAAATGGATAATTTATCTATGCATGAACATTTTAGCCTTATCATAAATACACTCCTACTGTGAATTCGTTTACAAGGCAAATATAGTGATCAATGAGGCTTTTAACTTCTTATTAATTTAAGCAACAGCATTCTTTTCTCACCACTTGCTCACTAAACTAATGATTACATTTTCAAATTTAGGAAATTTCATAAATTCTTGTGATAAAATGTTCCATCCAAGATATCAAAAATGAAGCTATTTAATAAAAGACTATATATATATATATATATATATATATATATATATATGTTGGACTGCATAA
The DNA here is from genome assembly GCA_023101885.1 of Typhlomys cinereus. Classification (NCBI taxonomy): domain Eukaryota; kingdom Metazoa; phylum Chordata; class Mammalia; order Rodentia; family Platacanthomyidae; genus Typhlomys; species Typhlomys cinereus. Next base: position 12,064,655 of record JALPQD010000020.1, read on the forward strand.
AGTTAAATGATGTTGTGCTTTTATGATGATTCACATTATAAATGAATTTACATGATTGTCAATATCTATATATTTTAATTATTATATATTATTATTTATTTAAAACCTAATTTTTACATGTGAAGAAATTCTAATGTAAGACATTTTAATTAACACTAAAATTTCTTCTTTATTTTTAGGTACATAAAATCAACATTTTTTCATCTGGCTGATTCTTTGAAGGTAGAACCTGAGAAAACATCCAGTAAACAAAAATAATTTTATTGTGCATCATGGTTTTTAAAGTTTCAATTCTTGATCAACTGGTCCCACTCCTGTGACCTTGAGCATAACCAGGAAACAGGGTAGCCCAATTGGCAGGGAAGCAAGATAGACCGAAGAATAAAAGAGAGCTCCAAGGAGCTCATAGGCTTTTTTTCTACATCTCAAACTCAATTCTTAAACTTGACTCACCTCCAAAAATAAAATTATCACCTTGTCATAGTTAAGCACAGGTGTCAGCTTGACTCTTGAGGGTTTGGGCTCTGGGCACAGTTGTGGAGAGTTGATGGTTGAGTTAAGCCCAGAGCAAACTTGAAGGAGATTGTCTAGCTGGTGGGGAAGACCCAGCCCATGGTGGGTGGGATTATGCCCTGGATAAATCACAGAGAGCTGGTTGAGAGAGTTGGCATCCTTCTGTATACTTGGCCAGACATGCTGGTCTGGCAAGTAAGGATTGTCCATCTCTCAGCCGTTATGGTGGCCAGTTCCCTCAGCCCTGGTGTTGGTGTGTGCTCTCCTGTCAAGCTGGACTATGAACTGTAACCAGACTATCGTAAGAAAGTAAACTCCTTGTTCCCTTAAGCTGTGTGATGGTCATTTATCAGCAACCATGCAGGCGGACTGCTACACACCTTGAGGTCAAGACTTTAGTACATGAATGTTTTTGGAGAAATTTATATTAAAACCATAAACTAGCTAAAAATTAATTAAATTCATTTCCTTATTTTTAGCACAGGTATACTAGACACTACATATTCAAATTTAAATTTGTGTTCTAATAATAACTATAAACATTTATATCTTATGCATGAAGTCCTTACGTCTCTGAATTTGTGGAGGTTCTTAGGAATTATGGAATCACATTCTGAAGGCTTGGAGAAGTATATTACATCCTAATAATTGAAATGTGATATAATTACTGTAATGTTTATACATCAGAAATTTTTTAATTTGAATATACTTTTACCTGTGTAAGAGCATATTATTCAGTTTGCAATAATTTTTCTACAAATATTATGTTTTCATTTACATGTTCATTCATTTCAATGTACAGGTATATTTCAAAGTATTCTTATAAGAGACAGAAGCCAATTACAATTAGAAAGCCAACTACAATTGGTAAATTGGTTTATTAAACTTTTTGACTACACAAAACACTGAATGTAAAATAATGTGATAAAATTTGAAGTCAAGTTTCAGACTAATATATCTTCAAAAAAAAAAAAAAAAACTATGGCTTTCCACTGAGTCTTTACACCTCATCAGAGAGGAGGACCGAGAGGAAAGTTTGACATACACATTAAAGGATGCTTCAGGGATGGGGGGAGGGGGTATTGGGAGAAAGGGAGGGAGGAGGAAAGGAAGGGGAAGAGGGGGGACGGAGAAGGGAGGTCCAGGGTAGGGTGGAGGGAGGGAGGGGACCAGGATACCTATTACATTTGTATGAGTGGGAAAATAAATAAATAAATAAATAAATACATTATTTTAAAAAATAATTTAAAAACTATGGCTTTCTCAAATAAACATTTCACTATTTACAACTATTACATCTAAGCCAGTCATTTTTCTCATGTTTAGAACTACTGCTCTTTAGCAAATTATATAAATTCAGTTCATTTGCTTACCAGGCCACAAATAGACAACTATAATTAACACCTGAATTCCTTACCTGTTCTTCTGTCCCCAATTGTCCATGCTTTTTCTTGTATTAAATACTGCAAATGAGCAACATGAAGAAATCAATAAAGATATATGATGTAATGAACTAAGGGAAGAGGTTAAGTGTTCCTAAAAGCATGTGGACCCACCCCCGTATAAGAAAACACCACTGTGGGCAGAACAGTAAAAGGCTACTTGCTAAATGTGAAATATGGCTTGAATAGTTTGATAAGATGATTTTGTTTAATTGGTGAAAGTAATAGGTTTGTAATTCTAATGTTGTTTATTAAGAAAGTTATTGTCAGGTATGTTGAAGTAAACTTAGGATCTTAGCACATATGAGAGTAGCACAGGATATAAGAGTTTAAGTTTCACTTTTAATAAATAAATTTTTTCATTCCCATTACTCAATGCACTAGTTATAGGATACATAATTCATTAGAAAGGGAGGAAATAGTAAAGAACACTGAGTTCAGTGGTTTCAACCAACTTCATCACTACTTTAAAGGAAGAAAATGGAAATTCAAAATTCCCAACGTTCTGCCAACCAGAAGAAGGGGAGGAGAGAAAGGTGTTTGTCAGACTCTGCTAGATATGAGAGCAAGTTTTAAGATAGACTTCCATCCCATATTTGTGCATTTGCATTATTGTCTATCATATCATATTGTTTACAATTAGTTACTAATTTTAGTAATTAATCTTTTTGACATATAGGATTATAGAATATTTATATTTTATACTTCTGAAATCAGCCATTTGCTACAAAGATTGACCTCAAAATTTATCCAAGTTTTTATGACAGAATTTTACACTACAAAGTCAAATATACATAACCATGTTCATGTTTGTGATAAGAAAGTTAATAAATATTAATGCATTTTAGCATTTTAGCAGTAGTCTTCTGAATGAGAATATTAACTATAGGATGTTATTAGAAAATAATTCTAATGGACTACACATTCTGTGAGTATGACATTTCATTTTGCATGCAATTTCTTAAAATGTCACTAAAAGTGACTACCACACAAATTTTTAATTTAATCATTACATTTCCAGAACTAATTCACAGTCATAGCTTCTAGGCTGTGAATATTTTTATACTCATAAATAGAAATATACTCTGACCTTACAGTTGTGATTCATGAGTGGAAGTTATAAGAAAATAGTATTCAAAATTCCAAATGTATTCTTCAAAGATTATCTTAACCCTATCTTCTGAAAGGGAGTTTTATGTGATTAATTGTTTTTTGTAATGGTGATCACTAATTTACCATTTTGAAAGGGAAATATATTAAATATTTATTCTGCACCTTTTGTTTCCATTGATTCCAAAGATTATAATATTTATATATTATAGAATATATCTTTGATTATTTATAAGTAGTTTCCAAAATCATTTCTGGAAAATGAATACTGGATTCATGCTAAAGACAAGGAAAGAATGAAGTGATACAAGACTTAGTATTGTCATGGACTGAAATGTGTTACTTACAATGAAGAGATTTGAAAATATTAGGACTTTTGCTACTGAATTTTATTCATTTATTACTGTGTTTGAATATGGTGCAAACTTCTAATATCAATGGTCAGAAGCTGTTCAAAGGTGGACACACAAGATGTATAGAAATGTCAAGGAAGATGGAAGTTGGAATTACACTGCTTGTACCAGGAGTGTCAGTGCTTGCCCATGAGTTTCCAGCTACCAGGTACAGGGAAGAAAGGACTGCAATGTATTTCAGAGCTAAGAATTCCATGTCACCACCATGATGTCAGGTGTGGTGCCTGGCCTCTATGACAGTGAGAAAGTCAGAAGCTGACTTCCTGCTGCTTTAGAAGTCCATGTCCTCAACTGCGCTGCTCTCAACAGCAACCGCAAACTAACAGCACAGATCATCAGATGTTGAACCTAGAGACAACCAGAAATGATGTTTACTAAAGGTTAGGGAAATACAATGGTTATTGTGTTGCTTAAGTTCTAACACAGTAAAAACGAGTTGTAGGATAGTTGAAACAAATACAGGAAAAATAATACAAAATAGTAATTTTAAAACAAATATGGTATTGCATCACAGTTTCATTATGAAACAGGTTTATTAAAAATGATTTTTCTCAAAAGGATCTTCTCGCTTATTTTATTATATTCTGCATGTGTGAGTGTGGGTGTTTTTGCATGTGTGTGTGTGTGTTTAGGATGGTGTTTTATTTTCTGTGTATATGTATATGAGAAGGCACTTGTGTGTACCTGTTTAGACCCAAGGGTGACTTCAGGAAACATTCTGGATAGTTCTACCACCTCATTATTTTGCTCTGGAGTTTCCTAGGCTAGGCTTTCCAGGGTCAAAACTGCAAGCAACCATTGTTTCTGCCTTACATTTTCATGTGGGATCTGGGATCAAAACTCAGGAATGATCGCTTTCTAGGAAAAGGCTTTAACCTCTGTGTTCTTCATATTTCTTATTATAACTCAATTCATTATTTAATTCCTCTCTCTTTTGACACTGTTGTTTTTGTTTTTGTTTTTTTTTTTTTTTTACTATATACAATTGTTCTATCTCATGGCTATTTACTTTTTTTAACCTGCTATGCTTTATACTTTCTATTCTGAGTGAAGTACTTTTCCTCTTCTTCAGTTGCTAATATGCATTCAGAAGAAGTCTGTTTAAAATTTTTACTCAAGGAGAACTTAAATTAATTAATGACTCTTGCCTCTATTTTTAATAAGACATTGTCTGATGTTTCCCAGATAGACTTCAACTTCAAGGCAAGACTCACTCTCTTTATTGGGGGCAATGAGACAGTTTATATAGACAGCAGACTGCAGGACGCAAAATGGGCAGCCAGTTATCTTAATGGTCAACACAGCACACACTCTGCATGGGTCAGACTAAACATAAATATATATTGGCTCCTATGGGACAATTAGGGCTCTCTTGTAATGTGATCAGGATTACGCCCAGGACACTAGCTCCCAGTGCCATCTTTGGTCCCATGTGTTTAGCCATGCCCTGCTCACTCCCTCTCAGACCATTATTTCTGGGCAGGTGCATCACTGAGAAAGCCTGGGGCCTCGGTCACACTGGAGGACTTAAGAGGCTGGGCATGTCAGGAATTGAAGGCAGCCAGACCAAAGCACAGGACTACAACGTTGACAAGAAACAGCTAGACTCTTATGTCAGTGATGAATGAAAAAAAGGCCCAAGATGCCAGGCTCTAATATCAGTGATAATAGCAGCAAGGTCCAAAGAGCCAAGCTCTAAAGCCAGTCAGGTTCAGATGCACAGAGATAGCGGCAACAAAGAAGGCAGTGGACTCAACAACAAGTCGGCACAGGATAAAGGGAGAGCAAGTCCCTCATCCGTGAACTTCCTTTTATCTGGTCCGCCACTGGAAAGCACCAGCCACTATGGGCTCCACCTCCCACATTAATTAAATAATCACTTGCAGGCTTATTCAACCATTGATTCTGAACAACTGTGGCCCAGACAGCCTATAACTGTCTTGATACTTGAATCTAATATGCACTCATAGATGAGAATAAATTAAAGATATATACTGTGCATTTGATAAGTATCTGTAAGTCTAAAGAAAACAGTGGTTCTAATGAGAAACAATTCTCTAAAAATTTTAAGTAAATATGAAATTCTTTAAATATTTCTTAAAAAAAAGGAATCATAGACAAGAATCTGTACTCCTAATAGGATTATAGTTGAAGATACTTTATATTAACATCATTATATTTTTGGAGACAAGTAAATCATTCTAATTTGATAACTAATAGGAATATTAATGTCATATTTGGGCACAGGTGTAAACTTGGAAGTTGAGGGTTTGAGCTCTGGGCACATTTGTAGAGAATTAGTGGTTGAGTTAGGCCCAGAGCAGACTGTGTCTAGTTGATGGGGCAGACCCAGCCCATAGTGAGGGGGACTAGGCACTAAGCAGGTGAATAAAATACAGAGAGCTGAGTGAGGAAGTTGGCATCCTTGTGCACACTTGGCCAGACATGCTGGTCTGGCAAGTAAGGATCATCCTTCTCTCATCTGTTGTGTAGAGATGGTGTGGCCAATTCTCTCTGCCCTAGTGTTGGTGCATGCTCACCTGTCAAGCTAGACTGAGAACTTTAATGGGACTGTTGTATATATAAGCTCTTTGATAGTCATTTATCAGAAACTATGCAGGTGAACTGCAACAATTAATAATTTGAACTATATTTTGATTGTTTATATTATAATTTTGGTTAAAAATATATTTCATATATCTTCTTAATAATATGTCAAATTTACTTCACACACCAGTTCATAACCAGTATTAACCTGTTTGCAAAAAAGTTTAAAGAGGAATAATTAATGAGCTTATAGACATAATTATGATGCTAATAATGTCTGTGAATATTATTCTGTAATGAACCTCTAGACATTCATTTTATAAAGCTCAGTCAAATATCTATTAGAGTATTTTTAACTTTGCCTCAAATTTCTATTTTCCTGGGGAAAAATATTCCTGAATTCCTTTGAGTATGGACATTTAGTTGGACATTTTCTACAAACACGAATTTTATTTACACACATGCTATTTATTCATTTACTTTGAAGAATGTTATTTGGTCAGCACTTAAATGCTGAAAGATAAATCCAATTTTTTCTAAGTATTAATATGCATTATTCTGAAAACTTTATTCTAGCTCATCTTAGATAAGAAAATCAAATAACTAACTTCAAACACAAAATATGTATGCAGATTTATCAACATCAACATGTCTCTGGAATTACTTTCTATCTTAAAAATTGAAGTGAAAGTTGATACTAAAGATAACATTATTTAAAATAATAACCTCTTATTGCATATTATTCCATATATGTATGACTTCCAAAGGCATGTTGCTGAAGATATAATCGAGATATCTATATGACTGCTTAATCTTCAATGCACAGCCACTAGAATTGACTCTTTCTCTTACTTTGAAACTTATCATCAAAAGACCTATATTCATCTCACAATCCTATATGATGTAGTAAGAGTTGCAGAAAATAAAAAGATAATAAATCTCAATTTATTTAATGTACTTACTACTTGACAAAAACATACAAAAACATTGTGTTAGTTTCATTTTCTCATTGTTGAATGAATATAGTACCTAAAATAAGAAGAAAAGATTTATCTTGGCTTCTAGTTTCTGGATGCGATTCATCAACAAGGGAACTGACTATACTATATCCGCAGGAGAAGCAGAGAGAGTGACACACTTTTTGCACTACAAGCCTGCCAATGCCAACTAATTCTCTCTCCACCTTATTCACCTGACCAGAGAATTATCCCATTTTCAACGCTGTTTTTTCCCACATGAACCAGATAATTTCCATCAGACTTTCTCAGAGTTTACTTTAACCAAAAAAAAATCTTAATTAGTGTGCATAAAGGTTCAATTCTTATTAAAGTAGACACATTCCTTTCTTCATAGGATCAGAAAGTCCATAAAACCTGTAGAACTGAAGGTACAGTGATAGTTTTGAGCAGAGAAGTATTTATTTGCAAGGGTCTTTGCACTTCTTTCTTTCTTCATTTCTTGCTCTTGACAGAAATATTAAAAAAAAGCATCATACATTTCTTAAAAAGCTTACCATGACCATTATGGTAGGGTTACAATAAACCACTCTTACTGGAAATGAAACCTATGTTTCCTCTCCAACATGCTTTAGTATGCCGCTTTATGATAAGCATGCTCTTTAAAAAAGAAAATAAATCATTTTTATGGGAGTTGCCCTCATGTTTATTTCAGACAGCAAATGCTGAAAAGAACCTCATGTGCGGTAATACAGTGATTACATAACTGAGACTGAGGAAATCTTCCCCTTGCTGGACAGCAAATCATTATAATATGCATTACCGTACAGTTCTCCCTAGTGGGTTTTAGCACTGGGAGATTTGTATAGTCAGTGGGATGGGTTAGTGAACTGAACTCCCACATTAAGAGAGAGAGTTCAAAATGTTTGTGCATCTTATGTTTAAAATAAGTAAATATTTGTTCTGAGATACCAAGTTGTGTTTTGCTCCTCAGTCAGTTACAGCTGGAAACATTTTACACATTGAACCATAATAGGAACTTAGAAACTTGAAAGTTTGAACTGCATGCAAATATTTTGCAAATTTACAAAAGCATTTCCTAGAGAAATAGGTCTAAAGAATGAAAATCACTCCTTAGAAGAGATTCTAAATATCTTAAAATAGTTATAGAAACTAATATTTAGGTAAAAATAAAAACTATCAATTCATAGGTGAAAAATAAGTAGACTACTCTTGAAAACAATTTATTTAGGCCAAAAAGATTAAAGACTTTCAAAAATTCAATAAACACCACTGAATCATACTTTGTAACACATACGAGTCATAAAATATGGTTATATATCTATTTCAAAGAGATAAAATTGTGCATAAATATTATTGAGGTCAAACAATGTTCCTCATATGATTTCTTTGTCAATGTTGGTAAGAGCAATTAATTGTTCAGATATTTTAACATAAATAATGCTTATTCATCTTGTGGAAGAAATAATTAAAAAGATTTCATGAACTATGTTTTTAAATGATATAAAATTATTCATGCTAAAATATTTATGGAAGTCAATTAAAAGAGGCTCATAATGATCTAAAGATATGTTGCAAATTCTAGAACCCAAGTACACAAGTAAAACAAACTTTCTAGACTCTATTACTAGATTCTTATTTTTGATTTTCATTTTTTTCTCCTATATTTTAAGTTTTAATCTCTGGTATTTTATTTGTAGAAGACAGAACATAAGAGATGCAACTAAAAACCAAAGGTTGACTTTTTTAATTGATACCAAACTTTTTCAGTGAATATGTGTATTAAAAAATTAATCTGTAAATTCATAATTACCAATTGTGTCTCAGTCCATATGAAAATTATATAACAGAAAAGACAGGCTGTTCCTTAAAGTATTCACAATCCATCTACAAGTAGAAAGAGAAACAAAGCAAATCAATACAGAGCCTACTTAAAGACGAGTGAATATAAAAGTTGTTAACATCATTTTCAAAAGTGTAGCAACTCTGTCTCTCCTAAAGAAATGAGAGATCTGATAGAAAAGATGACTCAAACTTGGTCTTGATAACTAGACATCATTTGGAAAAGAAATACGTTAGCACTTCTAATTAGTTGACTTTGCTATCACTGAATTAGATTATTTTCTGTGTGTGTGTGTAACATCCATGTGCGAGAGCCTGTATGTGTATGTGTGTGCACATGTGCATGCATGTACATGTTTGTATATTGTGCATTTCTGTACCAAAGGACTCATAAATGTTTGTTATTGTGGAGGCCCAAGGATAACTAAAGAAATCATTTTTGGCTGCTCTTCACCCTTATTGCTTTTCTTTGGGTTTCCCAGACTCAGTCTTCCAGATATAGAAATGCAAGCCGATTCACCTGTTTTTTTACTTGGGATTTGGAAATCTGAACCCAGGTCCTTGTGCTTTAGCGACAAATGTCAGGATTAAAGTTGAAAAGGAAGCCATGGACTCAGGCAAAATGAATGAAGGGTAATCACAATTTGAAGTTCGTGATATCATAAACCAAGGCAGGGAATGGCCTGGAGAATGTGGATGCTATTGTTTCCTTCAGATGTTCAATAAGGAGCTAATTCCAGTGGCATTTTGACAGCCATTACAGGAGATCACATGTAATTGAAAAATTTGTGTTGACATAGGATATTCCACTTGAATTTATGCTGCAGCAGCATTTTTTAGAGAAAGGATGGTTTAGAACCTTCTATGTAACTAAGAATGAACTTGAATTAACCTTCCTGATTTTACTGGCCAAATCATGGAAAAAACCTCCTCATTCATTATCAGAAAAACTCAAACTACACTGTGTGTAAAAAATCTAATAAGAATATCTGTAATACCTACAGTAATTGCAAGGATTATGAACAGGAGGGATGGGGTAGGAAGGCCACACGAGAAACAAGGAGAGAGGGTACCATGTTACAGCAGAGAAAATAGGTCACCATCAAGGACTGAAAGTAAGTAATGAGACATCTGGTTAAGTTCACAGACTTTCCTTCCTGATCATTTACAACTGAGGGTATGATCTCACCAGAAGGGGAGGGCATATAGTCTGGCAGATAAAAAGTAACCATTTTGCAAATGGGTGATTGACCCCTCCCTCACTGTGGTTTCCCACTTTTATTACATCTACCTTTGAAGATACTCTTATAACAAGACTCTGGTTTAACAGCTTTTTATCTCTGGCCAGGGGGTGAAATACAATAACCATCAGGATGGAGTGAAGGGCATTACAGGAGCAGCAAAACTGCAAAAGAAAATCAACGAAGCATAATCCAGAACTTCAGAGACTCTATGTCAACACCTAGGACTAGGCCAGCCTAATCTCTCCCCATCCTGGAGCTCAGGGAAATTTGCAGAAGAGGGGGCAGTAAGATTGTAAGAGTACAAAGATGGGAGGAGTAATGATATGCGAGATACTCCACACAAGTTAGGGCGGAAGCAATCATAATAGGACTTTGCATGCCCTGTGCAATGTCCCACACACTATTGACCCCATAAAGTCTAGCATTTGCTAAAGGCACCAAGATCCTTGGAAGCAAGGAATTGACAGCCATAGTAGTGTTCCTATGCTTAAGGGGAACACGGGAAAGGGTTCAGGGAAAAGCCACTGGGTCCTTGTAGGTCATGAGAGAGGAGAGTCCAGAGGAGAGTCTGGCATGCACATTAAAGGATCCTCTGGGGGATTGGGAGGGGAGGCACTAGGGGATGGGGAGGGAGGGGTGAGGGCAGGGGGAGCAAGAGGATCAGGGGGAAGAGGAGGGAGGGAGAGAACCGGTGTACATATTAAGTTTGTATGATCGGAAATAATAATAAAAAATGAAAAAAATCTGTAATCACAGGAAGAAATTGCATTTGGTTTACATAAATTAGTATACTGGGAGGATGAACAAAAAGGAGATCCTTTTTCATCATTGTCATATGACTATTTCCATCAGACTTACTCTTCTGACAGCTGTGAAGTGAAGATCTGCTCTAGACACTGTGTCTATATGGTACAAGATCTTCCCCTGTGTGCATATGACATTGCAGTGTTATTCCCATGAGGGTCTGTCACATCACATGGTCACAGTGGTCTTCCTTTGCATTCTGTCCCACATTCGTCTTTTCCACTCTTCATATGAACAATGGCAAATTGGGTTACAGACAACCAGAATCATCTTATTTCATCTAGGTCAACATTATCAAGATCTTTTCTCCAGATATGGTCATATTCTCAGTAACAAAGTGTTAGTACTCCAAGATGTACTTTTCTTAGGAATATATTAATCAGTTTTTAATATTTATTTATTTGTTTATTTATTTATTATTTATTATGTGTGTGTCTGTGTCTCTCTCTCTGTGTGTGTGTGTGTGTGTGTGTGTGTGTGTGTGTGTGTGTGTGAATATTAGAGGTCACTGTGTGTCTGTGTGCAGGAATCATCCTGGATTGCTTCTACCTCCTTTTTGCTTAGTGCTGGGACTTCACAGGCTCTACCTGCCTAGGCTGAAGTGCAGACTGGCCTTTCTGCCTGATGTTTCTACATGGAATTTGGGGTTTGAATTCAGGACCTTCTGATTTCAAGGTAGAATCTTAGCCCCTGAGTTATCACTCCAGCCTGCATTACTCACCTTATAATTCCAAAATATCAAATGTTTGTGTAGATGCTGACAATTTGGAAGATGTATGTTCTTTTGACAAGATGCTATAAAACATAGCACTTGAAAAGTATTTTGCAAATGTGCTACTTGAATATGATGTCAACTTGACATTTGAAGGCTAAGCTTTTCCACATCTGGAAAGAATTGATAGTTAAGTCATGCCCTAAATATACATGTAGGAAGTGTGCTTAGAGGTCTTATCTCTAAGACCAAGACTGTGGTGGGTGGGACTATTACCTGGGCAGATGGACAAGATGGAGGAAATGGGTTCAAGAGTTTGACATAATTCAGTATACATTGTCTGACTCACATCTGGCAAGTGAGGATTGGTCATGTCTCAGCAATTGCTATAGATAATGTGTGGCCAGTTCCCACAGATCCTGATGGTATATGGCCTCTATTGCAAACATGAACTATGGACAGTAAAGGAGAATTATAAACAAGAATAAAACTTGTTTTTCTAAGTTGTTTGATGCATTGGCAACATACAGAAAAACTACAATAGTAAGTGTATAAAATATTAAACATTGTACTATTACTACACAATGTGATTACTAAGAAATTGTATAATACAAAATAGTTATTAATTCATGTATAGAACTCAGACACAGCTGAGACGTCATGCCTAAAGATATAGAGAAGTAGAAAAGTTGGAAATGATAAAATTCCTGAAATGAGTACCTGGTCCACTTTCAAGGTGGAACTAAGCTGAAATGCTGAAGATGCACATATGTATTTAGAGATGTATATATATATATATATATATATATATATATATATATATATATGGAGTACAAGATAGAGATAAAAATAGAGACATATGGAGGAGAAAGGTTCACGTAAGTTACCATGTGTAAATAATTGTCTAGGAAAGGTTTTAATTCTGATAATTAGTATAATAATAATTAGTATAATATTTTTGAAAAAGCACTTTTGCAACAGTAGACCTTAAATGTCACAGAGAACTTTTCCTTCCACAAATGTGTCACTTAAAAGAAAGTAATAAATTGAGAATGATTCTTTTAAAAAAGACTATGCTTTAGAAAATTCGATTTAAATTCAGTGTTTCTCTATTTCTCATATATAAATAAGAGAGAGAGAGAAAGAGAGAGAGAGAGAAGGGTCAAATTTGAAGAAAAGATACAATGTATGAATACCATAGCTGCCATGATGGTGTAAATCAACATGCCACTCACATGAGTGCACGTAGGTAACGTGTACAAGGTGATTGCTGTTCTACTTGGCTGTATACTTTTTAATTAATAACTATCTTCATTAATTAGATTACTCACCTGTAAGAAAAGTTAACAAAACAAACATCATGTTTTATACAAACAGTAACCTCATACACATTGCATTCATGCTATCACTGGATTAGATAAGAATCTTATTTAATTATCTACATAGAATATGGGTTTGTGTAAATACAATATATGATATTTGCACAACCTAGAATCAGCTAGTGACAGTTTTCAGAATATATCACCACTAATAAATGAGGAATGACTGTATTTCCAACATTAAAAAAATTCTTGAATGCACAGACCAAACTGTCACTTTCCCATGGTATCTTGTTGTACTTCTAAGCTTCCAATAAAGTTGTCTGAATAAATAATAAAAAATTAAATTTGAGTCTGTTCTTAATGATTGTCTTTCTTCCACAACTGCTATTTTAGCCCAGATGGAATTTTTTATTTTATCGGCATATCATTGCTTGCAATGCTACTAGGAAGACGTGAATAGATGTCTTTTAAAAATAAAAAAAGAATCTATCAAACTCCACAGACTTAATTGGAAGTACATCTGGATAAATTTTAAATTACAGGGAAGTAATGTTAGGAGATCAGGAGCATTTCGTAGGTATCAATAGTTTTTTTTAACAGAATTTAGAAGTTTTTATACAGAATTTAGAAGTATAATTAGAAAATGGAAACTTTATATATAAATGTAAAGCTTAACCACACAATTCATAACTGTTTTCCATAAGTGTTGATCTGATTGATCTTCCCATTACTAGAATGGTATTATTCATCTTTATTTAAGTATGTGTCAATACTTATTATTATAATGCTAATCTTTTTTTCCAAATATATGGGAGAAGCATGTTATCACATGCCTGTATTTTTCCTAGATTATTAACATATTATTCATAAAACTAAAAATACCTAAATATAATTATTAATCATTGAATTTCATTGCTATAATTTAATTTTTCTTAAAAATTTGCTCACACACCAATAACAAGAAGAGAGGGGACCATATTACAGCAAAAAAAATAGGCCACCATCAAGGACTGCAAGTAAGTAATGAGACATCTGGTTAAGTTCACAGACTTTCCTTCCTGATCATTTACAACTGATGGGGTATGATCTTACCAGAAGGGGAAGGTGTATAGTCTGGCAGATAGAAAGTAACCATTTCGCAAATAGGTGATTGACTCCTTCCTCACTGTGGTTTCTTACTTTTATTACATCTACCTTTGAATATACTCTTATAACAAGACTCTAATTTAACAACTTTTTATCTCTGGCTAGGGAATGACATCCAATATTCATCAGTAGTGGAACCAAGGGCATTGCAGGAGCAGCAAAACTGAAAAAAAAAATCAATGAACCATAATCCAGAACTTCAGAGACTCTATATCAATCACCTGGAACTAGGCCAGCCTAATCTCTTCCCGTCCTGAAGCTCAGGTAAATTTGCGGAAGAGGGGGGTAAGATTGTAAGAGCACAAGGATGGGAGGAGCAATGATATGCAAGATACTCCACACAAGTTAGGGCCAAAGCAATCATAATTGGACTTTGCATGCCCTGCACAATGTCCAACACACTTGACCTCACAAAGTCTAGCATTTGCTAAAGGCACTAGAATCCTGGGAGGCAAGGGATTGACAGCCACAGTAGTGTTCCTATGCTTAAGGGGAACACAGGAAAGGGTTCACGGGAAATGCCACTGGGTCCTTGCACCTCGTCGGAGAGGAGGACCCAGAGGAGAGTCTGGCATGCACATTAAAGGATGCTCCGGGGATGGGAGGGGGAGGCACTAGGGGATGGGAAGGGAGGGGGGAATGAAGGGGGACACAGGGCGGTGGGAGGTTGGAGGGAGGGAGGGAACCGGTGTACCTGTTAAGTTTGTATGAGTGGAAATAAAAAAAAATTGGCTCAAATCTATTAGTGTTTTATTTTTATGTGTTCTTTCTGTTTACAATTCACACAGTTGATGCTTTAGTTCTTTAATTTTTAACATTTGCAATCAGTCTTTAGTCATTACTCACTATAAAGACAGTAGCCATTTCTTCGAAGCCACATTATCAATAGGATCCTTTATGATTTTGAGTTCAGTGGTTTTAAAAAATATAGTTTGACCTCTAGTGTGAGAAACAAAGTATCTTACATTTTCTTTGAATACTTATGAAGGATTAGATTTTGCATATTTAATTCATGCAAAGTTAACATTTAGCAAAACTATTTAAGAAAGCTATTTTTCTACAGAAGAGAAAAAAATCTAGTTAAACTCACCTTAAAATATATAATTTTCTTATGAATTGTTATGACATTTTGAGTTCTTGAACATGAACTAGTTGTCTTTATTGTGCATTTCATTTATTACATTTACATTCATAAGTCAATGCCAAAGAGGTTGTAGCAGTTATATAGTTAATTAATAAATATAAAAAATATAAAGCTAAACATATATATGCACACATATATTTTAATTTATAACTGATGTATATATGATTTAACAGTTAGTTCAAGAAAGACAAACACAAGAAAAATATTTGTAAAAGTTTGTATTAATAAGCTGAGAGATTAGTAAATAATACAAAGTGAAAGAAATAAAGAAAATAAGAAAAAAACAAGGAGAGATTATAAGGAATGATTAGTGACAATTTTTGTTTTCCCTCATTTGCTATATTTTTATAAATAACAAATATAATTTCAGAAAATAAAGTTGGGAGTCATAGAAAATTAAAGGCCTAGACAAATTTATTTCATGAAATCTTAATTATCTGTAAACAAAGGTACTCTACTATTTATGCTGTGATATCCTTAGTATAATTATAGGATTGAGAAAAAGAATTTGATTTGCTTTAGAAATTCACAAATACACTCAGTACTTTCTATCTGTATATAATAAGCAATATATGTAACTTCAATGTCTTTGTGTTTCACCTTCTACTGAAGAATTAACATCTGCCTTTGGAGAAAAAAAAAGGTCAGGAACAAAATGATATAGTGATTTGAAAACACTTCTCACAGTGCCTGTCTCCACTTGTGAAATAATGAAATCTAGAAAATGCAAATTTAGTTACTTTGTATTGTAAGATTCACAGTGCTTTCTCTCTCCAATATATTTTTGAATATCAAAATTTAGCCAACAATACATAGATATTGCTTTTAATTATTCTTTGAAATTTCAGTATCTACAAAATATTTTGATCATATTTTCCAACATTCCCTCTTTCTCACTATGCCCCTAACATCTCCAAAATGTTTTCTTTCAATTTCATGACTATTCTGTGTGTGTGTGTTTGTGTGTGTGTGTGTGTGTGTTTGTGTGTGTGTGCATGCACATTAAAGGATTATCCGGGTTTTGGGGGGGAGGCACTGGGGGATGGGGAGGGAAGGGTGAGGGGAGAGGGAGCACCGGGGTTGGGGGGAGGAGGAGAGAGGGAGGGAACTGGTGTACCTACTAAATTTGTATGAGCAGAAATAATAATAAAAATGTTAAAAAATTTGATGCAGCAAAATTTACACATAACACTGTGACCAACACAAAAGCAGAATGAAAATAAATTTAAGATATCAAAAAAAAAAAGATGTCTCTGATCTCAGCAGACTTGGTAATGGAGGCAAGAGAATAAGTTTGAAAGCAACCTGGGCCACTAGAGAAGGTCCATTTCTAAAAAGTGAATAAAGTAAAAGAAAGGAAAGATCAAAAGCTTCTATGCACACAAGATTCTAGAGCCCCTTTATAGCATACAGCTGTGGAGGATGAATTGATTTCTTCTATTGTATGAAATTGTATTTCACCTGTAGGATAGAATAGGTCCATCCATGATGAACAGATTGAAACTGACTTTTAAAAAATCTAATGTCAAAAATCATTTTCATAATTTATAATCTTTTGAAACAATATTTTGGAATGTATTTTGGGGTGAAATAAATAGGAATGATTAAAATCTTTGCTTTGTATAGTACTAAACACATTAATTACTGAAAATCTTAGGATGAACAGATTCAGTGTTCTTTCTGTTTACTATAAGGGAATTTTTAAATTAAGGAGGGTGAAAGAAATCAATTCAAAACATCTTATGTGGTATAACATTTACTGGAACATCTTCCTATTTCTGCATATAACAATGATTCCTCTACAATTTAAAATATGTTTAAAGTAACAGGGAAGTTGACATCAATAGCGAAGTGAGATTAATTGATATTGAGTGCAAAATGATTACTGAAACCTTCGAAGTGCATACATCTGGAAGCCTTTTCAATCATAACCTCTGTCTTTCTAATAAGCCACAAATGCACCAGGCAGAATAAGCAAAAATCAATTTAATAATTCAAAAATATTCTAACCACAGTTCTTAGGGTTACATTAATTGATTTTTTTTAAAAAAATGGCAAAATTGTAAGCTGAAAGCATTAACCCAAGAGGATCTGAGGTCACTTCCACATCAATGTGATAAATGATTTCAGATTCATCAGCACTTAGTTTTGCGTATTGGGAGTGTAGCATTCAAGTTATGAAATGCTTATAATAGACATATATGATTTACACTTTTCAGTATTTTATGCATATAAATGCTCCCCTTTTTTGGCATGTGAGGATTTACATGTTTTGCTGTGTTTGGAAGAGGGCACTTGAGAGTGTGTGCTTGTGGAGTCTCAGGGGAGACTTTCAAAATCACTCTGTATTGCTCTACCTCCTTATTCTTTTTCTCTTGAGTTTCCCAGGATTCAACTTCCATAGCATGAAATACTTCCAGATATTTTATTTAGGATATGGAATCATAACTCAGGTTCTTTTGCTTATGAGGGAAAGGTTATAAGCCTCAAGTCATCTTGCAACTCCATATTTTCCTTTATTTAAAAAATGTTTATTTTCTTTTTAAAAATTTCCTAGGTATACAAGCACATTGGTGAGTAATTATCTCTGCCCCATTCTTCCACATTCCTCTTTCTTTCCCTCTCTTCCTTCCCTTCATCAATCCATCCCACTTCCTGTCACTTTTCTGTCTGTCTGCTTCTATGTGTCTCAGGGTTTTCCCAGGATCGTCTTTTCTAGTAAGAATTCAGAAAAAAAAAATTTAAATGCTCAATGACTTCCCATACAGAAATTCTGAAGCTATTATTCAAATACCTTTGCTGATTCAAGAAATTCAAGGTTCATGAATTACCTGAATTTCTATAGTGTTTAATACTAAATAAAGCTTACTAACAAAGCTTCCTATTTATAAGCCTTATAACACCATATAATCACCATGTCTTTGTCAGTAAGTTCAGATTCAGGTATAATGTTAAAATGACACAAAGTAATCTTATTTCTATTGGGAAGAACTTTGACAAATAAGGTATGAATTTGAACTCATAAATGACATACATAGGTTATCTTACTCAGCTTTTCAATACTAGTACAAACATTGGAGACAATCTACTTAGAAAGAATAAAAGTTTATTTTGGAAAAGAAATTAGACGTTTCATTCCCTGGTCACTTGACACAGTTGATTTGGGACTATAATAAGTGAATCATAGTGCATAATACATGTGAATCAAGATTGCTCACCACATGGTGCCCTGGGAAAGAAGATATAATGAGTAAAGGAGATTTGCAATGTCTTCTTCAAGACTGCATCACCAATGAATGCAATCCTTCTCATTAACACCTAACTCCTCCTAATGGTTTTACCACTTTTCGAAAGTCCTTAATTTTGGAGTAAATCTTTAAACACACGGGCTTTTCAAAAACATTTAAGATAAAAATTAAAGCACAGATAATTTCATTTTGATAATTTAAAGTTGAATTTATTGCTCTACAAATAAATAAAATTGATAACATAATTGAATCATCGTTTTTAAATCTAGTTACCCAGACATTCCAAAACAAAATGTCTCCATATTCTTTCATGCATTTGATCTATGAAGGGACAAACTGTTATACAGTGAAGATTTGAATAAGCCTTCTCCTCAAATAATACTAAAATTTTTTATCTACACCTTTGATAAAATACTAATAAAAACCTAAAGAAACATTTCCTCAACCTTCAGCTTGTAACCGACCTTTTTTTTAATTATTTGTAAAAGCATGGGTTAGGATGTGCTTACAGGGTGACTCGGGCAACTAACTGCTGCACTATAATTTTACCCCAGTCAGTTGTGTGGCAAATGATAGAAGCTGAACCACCTGGGTTCTCTGTACAAGCTGCTAACTGAAGAAACTTCTCTGCCCCCCAGAAAATGGTTGCTAATGACATAACCTCAGGTAACAACATTTTGACTCTTGTGAGCTTTATGAATTTCCTGAAACTTGTCCATTTTAGATATTTCTTGAGTCTTGTAAGATGCCTGCTCCTTTCTAAGAGCAGACCTTTTCAACCTGAAGGAAACCTTTGTCCTATTTTGGCTATTACACTTTTTTTTTCCTACATATTATTGTTTTCCCATCCCAAGCTCGATAAGTACCCCTATCATCTCTCTCACTCCTTCCCACCCTAGTCTCACTTCACATTCCCCCCCTTTTTTTCCTTCCTTTCACCACCCTCCTTCCCTCCCCTTTTCCCAGTGCCTCCCCCTTTCTCCTTCCCCTCCTCTGGAGCATCCTTATGTGAATGCCAAGCCTCCTGCTGAGTCTTCCACCCTAGTGAGGGGTAAAGACTCAATAGCATAGCCTGGAGAACTTTCTTGGACTCCCTATTAGTATGGAAACTCTATTATGTCTGTTAATCCCTTGCATCTGAGGATCCTACTAACTGGAGCCTTCACACTTGTGATCCATGCTAGACTTTAGGGGATCGTTGACATGTCAGCCATTTTGCAGGTCATATAAAGTCTGATTATGGCTACTGCAGCCATAACATGTGGAGTATCTCACCTATCTTCAGTCCTCCCCATCTTTACACTCTTACAATCTTGCTATCCTCTCTTCCACAAGGTTCCCTGAGCTTTATGATGTGGAAAGATTTGGCTGGTTCCAGGTGATTAATGTAAGGTCTTTGATGTTCTGAATTATAGTTTGTTATTTACAGTTTTGTCTTTCCTGTACCACCTTTGGCTCCATCATGTTTAGTATTGATGTCACCTCCTAACAAAAGATAAAGACTGTTTAAATGAAGATCTTAATATAAGAGGATACTCAAAGGCATAGGAATAGGACACAGCAGTAATGAAGATCTTAATATAAGAGGATACTTAAAGGCATAGGAGTAGGACACAGCAGTAAGAGGAGGTCAGTGTTCCATTTGCAGGATGGTTACCATCTCTCTGCCAGTCCCTATACACTCCCTGATTGTTGAGATCAAACCTCTTCAGTTGCAGGCGACCAGGAAGGTAAGTAAGAATGAGCTTCACCAGATGTCTCACTACTTACATGCAATATTTGAGGGTGACCTATTTTCTCTACTGAAAGATGATCCCCTCTCTCTTTGTTTCTGGAGGGGACCTTTCTTTCCCATCCCTCCTGTTTATAATCTTTGCAATTACAGTAGGTATTATAAAGATTTACCTTTGAATATATCATTAGATGTGTTTAGTACTAGGATCCACCTATTAAGGAGTGCATATGATGTCTAATTTTCTGTCATATCTATTAGGGGTGCAGAATGCCTCTTGCATTTGGATGGGCCTCTTTCTTTAGATGTGGAAAGTTTTCCTTTATGATAACTTTAAAAATTTCCTTGGATGTGGTATTTTGAGATTCTTGTTCTGGTATTCCATGAATGCACATGTTATGCTTCTTCAAGGTGTCCCATAACTCTTAAATGTTCTCTCAAGTATCTTTTTGGCTTTAACAACCTCTTCCATTGATCTCTTAGTACTTTCACTTTGTCTTCAAAATCTGATATTCTATTTTCTGCTACTTTTGTTCTGCTGATAAGACTCTCTGTTGAGTTCTGGATTGAAGATAGCTTGTCTTTTAATTGGAATTTAAACTGTGCTTGAGATCGTTTTAACTGCTTTATGCAGTTTTTGTTCCTTCAACTGCTTTTCTCATCTCAAAGTGCCTATTGTGTTCCTATTCAAAGTGGTTGATGCAGTTATTTAACTCCTCCCAGATTTCCTCTTTCATTGTTTTGAACATAGTAAAGAGCAGGCTTTGAAAATCATTATCTAGGATATGGCTTTCTTAGCAATTTTCTGTGAGTTTGTTCTAGTTGTATTCCATCATTGTGGGTTTCCTTTTTTTGTTAAGAGATTTGTTGTCTTGGTTTTTGTTTCTCATGGATTTAACCTGTGACCTGGGAATTTTTGTTTTATCTCTTATGACCTTCTTTTTGTTTCTGTGTGTTTTTGACTGAACTTAGACAGTATTACTACACTTGAGCAGTTATTGCTAGTGTTTGCCTTAGAGTTTGGTATGCTTGTCTGGTGTTGGTGTTATTTCCTACATGAGGCTATTAGACAGTTAGTACATCAATTAAGTCAGGTTTGGTAGACAGTATGGTATTGTACTTTTTGAGTTTCCTTTCTTGGTGATACGTGAGGGTGAATGGTATAGTTCCTGAAGTTGTATGGGTTTTTGGGTGGCTATATGGAAATGTTAAACTACAGTGCCTCATATTTGAGAGGAACAAGATGGTAAAAAGGGTTTACTTATCTTAGAGCTGTATATGAAGATTCTTTCCCATATGATGGGACAATTTTGGAGAACCTCAGATGAATGGTGTTGGTCCACTATAACTTTGCTTGGGTTTTCTCTGGACTCTGTTGAATTCTTAGGAGGAGAGAGTCCACCCAGGTCCAGATCTGGGGCAGAAAGGCAGAGTGGCTAGTTGGGCATGCAGATGACCCGGGACCTGGGGTGTGGCCTAGTGGCCTTCCCCAGTGTCAGAAAGGCAGTGTGGCTACTAGTGGGGTGTACAGATGACCTGGGGCCTGGAGAATGGTCTAGGGGTCTTACCTGAGTAACAAGGAGTCCACTCTAGTCTGGACCCCCTGGCAGAAAAAAGGCTACACTTCTTAACCAGTGTTCCTTTCTAATAAAAGAAAAATTGGAAACCACTCGTTCTCACTTCCTTTCCAGCTTGCTTGGGATTAGGAGGGTTTGAACAGCTTGGCATATCTCAACAGTCATGGATGGGATAGGGGCTGGCAGTTAGTTAGTAGCCAACTGGTAACCAAGTGACTGACCCCACTTACTACTGTGCTTTGTTCCTATTCTTCCTTCTTCCTTTAAGCCTCATCTTATATAAAGATTTTTTTTAAACAGTCTTTACTATTGGTTAGGAGAAGACATTAACACCCAAACAGCATTCAACGAAGTCCAACTCAAGAACTGCAAAACTGAAAACAACAACGAACCATAATTCAGAACACCAATGACCCTACAATGTTCATCCTGATCCAGAACATCCAAATTTCTCCCCATCCTAAAGATAGGGGAACATTGCAGATGAGGAAGTAGCAAGACTGTGAGATCCTAAAGATGGAGAGTATCAACAATGGACTAGATACTCAACTCACACCTGGGGTTTGGAAGCCAGGATCTTACTGCATTGTGATTGAACCTTACCTGAACTGCACAATGACTGACATGTCAACAAGTTCTCATAGACTAGCATGGATTTCAGGGGAGATGGCTTCAGGCAGTAGGATCCTCAGAGGCAAAGGTTAAACACAGTGACATAGTGGACACCCAAAGAAGGGGTCATAAAGTATGCCACAGAATCATGAACCTCACTAGTGTAGATGACTCAGAGGGAACTTCAGGATCCATACAAGCTGATGTTCTGGAGGGTGGGAGGGAACAGGTGAGGAACACAGAAAGAGGGGAAGAAGGGAGGAAAGGGGAAAGGAAAGAGGGAGGCTTGAAAGAAAGAGGAAATGGAGAGGATACAAATAGGGAGGTGAGGGAGAAAGGGCAGAGTAAAGTGGGGGGCAAGGGTACCTACCTATTAAGATTGTGTAACTAGGTTAATAAATAATATAGAAAAAAAGAGGGCTGTTGCAGCATGCCTGCATGATTACTAATAAATGACCATCAAAGGCATAAGGGAACAAGAGGTTTATTCTCACTTATGATTACTGCTTACAGTTCTCAGTCCAGCTTGATGGGAGAGCATGCTCCAACACTAGGGCCAAGGGAACTGGACACACCATCACTAGATCTTACTCACCAGACCATCATTCTGGTCAAGGGTACAGAAGGATGCCAACTCTCTCAACCAGTTCTTTGTATTTTATTCCAAGGCCTAGTCCCAACCAACACAGTCTGCTCCCCCCATTAGCTAGATAGTCTCCTGCAGGCTTATTCTGGCCCCAATTCAACCACTAATTCTCCAGAAATGTACACAGAGCTCAAACGCTAAACCATCAAGTTGACACCTATGGCTAACTATGACACACCACCCCTTGTCAACTTGACAAAAAACATAATATTTTTAAACTGAAACCTTCAATTCTTGCTTCCATAGATATTATGTTATCTTAAAAATATAAGCACATTTAATTTTATTAATCCTAAACCTCTGAAAGTTCTCATAGACAAAGTTAAAGTGCTCTCTCATTAAAATTTCAGTTGCAACATTTTAAAAGTTTAAAGTTTCTTAACTTTAAAAATGTGTTAAATCAAAATAAGTTAAATACTTTAAAACAGATAAAACATTTAAACAAAAGTATCTTGATGTAACAAGAAATCATCAAATTAAGATCAAAGTACAACAAATCAAAAACTGCATCCTATACTTCAATGTCCATCCTCTGTTGCTCATCATGTAGTCATGGTGGCTCAAAGATTTTAGTCCCTGTTTGCAGCTCAAAGTTGTAAAAAAAGAGTTCCCCTGAACCAGGCTGAATCTCCACTTGTAGCTGTCCTCAGCATACATCCCATGGTTCTGACATCTCAAGCAATATTCTTGGTTCATCTCTGCAGCTATAAGCTTCACCTTTCCTTGCAGGAACTCCATGTCTGCCACTCAGTCCCAGGCTTTTGCTGCTCTCCATGAACCCTTCAGCAGTACACCAAAACCAGTACCACCTGGGGTATGCTACCAGACTTGAAGCAAGTTTGAAACAACATAGCTTGGTCCATTTGAGCTACAGCTGTACCAACTATACTGTGCTGACTCTGGGAAAGCCTCTTTCTAAGTATGCAAAGCTTCCAAAGGGCAAGAAATGGCTTCAACTTGGGCTTTTGGCCCCTGGAGGAATCCGGGTCTTCAAACCATGAAATTGCCATATGGGGGTATTCACGTTTTCCACCATCCCACTGCAAGTCACTAAGTATTCCTTCATTGATAGTCATTTCTCCAACAATGGCAGCTATTCTGCTGCTTGCCCTTTCCTCATCCAAATCTTCAAGGTTACCAACACAGCTCTCCTCCATCAAGCAAACCAGTCCATCAATCCAAATTCAACTTTGTCAAAGTCCTTATTCCACTCATCACAAATTGGGCCCAAACAATCCATAACTCTCTCAGCACTGACATTATCGAATTGGCCCATTAAACTTTGAAGAACAGTATTTGCAATCCACAAAGTGAAAATCTTCAGATATTTCCATGATTTGAATTTCCATGACTTGAATTTAATTGGTTTATCTTCCTGACAGGAAGAAGTGGAGAAGGTTCCACATGTTTTAATTAAGTAGATCTGCAAGTTGGTGAAAATAATGTTGACTATTATACAAAATAATTCTCTCAGCACTGACATTATTGAATTGGCCCACTAAACTTTGAAGAATAGCATTTGCAATCCACAAAGTGAAAATCTTCTGATATTTCCAACTTTGTCTAACAAAACCATTCAAAAGCCACAAAATTCACATAGTTAGATTTATCATCAACATCCTGGGGACCAAATTCTGTTGCAGTTTGGCTGCATGGTTGCTGATAAAATGACCATCAAATGGCTTAAGGGAACAAGGGGTTTATTCTCTCTTATGATTACTGGTTACAGTTCTTAGTCCAACTTTACAGGAAAGCATGTACCAACACCAGGGCCTAGGGATCTGGCCACACCATCACCACATAATGGCTGAGAGATGGACAGTCCTTACTTGCCAGCATGTCTGGTCAAGTGTACAGAAGTATGACAACTCTCTCAACCAGCTCTCTGTATTTTATTCCAGGCCTAGTCCCACCTACCATAGGCTGGGGCCTCCCCATCAGCTAGATAAATCTCCTGCAGGCTTGCTCTGGGCCCAATTCAACCACTTGTTCTCCACAAATGTGCCCAGAGCTCAAACCCTCAACCGTCAAGTTGACACCTGTATCTAATGATAACAAGGGCCTAATCACGTTTGGTATTGTCATTCTCCTCTCATTCTGGATTGTCTTGGAATCTCATCCCTCCTACAAAATCAGCAATACATTGTTTTAAATTTTTTGTAAATTTCATTTAAAAGTATTAATAATAGTATGGTAGCTATTGTGTTGCATATGAGGATGTCGGTGGACAATTTTATGGAAGCAGTTCTTTATTTCCAGTTTTGCATGGGCTCTATGTATCAAACTTAGTTTCTCCCCTTTACAGTTCAACCATTTTTGAATAGCCCTCAAAAGAGAGTTCAGAGTTTAATTAGAGATACAGGCTAAAAAAATAAAATGGAAGACTGATCTACGAAAATTCCCAATATAGAAATAGCTATCCATATCCATATGCATTTACATGTACAGATACACACACACACACACACCCCACATGTGCATCCATCCACATGTAAGGAATAATATACATTAACATGTACCAACAAAATATTGATTATAGACTTCTTGCTTAATGCAGCAAAGGAGCAAAAGGAATGGTATGGTAATATGCTGAAGAAATGACTAATGACAGTAAAATAAAAACAATTTCAGAGAGGCTGGAGAGGTGGCTCAGGGGTTAAGCCTCTGCCTTGCAGGCGGAAGGTCCTGAGTTCGGATCCTAGACCCCAGTATAGACACCGGGCGGACGTTGGACAGAAACGGGGTGGCCTGCATTTCTGGTCCTGGTAGGGCGGAGTCCTGTGAATTCGGGGCAGAGTAAACAAGGAGGAGGTGGAGGCGTCCATGGTGGTTCCCGAGTTCGCCCGTGGTTTTACACACACACACACACATGCACACACGCACACACGCACACATGCACAATTGAATAAAAAAATTAAAAATAACAATTTCGGAGAAACATATTAAGGTTAAATAATTAAAAGCAAAGATTCATGAACAAAGTGCTTTTCACCCAGTAGATTAACACCAAATATAATTTATATTTTCCTATGAAAAGCAAATCACTGTGTGAAATTACAAATGAAAAAGTTATTTTTAAAATCATAAAATTCTTATGTGAGTTAAATTACAGGCTAATGAAAAGCCAAGAGATGGCAGAAGAAAACAACAACAAAAGAAGTTTGAAATTTACTTCATGGTTGTTGGGGGAAGAAATGGAGAAAATATTAAATCAGGTATTTTTTTATTTTTGTGTTTCATTCTACAATGCTTTTGAAACAAATTTCTGTGACACGATATATTAATATTTTGAGAATTAACATGCTGAGGTTATAAATCAAATGTAATATCCACAATTTTTGCAAGCACTGATTTTATTTTTTATGTTAATCTGCTAGGGAGAAAATAAGACTGTATTTGTGATTTTCTTACAGGAACTTTCCAACAGATTTAAGAATTACATTTATTAGTAAATTGAAGAAATAAACAATCTTGATATTCAGAACTCACTTTATATTCAGAACCTGAAATAGGTTTTCAACATGCAGTTAGTGTTGGTTAATATTTTTTTCTATTAAAAAATATCCTGAAGCATACCTAGAGGAAGACTGACTAGGACACTTACCTGTGATACTTGGCCAGCATTTTATTTTTATACTATTTGCAATATTGTAGTTAAAATGAATTTTGTATAATAGTCAACATTTTTTTCACCAACTTGCAGATCTACTTAATTAAAACATGTGGAACCTTCTCCACTTCTTCCTGTCAGGAAGATAAACCAATTAAATTCAAATCATGAGCTATACATTTTAAATGACTTTAAGCTCATTAACTACGTACATAAGCAAGCAGAAATGACAAACTTTATAATGTTTTCTTCCCATAAATATGTATAGAAAATTCTAGTTGCTTTACACATATAAAGTACACTGCAGTTTTCTGTATCCTGTTGTCAGGTGGCATAATCTTTAGCACTTCTGAACAGTGGCTGCAAGCACTGTTGATTTCATTTTCTTCCTGAATTTCTAAATTGAGAATAGTTCTTTGGTTTGGTTTCACTGCACAGAACTACACAGAGGCTCCATGATGAGCGATTTAGGTCTTTTTTTTTTTTTTTTTCTCAGCAGTAGTTATATGTGGCTTTCAATGCTCTGGCTGTTGAGACTCCTGCAGGAAAGTAACCATGAATGATGTCATAGAGTCAGTTATCTTGTCTCTGTTCCAAATACTTAATTAAGGCAACGTGTGTGGGAGAAAATTTTATTTCAATTTATTTATACTTCCAAATTACTGCCCATCATGATTCAAGCTTATGATTCCAAAATCACACCACACCAGCTTTCATGGTTCCAAGTCTCTCTCTCTTTTCTCTCTCAATCTCTCTCTCTCTCTCTGTCTCTCTCTCTCTCCTTTTATCCATTTGTCTAGAAATTGGTCCTGTCCACTATCAGCTGGTTACATCCAGCTCAATTTTGCAATTGATCTGTTAATCTATTGAATAATTAGGTAATAAATTAAATAATGAGTTAATTAATTAATAAAGCAGTTGAAAAGAACAATAAAGAAAATTTATTACATGTGTGCCCAGAAGATACTACCCAAGTGTCAAGTTGAGAGGTGAAACTGTCATTGATAGCTGAACACAACACTTGCCAGGACAACTCTATGAGATGATAGAAATGTTCCTTGGGTTTTCTTTTTTTAAAAATTATTATTAATGCATTTTTTATTATTATTTCAGCTCATACAAACTTAATAGGTACACCAGTTCCCTCCCTCCGTCCCTTCTCTTCCGCCCGTACCCCCTGCTACCCCTCCCCACCCCAGTCCCTCCCCATCCCCCTGTGCCTCCCGCCCCAATTCCCAGAGAGTCCTTTCTTGTGCATGCCTGATTTTCCTCTGGGCCCTCCTCTCCGATGATGTACAAGGACCCAGTGGCCTTTCCCTAAACCCTTTTCCGTGTTCCCCTTAGGTATAGGAACACTGCTGTGGCTGCCAATCCTTTGCCTCCAAGGATCTTGGTGCCTTTAGCAGATGCTAGACTTTGTGAGGTCAACAGTGTGTTGGACAATGCGCAGGGCATGCAAAGTCCAATTATGATTGCTTCAGCCCTAACTAGTATGGAGTATCTTACATATCATTGCTTCTCCCATCCTTTTGCTCTTACACTCTTACCGCCCCCTCTTCCACAAATGTCCCTGAGCTTCAAGATGGGGAGAGATTAAGCTGGCCTAGTTCTAGGTGGTTGATATAGAGCCTCTGAAGTTCTGGATTGTGGTTTGTTGATTTTCTTTTGCAGTTTTGCTGCTCCTGCAATGCCCTTCACTCCATCCTGGTGGGCATTGTATGATACCCCCTGGACAGAGACAAAAAGCTGTTAAACTAGAGTCTTGTGATAATAGCACATTCAAAGGTAGATGTAATAAAAGTGGGAAACCACAGTGAGGGAGGGGTCTATCACCCATTTGCAAAATGGTTACTTTTTATCTGCCAGACTATATGGCCTCCTCTTCTGGTGAGATCATACCTCCTTAGTTGTAAATGATCAGGAACAAAAGTCTGTGAACTTAATCAGATGTCTCATTACTTATTGGGTTCTTGATGGAGGCCTATTTTCTCTGCAGTAACATGGTCCCTTCTCTCCTTGTTTCTGGTGTGGCCCTCCGACCCCATCCCTCCTGTTCATAATCCTTTAAATTACTGTCTCTAGGTGGACTGGGTGGGTTTGGTACTAGGAGCCACCTATTAGGGAGTACATACGGCACTTAATTTTCTGGGTCTGGGATACTTCACTTAATATAATTGTTTCTAATGACATCCATTTCCCAGCAAATTCCAGTAATTCATCATTTTTGATGGCTGAGTAGTACTCCATTGTATAGATGTACCACAGTTTCCTTATCCACTCGTCAACTGTTGGACATTTGGGCTGATTCCATGACTTTACTATTGTAAACAGTGCTGCTATGAACATGGTTTTGCTTGTGCTATCGAGGTGAACCTCTGCTGTATGGGGGGTTATTCCCAAAAGTGGAATAGCAGGTTCATATGGCATTTCAATCTTTAATTTCTTTAAGAATCTCCAGACGGCTTGCCAGAGTGGCTGTATGAGACTGCATTCCCACCAGCAATGTAAAGAGTTCCCCTCTCTCCACATCCTCTCCAAGATTTGTTGTTGTTTGTATTGTGGATTTTTGCCATCCTGACCGAGGTGAGATGATATCTCAGGGAAGTTTTGATTTGCATTTCCCTGATGGCTAAGGAAGTGGAGCATTTTTAAAGATATTTGTTAGACATTAATTGTTAATTTCATCCCTGGTAAAATTTCTTTTAAGTTCAAGGGCCCATTTTTTAATTGGGCCATTGTTTTCCTTGGTGTTTAGTTTTCTAAGTTCTTTGTGCATTCTGGACAGCAGAGTTCTATCAGATGTGTGGTTAGGGAAGATTTTCTCCCATTCTGTGGGTTGCCTTTGAGCTCATGTTACAATCTCTTTATCTGAACAGAAGCTCTTTAATTTCACAAGATCCCAACTGTTGAGAGTTGGTGGCAGTGACTGTGCCATTGGATGTCTGTTTAGGAAATGTTGGCCTAGCCCAATCAGCTTGAGGGAGTTCCCTATCCTTTCAACTATGGTTTTTATAGTCTCTGGCCTGATATCAAGGTCCTTGATCCATTTGGAATTAAGTCTTGTACATGGTGACAAGTATGGGTCCAGCTTTAATCTTCTGCATGTGGAGATCCAGTTTTGCCAGCACCATTTGTTGAAGATGCAGTTCTTTTTCCATTGGATTCTTTGGGCCCCTTTGTCCAAGACCAAATGGCTGTAACTTTGTGGGCTTATATCTGGGTCTTCAATCCTTATCCATTGATCTGTGTGTCTATTTTGGAGCCAGTACCAGGCTGTCTTTATAACTATGGATTTGTAGTATAGACTTAGGTTTGGTATGGCAATACCTCCAGCAGTGTTTTTGTTACTCAGGATTGTTTTTGCTATCCTAGGTCTTTTGTGCCTCCATATGAACTTTGAGATTGTTTGGACAACTTCTTTGAAGAATTGCTTTGGGATTTTGATTGGTATAGCATTGAATTTGTGTATTGCCTTTGGTAGGATGGTCATTTTTATGATGTTGATTCTGCCAATCCAGGAACAAGGGAGGTCTTTCCACCTTCTGGTGTCTTCTGCTATTTCTTTCTTTAGGGTTTTAAAGTTTTCATTGTAAAGGTCTTTTACCTCCTTAGTTAGGTTTATACCAAGGTATTTCATTTTTTAGGGGCTATAGTAAATGGGATTGTTTCTCTCAAGGCTTTTTCACTTCTTTCATTCTGGGCATATAGGAAGGCCTCTGATTTTTGCACATTTATTTTGTATCCTGCCACCCTGCTGAACTTCTCAATTAGTTCCAGGAGCTTCCTGGTGGAGTTTTTGGGATCACTCAGGTATAAGATCATGTCATCTGCAAATAGGGATAGCTTGACTTCTTCCTTGCCGATTTGAATCCCTCTTATGTCCCTTTCTTGTCTTATGGCTTCAGCTAAGACTTCAAGTACAATATTGAATAGAAGTGGTGAGAGTGGACAGCCTTGTCTAGTTCCTGATCGAAGTGGGAATGCTTCCAGTTGTTCCCCATTGAGCATAATCCTTGCTGTGGGCTTGTTGTATACAGCTTTTATTATATTGATAAAGGTTCCTTCCATTCCTGCTGTCTCTAGCCTTTGATCATAAAAGGCTGTAGGATCTTGTCAAAAGTTTTTTCTGCATCTATCAAGAGTATCATGTGGTCTTGGACTTTGGACTGGTTTACATGATGAATTACATTTATTGAATTGCGTATGTTGAACCAACCTTGTGTGCCGGGGATGAAGCCTACTTGGTCCCCGTGAATGATCTTTTTAATATGTTTTTGAATCCGATTTGCTAAGACTTTGTTGAGAATCTTTGCGTCTGTGTTCATCAGAGAGATTGGCCTATAGTTTTCTTTTTTAAGTGAATCTTTATTAGGTTTTGGGATTAAAACAATATTTGCTTCATAGAAGGAATTTGGTAGTGTTCCTTCCTTTGCTATTTGATGGAACAGTTTAAGGAGTATTGGTATTATTAACTCCTTAAATATCTGGTAGAACTCTGTGCTGAATCCATCTGGTCCAGGACATTTTTTGGTGGGAAGATTTGAGATTACTTCTTCAATTTCCTTATATGTTATAGGGCTATTTAAATAATTCACAACTTCCTGATTCAATTTAGGTAAGTTGTGTTTACTTAAAAATTCATCCATCTCTTTTGTATTGTCAAACTTCACAGAGTATAAGTTTTTGAAATATGATGTTATAATTCTCTGGATTTCTTGGGTATCAGTAGTGATAATTCCATGTTCATTTCTGATTTTGTTAATTTGGGTTTTCTCTCTCCTGCTTTTGGTTAATTTAGTTAGGGGTGTATCAATCTTATTGATTTTTTCAAAGAACCAGTCTTTTGACTGGTTGATTTTTTCTATCGTTTTCTTAATCTCGATTTCAGATATTTCTCCCTTTATTTTGCTAATCTCTTCTCTTCTACTGCTTTTGGGATGAGATTGCTCTAGTTTCTCTAAAGCTTTAAGCTGCATTGTTAAGTTGTTTATTTCTGATGTTTCCATTGTTTTGATGTAGGCATTAAGAGCTATGAACTTACCTCTTAGAACAGCTTTCATTGTGTCCCAGAGATTTTGGTAAGTTGTATTTTCGTTATCATTCACTTTCAGGAAATCTTGAATTTCCTTTTTAATTTCTTCCTGAATCCAGTTCTCATTCAGCATCATAGTGTTAAGTTTCCAGGAGTTAGTGTATTTTCTCTTGTTTGATGTGTTGTGGATGTCCAGCTTTAGGCCGTGGTGGTCTGATAGGGCACAGGTTAGAATTTCAACTTTTTTGTATATGTGTAGATTAGTTTTGTGGCCCAATATGTGATCTATTTTGGAGAAAGTTCCGTGTGCTGCTGAGAAAAATGTGTATTCTTTGGTGCGTGGGTGAATAGTTCGATAGAGATCTGTAAAGTCCATTTCTTTCAGGGTTTGATTAAGTTCCAAAGTGTCTCTGTTAAGCTTTTGACCTGTTGATCTATCCCATGTTGAGAGGGCAGTGTTGAAGTCCCCAAGAATTATCGTTTGGGGGTTGATTTCTTGCTTTAGACGCTATAGGGTTTTCTTAATGAATGTGGAGGGGCCCGTATTGGGTGCATATATGTTCAGTATTGTGAAGTCTTCCTGGTGAATTGTACCTGTGACTAAAATGTAGTATCCCTCCGTGTCTCTTATAATTTTTTTTGGTTTTAAGTCCACTTTGTCTGATAACATAATGGCTACCCCTGCCTTTTTTCTGCTTCCATTAGCTTGTAGAATTGTTGACCAGCCTTTTATTTTTAGAGCGTGCCTATCTTTTGTGGTGAGATGGGTTTCCTGCAGGCAGCAGATTGATGGATTGTGATTTTTAATCCAAGTTTGTAATCTGTGTCTCTTGATCGGTGAATTAATTCCATTATCATTTAGTGTTATAATGGAGAAACTATTTTTAATTCCAGACATTTATTATGTTTAGTAGCTTTTATAAGTATATTGCTTCGCTTTTAATGGTGTTATATTTGCCTTCTGTTCTCCTGGATATGCCTATTTTTTTCTTCACGCTTGAGTATCATTTCTAGCATTTTTTGAAGGCCTGGTTTGGTGGACATGTATCCCTTCAAGTTGTCTTTGTGCTGGAAAATTTTTCTTTCTCCTTAAATCATGACCGATAGTTTTGCAGGGTAAATCAGCCTGGGTTGACACTTTTGCTCATTCAATACTTGAAGTATGTCTCTCCAAGCTCTTCTTGCTTTTACTGTTTCGACTGAGAAGTCATTTGTTATTTTAATAGGTTTACCTTTAAAAGTGACTTGTTTTTTCTCCCTTGAAGCTCTCAGCACCAGTTCTTTATCTTGAATGTGGAGTGTTTTAACTATTATTTGCTGTGGCGTGCTTCTGTTTTGGTCATATCTGTTTGAGGTGCGGAATGCCTCTTGTATATGGATGGACCTCTCTTTTTTTAGATGAGGAAAGTTTTCCTTGATGATCGTTTGAAAAATTTCCTCAGGGGTGATATTTTGAGATTCTTGCTCTGGTATTCCATGAATACGCATGTTCGACTTCTTCAGGGTGTCCCATATCTCTTGGATATTTCTCTCAAGTATCTTTTTGGCTTTAACAACCTCTTCCATTGAGCTGGTTAGTACTCCCACTTTATCTTCAAGGTCTGAAATTCTGTTTTCTGCTTCCTTAGTTCTGCTGATAAGACTCTCTGTGGAGTTCTGGGTTGAAGATAACTTGTCTTGTAGCTCAGTTTTAAACTCTGCTTGAGTCTGTTTTAACTGCTCTATGCCAGTTTTTGTTTCTTGCACTGTTTTTCTCAAATCCTCCAAGTGTCTGTTGTGTTCCTCTTCAAAGGATTGATTCGATTATGTAATTCCTCCCGGATTTCCTCTTTCATAGTATTGAACATGGTAATGATCATATTTTGAAAGTCGTTATCCTGGGTCAGATTTTCTTGGCCTTTTTCCGCGGGTTTGTTCTGGTTGGAGTCTAACATTATGGGATTAATTTCTTCAGTGGGAAATTTGTTTACTTGAGTGTTGTTTCTCATGGATTTGCACTTTGACTTTGGCATTTTCGCTTTAACTAAACTGAATTATTTGGCCTGGGGTTCTGGGGATGGGCAGGGATAGAGCTTACCTACCCAGGTCGCGTGTGAGGCCCGGCTGGACCACTCGCGAGTCCCGGCCAGCTGAGCGGGGTGGGGAATGGGAGGATGGGGGCGTCTGCGTGGAGCTGGTGCGGAGCCGGGCGCAGGGGGAGGTCCTCCTCGTCCCTTGGCCCTGCGCGCGGCTCCGGCTGGATGGTGGGAGTCGGGTCCCTTTGGGCTGACCTGGGGTCCTGGTGGGCGGGCGTGGGCGGAGACTTACCTAGGTCGCGGGGTGAGGCCCTGCTGCACCGCGTGCGTGTCCGGACAGGCGGAGCGGGGTGGGGTAAAGGGAGCCCTTGGGTTTTCTATACAAATTTCACTTTTGAATATTTGGAAAGCAATCTCCCTGGAAACTTCTTTAATTTATATTATTCATGTATTAAATGTGAAGATACACGTTATTGTATTGTATTCCACATTTGCCCTTTCACACACCAAGCAGAAGCCATTCAACGTTTTTTGTTAAGAGCCTGAAAATATGTTTGTATTTCTGACCTAGTTCTTTCTGTTGCAGCTGTTGGAAAACATGTGTTTGTTTGTGTGCTACCTCTAAATGATCAGAAACTATAATCAAGGATTTCTCAATAGAGAACTAACTTTGCTCATCAGTGGACAAATACATTTATTATAAAAATATAAAGGAAATTATATAATTGTATTTATGAATTGAAAGATTATTTTGTTTTATTTCTGAAGAAAATCTGTGAAATCTTAAGGGATATCGTATTAGTTTTAAAAAAAGATTTATCTTGTGGTCAAATAAAACCTGTGCAAGAATAAAATGAAAATAAGTATCATGAGAGACATCTAATACTATTTGCTAAATGTGGAGATGTAGAAAAAAAAACTCAACATTTGAATTTTGTTGTAATTTTGAAACTTCAGGCCCTATTAGTTGAAAAGAACAGGATAACAAATTGCAATACTAAAGCAGTGAATGCTGATAAAATTTAATGTGCATATCAATCACTGACCTCTTGTTAAAATGTTTTTGAGAGACTGATAATATTGACAGTGGCATTATTTTGGTGAAGGAATCCATCTTTTGCTCCAAGGCTCATTAACAAGACTTCGATGATTGGGTAGCCATTCCCAATCCATAATCTAAAGCCTTCAATAACATTTGTCCAGAATTGCCAATTTTCATCTATAGTCTTGTTTACTATTAAAAGACTGTGTGGAAAGTAATAGTTACCTGTAAATTACTTACCTGAAACCATTTTAAACACATTAAATATGTTATTATTGCCTTGATTTGAAATATAGGTTATTAATAGGAAAAGCTGATGAACATAGAAGGCAATGAAATACAATCTAGTGCTCAGAGCTGCTAGGAGGAAATGTCACACCTTGAAATGGAGAGTTAAATGAGAAGTCATTAGAAAAGTAACAATGTTGAAGAGTTTGAGGAGCATACACAATTCCTTGCTGGGCTTAGCAAGGTTTACCACTATTTAATTTCAAAAATTTCACTAATGGGCTTTCCCCTGATTGTTTAATACTTGGACCTGGAGTGATTAAAGGATATAATATGTGATTCTTAGAGTGAAAACCAGTTAAATTAAGTGTTGGTTTACCTAAAAAAAAAGATAGCAGATTTTATATTACCACAATAAAAGGAAAACCAGGACATCAAATCATCATGACAAATACCCAAGAGTTGAAAATAAAGAGATGAGGAAGTTAGTCATTTAATACCTGCAAATGAATCTAACAAACACTCTTGAGCTTAAATCCTATCTCTATTAACTTGCATGTTTTAGGACTATTGACTGCAATTTAAAAGGCATTATTGAATCATATGAGTCAGGGAAATGAGGCAAATACATATGTTCTCATTGGTCTGTGCAACTGAAAACTTTTATCATAGAAATTGATAATGGAACAGTGGCTGCTATACTGCTAAGAACTGTTGGCAGAGGAGGAAAGTTAGATAAGGAAAAAGGCAGTGCTTACTAAGTTATTAAGTAGAAAAAATGTGCTCATTGCATTGAAAGTTGATAATGTATAAACATTAATCAAATATTTATTTCATAGAATTGCATGAAAAATTTGGATTAAGTTGCTTTGAAAAAAGAGCATGTTATAAATATATAAATTTTTTCAAAATTCTCTGAGAATGCATATATATGCTTTATATATATTTATGTGTACAGCATTTTATTACCATAAATTATTCATAATTACACACTAGTTTAATGTATTAAAACAAGAAAGCTTAAAAACTACATAAAAAGAAAATATATAGGCACAAATGCAAGTATCATAATGAAAAGGGAATACACATTTTAATTAAAAATATAATTTTCATTTAAGCAGTCCTAATTAGTTTGCAGAACAGCTCCCACTCTTATAGGAGTTTTCAACACTCAACCTACTAAGTAATTTATTACAAAAAGTAATCACAAGTGGCCAAAGTGCAAAATATAAATGACTGTAAATGCCTCAGTCCTAAACAGGATACCTAAGCCATTCTTTCATCACAAGACACAGGGCATATTGCAGAAGAGGAGTAAGTAAGCCTGAAAGGGTGGAAACGGAAGACAGAATCTTCTGGACATGACAGGACTGTTTTCATCCATGAACTCAGTTCAGCTGCAAATAATTTGACCTATCATGGAAAGGGAAAGGTCTCAATAGGCTTCGGGCCTCCTTGATAGACAGAATAGCATTACGTTGATTTTTTTTTTGGGGGGGGGAGTTGTGCTCTCCTTAACAGCATACGCAATGATATATGAAGCCCTCTAAAGTGCTCAGATATCTGCTATCAAAGGCAACCAAGATGAAATTCAGTGGGCCACACTTGTAAAAAAAAAAATAAAAGTCAGAGGGAAACTGGAAGGAAAAAAGAAAAGGTGTAACAGGAAAAGGAGAGTGGATGGGATTGGGGATTAAGATGATAATGTACAATAAAACTACTCTATTCATGTGTGAAATTCTAAAAGAACAAAAAATCTTCCAGAACAATACAAAATAAAGGGATTGGTGACAAAACATATTTTCTATATGGAAGTTACAGCATGAACTGGTCATTTTGAAATTTCATCATATATATATATATATGACATTGCAGAAATTATGCTTAAATACTTTATCACAATTATTTTTCTTTTTAGAAAATAAATCCACATTTTTAGAGCAAAATTACAAAGTAACAGTTTGAAAATGTTTATGTCTATAAGGTATTTTCTGTTTATCTTCTATTTCCTTCTTCATATAAAGAAATGAGTCTTTTTTCTTATTTTACATTATGTTTTATCTAATCTGATTAAATGTTAATTCCTCATAAGCACATTTAGAAAGTATTTACCCTTATCCATGTTAACAGAAATTGCAAATATATATGGAATGAAAACTACATTTTTGATTGCTGTTACCAGAGGTGTTAAGAAATATGGAATTCTACTAAAGTTCCTATTTTGTCTGATATTAAGCAAAATTCATATACAGTTGTAAGGAGATATCAGATGGAAGACAGTCCAGTAAGCAGCACCCAAAGTACTGTTTACGTAGATGTATGTAGCGCTAATTATTCAATCATATCATTTTTTTTCTGGGCATGAACTATTTGCTAACATCAATAGATAAAACAAAACATTAAATCAATATTTATTAAGTCTTTATTAAGCTCCTTCCTGACATGACAGAATTGTATTTTTTTATTTCAATACATTTTTATTATTATTTCAGCTCATACAAACTTAATAGGTACACCAGTTCCCTCCCTCCCTTCTCCTCCCCACGAACCCCCTGCTCTCCCTCCCCTCACCCCTCCCGCCCCATCCCCCCCCCCCCGTGCCTCCCGCCCCAATTCTCAGAGTCCTTTCTTATGCATGCCTGACTCTTCTCTGGGCCTCCTCTCCGATGATGTACAAGGACCCAATGGCATTTCCCTGAACCCTTTCCTGTGTTCCCCTTAAGCATGACAGAATTATATTTATTGTCTTTTCAATGCTCTGGAAAGAATGTTAATCTGTTTTTCTCCATTTATATCTTCTTTTAATAAGCTGTATATAAGATGCTTAGTAAGTAACAGTCACATTTCAGATATACTCCTAGGTAATTGGTAGATTTCAGTGCATGATAAAGATTAATGTCTGTCTTTTGCAATAAGCCCACAACTTATTCAGCAAAGACTTCAATAAATAAGTAATATATAATATAGATATTCACAAGAGCCATATAGAAAAGCAACCAAAGAAAATAATAGATGTTGAGTAGCCAATGATTCTGTGAGAAAATGACATTAGAAATAAGCCTTAATATGTTCTTCTATAGTTCTGGAAATAAAATCAATTTATTTACTTGACCTCATGTAAATGTTCTAAAGAGCACATGTATTAAATATTGAATGATGAGATATTTATTCTAAATATATTCTATAATAATATCTTGGTCAAATATGAGACTCACTGATATTATTTATAGTGAACTCCTTTGTGAAAATTTTATCAAGACAATTTAAACACGATCTTTATGTGTAGAGATCAGATTTTATCAAAATGAATGAAAAATCAATGATAAAATATGAGGTTGAATATTTGGAATCTTGTGTATATACATGATCATTACTGTTGTGTCTGGTTAAATGGGACTATGTACTATTAGGCATGGCATTAGCTAAAAATTTCAATCTTCTTCTTTTGTTTCCTGAATAAGTAGTTGGATTTCACAATTTTTTAATTTCCTGTGAATATTTCTGGCAATGAAGAGTAAGTTCAGATGAAGACCTTGTCCTTCAGTTTGACTCTATTATCATTTATTCCTCATCTAATACGTGAGAGAATTATGTTTAGAAGGGATGAAAGAAAGGAAATGATACATCATTGCTATAGGTGATGAAGTAGGAGTTCTCCATCAGCTACTCATATTCACATGCAGAGTGCCCCAAGTATCCTAATAATTGTGGTAATGTAATAGTTCTTTCTATCTGAAAGTTGAATAAACTGGAAATTTCTTGAATTTCCATGTTCTGAGAAAGCACTACCATAATTTATTTCATTTCAGAGATTATGAGACCTGTCTAGGCAAAGTAAGAAGAGGAGATAATGCAAAGAATACTTTTTTATTAAGATATTTAATATACCCACAAATTGAGTATATGTTTATTTCCTTCTCCCATCGCTTCTTGTCCATCTCTCCCACACTCTCCTCCCTTCATCAATCTAGCCATGTCACTCCTGCCCTTATGTCCCTCTGCATGTGTGGATTTTAAGGTTCTCTTCAGGATGCATGTACTAGTGAGGGACCCTTTCTCTGTGGCACCATAAGTGTCCCTTCTCAGGACAAACCAACAGGGAGGAAAGTTCCTCTTTTGTCCAGCACCTGCCCCAGAGTTTCTCTTTGAGATTAGTTGTTTTTCCTCAGATCCTAACTCATCCATGGGTGAATGTTGATGTGTCAATTACTATGGAGACCTAGTAAAACTAGATATAGTTCCAGTGAGATAGTGTGTAGAGCTCCATCTGATGAAAAGTAGTACCTAAGATGTCATCTAGAAAAAGGAACATTATCTGAGGAACTTTGCTCAATGGATGAAGATGGTGAATTACGAGCTCTTCATAAAAGCAAAAATAAAAAATGTTGGCCTAGATATTTCATTCAATATTATCCAGGCAATGATTAACAACACTGTAAAAAATTTCCAAACTCACTCTTTTTCTTGATAAAACAAACAGTATGGGAAGTTCTGATTTAAGAATTTTGAATGTCAGAATATAAAAATCATATTTGAGATGGCAGAGTGAACTCTGGCAATGTGGTTAAGAAAGTTTCCCTTTTTTCATTTATGGAGTCATCTTAAAGTCAATGGATAGGATTTAATCACTACAAAGTCAGGTTGAGAAAATCATCCACTGGACATGACATTAAGTGCCATTTCTATGTTAACCTATTCATTTAGCTTTCCAACTATTCCCATACTTCAAGATAAAAAGTCATCTTTTTCAAAAACTCCACATTCCACCAAAAATATTTAGTTCTGAATGACAACAATGTATCTTGGTTTTTACACTTCCTTGGAAAATATTAAATTATTTATATCAGGAAAAACAATTGAAAGAAATTGCTAATGCTCATTGTAAACTTGGGAAAATTATTTGTTTTTTAAGTCCTGGTTTTTATCTATAAAAAGGAATAATAATATTATCTACTTTAAATATTGTTATAATAAATAGTTATCATAGAGGAAATCATTAAACAAAACGACAGATGAGGAATTATAAGTACTAACTAGATGATAGCTCTTATATGTAATCAATAATGTAAGCATTAAATACCAACTTTTTCTGTAAATATGTTGAGAACACAATTTGTGAGTCTGTGTGTGTGTGTGTGTATGTGTGTGTGTGTGTGTGTGTGTGGTTTTTGTGCACCTATGCACCTATGTCCACAGTCCAGAAGAGGACACTAGCTGCTTGTTTCCATTATCTTATTTTATTCCTTAAGCCAGGTTTTCAAACTGAATGTCGAGGCAGGCTGGAAGTCATTGAGCCACAGTTATCCTCCTATCTTTTCCTCCATAGCATTAGGATTGCAGGTAAAGCACAGCCACTCTCAACTTTACATGTCGATTCTGGAGTCAGAATTCATGTCCTCTTGGTTGTGCAACCAGAGTTGGTATAACATGAAGCGCCTCTATAATCCTCGACATGAACTCTTTGTGAACTCTTTGGTGGTTCATTTGTCAGCATCTATTCACCTCTGATCTACCTCAGTATGTTCTAAACTGATATTTCTTTTCTTTTGCAAACAGTAGTGATAGATCTCCAATAATATATATATGTATATATATATATACATATATATATAATCTATAGGCATATATATGTATTAGATATTTTGCAGATGGTTACAGAATTTGGTTGTTAATAAAATGTAGAAAAGCAGTACAAAATTAACAAGCAATATATATACAGGGGAGATTCCCCTATATAGAATTAGGATTTGTGTATCTCAAAGAATATTTGAAAGCATAGAAAAAGTTAACAAAATTGATATTTATGTGTATAATATATTAATTTGAAACAATTTCATTATTCTAACTGTATTACCCATAGGTACACAGCAATCACTAAGCACACACATCTTTGTATAACATATATTCTTTACAATGGACTGAAAGTCAGTTTCCATTCATTTAATGAACACTTTTCTTCTCAAAAATAGTTCAGCATTTTTTATAGTCCTAGGACATCAAGGACTCTGGCTCCAAGAATTACATGGACTAAAAGGAAGTTCATCAGATATTAGGTGATTGGAAAATAACTGGTAAGAAATCTAAATCAGTGACAAAAAAAACACTTTCAGCACATCTACATATGAGTCATGAAGAACCAAATATATATATATATATATATATATAAAACATATATTAGAAAATATATATATTAGAAAATCAGAACATAGTTTTGAAGATAGATGTTAAAAGCACATGCTTATCCCATACAAAATACCTGGTGGGTGCCAGGGGCTACCTATAATTTCTGTAATGGAATGTAGAGCCCTATGATCACTGTAGCACAATGTCTAGTCGGACTAATCCTGTTGGTGATCTCTGAGTTTAGGGACATGGTCTCTAAACAATAAGACTGAAAAGCATTGTAGATAATTACTGACACCAGCATCAGACATTGACATGTATGCACACTCACAACTCCTGCACCTGCACACACATATATGTGACCATACATATACAAACATTCATAAAAACAAAAATGATGCATAAACATATGAAGATGGGAAAATACAAAAAATGGGAGTATTCTCTTATATAATATTACATTCTTCATAAACTATATGTTGTGAGAAAGTAGCATTGTCATTTATTTAGTGCTTAAATTCTTATAGAAAATATATAAAGTCTTTACTCATGTACCGTGACTAACTACAGAAAAGGGAGTTAAAATTCAGAAAGATTAATTTATTAGTCTTATAGGCCTTACATAATAGAAGGTATTGTCATTTATAGTGTTCCAAGTTTAAAGATATCATCAAATTCACATGAGGTGAATACATTCCACATAACTTTTGCAGTGGAAAGTTTGTTATTTAGAAAATAAAAAATGAAGGAGAGCAAAGTGGTTTATCAGATAGTATGTTAATAAGCTTTATTTCTGGTTTGTGTGTGTGTATGTGTGTTTTAACTGTACTTAATAGCTACTCTGATAAGTTTTCCTTAAGTCTATCGTTTTCAATTAGTAGCTAAGAAATGTTTTCCTGAATTCTAGGAGACGCCTATAAAATTCTAAGAGTGATGTCCAATATGTTTCAATACATAAAAAGATACAGTTAAAGAAGAATTTCTTATGAAAATCTTTAAAGTTAAATTAGGTTTTGGAGAAAGTCTTAGAAGGACAGGCATCTTATACACAGTAAAAGTTAAGAACATGAAAAAAATAAAAAAGTGGGTATATGCTTATGAAAAGAGTTCTCATGAGAAGTGGAATTTTAGGCACCTTAGTCATGAAGTCTCTCCCTGCAGAATTTTGAGAAAATAAATACTTGTTGCTTAGCAACCCACTATTTGGCATTTTGTTTTGTCATTCAGAGGAAGCTGACATACATGCTTTTAGAGTTAGAATTTCAAACTTAAAATATGTGCTAAGTGTCAGAAGAGTTAGGTCAAATAGGTCATGAGATGATTAAAATTTATCTCTAACGTTTAAGTTAACTAAATACTTGAACTGAAGGACACTTACTACAGGCTGAATTAAAGGGGAAATATATGTAAAAAGTGGGCTCTATCAATAATCACAGGTAAGAATATGGGCAAATGGATTTTGAGGCATTACTCATCTTTAACAAAGTAAACTGTGGGAAAGGAAGAGGGAAAGGAAGTTAACAATAATGTTTTAAGCCAGAGCTTTCTGCAAACTCATTGAAGGTCAAAATTGAGAATGTAAGCTGTAATAGTTAATTTTTTACAGTTATAAAAAGCAAAAGACAGATCTTCCCCCTTTGCTCAGTCTAAGTTATAGAGTTAATAGTGATAAAGGCAGCACACATGTAGTTAGACTACTTGAACTTCAAAAATAGTGTCAGAAGATAGTAGGAAATCTCCACAGTCTCCATTAGCATGAAAATGTCATTTAAATTCAAATTGCTTACAACAAACGTTGGAGGAGTTAGTTCCTTAAATTCTACATGCAATTGCATTTGCTTTGTAAACATATTAACAGTAAATAATATTTTATGCTGATTCCTCTTACTTTTCATGTAAATAGGATGAAGGCTCAATTTCAAGAGTCACCAGGAAAAGGCTGCAAGGAATATCCGATTTAGATTAATTGGGAATCTTTTGTTCTTTTCAGATCATAAAATATGCTCTCTGGAATAGGAGAAGTCGTTTTTATTTACTAAATTTATGTTTTCTTTAAAAGTTCTATGAGATTTTCTGTTGAAGGAAGGCCTAACTGGTTTAGTGAATTGTTTGACTTAATTTTCAATTAAATTTAAGTTGCAATTTATCTTATTTAGAAAGATCATTTTGTTAACAGCTCTGTGATATCGTTCAGGTTCTGTGACAAAGAAAACCTGCGTAAGTTTGTATATACAATGGCTGTGCTTGCCTAGCATAGAATTTTTCACAGTTGTCTCCCCGCCCTTCGACAGTCACCAAGTTTTTACA
The DNA here is from genome assembly GCA_023101885.1 of Typhlomys cinereus. NCBI lineage: Eukaryota > Metazoa > Chordata > Mammalia > Rodentia > Platacanthomyidae > Typhlomys > Typhlomys cinereus. The sequence goes on from JALPQD010000020.1 coordinate 12,108,043, forward strand.
TTCTTCTGTGTGCTCTCTGGTGATGTTCTGAGCCTTGGTAAAGAGGTTCACATGGACTTTCCCTGTTCTGAAAATCAGTTGGATACTGATGGTTAATTGAAGAGTAAATTCATTGTTTCTATCTGTGTAGCTACTAATGAATAGCTCCACACTCAGAAGTAGGAGGAAAGATAAGAGGATTAATTGATGAGAATAATTAGAATGGATTTTATACATGTATAAAATTGTCTAATACTTTTCATTATAGAGTACCCTGCACCCTCACTAGGGTGGAGGACTCGGAGGGAGGTTCAGTGTCCATATAAAGGGATGCTTCAGGGGATGGAAAGGAGGAAGGAGGAGGTTAAGAGGGGGAAAGGAAGGTGAAAGGAAGGAGGGAAGAGGGAGAGTGCAATCTAGGACAAGGGGGAGGGGAGAGGGAAGGGAGAAGACAGGGATATCTATTGAGCTTGTGATTAGGAAAAATATAATGTGCAAGAAAAAATAAATATTAAAAAATTTTCTAAGGCTTTGATTAATTTAAAAATAAAAAAAAATAAAAGACATTTGTTACATTTTTATATCCCCGCCTGCCTTGCCAAAACACAGTAACTGGTTTTAGGGCAGTATAAACAGATTAAAGTTGAACCCTCAGTGAGATAAAAAGTGTATATACTTTGTATGCTAAAAGTGTATATACTTTGGGGATAATGACCTTTTCTTGGTTTTCTTAAAATTTAAATACTTGGAGAAAAATTTAATTAACCAAAACCATAGTAAATATTTTACTCTGATCTTAGTATGTAAACAATTTTAAGACCTGTGTTCAAAATGCAACATAATTTTATCTTTCGAAATTGTTACACTGAATAATCTTCTCAAAGAAACTTTAATCTTCGCTTAACAAAAAATGAATGAAAACATATTTCAAAAAGCAAGTGGAGTTAGAATTTTTTATGTGTTATACAGATAGACAGGAAGATTGATCAAAATGCAGATAGACAGATGACAGCTAAGATAGATATAGATATAGATAATTGACTTTTTATTGCTTGAATTAAACTGTGATTGCATCTTAAGTGTTTTGAATATTTTACTCATTCATTTATCATTTTTAAATATATTGTTTCATAAAATTGCTATATTAGATCCAACTGCCTTTTATGATCAAAACACTAGAGACAGTAGGAATGGAATGAACCTTTATCAATATAATAAAAGCTGTATACAACAAGCCCACAGCAAGGATTATGCTCAATGGGGAACAATTGGAAGCATTCCCACTTCGATCAGGAACTAGACAAGGCTGTCCACTCTCACCACTTCTATTCAATATTGTACTTGAAGTCTTAGCTGAAGCCATAAGACAAGAAAGGGACATAAGACGGATTCAAATCGGCAAGGAAGAAGTCAAACTATCCCTATTTGCACATGACATGATCTTATACCTGAGTAATCCCAAAAACTCCACCAGGAAGCTCCTGGAACTAATTGAGAAGTTCAGCAGGGTGGCAGGATACAAAATAAATGTGCAAAAATCAGAGGCCTTCCTATATGCCCAGAATGAAAGAAGTGAAAAAGCCTTGAGAGAAACAATCCTATTTACTGTAGCCCCTAAAAAAATGAAATACCTTGGTATAAACCTAACTAAGGAGGTAAAAGACCTTTACAATGAAAACTTTAAACCCTAAAGAAAGAAATAGCAGAAGACACCAGAAGGTGGAAAGACCTCCCTTGTTCCTGGATTGGCAGAATCAACATCGTAAAAATGACCATCCTACCAAAGGCAATACACAAATTCAATGCTATACCAATCAAAATCCCAAAGCAATTCTTCAAAGAAATTGACCAAATAATCTCAAAATTCATATGGAGGCACAAAAGACCCAGGATAGCAAAAACAATCCTGAGTAACAAAAACACTGCTGGAGGTATTGCCATACCAAACCTTAGTCTATACTACAAATTCATAGTTATACAGACAGCCTGGTAGTAGCTCCAAAATAGACACACAGATCAATGGATAAGGATTGAAGACCCAGATATAAGCCCACAAAGTTACAGCCATTTGATCATTGACAAAGGGGCCCAAATAATCCAATGGAAAAAGAACTGCATCTTCAACAAATGGTGCTGGCAAAACTGGATCTCCACATGCAGAAGATTAAAGCTGGACCCATACTTGTCACTTGTACAAGACTTAATTCCAAATGGATCAATGACCTTGATATCAGGCCACAGATTATAAAAACCATAGTTGAAAGGATAGGGACCTCCCTCGAGCTGATTAGGCTAGGCCAACAATTCCTAAACAGACATCCAATGGCACAGTCACTGCTACCAACTCTCAACAGTTGGGATCTTGTGAAATTAAAGAGCTTCTGTTCAGATAAAGAGATTGTAACATGAGCTCAAAGGCAACCCACAGAATGGGAGAAAATCTTCACTAACCACATATCTGATAGAGCTCTACTGTCCAGAGTGCACAAAGAACTTAGAAAACTAAACTTCAAGGAAAACAATGGCCGAATTAAGAAATGGGCCCTTGAACTTAAAAGAAACTTTACCAGGGATGAAATTAAAATGTCTAACAAATATCTTTAAAAATGCTCCACTTCCTTAGCCATCAGGGAAATGCAAATCAAAACTTCCCTTAGATATCATCTCACCCTGGTCAGGATGGCAAAAATCCACAATACAAACAACAAATGCCGGAGAGGATGTGGAGAGAGGGGAACTCTCCTACATTGCTGGTGGGAATGCAGGCTCATACAGCCACTCTGGCGAGCCATCTGGAGATTCTTAAAGAAATTGAAGATTGAAATGCCATATGACCCTGCTATCCCACTTTTGTGAATAACCCCCCATGCAGCAGAGGTTCACCACGATCGCACAAGCAGGACCATGTTCATAGCCATCACTGTTTACAATAGCAAAGTCATGGAATCAACCCAAATGTCCAACAGTTGAGGAGTGGATAAGGAAACTGTGGTACATCTATACAATGGAGTACTACTCAGCCATCAAGATTGATGAATTACTGGAATTTGCTGGGAAATGGATGTCATTAGAAACAATTATATTAAGTGAAGTATCCCAAACCCAGAAAATTAAGCACCATATGTACTGCCTAATAGGTTGCTCCTAGTACCAAATTCACCCAGCCCACATTGAGACACTCAAAGGTAAACCTATGTAATACAGTAATTGCAAGGATTATGAACAGGAGGGATGGGGTTGGAGGGCCACACCAGAAACAAGGAGAGAGGGGACCATGTTACAGCAGAGAAAATAGGCCTCCAGCAAGTAAGTAATGTGACAACTGGTTAAGTTCACAGACGTTCGTTTCTGATCATTTACAACTGAGGGGGTGTGATCTCACCAGAAGGGAAGGGCATATAGTCTGGCAGATAAAAAGTAATCATTTTGTAAATGGGTGAGTGACCCCTCCCTCACTGTGGTTTCCTACTTTTATTAAATCTACCCTTGAATGTGCTATTATAACAAGACTCCAGTTTAACAGCTTTTTGTCTCTGACCAGAGGGTGACCTACAGTGTCCATCAGGATGGAGTGAAAGGCATTTCAGGAGCAGCAAAACTGCAAAAGAAAATCAGCAAAACACAATCCAGAACTTCAGAGACTCTATATCAACCTCCTAAAACTAGGCCAGCCTAATCTCTCCCCATCCTGAAGCTCAGGGACATTTGCAGAAGAGGGGGCAGTAAGAGTGTAAGAGCACAAGGATGGGAGGAGCAATGATTTGCAAGATTCTCCACACTAGTTAGGGCCGAAGCAATCATAATAGGACTTTGCATGCCCTGCGCAATGTCCAACACACTATTGACCTCACAAAGTCTAGCATTTGCTAAAGGCACTAGGATCCTTAGAGGCAAGGGATTGACAGCCACAGTAGTGTTCCTATGCTTAAGGGGAACTCAAGAAAGGGTTCAGGGAAATGCCACTGGGTCCTTGTATGTCATTGGAGAAGAGGACCCAGAGGAGAGTCAGGCATACACAATAAAGGACTCTCTGGGAATTCGGGGGGAGGTACTGGGGGATGGGGAGGGAGAGGAGAAGAAGCAGGGGGTTTGAGGGGAGGAGGAGGGAGGGAGGGAACTGGTCTACCTATTAAGTTTGTGTAAGCGGAAATAATAAAAAATGTATAAAAAATTCAAAGACACAACTGCAAACATAACAAAATGTAGGTACATTTACCTCTTTGTTTAATTTAAAAACTGAAGCACTAATCTGTGTAGAAAGCATAAACTGTTATTTAAGATAACTAACAAGATTTGGCTCGTAACTGAAAGTATTTTGACAAAGATGCTTCAAGTAATAAATGTAGAAATGTTAAAAAAAATGCTATGTATTATATAGTTACTAATAAATTGTTAGTTTAAATATTTCTTCGCAATGGATAAGAAATAGATTAAAGGAGAATAAATTTTTTTACAATAGGCAATTAATGTCATAAGAAAAGCTCGTTTATTAGTTTTGAGTTAGACAGAAGTTGGACAATCACTCACTGTGCATCTCTAATTAAAGAATATTCAAAATAATTTTAAAAGTAGGTAGATTTACCTCTGGCAAATGGAACGCAAGTCTCACCAGGGTTTTAAAATAAATGTTCATGGTTCTAGGGACTTATGCAGAAGTGTGTCATCATAGCAGAATGACTTGATGAAATACTTGCATTTACTACATAAGATTCAGTATAAAGGAAAGAAAGGGAAAATGGAGGAGTAATTACAAAGCAGGCAATGATACTGTGGAGGACAGATGGTGGATGTTTTGGAGTTCATAGTAGTCTCTCTCAAATTTACACTTTATTTAAAATACTTTCAACAACGTGATGAGTACAGAATTTCTTTCATAGAAAACATATAATATGAAAAGGTTTTACAGAAAAATATTTGATATTTTAGTATGATGCTTAGTCAATACTAATTGAAATATGAAAAAAATTAAATTTATTTTTAATTTAAATCCTAGCTAAAAATTCCTCCAGATAAGCAACAATAGTAATCAAATATAGAATGGAAGCAAGTAGACAAGAAAGCAAGCAAACAAATAGAAAAACCTTACTGATTGGTGGTCAGCAACTATGGAATTACTGAGATATGAATTATGGTAAACTAGTCTCTAAGATTTGCTGAACTTTAGAAGACATCTTGGACTCTCCACAAAAATAATAGTAGCTAACATTCTAGCTTTGGTTTCTGTTTATATGTCTCAATTTAAAACTTCATTGACACATATACCACTGTTTTAAAAGACTTTTGGTACGGGGCTGATTTTTCCACACAGACACTGTGACGACTCCAGGCCGTCAGGGTGGAGAAAGGCGCATCCCCTGCAGGTCCTTTACCCCCTCACCCAAATCCAGGGGACTCCGGACACAGCAGGAAGTTTGTCAAGGCGAGACTCACTCACTGTTTTTATTGGGGGCAATGAAACAGTTTATATAGACAGCACACTGCAGGGCACAAAATGGGCAGCCAGTTATCTTAATGGTCAGCACAGCACACACTCTGCATAGGTCAGACTAAACATAAATCTATATTGGCTCCTATGAGACAATTAGGGCTCTCTTGTAATGTGATCAGGGTTACGCCCAGGACACTAGCTCCCAGTGCCATCTTTGGTCCTATGTGTTTAGCCATGCCCTGCTCACTCCCCCCCAGACCATTATTTCTGGGCAGGTGCATCACTGAGAAAACCTGGGGCCTCAGTCACACTGGAGGACTTAAGAGGCTGGGCATGTCAGGAATTGAAGGCAGCCAGATCAAAGCACAGGGCTACAATGTTGGCAAGAAACAGCTAGACTCTTATGTCAGTGATGAATGAGAAAAAGGTCCAAGATGCCAGGCTCTAATATCAGTGATAATAGCAGCAAGGTCCAAAGAGCCAAGCTCTAAAGCCAGTCAGGTTCAGATGCACAGAGATAGCGGCAACAAAGAAGGCAGTGGACTCAACAACAAGTCGGCACAGGATAAAGGGAGAGCAAGTCCCTCATCCGTGAACTTCCTTTTATCTGGTCCGCCACTGGAAAGCACCGGCCACTATGGGCTCCACCTCCCACATTAATTAAATAATCACTTGCAGGCTTATTCAACCATTGATTCTGAACAACTGTGGCCCAGACAGCCTATAACTGTCTTGATACTTGAATCTAATATGCACTCATAGATGCGAATAAATTAAAGATATATACTGTGCATTTGATAAGTATCTGTAAGTCTAAAGAAAACAGTGGTTCTAATGAGAAACAATTCTCTAAAAATTCTAAGTAAATATGAAATTCTTTAAATAATTCTTAAGAAAAAGGAATCATAGACAAGAATCTTTACTGCTGATAGGATTATAGTTGAAGATACTTTATATTACCATCATTATATAAGGAGACAAGTAAATCATTTTAATTTGATAACTAATAGGAATATTGTCATATTTTGTGGGGACCTCAGTCTAGGTGACCTCAATAATCTGGCAAGGTTAGACAAAGATATTTTGATGGAGGAAGTTTGGAGGGCAGCTCAGGATGTTTTACCCAGCTCAGGGGAAGTCAGGAGGGGGGCAGCTTAGGATATGTTGAACAGCTCAGGATGGAGGAAGTCAGGAGGGAGTAGCCCAGGATGTTTTAAAGACATTTCGCTACATACAACCTGTGTGCTAGCTTGACCTTTAAGATGATTGGTTGCCCATTTCCCCATCCTGGGGAATTCCCCTGCCTATATAAGATGGCTGTGGACTTGCAATAAAAGAGATCCTGCTTGACTAGACTCACTGTCCCATCTGATTGTCATCGGGAAGGAGGGCTGGGAGCGGGTGGACAGTGCACTCACCTTTCCCTGATCTCCCTTGTGGAGGACCCGCCAGACCAGCCTACAGGATGGAGCTATGTTTTTAAATATGTGACCACTCCAGGTCGTCAGGGCAGAGAAAGGCCAACGTCCCCCCACACATCTGGCGCCCAATGTGAGGCACGAAGAGCTCTTGGAGTGTTAAAGAATTTTATCGGGACCAAGCATTCTGCGAAGTGAGTGAGACCCTAAGAGATGGGTAATGCAACTACTAAGTTTGAAGACCCAGTGCTTAAAGAGCTGAGATATATGCTTAAGAGTAGAGGGTTCTCTGTTCTTTAAAAAAAAAAAATTGGCAACCTCCCCTCATACTGTAAGGAGCCCCAGATACATGTCTTAATATCTCTCCTAGAGACTAGAGGCCTCAAAGCTAAGACTGCCAGCCTAGAGGAATTTTAGAATAAGGCTATGGTTTAAGCACCTTGGATCTCCCCAGAGAGAATGTGGGAACCAGACTTATGGATGAGAGTGTTTTCCTTGCTAAGTGTTTTTCATAAATAAGCTAAACTGCAGATTTAACTAAAGAGGTCTTGCTTTCAATGAGGTTTTCCTAAATGTTAATCTGCCTTTGATAAAGCAGTAAATTACCCTTTGATAAAAGGTAATTTTAAGACAGTTGCTGGTAAATTGTAGAGTTGCCGGTAAAATGTTGTTCATGTGCTTGTATGTTTATATGTTCGGTATTTACATGTTGTGTGTCTTGTGTTTCAACAAAAAATCTATGACCACTTCAATTTTTTTTTCATTTCTGTTGCATGCTAATACATGTATACATATTTAAAAAAAAGAACAAATAATTTTGATCTGTTTTCAGACAGACTTTATGTAATTAATCTCTTCCCTGGGCTGCTAAATTCTCTAAATTCTCACATTAGCCTGGACTAAAACCCCATCACACCCTTAATAATTCATACCCAAACTCTCCTCAGGGAGAAAAAACACCAATCTTCCAGAACCTTAGGGGACATCAAGAACTACCTGGATTTTCATCCCAAGATAATATTGAAGCAGATAAAATGAGCTCTGCCCATATTTTATCCACCAATTTGAAAGGGGCCCAAGGTCAACATGACCTCACTCATTAATTGGAGGAGGCTTCACAAGAAATTCCCTCAAATTCCTGTCAAAGACCTAAAAAAAAAATTGTGTGCACCTACAAGTCTTGCCAGACATTCTCACAGATAGGCCACCATTACAACAACCAGGGTAAATCCCCATAGACTGAGGCCCAACTCTCTATGGCAGACTAATATCACATGTTATTCTCCATTTGGTAAGCTTTAATATGTTTTTGTATTTATCGACACATTCTCCCAGACCTTGTGGGCTCCAGCCCACGCAGAAAAAAGGTCTAAACATCCTCAATCTCATTTTTTACAATGTTTTGCTGCACTAGGACTTCCATAATAAATAAAAACTAATAATGGGCCATGCTTTGTAAACAAAAGGCTATAGGACTTATTCAAGTTATGGGGGATTCAGCATACTACAGGGATTCCTTACAACCCACAGGGCCAAGCTATTGTAGAACATAATCCTCAAAATATTAAGGCCCAATTACAAAAACAAAAGGGGGGAATAAGCCCCCACCAACAATTAAATATGGCCTTGTTCACTATTAACATTCCAGTTTTCAAAAAAGTAGAGTCCTGCTTCCAAAAACATTGGGGAGGGGCGACAAGAACAGAGACCTGAAATACAGGTAAGATGGAAAGACCCCATCACAGGACAATAGAGGGACCCAGACCCATTAACAATGGGTCGGGCTCAGCTTTGGGTGTGTCTACCCTATAGGAGACTCAAACCCCATATGGGGTCAGGGGGAAGATGACCCCAACCAACCAGTCAGACACTGCCAAAGGACAAAAAAAAAAGAATGATGGTTATGCAACAGGCTCAGCAGGCTCTTGACTAATACTGGTAAAAGGGAGAAGGAAAAAAAACTTAACCAGATCCATGGGCAACATTGCCCTTGAGATAGATTTTATTATCTCTCCACAGGCCATGGCAAACGTGGGATGGACCATCACATTGATCCTCATCAGAGGGGCCATCATCAGGTCCTGTTCCTCACTACTTCTGACCTAATCCATCAGCTTGAAGGGATCAACTTAACCCTTTGAGAGAGAATAAAATCATCTTGGCAGTGTTTCTCAGCTGGATATATTTAATGTTATTCTCATTGATCATCAGAAAAGGCTTAAAGGCTACAGATTTGTGATGTTCTTGCTACTGCTAGTACTTGGTAGAACTTGGTGGGGGATTGGTTTAGAGCTATGTAGTTAATCCTGGAATGCTGCAACTGTTCCCCAGCCCATGGCCTGTATTGTTAGGCTTGCTTTGCTATAAGGTTATATACACCATAATCATACTACACAACAAAAGATGATTATGCTTGCACAGATCCTAGAAGAGACACACATTGGAGACCCTCAGGACCCTTGAATACAATTGGCCCTCCAAGAGGTTGCTCGGATTCCTCAATAGAGACGACTACTCTAAGGGTGTAGCCACCTTCATGAGGTCCTCCCTTTACAGGAGGAACAGCCTTTGAGCCCACCTCATTACAAAACAAAAAAGGGCGATATGTGGGGACCTCAGTTTAGGTGACCTCAATAATCTGGCAAGGTTAGAGAAAGATGTTTTGTTAGAGGAAGTCTGGAGGGCAGCTCAGGATGTTTTGACCAGCTCAGCGGAAGTCAAGAGGGGGGCAGCTCAGGATGTGTTGAATAGCTCAGGATGGAGGAAGTCAGGAGGGAGTAGCCCAGGATGTTTTAAAGACATTTTGCTACATACAGCCTGAATGCTGGCTTGACCTTTAAGATGATTGGTTGCCCATTTCCCCATCCTGGAATTCCCCTGCCTATATAAGATGGCTGTGGACTTGCAATAAAAGAGATCCTGCTTGACTAGACTCCCTGTCCCGTCTGATTGTCCTTGGGAAGGAGGGCTGGGAGCGGGTGGACAGTGCACTCACCTTTTCCCTATCTCCCTTGTGGAGGACCTGCCAGACCAGCCTGCAGGATGGAGCTGTGATCGCCGGGACCCATCACAATATTTGGGCACAGGTGTCAACTTGGAAGTTGAGGGTTTGAGCTCTGGGCACATTTGTAGAGAATTAGTGGTTGAATTAGGCCCAGAGCAGACTGTGTCTAGTTGATGGGGCAGACCCAGCCCATAGTGAGTGGGACTAGGCACTGAGCAGGTGAATAAAATACAGAGAAGTGAGTGAGGGGGTTGGCATCCTTGTGTATACTTGGCCAGACATGCTGGTTCACTGTTGGTCAGGACATTCCACTCAAGGGAGGACTTCTTCATACAGGAAGTCATATAGTGAGACTTGTCCTTCCCAGACATACATAATGACTGGCATACCAATATTCCCCCATAGACTACCTAGGAACTCAAGAAAGATAAGAACATACATTGGAAACCTTGGGGACTAAAGCTGGATGAATGAAGGGAAATGTCCCTATTAAGTGGGGTGGCCCAAATAGATATGCCACAGAAGCCTGAACCCCCACAAGATTAGATAAGCCAGAGTGAACACTGGGGTCCATAGAAACATACAGGCAGGAGGGTGGGAGGGAGTAAGAGAGATTAATGAAGGGAAAGGAAGGAATGAGAGTGATGGGGTTGGAGGGAAGCAGAAATGAGTACTCAATATGCTTGTAAAAGCAGAAAAATAAAAATAAAAAAATATTCTGGTGACCTTCCAGATTTCAAAACGTGTTAATAAACACATATGCCACTTTGAAAACTTAGGTCTTGTATCATGTTTTTTCTTTAAGACTTTCTAAGGAATATTGTCTGAAATATACTCTGGATGTTAAAATTATTATCTACACCTGCTTAATTTTGTGGTTTATGTAATTTTCCCCTCATCACTCAAACTTCACTAATATGATTTTCTTTCCCTCACTGGTCCATGTACTTAGTAAAAATTCTAATGATTCTCTTATGCCTCACTTAATAATTTAGGTATAAACTTAGTTTGTAATTCTCAATAAAACAGACTTCACAAACTTTCTTAATATTGAGAACAAAAGAAATTGTGTCAAAGTCTAATGTGGCAAACTATACTGAATATCAGACATCTATGACAATTTTAGAATGAATTATATTACACTTTGAAAAAGAAAGTTGTATGACATGTATTTTCCAAACCAAATTGAATGAATACTAAGATATGTATTGGTGGTAACATAACTTATCATCATTGCAATGATGGCTATAACTAATATTTATGAAATCTTTCATAGTAACATGGCTGCCCTCCAAGAAAAGTGAAAAGCAGAAAGAAGGTCATGACCAATGCAGTATGCTGAATCCAACTTAAAGAAAATGTAATGCAAAAGCAATAGAGTATTATTTTAATATTTTAAGTGTCTTCCAGAATATTTTCAGATCAATTATTTGAAATATGGATAAATTGGCATACAGTGATTAAAAAATCAGTACATATCAAATTTGAAATAATATGTACTTCTGAATCAAACATGTTATAATTGCAAAAATAGTTTCTTGAATTTTAGTATGTGAAATAGTACCTTCAAAACTAACTTGAAGCAAGAAAATAAAAACATACAAAGGGAAAAGGGAATTAAATTTGTCATTGGCATAAGTTAAAACTCTCCAAAAATACATAAATAATTGAATATGCCATTTGGGAGGTCATTGTAATGATTTTATTCTATTCATCCAACATTATTCATGCAACTAGTCTGATCATGTTGGAAAGCTTATTGTTATTTAGGACAAATATGATATGAAATACATCCATAACTGCTGTTGAATTAACACTAACCAGAATCACTATAAATGAAGATATAATTATTTATATGTATGTAGGGCAACTACTCATTATTTGCTTTCTTATATATCTATTTCTACATGCCTCTGTTTTAGCAACTCTCCATTTAGTCAACTCCATTTCTCAAGATTGATCTTACCCACTGTTTAACCTAGACCCTTTCAGCTCATTTTTTTCTCTCTTTTCAGGATCAATAACTACAAAGAAAAACAATTAAAATATTTCTGAAGCATGAAATTTTATTTTAAGAAACATCTTACTGAGAAAATATATTCTCTCATTCATAGTTAACTTACATCAAATTGATAAAAACAGAATTATGATAATATATTTACAAACATTCATTACTACAGATTTGTCCAATTTATGTATTTTTAACATATCTATAATAGAATAAATTGATTTCCTTTCTTTCAGAGCTCTATTTTATAATACCAGTTATACTCATACAAAAGACTTCAATGGAATTCTTGCATCAAGGGATCCTCAAACTACCTCCACCTCTTAAGTAGTCATTTTTATGGGCTGCTTTCTGGCATTTTTCTTCCTAGCATAACTTAAAGCTATCTTGGATTCTGCTCCAGTAGATATAGCAAGTAAAACAAAACCAAACAACAGAAAGGCAAGCCTTGAGCTATAACTTAAGAAGAGGCTCTGTGTCTGTTGTGTAGCAATTTCTTCACGACTGAAATATTCATTGCTCCTGGTAATGTGAAGAGATAATCAGGGTTATTTGTTGGTGAAAAGGAATGGAGAGGAACTCTGACCATGTTTGAGCATGTGGAGGTCTAAGAATAAGGCCTAACTAACACGGGGAGAGAAAAGGAAAAAAAAGAGTTGTATAAGAGTTGAGGACCTGGTGGCCTGGTGGCTAAAGGAAACAGACTTTCATAATAAGGTTGCAGAGCTTTAGGAAAGAGAAGACAGCTTAAGGTTAGACAGGATAAAGATCTACCATGACAACAATGGTGAAGGAACTGTTAGAGCACTCAGAGAATAATAGAAAAAGAGAAAGGGATTAAATAAGATTTGGTGGCCTTCCTAATGAATTGTTTGGGAGTCTCTATGCAAGTATAAGGCAGTAGCTGTGGGGAGTGAAGCCTGTACGGGAGTCAGGAGAACTCTTCTGTATAGGGACCTGCCAATTTCTAACTGAAGTGGAGAAGGCTTTACAAAATGGAAGCTTTGGCCAGCAATGAGATTCAGGAAGAAAACACACCTCACAAACCAAAGAAACTGAAACATGAATTACAAGCCTTCTCTCCATGATGAAAAAGGCAGGGAACAATTGTTAGACTATGAATATTTTAAAATAAAATAAAGTTTGGGAACATTTTAAATAAGTGACAGCTCCCATTAATACAATAGTGATGAATTTTATTTTATTCATTTTACTACTTATTTGAATTAGTTGATTTTATGATATGAAATACATCCATAACTGCTGTTGAATTAACACTAACCAGAATCACTATAAATGAAGATATAATTGTTTATATGTATGTAGGGCAACTACTCATTATTTGCTTTCTTATATATCTATTTCTACATGCCTCTGTTTTAGCAACTCTCTGATCTATTCCAGTGACCACAAAACTGAGGCTTAAGGTGGAAAAATGGGTCATGCACAAGGTCAAATAGTGGGTTCAAAAAGGCACCTGGATGCAAATTTCTGTTTTGCAAATGTAAATCCTCCTCCTCTTAGGTGTGCCTCATAATTGAAGGGACTTTAGTGATTATTAGGGCCAACCAACTCATTAGAATGAAGAAACTCAGGTTCAGCAGGGTCAATCAAGTGACTCACCACCCACAGGCATGATGAATAGCCAGCAAGTGAACTAGTTGCCTCTGAGCCATTAATAAGAAGGATATCAGTCCCTATGTTTTTAGCTGCATACCCTAGCTTTTACCTTGGTGGTATGATCAGAAAACAAACTTGAGTTATCATGGTAGAGCTGACACTGTCTTATCACATTAGGATAGTACTTTTCAGTTTCCTTTAAACTAGCCTCAATTCATGAATGGGAGCAGAGGTTCCTTTTTTTTTTTTTTTTTTTTTTTTTTTTTTATTTCAGCTCATACAAACTTACCAGGTGGAGCAGAGGTTCCTAACAGAAAGTCTGTGAGGATGTCTGGAAATTGTAACAGAAAGACAGAGCTATGAACAATTAGGGAAAAGTTACATAGAAAAGTGGGAAATAAAAAGATCAGAAAAAAAGGAATACTCAAAGGTGAGTGGAATTTTTTAATTTGTTGCAATAAAATCTGACTTGAGTGCAGGACTCAGGGGCCACTACAGGTAGTGCAGCTAGGGACGACCAGACCAGCTGGGTGACCTGTGGGGCTGAGCGGGTGATGAGTGTCCCGGTGCAATGAACACAATGGAGCCGGGAGGTCTGTCAAAGCAGGAACTCAACTTTATTAAACAGGAGGGTGAATTATATAGAGTGTGCAGGGGAAGGAAGGGTGAGGGTGGTGTGATTATGGGGTAACCAATAGGAAGTGATTAAGTGACCAGAAGGTGGTTGAATAGGTGTGACATCATCCCAGGGAAATGAAACTTTCCTGTGGAGATGAGATTCGAAACCTAAAGTCAGGTCCCGAAACTCTAGCCAGGCTCAGGAAGTTCCAGCAGGCCTCAGGCCTGGTAAAGAGGCCCAACACTTGAGTTCTAGAAAAATCATTTTCTCCCTTCATTGTTGGAAAAAGCATTGGAATGGATGAAGTATTCATCTCAACACACATCAGGACTTAAAAAAAACTAAGCTTATTTTTATGAAAATAAGGATTCTACTGCAAGTCCATATGATACAAATCAAATTGAATCATATTTTTAAAATATATTATTAATTGAAACTTGCACTCATACAAATAGACTAAATAACCATACATATTATGTAATGTACCTTTAGAATAACAGTGAATGAATGCCTTTTTAGTGCAAATTCAAATGTTTCAATTGAATGTGTGATTGGCATTTATATAAAGAACATTAGCTTGACTATTCCTAATGAAATCAAGCACAGCAACAAAAAGTAAAAATTAATGTCTTTGACTGAATAAGGTAATTACGACTAACTCAGTGGCATATATTTCTTGTTTTCATGTGAATATTAACTTCACACTGTCTGGTAAGCAATCACTCATTATTTCACAGAATAGAATAAATCATTATATGACATTTCCCCCAAATCCCCTGGAATATTGAGTTATTTTGTTGTATTTTTTTATATGAATTTAAATAAATTTAATTGTAATATGCATATTTTGATTGTTGCACAATAAATTAATAAGAGGTTATTAAAGAATAGCAAAGAAGTAGCATCTGCGCAGCAGTTCCTTGTATTATTAAGTAACAAATGCCATACAATACAGTGTAATAAAGAATTACTTTATAAAAATAAATAGCTCTAAGCAAAATACATTACAAAGTAGACCAGTGTTCAAAGCTGTGTTTTTAGAAGGAAATGCTTAGTGTTTCGGTGTTTGTGATATTTCTGCTGGCTACTTTTTACTATTCTATTGTTTGCTGAATTGTTGAGACCACTTACATCATGCCATTCTGACCATGGTTTCATGATTTTGCTCAGAAGGGTAGGTAGCTGTAGCCTCTTAGACCTAAGCCTGAGCCTACAAGCTGGCCAGTTCCAATGCAAGTTTGTTCAAAAGACTAGTTCCAAGTTTACATCAATGTGAAAAGATAAGAATAAGATTCTATTTCTTTAGTGAGATGTGCAAATACACAGAGTATCAAGTTCATTCTAAAAAGACCATTGTAAGAAATTATGATTTATTAAAATATTTTATAGATGTCAACATTGTTGCAAGCTAAGAAAATTTAATTTATAATATAATTGTACAATTATAAAATTTATGGTATTAGTGATTAAGAAAACCATTTTCATGTTAATTTCTATTATAAATTGTAAAATGTAATTTAATGGACATTTATTGAACATTTATATCTACATTGCAATAGGTTTAGATGAAAAGAGTAACTAACCAATCTGAAGATATTCCTATAAGAGATAATTTATTTATAAGCAATAATTTCCTTCATTCAATTTATAGGGAATGCAATTTTATCATTCAAAAATCTCATATATTACAAACTAAAATCAAAGAACAAATATATTAAAGTGAGCATTAGCATTATTGGAATAAGTTAGGAACAGAAATCAGAGAACTCACTCCTTGATAAAATCAGGGGAAAACACCATTAGTTGAAAATTATAGGGCATTTTTAAATTGTAATCATGAAGAATCGTGGTATATTAATTTTTACTATAAAATGAAAATTAAACATGGAAATTATAAATTACATAATTGTCCTGTAAAAAATTTATGAACTTGTTGTACCATCTGCATTTCCTGAGCATTATTATTGTAGAAAACATTTCCTCAATCATTTTTCTGTGACATAACAAATGTCACAAAAGAAGAAAAAAAATTGTCTATTTTTTTGAAAAATTTAACTTGGAATGATATTTGATTTATTTTATCTTTCACCTTGCAAATATATTAATAAAGAAATAAGTTGATATCTGACCAATGTCCTGTTCTTATGATAATCCTTCTTTCTTCCAAACTATTATCAATCATTTGGAATTGCACAACCTGTCACCTTGAGAGTCAATGCAATTCATGTCAATAATACTGGATGATATGTTTTCTTTGTCTTTTATCTGAGACAGAAAAAGTATGTGTAAGGCCTAATTGTAAAATTATTCATCATTATAATCCCCTATCCACAAAGTTTTGAATTTACCCAGTACTCACCAGTTTGTAAAAGGTACAGGGGTGGGACCACATGGGAAGTTTTGGGGAAGGAAGTTGTGTTTCTCTGTCTAATCAAGTATTTGTTATATTTGAAAATCACAATTATTTAATATATTTATCCATCAATATGTGTTTATGAACACCATTAACCATCTTTGAATCTATTATTTTATGTTGGTCATGTAATTAACCCAAGTGCAGAATTCTTAAAAGACATTGTTTTTAACTTATTATCCTGACAGTACCATTCATAGGTTGTTCTGTTGTTCCCACAGTTCAGCTAAGATTATAGGACAGTAAACAAGTACTCAAGGTGTAGGGGTGGGACCACATGGGAAATTTTGGGGAAGGAAGTTGTGTTTCTCTGTCTAATCATGCATCATAATGTGAAGCTGTCTATATTGGTATTTGATTCAATGCATCCAGAGTCTAAATCTGGCTAACTGTATTCAGTTTCTTGTGTTCCAAGGACATGTGGGACCTGTGTGTGATTTGCTTATGTGAATGCAAGAGCAATTATATATTGTTAAAAGAGAATGAATAGGATCTATTTAAAAAAATACCTACATAGGGTTTTATAATGTTCCTCCAGAAAGGTATTTTGAAATGCTTACTAATATCTGTAAATATGATCAATTTGGCAAATGGTCTTTGGAGACCACACCAATTTTAATACGGGCCATTTGGATCATAGTATCAACAGTGACAAGGATTTTTATAAAACAGAGATAACTTAAGTGCAGAGACAGAGACACATGCAGTGAAGTAATTTGCAACAATTCAGGAAGGAAACTCAAGTGATTGCAGGAGCTCTCAAAAACTAAAGGCTTATGAGAATAATCCATTCATGAGCAAAGACCTTTGGAAGACTGATTCTTTGGCTTATCAGTTCTAGAGAAGTGAAACAGCAGATGCTAACACTGGAAAGCAAGGAACTGGGAAAGTTTGGACTTGAATGTTGGCAGCATTACAGGTAATCAGTATAATCAGAAAAGAAATTCAACCCACAAGACAGAGAGGAGCCTAAGATAAATTGAACCTTATTGCACTCTGCATTAAAAACTATTCTAGAAATTTAGTTATATCATTCACTCTTTTTACCCTTTCATCATTTTTATTTCCATATTCTTTCAGAGTTACATTGGTGAATCTTTGTTTACTTAGCTGCTATGCATATCCTAAAATAAAGATGTTTATTATTACCACTAGCCTATTACTTCAAATCTTTCCTTCTAAATTCCATAGTATTTTTAAATGTCAGTCTATTTCATCTAAAAATTTAAAAGATATATTTTGTTCATGTTAAAATGCATAGAAATCATTTTCCTCTTCAAATAATTTGGAATGTTTCATAGTAGTCTGAGAATTATGGTAATTCCTTCAATATTATAAGCACAGCTAAATTTTTCCCATTAAATGGCTATATATGAACGTACTTATTCCTTTATAGTGTTGGGCAACATAAAGTCAGAAAAACCAAAATGATACATTTTTGGATTCACATTCAAAATTCCATAAAAAGGTTGAAAGGTTGACTTGATAGAAGTTAGAAAGCTTAACTTAAAGTTAATTGTGTGTTTTTGAATAATTAAAATTATTATTCTTTCATTCAGAATTTTTATTTCTTCAAATTTTAAATAATGATGCCTATTATTTTTTCAAATGATCTTTTGATCATGCATATGAATCTGTTATAGGTGGAACATTCAATGTCTGGTATTAAAACTATTCTTTATCAGAACAATATTATTTCACACATTGACAATTATATTGTGTTTAACAAAAAGAACTAACTTTGGACAAGGAAGAGATGAAATTTTAGTATGATATTTGTTGTAATTATATCTATTAGCACAATTTTATGCAAATTTATTTTTATTAACCAGTACTTTACCAGCCACACTTAAGAAGGATGAACCTATTTCCTGTGTATTTTGTGTTTTCATGATGCTACATAACAGATGGAAGTTTATGCCATGCTTCAATTAGTATACTGTTAAATTTTAATTTCAATTAATGATCTTTACACTTTTTATGCACATGGGAATATTTTAGACATTCATTTCCTTAGTAATTAGATTTTATTGTAGAATTCATTCTGCATCAGAAGTCATTAAATTCTAAAACATTCAAAAATGCATTTATGTAGATGCTAATAAAATTATTAGCCTTTTGAACAAAGAATTCTGAAAATTTTATTTAATAACTTTGTTTGCCATTGTATGTATGTATGTACAACTATATGTAAATCTATACACACAAACATATAATATTTCTTTAAACAAAATCCATATTAGATTTATGATAATAGACAATCAGATTTTTCCTAGATTTTACTGGTGCGTAATTGCTGCAATTTCCAATTTCCCTTTCATTGTATGTTCTGAAAGTTTCTCAGTGAACTTGGAAAAGATAAGGCTATTGTAGAACTTTTCTCAATGGAAAATAATCTCTCTAGACATTCTCATGCCTTTTACATAATGTCCCCATGTTCTACTAATGTTCTCCCTATGATATACTAATAATGTTCTATTATTAGTATAAATATTAGTATTATCTTTTGACAATTTTAATATAAAAACAAAAATATTACCCCATCCTCTTTCTCTTCTACTCTCTCCTCCCTTCAAAAATGTAGCCTTTTTCTCCTGTCCCCCTATTCATCTGTATGTGTATATTCTTTAGATGTGAGAGCTTGATACATTGATAGTGGAAAAATCACATGAGATTATAAAATTCAATGCAGAAAAGAAAGAGGGAAATCAAAGACAAATTGATTCAAAGTCATAGAATAGATTAACCCAAATAAAGTAGAATGCTTAAAATAACTGCTACGAGGATATATCCAGTACACACAAGTTCTTGTCTTATGATTTTCTCAAATTGAGGAGGATAGTAGAAAACAGTCATAATGACAACTGACATTAATTTGCAAGTACATTTTTCTCAAATTTAGTTTTTGCTAATTTTCATAATTTTTATTTAGTTCATAGCAGTATTCTTATATATAACATGATGTCATCCATGTAAATACATGCTGAATGCAATTCTATGATGTGTACGAGCTAATCTTTCACCCAAAATCCTGTCATTGGGTCACTTAAAATTGAATTCAATGTCTCAAGAATACTAAAAGTAAACTTCTCAAATAATTCTAATGCTCATCTACATTTATTTTTTAATATTTATTATTATTATTTATTCAACTGTGTGCTTGCGCGTGTGTATGTGCGCATGCATGTGTGTGTCTATGCGTGTGTGTGTGTGTGTCTGTGTATGTGTAGAACCACGGACGAACTCGCGAACCACCATGGACGCCTCCACCTCCTTCTGCCCCGGGATTCACAGGCTCCGCCCTACCAGGACCAGAAGCAAGCGCAGGCCGCCCCCGCTTCTGCCTAGGCGTCTATATGTGGGATCTGGGATCCAAACTCAGGACCTTCCGCCTGCAAGGCGGAGGCTTAACCCTCTGAGCCACCTCTCCAGCCCGCTCATCTACATTTATAATTCCAAGTTCTTAATATGGTAAATCAATGACATATGACATACATATTTGGGGTTGGAGAGGTGGCTCAGGGGTTAAGTCTCCGCCTTGCAGGCTGAAGGAACTGAGTTTGGATCCTAAAACCCACTTATAGACGCTGGGCAGAAGCGGGAGTGGCCTGCGCTTCTAGTCCTGGTAGGGTGGAGCATGTGAATACCCGGGCAGAGTAAACAAGGAGGAGATGGAAGCGGTCCACAGTGGTTTCTGAATTCGCCTGTGGTTCTAAAAACACACACATACATACACACACGTGCACACACACACACACACACAATTGAATAAATAATAAAAAAATGACATATGTATTCATTAAGATGTAAACTCCCCAGGAACAAACTGAAAGAGATGTTTCTGAATGTCTTAGGGCACGTGAAGAGTTGGTTACTTTAAATTTGCTGTTTGTTGTTCTAAAAATTCATCAGGTGACATTTGATACCTATAGCTCTAAATTATTTTAATTTAATTTTGTCTACATTACAAACATACTGAATATTCATCCCAGCTTCCCTCTCTCCCCCTCCTCAAGTCGTCTCCCTCCTTTCACTATTCCCTCCCGCTCCTTCTCACCATTCCATCTGTGTGCTTCTATGAACTCCAGGGTTCACTCTGACTAGTCTATCACTGTGGGGGCTCAGGACTATGTGGTATATTAATTTACCTCTCGTCAGGCCACCTCACTAATATGTGTATTTCCATTGACACATCCAGCTTTAAACCTAAAGGTTTGCATTCTGTGGGTGTAAAAACATCACACTTTCAGGGCATTTTGATGACCTGTCTTCCTACCTATAGGTTTCTTGGCTGTCTTCCCTATTGATCTATTTCTTTCCCCTTTTTTTAGGTTCTTATTCTAGTTTATAGTAAGAGAGATATGTACCATTCTGACAAGCAGGTCTTGAGACCAAGCAGAAAGTTGGTGGCTGTCTCCTTGATACTCATGCCACTATTACACTGGTGGTTGCCTGTTGTCATGGTGATTTATATTGCAACTTACACATCTCACACCTTTTATAGGGCTTGAGATTATTAATCTACCCCAGCAACTTCTACAGTATTCCTTGGTACTGTTTAAACTATATAGCAAGGAAAAAGTTCTCAGATCAGTTCCAATTGATATATTTTGCCCAAGTTCTGTGATCCATTTGTGCTGGGACGATTCTTCCAGGCATACACACTGCAACAGCTCCAGGCCGCCAGGGCGGAGAAAGGCGAATATTCTGCAGGCCCTTTACCCCTGCCCCAATCCAGGGGACTCCGTACACAGCAGGGAGTCTGTCAAGGCGACACTCTGTCACTCACTCATTCACTCACTCAAACCACAGCTCCTGGCTGTAACGACCTGACCACCTGCACTTCTGCCTCAGCCCTCCAGAGACTGGGCAACGAATGGGGAGTTTGTCAAAGCAAGATCTCAGTTTATTGGGGGTAACAAATCAGCTTATATACACAAAGATCCAAGCGGGAGAAACACCAGCCAATTACGTTGATGGTCAGTATAGCGCATACTCTGCATGGGTCAGACTAAACATAAATCTATGTTGGCTCCTATAAGCCAATTAGGACTCTGTAATGTGATCAGGGTCACGCCTAGGACACCAGCTCCCAGTGCTATCTTTGGTCCCATGTGCTAAGCCATGCCTTGCTCACTCCCTCCCAGACTGTTATCTCTGGGTGGGCCCAACACATTTGTGTTGGATCTTCAGTAATAGGGAATTACTAACAGTTTTGGGACAGTGGCCAAGAGAATGGCAAAAGCCTATGATGTTTGGGGGCCTTTAAGACTTCTCTTACCAACATTTTACCAGTAACACATTCCTGGTACTTCTAGTATAATTTTATCCCTGGGTTCTAAATGTATCACCTTAAGATGGTTTCCCCCCTTGTTTTCCTCACTCCATGCTCCTCTGTATAGGGACTGTCCATTCTTCTTCCTTTATTTAAAAGAGCTTTTGTTTTGACATATTAATAGCATGAGTTACTTCTCATCTTCTTTGGGTTTTTCTATAATCCCTCTGTCCCTCCTATTTCCTATGTTCCTCCTACCTCAAATACCTTCATTTTCCACTATTCATTTTTCCCAATTATTCACTCCTTCACCCTTGTCCTGGGATCCTAAATTTCCCCTTTAAAAGGTTTCATCCTAAACATCCCTTCCCTCCTTCCCACTCATAGTTCTTTTTTAAATTTTGTGGCTCTTACAGTGCTGCCAGTCCAGTTACATTGACAAAGATATCTGTTCAGCCATTCATAAAGAAGAGAGAACACTGGTGCTTAACTATGTGTGTCTGACATAACTCACTCAATATTAAAAGTTTTCAGTTCCATTCATTTACCAGAAAATTCCATAATCTCATCCTTTCTGATAGCTGAGTAATATTCCAATATGTAATGTTATCATATTTTCATTATCCATTCCTCCTTTGATGGGTGTGTTGGCTGATTCCATTTTTTTGCTATTGTGAATAGAGCTGCAATGAAGATAGATGAACAGGTGTCTTTGTAATAAGATGTAGTCTTTGGGGATATTCCAAGGACTGGTAGAGATGGGTCATATGGCAGTTCCACTTTTAGCTTTCTGAGGAACCTCCACACTGATCTCCACAGAGGCTGTACAAGTTTCCACTCCCACCAGCAGTGAAAAAGTGTCCCTTTTTCTTCACAGCAATCTCTGTTATTTGTGTTCTTTGTCTTAGCCATTCTGACTGGGGTAGGATGATATGGCACAGTTGTTTTGATTTGCATTTCTCTGATAATCAGGGAAGTTGAACATCTTTTAAGATATTTGACATTTCAATTCTCTTTGAGAATAATCCATATTAAATTTCAGGGCCTTTTTTTAAATTGAAATGTTTGCTGTCCTGGTATTTAATCTTCTGAGCTCTTTGTATATTCTGGATATTAGTCCTTTGTCAGATTCATAGCTAGCAAAGATTTTCTCCCATTCTGTGGGTTATCTTTGCATAATTAACAGTTTCTTTTGTGAACAGAAGGTTTTTAATTTCATGAAATACCATTTGTTGATTGTTGATCTTATTTCCTAGGCATTTGTTGTCTTGTTTAGAAAATCTTTACCAAGGCCTGTCAATTAAAGTGTACTTCCTGCTCTTTCTTCTAATAATTTCAGAGTTTCTAGTCTAATATTGGGGTCTTTTATCCACTTGCACTTTACTTTTGTGTAAGAAAAGAGAAGATGGTCAATTTTTATTTTTTTGACATGCAGATAGATGTCCAATTTTCCCAGCACCACTTGAAGATGCTGTCTTTTCCCAAGCATGTATGTTTTGTACCTTTGTCAAACATTAAGTGGCCTTATGTGTGGGAGGTTATATCTGGTCCTCTGTTCTGATCTTTTGTTCAATATATCTGTTTCTGTGCTGGTACAAGCTGCTTTTACTATAGCTGTCATAGTTGGGCACAAGTGTCAACTTGACAGTTGAGGGTTTGAGCTTTGGGCACATTTGTAGAGAATTAGTGATTGAGTTAGGCCCAGAGCAGACCTGAAGGTGATTGTCTAGTTGAAATAAAAGACAGACAACTGTTGAGAGAGTTGCCATCCTTCTGTACATTTGGCCAGACATGCTGGTCTGGCAAGTAAGGATCGTCCCTCTCTCAGCCATTATGTAGAGATAGTGTGGCCATTTCCCTTGGCTCTGGTGTTGGTGTGTGCTCTTCTGTCAAACTGAGCTGTAGATAGTAACCACACTACCAGTAAGAAAATAAACCCCTTGTTCCCTTAAGCCATTTGATGATCATTTATCAGCAACCATGCAGGCAGACTGCAATAGCCCTATAATATATTTTGAAATCTGGTGTGGTGAAACCTCCAGAAGTCTTCCTATTGCAAATCATGGTTTATGTTAATCCATATGAATTTAGAGATTGTTTTTTCCAATTCTGTGAAGAATTATCTTAGGATTTCAATTGGAATAGCATCTGTATAATTGAATCCATATATTGTCTTGGGGAGGATGATTATTTTCACAATATTGATCATACCAATCCATGAGCAAGGAAGGTCTTTCCACTATCTAGTATCTTCTTTAATTTCTTTCAGCAAATTTCTTTCAAAGTCTGCCACTTGATTGAAATTGTTTATTAATTTGAGTTAGTGAAGTCATATGGATCTCTGAAATATTGAATCAGATCATCTGCTAATAAGGATACTTTGACTTCTTCCTTACCTATCTGTATTTCTTTATTTCCTTCTCTTGCCTTATTGCTCTAGGTAAGACTTCAAGCACAATATTAAAGAGTAGTGAACAGTGGACAGCCTTATCTCATTCTGGATCTAAGTTGGAAGATCCTGAGTTTAGATCCTAGACCCCACTTATAGACGCCAGATGGAAGTGGGGGGGGGCTTGCATTTCTGGTCCTGGTAGGGCAGAGCCTGTGAATCCCCAACAGAGTAAACAAGGAGGAGATGGAGACATCCATGGTGGTTCCCAAATTCGCCCGTGGTTCTACACACACACACACACACACACACACACACACAACTGAATAAATAATAATAATAAAAGACTTAAAAAAGAATTTATCTCCTGTACTAATGTAAACAGGAAGTGAGAGATGGACTCTATTGTCTGTATGAAAAATATTTTCTTTCGGGCTGGAGAGGTGGCTCAGGGGTTAAGCCTCCGCCTTGCAGGCGTAAGGTCGTGAGTTCGGATCCCAGATCCCACGTATAGACGCCAGGCGGAAGCGGGGGCGGCCTGCGCTTCTGGTCCTGGTAGGGCGGAGCTTGTGAATCCCGGGACAGAAGGAGGTGGAGGCGTCCATGGTGGTTCGCGAATTCGTCCGTGGTTCTACACACACACACACACACACACACACACACACACACACACACGCGCGCGCACGCGCGCGCACACACATGTATATGCACACAGTTGAATAAATAATAAAAAAAAAGAATTTTAAAAAAGAAAAATATTTTCTTTCATTAACTTCATTTTAAGTGTCTTTGTAAGTTTTATGAATTTTTTTCATTCAGTGTGAATTGCCCATTTATAATCAAAACAGCTAATCTTACGTTTTCTTTATTATATCCATCATTTGTGGTTCCTTTTACTTTCAGGAATAGTTATATATGCGAACTTTTTTTCTTACAACTATTTTGAAATATCATGGAAATAATACTAACTGATAACAGGGAATTTTGCTTCTTCATATATCAAAAATATGTAAGATTTATAAAGCTCTCTAGGTGTCTAAGAAGATAGACATAAATCACATATTATCTTTTGCCTTTCCTTATGATTTCACCTTATCTGTTACAGAAATTAGTCTCAGCTCTCAACTTGAAACATGGAGGGAACTTAACCTCTTTCTACAAGTATGAGAAATTATTTAATTAAGTCATAACTCTGGACTGACATGTAAGAAATGATGGTAATTGCATTATTGGTGGGGAGGACTTACCTCATAATGGACAATACCCTTCTCATGGTAAGAATAAAATGGAGAGATGTAGTTAAAATCAGGCAAAATGCTATGCTAGGAAACAAACGCCCAGCATTAGTACTTGTCACTACTATTCTTGATTTTGGAAATGATATGGCCAGTTCCATGGGCTGCAGCTGATAATTATTATGTCATGGTACATTGAAACTAGTATTTCAAGCTGAAATCAAAACCCCTAACTCTAAATGTTTTTATCGGGTATTTGTTGTATCAACAGTGTTCTAAAACTAAGGGTTGTAGATGAAATGACAAAGGGTATATATTAGTTGCTTCTTTTACTTGGAAAGGAATAAAAGGACCAAGAAAATATGCTTTAAAAATGTATGCATCAGCAAGCTCAGACAACTGGTCAGAGAGAACACATTGACAGAAAGTCTGTAACAAAATTTGAAGCTAGCACTTTCCAAGATGTAATAATGAGGACAAAGAAATAAACTATAGCCATGAAAATGAAATATGAAGTAATTATAAGAAATTATAAGAAATTATTGTTGATTATAGTTTAATGTTCTTTTCTTTAGTACCCTACATAGTGCTTCATTGTCTAATATGTCAGAAATGCAGTACAACATATAATGTTAACAACAACACTTATTTTTAGATAAAATTGTAATAGGTCTGCATCTAAGTACCTTCATTTTAGTTAGTGTCATATATGTAATTTTACATATCCTATTATTTTAGTATGAAGGGAAGGGAAAACTCTTCACAAAACTACCATAGCTGTTTATTTTATAATTTCAGTTCATGTTTTTCCATCTCTATAGATTATTACTTGCATCTTCCTGTCTCATTTAATTTTCCTTTTCCATCTGCTTTTCAAGACTCTGGTTTTGCTGGCAGTTATTTTGATTCTAGTCTGGCAAAAGCAGTGCACAGATTCTTGGACTATATTTCTACCTTTACTGTGGTTTCCCCTTATGTAATCCTATTGGGAAGGTTCATATCATATTCAAATCATTTACTGAGTGAATCCTTCATATTTCATTTTCATGGCTATAGTTTATTTCTTTGTCCTCATTATTACATCTTGGAAAGTGCTAGCTTCAAATTTTGTTATAGACTTTCTGTCAATGTGTTCTCTCTGACCAGTTGTCTGAGCTTGCTGATGCATACATTTTTAAAGCATATTTTCTTGGTCCTTTTATTCCTTTCTAACTCTTGATCATTATCTCTTAAATTGCCTTCCACTCTTACTTCCTCAGCATATAAAATATAGGTAATGAAAAACGCTGCTAGCATTTTGTCATTCATTTTGAAATTTGGTGTCTTTAGAGAGATATAAAAGCTCAAGCATTCTGCCTTTTTCAGTTTGGAAACTTATTTAAAAACTAGTGATCGGTGGTTCACAAAATGCTTAAATATTTAAAGATGATTTTTCTGTACATCTCTGAGCAAAAGAGACTCAGGAAGTGGATTTATCAATTTTATTAAAGTTGGAATTTAGAGTAGGAATAACATATTCCATTGTTATTTTACATTAGAAATAATGTAAGCATTGGAAAATATTAGTGTGTATAATAAAATATTACCACTTATGTATTTGGTCCTTCATCAAATTATTTAAAATTGAATCAAAATAGCCATAATCATGCTAAACTTAAGTCACATGTTTCTTGAAAAATAACAGTATTTATTGGTGTGTGTCTTTGTGCATCAGAGGGCAGTGTGTGTGTGCCTGTAGACGTCCAATTGTGACTTCCAGAATCATGGATTTTTCTGCCTCATTTTCACCTTTCTCTGTATTTTCCCAGGCTTTGTTTTCCAGGGCCTGAATTGTAGGTTGTTGTCCTTTCTGCCTACTGCTTTTATGTGTACTAGGTAACTGAACTCAAGTTTTTTGTTTGCAAAGCAGAGGCTTAATCTCTGAGCCATTTCTTTGACTCCTATTTATTTAGTTTTTAATATTTCTGTTGTTCAAAGTGTCTGTGTGAAAATCAAGAATATTTTAATAAATTCTTTAAAAACTCAATGTAAAATATATTGGAGGAAAGCAAATGAATTCAGCATATTATTTTTGTTCCAAATATCACTTTATTAGATTATGCAAAGGAAATTATTTTGCTTGATGTAATTTGTCTTGTGTTCTAATAAAGGAAACATTCTGATGTTTAAAATTTAACTGGAAGTTCAGGAAAAAAGCTATCCAGTTAGTAGCTGAGACAAACCAGCAGATAATCTTTCCATATTATTGAATGATTGATAAAATCTTGCCTTATACACTGTATTAGGATTCTCTAGAGAAACAGTATCGATAGAATGTATATGTACAGGTATACATGTATATGTATAAGTGTATATGCATATATGTATATATATATATATGTCCGTGAGTGTGTGTGTATATAGCTTGACTAAATCAATTCATAAATAAAAGCAGTGTCCTTCAAAGTACTTGTCATTGTTCAGTTCTTGAGCTCAATGTCTTACAATACTGAAGAATCCTGGGAAAGTCTGGAGCCTCAATCATACTGGAGGAATGAACAGACTGGGCTGTGATGTTGGGGATGGGCAGCAACCAGATGGAAGGCACTGGGCTTTGATGTCAGTGATAAACAGTGGCAAGGTCCGCATGACAAGGCTCCAATGGCAGTAAGAATGAGCTCTAACATCAGCCAAGGACAGAGGCAGCAGCATCAGCAGCAACAAAGAAGGTAGTGATTCATTAATAGGAAATGGGAGGAAGAGGGACTTGCTCTTCCCTTATCTTGTGTCGACTTGCTGTGGAGTCCACTCTTCCAGTATAGTTCACTTTTAGAGCATCATCACCTCTTGTGTTGCTGGTGCTGCTGCTACCTTCATCCTTGGCTGAAACGGAGCTTTATCCTTTCCATGTTGCTGCTATTTTTGCTGCCTTTGGAGCCTGGTCTCTGGGCCTTGCTGCTGTTTGCTGTTCATTGCTGACCTCAGAGTCCAGCTGTTCTTCATTGACATTGGAGCCCAGGTATTCTTCACCAATGTTGGAACCTGGAGTCTTTAACCCTACAGTGAAGACCTTCTTGGGATTCTTTCGCTTTATGAGACATTCCAGTCAAGAGCAAAGCAGCTGTGGGCGCTACTTTGAAGGACACTGTTTTTATTGTAATTTAGTTTAATAAACATATATATGTTTATACATATATATATATAATATTCTAGAAATTCTATTCTTCAGAAAACACTGACTAATACAACATGCCTTGTCTCCCAATTTCCTATTGGTACTTGAATTGTGGTTGAGTTCTAGGACATACATTCCCTGGGCTAGCTCTGTGTATTAATTTACCTTCACCTGTCACTCACCTGGTCAGTAGCCCACTCTCCCCCTACTGACTATGACTCACCTTTCAGCACACTGAAGATATAGAGGAGTCCTGGATTTCCTTGTTCTGAATTTATTTCCTTAATCTCTTTCACTTAGCAAGCCTGAAGCAGAAGGAGTCAGAACTTCCATCTTGTCGTTTTTTATTTTTTGACTAGGTTTTTGTTTCAAAAGTCTAACCATGCTTTCCTTACATTTTTAAATTATTATTATAATTTTCTAATTTTACAAGGACATCGATTATTTATCCATACTTCCCTTTATCCCCTCCCTTGAACTCATCAATCCATTCCACTCCTGCCCTCTTGACTGTCTGCTTATATGGACTCCAGGGCTCCCTCTGACTTGGCTATTCCTGTGGGGGTTCTGGCTTCTTTTGGTATACCGAGTTATGTCTTTTCAGGTTGCCCCACTGATGGGGCACTTCCCTTCAGTCATACAACTTCAGTCCCCAATGTTTCCATTGTATGTTCTTATTTCTCTTGAGTTCCTCAGTAGTCTGTGAGCACATGTTGGTATGTCAGTCATTATGCAGGTCTGATAAGAACAGTGAGAATTACGAGACATGCTTCCCTTAGTTATCTTCCTCCTCCAGACAGCTGCCTGGAATCCCGGCTTGTATCTTGCTGATTCTGTAATGTTTCATTTTGAATAAATACTAGATTTATACATCCTCAGTGTTTTTCTTGCCTTTTAATATTTGATTGGCAGAGTACACCCATTCTATTAGAGGGAATCACTTGCTGGTCCACTAGTCCTTACCAATCCTGAAACAAGACACCTTATGGATTGCAAGACTTTTCCCATTCATTCTATTCCACTCTCTTTACCTGGAAACAACTAATGCTAAATAGACACTTCTAATGCTCTCTTCCATCAAATTTGCTATAAAAGTGTTCTTGTCCATATGACATATGACCAGAATAGCTGATGATATATAAAGATCATATAGAGCTGGAAAGAGGGGTTAAAACTCTGTCTTGCAAGCACAAGGTTCTGATTTCGGATCCCAGGTCCCACTTAAAAACTCCAGGAATAAAAGGCAGAAGCTTCCTGATAGCAGAGCCTGGGAAATCCCATGGGGAAGGAGGTAGAAGCAATACAGAATGATTCCTGCAGTCAACCTTGGTCCTCTACAGGGACACACATTGCTTTCTGATACACACATGCACACACACACACACACACACACACACACACACACACACACACTAAATATATAAAATAAATAAATAAAAAAGATCTCGTGAACACTACTTGTTCATTTTTGGCTTTGATCAATGAACCCTTCATTTCAGAACATCATTAGTCTCAAGATACTTGTCTAAAGTATAACATAAATAATTATGAATAAACACCTAAAACCAAACATTAAATGAACTCCCAATGTTGGTGCTAAGTCTGAGAGAAACAGCAAGCGAAGAGAAAATTATATTAAAGTATTATGCAGGAACATAAATAAAAAATTCACAATGAAGTCCTACTTATTAATTTTGACCATAACTAATAATTATTGACCAATACTATATTCTAGTGTTCCTTCCCTTTGACTTAACTATTTCATATTTCACATAACACGATATGTATGATCCACACAAAATGAATAAACGAACTTTGGAGTGATATCGAATATGACATTAACAATACCTTATTAATTTTTAAGATAGTGTTTTATTATTTTCAGCAAGTTTTAATGCTAAATCATATCCCTATTTCATTTATGACAGTGCCTCAAAGATAATGACACATTCACAGAAATTAATACATCAGGAACCTTTCAATGGTTAAGTTCGTGTGTGTGTGTATGTGTGTGTGTGTGTGTGTGTGTGTGTGTGAGACAGAGAGAGAGAGAGAGAGAGAGAGAAAGGGAGAAAGGTGAATATTTTGTGGAATCAGAACACTCTCTGGGTATTATTTAACTTTCCACTTTGCTTGGTAGTCTAATACTGCTATTGCAAAAACCAGCTTGACAAGACCATGAGATCTTGAAAATCATTTGTCTCCACATCCCATTCCCTAGGCATACATGGATTACTCACTTAGTCCTTCTTCTATCTTCCATGTAGTATCTGGAGAAAAGAACTCTCATTCCTAAATTTATGTAACAAACATTCTAACTGCTAACATTTTTTACCTTCTGAAACATCTTCAGAAACTCTTGCTGGTTAAACCTTGATTACAAATGTATACATTGCAAGATGCAAGGTTATCTAGAATTGTTTCTCATTTCCCATTGCATAAACCAGGGCAATTGCCACCATGTGCTCTAACAAATGATAAAGACAGCATTGGGAAAACCTGTGCTTTCATATTATAATTCTCTGTAAGGTTTGTTTACATGGGTTTTGTGAACATGAAAAAACAAATATGTTTTAAAGCATCTACAGAATTTTTGTCTTGATAAAATGTAGCATTGCTAATAATTAAGGTAAACTAAGAATCCGTTTCTTACTAAAATGTTGTTTAAAAATTGTAAGCTGTTGTTAGGATTCCAGAATGAAAATAAAATATATGTCATTTCCAATTTCTTTATCAGTTCATTTTATGATTATCATAAGACCAAGTGTTCTGTAGCTGGTAGTAACTAGAAAGAAAATATTTCAAATTCACCAAAAAAGGTTTAAACTGAAAAAACTGTAAAAATGGAAATAATTCAAATATTCCATGTTTTTGTGGTTAAAAAAAATCCAACCCATAAAATATTCATGCAGAACATCTTCATGTTTTGTCAGTGTTTGTCATAGTACGTTTGAGTTAGAAATTTGATAATGCTAGGAAAACATTCAAAAATACATTTTTAATATCTAAGAAACTAATAATACCTTACAATATCATAAAAAAGTAGGCATAGTTTTTGGGCAAGTGAACTTGTTTCTGAGCTGCTGGGCCTGTCTATGCTCTGAGTGGGAGGTTGCCTGTGCACCAGCAATTTCTTCCCTTTTCTCCAGGCCCCACCAATTACAGACATAAAAAAAATAAGTCAAAGAAATTTCACACAGCACCAAACTTCTTCAAAGAGTAAGGAGAGAAAAGACCTTCATAAAACAACAGAATAGTCACCACAGAAAACCCATCTGAGAAGCAAGAGAACTTTAGAATCACACACCAAATATACCCATTAAAGACAGGTCTTAAGACCTGTAAGACAAAATGAACAAGTCATATATAGAGGTAAACCCATCAAAATAACGACTGATTTTTTCAATACAGACTGTAAAACCCAGAAGGGACTGGAGAGACACAATGACACAATACATGTACTGATGAACATGAATGCCAATCCAGATTATTATACTCAGAAAAATTCTTGGTCATAAAAGAAAGTAAAAGAAAAATATTCCATGACAAAAAACAAACTAAAAGACAAAATGACTACTAAGCCAAGATACAGAGAAAATTGGAGGAAATGACAAGATGGAAGGGAAGGATATACACATCAAAGAAGCTAAAAGGAATAAATAATATCAGCCCAAGAGCTGAATGAGGGAATAAAAAATCCAAACACCACATAATCAACAAAATGTCAGACCCATTAAACACCTTTCGATGATAACTTTAAATGTCAATGGACTCAATGTTTCAATTGAGAAACACAACTTATAAATTGGATCAAACATCATGACCCATCAATTCTTTGTATCCAAGAAACACAACTCACCTTTCTCAGTGTAACAGGATGGTCAAAACTATTTCAAGCAGGGGCTGGAGAGGTGGCTCAGGGCCTCCACCTTGCAGGGGGAAGGTCCTGAGTTCGGATCCCAGATCCCACGTATAGATGCCAGGCGGAAGCGGGGGCGGCCAGCGCTTCTGGTCCTGGTAGGGCGGAGCCTGTGAATCCCGGGGCAGAAGGAGGTGGAGGCATCCATGGTGGTTCGCGAGTTCGTCCGTGGTTCTACACATACACAGACACACACACACACACAAGCGTGCACACATACACACGCACATGCACACAGTTGAATAAATAATAATAATAATAAAAAAAACTATTTCAAGCAAATGGAAAAAGGAAATAAGCAGGAGTAGCCACCTTAATATCAGACAAAATAGACTTCAAACTAAGTACAGGGAAAATTCCCGCAAGAAGATCTTACAACCTTAAACGTATAAAGCACCAAACATGGAAGCACACAAATTCATCAAACAAGCACTACAGGAGACAAAGTAGTCAATCAACTTAAACACAGTAGTAACTGGAAACTTTAATATACCATTCATACCACTAGACAGGACAACGGACCAAAACTAAACAGAGACAGCTTTGATTAAATGAAACACAAATCAAATGGACCTCACCGATATCTACAAACATTTCATCCAAACAATAAAGAATACACATTTACTCAGCAGCTCATAAGACATTGTTGAAAATAGACAGCATGCTAGGACACAAATCAAACCTACTTATATACAGAAAAATTGAAATTATTCACTGCTTACTATCTGACCATCATGAAATAAAGGTAGATATATACAACAAATGGAACAATAAAAACTACACAAACTCATAGAAGGTAAATAACACATTTTTATAAGAGGAATTGGTCAAAAATGAAATAAAACAGGATATTAAAAATTCCCTTGAAACCAATGAAAATGAGGACACAATCTACCAAAACCTATGGGACACATTGAAAGTAGTTTTAAGAGGAAAGTTTATAGCACTAAATGCCTATATCACAAAAAAAGGAAAGATCCTGAGTAAATTTTTAATATGACACCTGAAAGACCTAGAAAAAAAAGGAGAAAACCGATCCCAAAAGTAGCACATCAGAAGAAATATCTAAGATCTGAGCAGAAATCAACGAATTGGAACTCAAATATACTATACAAAAAAAAAAATCAATGAAAAAGAACTGCTTTTTCTTAAAGATAAACAAGATTGGCAAGCCCTTAGCTTCACTAAAAGATTTGCACTCAAATCTGCAAAATCAGAAATGAAAAGGGGGAAATTATAATGGAAACTGGAGAAACCCAGGGAATCATAAGGACATAATTTAAAAATTTATATTCTCTGAAATTGGGCAATTTAAAGAAATGGATGAATTTCTAAACATACAATCTGTCAAAACTAACTCAAGATGATTAAATACATTAAACAGGATGATAACAAGAGATGAAATTGAAACAGTTATTATGTCTCCCAACTAGAAAAAGCCAAGGACCAGATAGATTCAGTATAGAATTCTAACAGGCATTCAGAGAATAACTAACACTGTTACTCCTCAAATTATTCCATAAAACAGAGAAATAAGGAACACTCTCCAAACTCTTTCTATGAAACCACTATAACTCTGATTCCAAAGCCAAACAGAGACATATCAAAGAAAGAATTATAGGCCAATCTCACTAATGAACACAGACGCAAAAATCCTCAATAAAATACTAGCTAACCAAATCCAAAAATATGCCCAAAGGGTCATACACCATGATCAAGTTGGGTTCATATCAGGAATGTAAGGATTACTTAACATATGTAAATTAATAAACATGATTCATCATATTAACAGACTCAAAAACCAAAATCATACAGTCCTCACAATCAATATAGAAAAGGAATTTGACAAAATCCAACATCCCTTCATGATAAAAGTTTTATACAGGAATGGAGGGGACCTGTCTCAACTTAATAAAGGCTATATGTAAAAGCCTAAAACAAGAATCATTCTAAAAAAGGACATACATGTAGCATTCCAACTACAATCTGGAATAAGACAAGAATGTCCATTGTCACTATTCCTGTTGAATACTGTGCTTAAAGTCCTAACTAAAGCAATAAGGCAAGAAAATGAAATAAAAGGGATACAGATAGATAAGGAAGAAGTCAAAGTATCCCTATTTACAGATAATCTAATCCTATACTTGAAAGATCCACAAGACTCCACCAAGAAACTAATTGGGTTAATAAATAATTTCAGTAAAGTGGCAGACTACAAAATCAACATACAAAAATCAATAGCCTTTCTATATATCAGAGACAAATAAGCTGAGAAAGAAATGAGAGAATCAATCACTTTCACCATAGCTACAAAGAAAATAAATACCCTGGAATAAATTTAACCAAGGAAATAAAGACCTGCATAATGGAAACTACAAAACACTGTTAAAAGAAATTTAAAAAGATACTATAAAGTACAAAGACCTTCTTTGTTCATGGATTGGTAGGACTGATATTGTGAAAATGACCAAGGCAATATACAGATTCAATGTAATTCAATTAAAATCCTAAAACAATTCTTCACAGAAGTAGAACCAACAATCTCAAAATTCACATGTAAAAATTTAAAAAAATGATTAGCCAAAAAAATTGAGGTCAATAAGAAGACTGGTGGATACATAACCATATCAGATTTCAAACTATACTGCAGAGTTATATAAAAACAACTTGGTATGGGCACAAAATAGAAACATCCACCAATGGATCAGAACAGAGGACCCAGCTGTAAACTCCCACACATACAACCACTTAGTTTTTGACAAAAGTGACAAATATGCATGCTTGGGGAAAAACAGCATCTTCAAAAAGTGGTGTTGGAAAATTGGACATCTACATGTGGAAAAATAAATATTTACTGTAACCTCTCTCCTTACACAAAACTCAACATCAAACAGATTAAAGATCTCAATGTTAAACACAAAATTCTGAAATTATTAGTAGAAAGAGCTGGAAGGACACTTAAATTGATAAGGTTTGATAAAGATTTTCTAAGCAGAACAACAAATGCCCAAGAACTAAGAACAATAACAACAAATGTGCTTTATGAAATTAAAATCTTCTGTTTTGCAAAAGAAACTGTTAATTATGAAAAAGAAAATTGACAGAATGTGAGAAAATTTTTTTGCTAGCTATTAATGTGACAAAGGACTTATCTCCAGAGCATACAAAAAGCTCAGAAAATTAAATACCAAGACAGCAACCATTTCAATTTATAAAAAGGGCCCTGGAACTTAACACGGATTACTCTCAAAAAGAAATAGAGGGGCTGGAGAGGTGGCTCAGGGGTTAAGCCTCTGCCTTGCAGGCAGAAGGTCCTGAGTTCGGATCCTAGACCCCACGTATAGACGCCAGGCAGAAGCAGGGGCGGCCTGCGTTTCTGGTCCTGGTAGGGCGGAGCCTGTGAATCCCGGGGGCAGAGTAAACAAGGAGGAGGTGGAGGCGGTCCATGAGGGTTCCCGAATTCGCCTGTGGTTCTACACACACACACACACACACACACATACACACACGCACGCACAATTGAATAAATAATAAAAAAAAATTAAAAAAAAAAGAAATAGAAATGTCAAATACCTTTAAAGATGTTCAACTTCCCTGATTATCAGAGAAATGCAAATCAAAACAACCCTGTCATATCATCTTACCCCAATCAGAATGGCTTAGATCAGTAACACAAACAACAGAGATTTCTGGTGAGGTTGTAGAGAAAAAAAGGACACTTATTCATTGCTGGTGGGAGTGGAAACTGGTACAGCCTCTATGGAGATCAGTGTGGAGGTTCCTCAGAAAGCTAAAAGTGGAACTGCCATATGACCCAGCTATACTATTCTTTGAATAGTCCCCAAAGACTCTACATTTTATTCCAAAGACTCTTGTTTATTTTTGTGCATTGCAGTGCCATTCACAATAATGAAAAAATGGAATTAGCCAGCATGCCAATCAACAAAGGAACAGATAATGAAAATGTGGTACATCTACACAATGAAATATTATTCAACTGTCAGAAAGAATGAGATTATGGAATTTACTGGTAAATGGATGGAACTGAAACTTTAATATTGGATGAAGTATCTTAGATACAGAAAGTTAAGAACTGCATGTACTCTCTTATATGCACATGATTAAACAGATATCCTTGTCAATGTATTTGGATCAGAAGCACTGTAAGAGCCATAATATTCAAAAAAGAACATGAGTGAGAAAGGTATGAAACGTTTTATAGGGAAGATTTAGGATACCAACACAAAGGGGAGTGCATAATGGGGAGTGAAGGAATGGGAGGTAGAAGGGATGTGGGAGATAGGGGTACTTACAGAAAAACCCAAAGATTGTGGGAAGTAACCCCAAGGAACATCCTATGTTAGTAACATGTAAAGAAAAGTCTTTTAAAAGAACAAGAATAGGCAGTCCCTATGCAGAAGAGCAAAAGGCTTGAGATGATCCATTTAGAACATAATTACACTAGACATAATTACACTAGAAGTAACAGGAATGTGGTATTTCCTGATTGGTCAGAGAGGTCTTAAAGGCCCCCAAACATCATAGGCTTTTGCCATTCCTCTTGGTTGCTATCCAAAAAACTCTCAGCAAGACCCTATTAGTGAAGATGCAACATAAATGGATCACAAAACATGGGCAAAATATACCACTAGAATTGGTGTGTGGACTTTTTCCTTGCTGGATAACTTACACAGGACTAAAGAATGCTTTAGAAACTACTGGTGTAGAGAAATAATCACAAGCCCCGTCAAAACATGAGATCTATAAGTTGCAATATAAATCAGCATGGCAATAGGTGACTGCCAGTGTAATAGTGGCATGAGTACCAAGAAGACAACCAGTAGCTTTCTCATTGGATTCAAGACCTGCTTGTTAGAATGGTACACATCCCTGTTACTGTAAATTAGAACAAGACCCTATTTAAAAAAAAGGAAGGAAAAAATCAATAAGGAAGATAACCAATAAATCTATAGGTACGAAGACATCACAGTGTTCTGTAAATAGATGTTATGATACTCAAAGAATGGGCACTTAGACTGGAAATCTTTGGGTTTAAAGCTGCTGACTGAAGGAAAGTGCACACATCAGTGTGATGGCCTGAAGAGTGGTAATTTGATATACTATGGAGCCTGAGCACCCACAGGCGTAGACAGGTGAGAGTGAAACCTGGGGTCTGTAGAAACGAACAGGAAGTGTGGAAGAGAGTGGGAAAGAATGGTGAATGGAATGGGGGATGGAAGGGAAAGGGGACAGAAAGAAGCTGGTATGAATACTCATTATGCTTGTAAAAGTGAAAAAATAAATTTTGAAAAATTGTACATAAAAGAAAAGCAGTCCTACAAAACCTCATTTGTATATTTGTGATTTAATATCAAATCTTATCTCATGTCTATGACAGTAGCACTCAGCAGACAAGATCAAGATTAAAATGTCCATGACAGACTTGAATGTAAAATGAGACTTTGTTACAAAGGAACAAAATCAAATCTAAAACAATATAAAATTTAAATGTTTATTTAAACGTGATATTTTACATAATACCTAAATTATTTTTAATTTTTGAAATATTAAGAAAAAATTTTAATTAGGAGTTGCAAATCTTTGGCGATTTCCCACAATCATTCTCCCTTACAACATTCCGTCCTCAGAACTAAATAATTTATCATTCCTTTCCTTCCTTTCTAAGTTTATGAAAAAAACTCATGAGTTATTAAAATGAGACATATCACTTCATTACTCATTGAGTATATGAAAAATTTTTATGTTCATTCAATGCTAAATATCCTCTTTGAAATTATTTTATCTTTCTATATTTCATGTTTACTTTGTACAATATGCAATTATCACTATGTAAATACAGTAGAAAAATCCCATTTGCTAAATTCATCTTACTGTATTTAGGTGAAGCGCCTCTTCAAATTTGTGAAGAATGCAAGTGTTTTGCTTTGCTTTTACCCTTTATTTTATTAAATTTTTCAAAATTATATTGGGTGATTCTTTTCTTTTTAAATATATTTTTTAAATTTTTTTATTATTTATTATTTATTCAATTGTGCTTACATGCGTGTGTGTGCGTGTGTGTATGTATGTGTGTGTAGAACCACGGACGAATTCGGGAACCACCATGGACGCCTCCACCTCCTCCTTGTTTACTCTGCCCCGGGATTCACAGGCTCCTCCCTACCAGGACCAGAAACGCAGGCCGCCCCGCTTCCGCCTGGCGTCTATACGTGAGGTCTAGGATCTGAACTCCGGACCTTCCGCCTACAAGGTAGAGGCTTAACCCCTGAGCCACCTCTCCAGCCCCTGGGTGATTCTTTTCTATTGTGTATGAATGATCCTTATTTTCAGGAAGTTTAGTGATATTGAGGTTCTTCCGTGAGAAATAAAGCATGATCTTTGCAAAAGTGTAGAGTGAAAATTATTTTTCTTCAGTTGACAAGATAGCCTAGAGACAGAATTCCATATGAAGGCTTCAAAACATTGACTTCTCACTCCATGCTACACTGGATTCTTAATATTTGCTATCTCTTGTCATTTTATTGTATTTACTTAGCATTTGTCAAATTATTTTGAGTCTTTTGGTTTTTCCTGATCCATTCAGAGAAGTAAGGAAATTGAGAATTTTAAAATAGATTAATTGAAATTTCAAGACTATATCTCTTCTAATTTCTTCATATTTTTCCTGTTTAACCTATTTCACATGTCCCAAATCTTGATTAATTTGGAATTTATGGTATGGCAGAGCTATTTCACAGAAATTTTTGTCTCTATACTGATTTTGTTACTATTTATATCAATTCTTATAGTTTGAAAATCTTATTCAAAATCATTTTATTTGCATTATTTCAGCTGAGGACTGGCTTAATGTGCAATATGACATTCATGAAAGTAGCTTGATGAGTCTGATCTTAAAGACTGTATCATGCTCACTAGAACATAAAAAACTACTGGAAGTGTATTTTATTCCTTTCCTTTTCTATGGGTATACTTGACATAAGTACCCAAATCACAAATCCAAAGGACCATTTGATTGATGGTTGATATGAAAAGAACTTTTTAGAATTCTAAGAAGCAGACACTTTAATGAAAAAATTCTACTCATGAGTTGTTTAATGCATATCATCTGACAAAAGAGGAGAAAGAACTAGTAAGACCTAAAATATTCTGCATTTATATTTTTATCATTTACTTGATTTTGGTAAAAATAGAATAAAGTTTACATTGATTAGTTCATATACATGTATATATGTATAAACTATATCATTATAATAAATGCAATATTAGCAAGTGGATTGATATATAACTGTCTGAAATTTTAAAGAGAGATAGTATAAGTTAGATTTAGTAGGTGAAAATGAAAGAAGCATAGATTTTAGATCTTTGCCATTTCTATTTTAGTGCAAACATGATACTTTTGGAGATGAATGAATTGTCCTACAGACCTTTCAATAACAGTGCATGAAAATAAAATTATTTTCATACATAATCCCAGTTTTTTTGTCTCCACGTGTTTTTAGGCTATTTACATAATTCTGACAACCTTGGTTGTCAGTGTTTCCTAAGTGTTCTTACCTAAGTATGTATTACAGTAGTATCTTGACTCAGGATAGCTGAGAGTATAGCAGGAGTTTTTCTCAGACAAGGATATGATCAATAGGTCTCTCATCCTTCCAGCAAAATTGTCCAGATACAGCCTAGTAATGGTAGTATGCTCTTCAGGAGATGCAGAAATATACAGCCATCTTTTCAAACATTTATATGCTAACTCTTTTTCCAGTGGACAAAGCAAAGAAAACTTTACATAAAATTGCTAAAAAGAATCTTTTTTACATCATTTGCATGGGAACAAAAAGAATGCTCCAGAAGGTAAATAAAAACTTCAGTTCAAGCTATGGATAAATAAATAAAGTGTTTCTACAAGCAGACAGAATGAACTAAAGAAATTTGGGGTCCATTTAAATGCCTGGCAGTTATGGCAGCCTGTCTGGAATTCTCGTACCTAGGTTAGATGAAGACTTTGAGTCCTCAGAGTAAGCTATCTAGCAAGATTAGCCCTACCTGTGGATTCTGGGTTTAATTTGTGACCTAGGATCAAACAAATAAGACAGATGAATCAAGGATGAATCCTTATTCCAATCTTTGGTCTTCATATACATATGCACACACATGTGAATCTTCACAAGCATGCATCCCCACATACAAGTCTCTCTATATATGTATGTACATATTTATATGAGCAAATATCACCTTATATACTTGTACACAAAAAGTAAAAGAAAATAAATAACAAAAGTAAACCCTTCCAAAACACCAAGCCATATTGTGGAACCCAGGTTCCCGCCAGCGCAAAATTCAAATCTCCCGCCGGCGCCAAACTC
Organism: Typhlomys cinereus; assembly: GCA_023101885.1. Lineage (NCBI taxonomy): Eukaryota > Metazoa > Chordata > Mammalia > Rodentia > Platacanthomyidae > Typhlomys > Typhlomys cinereus. The sequence continues at coordinate 12,148,885 of JALPQD010000020.1, forward strand.
TCCCGCTGGCGCCAACTCACTGGGGACGTGCTGACCAGAGCCTGCCTGCCTCACCCTTTGGACCTCTCCCCCTGGGCGTGCCGGGAACTGCCCAGGGCGAGGTTATCGGCCAGAACATCTGTGAACTGACTCAACTTCCTTGTGTGTAGTGGAAATATTTGCAGAATGTATTTGCTCAAGGCAGTTGCTTTCCTATAAAAACCTTACCCCAAATCCAGTTGGGGCCGTTCTCTTTTGCCTGAGCAGGGAGACAGACGGTCCTAGCGCGCTAGATTAATAAAGCTTGCCTCTTGCCTTTGCAGCAACCTAGTGGTTCTCGTGTCTCCTTCGGGGGTCTGGGTAAGGGGCCCAAAGGGAACCTCGGTTCCAACAATATCATGGATTGATGGCCATAGTAATCATTCCTTCTGTACTGAAATCCATAGTACCTCAGGGAAACATTAAAAAATAGTTTGCATAGAAGTGAAAGAGTCCAAATGAGCAAATTGACATGCATTCCTGACACATTTGTAAGTCTAGGATTTCAATAGTTGGCACCTACTGCACCTGCAAAAGATAGCAGAGTCATTCAAGCCTCTGAGTCAACCCCACACCCACCTGCTGCATGTGTGACCACTACTAGTAGCTTCTAAATGTGTCTCTGTTATGTTCCCAGCTTTTGGATCCCAGTGACCAACACCCTCCTTGCTACCAAAGATCCCAGAGTCACCTACACAGACACAACCCCTCCCCTAGGCAATCATCATTAAAGGACACAAAATCCAAAGCTGTGAACCAAATTCATCCAAATGAGGACCCCAAATTTAATAAGAATCAGGACAAGATAGCTTTATTACCCTACCAAAAGATAAGTAGTACATTTAATTTTCTACTTCTGCTCAGGGGTCACAACATGCTTAACACTTCCCTACATTGTATCCACACTCCACATACCCACTCTTACTAGCTCTTAGATCTTCACCCTTATCCCCTATGCACTGTGCTCACCCCCACGCCTGCTAATCATAGAAATAGGAAATAAGTCCAGGTAGAACAGGTAAAAGATTGTATACAACACTATCATGATTTGAAATGTGTCCCCCATAGTCTTATGTGTTTGGCAAGGTCATGGCACCTTGAGAGGTGGAGCCTTGCTGGAGGAAGGCAGTCACAAGGAGTGGGCTTTGAGGTGGATTAGTCCCACCCTAACTCTAGTAGAAGTCTGCCTTTCCTACAAGCAGTCTGGAGCTCTCAGCTTCCAAGATGTCTGCAGTGACTTAGCTTCCTCCAACTTTGGCCAGCCAGCCATGCCACCTCTGCTTTGAGAGACTGTACCTTCCCTCTGGAACCATAAGCTGAATAAACCTCCCTTTCTCCCTTAAGTTGATTGTCTTTTAGTGTTCTCTCACAGCAATTGTAAAGAGTAACTTACAGAAATTGGTACCAGGAGTGGAGTATTGCTGTGAGCTTAAGAACAGCTTGTACCACAACATGACGTTGTTTGTGAAGCTGAGAGAAGTTGGTATCCAGCAGTATGGTCAATGCTGTGATGTGGCCAGTGTGTCTTTGGAACTGTTCGTTGGGAGAAATATGGAGACCTTTGGGACTTTGTGTTGGGAAAGTCTTTGCATCTTGGCCAGGGGGCCAAATGGGCCTTTCTCATGAGGGCTCAGAGCACAGCAATGCTGTGAGAAACACAGGCAGTGGAAGTCCAGCTTGTAATGATCCAGAGGAGAACAGATACTGTGGTTGCAACTGGATGAGTGACACATGGAGCCATGTGTTGGCTGAGAGTTTAGTGAAGTTTTACCCTCCTACTGAAAGCTTGCCTGAAGTTAAGCTGGAGTGCATGGCAGAGGAAATTTCAAAGCAATGTAGTCTTGACAATATGATATGGCTACTTTTTAGTTTCCTTCAGAGTTATGAAAAAAAGCAAAGAATCAGGCAGGAAGAAGCAAAAACTGTAAGATCTGATGATGAAAAATACAATGCCAAACTTAAAGAGTTGAACCAGGAAGAAGCAGAGAACAAAATGGCTGTTAAAGAGATTAACTCCATTTGTAAATCAAAGCCTTATCTCAATTTGAATAGGAGAGGCCTTAGCTTGAGGGCAAGATCTTCAGGGAAGGCTCCCACTCATAAGAATGCCTTTCAGAAGTCTTCCCTTTCAGAAGACTGGAGCTAAAGCGTGAGTTCCAAAGCAAGAGTTGGTTTCTCTTACAAAGCAACTGCCAAGGAGGGAAAGAGATGGTCAACATAGAGAAGCAGAATCAGCTGTGATTCAAAGGGGCTAGTCTTGGCAAAGTCATCCATGTGGTTCTGGTTTTAGAGGCATCAGTGATGGAAGAGGGAGAAGATCATGGAATCCTCCTCCAAGATTTCAAAAATTGGCAGCATCCAGGCATCATGAGGCAAGAAACCTGCAGTTTAGAGGCCCAAGAAGGGCAGTTTGTGCTGTGGAATTAAAGCCTGGTTTGCTATTGAGAAGTAAAGATGTTAGAAATCCCAGAGACAATGTGGGATACCTGTCAAGGAGAGCTGTATACCCTGGGAGAAGTTAGCTCAAGAGAGCAATGTATTCTATGGGCAGCTGCATTGAAGGGGTAGAACCAAAACCATTTGGAACTGAGATGATTTCAAGGAGAGGCTCACCCATTAGACCTGGAGTTACAAAATTTAGGGTTTGTCCTGCTGTTTTTTGGTCTTGTTATGGACCAATCTTTCCTGGATATGTCCCCATTCCTTCCTTTTGGAATGGGAATGTTTATTCTGTGCCATTGTATGTTGGAAGTATGTAACTTGTGTTTTGATTTTACAGGAGGCTTTGGACTTTGGACTTTTGGACTGTGTTGGGAATACTGATGTAGTATATGAAGACTTTTAATGTTGGACTGAGTATGGTTTACATAATGAGATGCCAATGAGCCTGTGGGGGCCAGGGATGGAGTGTCATGATTTGAAATGTGTCCCCCACAGTCTCATGTGTTTGGCAAGGTTATGGCACCTTGAGAGGTGGAGCCTCTCACTGGAGGAAGGCAGTCACAAGGGGTGGGCTTTAAGGGGGATTAGTCCCACCCTAACTCTAGGAGAAGTCTGCCTTTCCTGCAAGCAGTCTGGAGCTCTCAGCTTCCAAAATGTCTGGGTTCATTTAGCCTCCTTCAGCTTTGGCCAGCCAGCCATGCTGCCTCTGCTTTGAGAGACTGTACCTTCCTTCTGGAACCGTAAGCTGAATAAACCTCCCTTTCTCCCTTAAGTTGATCAACTTTGAGTGTTCTCTCATAGCAATAGTAAAGAGTAGCAAACACCAATCTACAAGAATAAAGAAAGAAAAGTCCTCTGAAAGACATGATAGTAAATTCAGAAAACCCATGTGAGAAGCAACAACATGCTTCTGTAACCACAGAACACTGGAATCATACTTTTTGTTTCTAGTGAACCCCAAACATTTGTTACATAACACAAAGAAAAATAAAGACACATTAAAGTGCTGAAAAATAGCATCCCATATAGAAGACCACAATCTCAACAATATTCAGTACTCACTGACTTCAAATAAAACTAAGATCAACATCTACTCATCCTAAAAGCAGCATACACAAATAGAAATCCTAACTCAAACAGGAGACATAAGCAAAATAATGTAAGTCAAAGAAAATAAGGTACAACCTAATTCCAGATGCTGATATCACATAGAAAAAAACAGAAACAAACACAAGAATCCAAGAAAGCATTTCCCCTCAAGATCACCAATCTCAAGGCCTCAGAGAGGATATCCCATTGGGAAGTAACCAAGAGAACAATAATCAGGACAACAAAATTCAAGGATCAATTATAAATATGTTCAAACAGCTCCAACAGAACATTCATAAAAGCCTAAACCAATTTGAAGAATATAACAAACTCAGAAAAGAAAACATAAGCAAGCAAGAAGCAACTAGAATGAAAATAGAAAGCTTAAAAACAGATCTAAAAGCACTGAAAAAAAAAAAAAAAAGCCAAAGTGATCTGCCAAGAAAGAAACATTGAAAAAAGCCCAGACTGAAGTAACACTGGAACTAAAATAAATTAAACAGCACAATAAGACTTTCAATAGAAAGTCTCAAAAGTAGAACTGATCATATAGAAGACAGTCTTAGAACTGCAAGATAAGAAAGAAGAGGTTGATAAGTCCTCTTGATAAGAGAAACTGGGAAACAGAAAATCACACTTAAATGGAACATACAGGAAAAAAGGGAAACTATTAAAAATCCCAACATATGGATCATGGGTATTCCAGAAACAAACACACAAGAGGAAAATCCACCATGAATAATTAACGAGATAAAAGAGGAAAATAATTCTGATGTAAAAAAAGAAATATCCATTCTGATTCAAGTGGCAAACAGAGCACCAAATACCCAAGACAAAATAAGAAACAACTCATGGCACCAAATGTACGCATCTAAGACAAGATGTTAAGAGCTGCAAGACAGAAGGAACAAGTCATATAAAGAGAGGCAAACCTCTCAACATGACAACTGAGTTCTTAATATAAACAGTAGATGCCAGAAGGACTTGGAGAGACACAATAAAAGTTCTGAATAAACACAAATGCCAACCTAGATTATTATATCCAGCAAAACTGTTGGTTTTAACAGAAGTTGAGAGAAAAATATTCTATGACAGAAACAGACCAAAAGATTATTTGACTGCTAAGACAGGACTGCAGAGAATACTGGAAGAAATGTGCAAGATGAAAGAGAAGGATAAACACATCAAAGAAGCTAAAGTGAATAAATAATACTACCACAAGAGTGAATGATGGCCTAAAAATGCAAACACCACAAGATCAACAAAATGTCAGGAGCCATTAAATTCCTTTCAATTATAACTTTGAATGTCAATAAGTTTAACTCCCCATCAAGAGACACAGGCTTATAGCTTGACTCAAACATCATGACCACCAATGATATGTCTCCAAGAAATCCATCTCACCATGAAAAATATTTTCTCAGAGTGAAGGAATGGTTGAAAGTACTCCAATCAAATGGAAAAAGGAAACAAACAAGAACTGTCATTTTAATATCATACAAAATAGATTTCAAACTAAAGCAAACCATAAGAGACACGAATGAATACTTCATCTTAATTGAGGGAAAAGTCCAGTAGGAAGATCTAACAATTCTAAACATGTAAGCACCAAACACAGAAACACTCAAAATCATTAACAAATACTACAAGAGGCAAAATGATTAATCAACCCAACCCAGTGATAGTAGGAGATTTCAATACCCCACTCATAACACTGGACAGGTCAGTGGATCAAAAACTAAGCAGAGATATATTGGAGTTAAATAAAACCATAAATCAAATGGACCATTCAGATATCTATTAAACATTTCATTCAAACACTTAAAGAATACACATTCTTCTCCGCAACTCATGGAAAATTCTCAAAAATAGGCCATATGTTAGGACACAAATCTTCATAAATGCAGAAAAATTGAAATTATTCACTGCATACCATACTATGTGTCCTTCATGGAATAAAGGAAGCAATAGAAATTACACAAATTCTTGGAAGCTGCATAACACATTTCTGAGAGGAAAGTTAGTCAAAAATGAAATAAAACAAGAAATTTAAAATATCCTTGTAACAATGAAAATGAAGACACAGTTTACTATATTCTATCTATGGGACACATTGAAGCAGTCCTAAGAAGAAAGTTTATTGCATTAAATGTCTAAATCACAAAAACGAAAGATTCTGAATAAATGGTTTAACTTTAAAAACAATCCTAGAAGTAGCACACAGGAAGAAATATCCAAGGTCTGAGCAGAAATCATTGAATTGGAAATGAAAGTGACAATACAAAAAAAAAAAAATCAATGAAACAAACAGTTGTTTTTTTTTTTTAAAGATAAACAAGAATGACAAACCCTTATTTCCACTAACCAAAAAAAAAAAAAAAAAACAAAGAGAGAGAGAGAGAGAACACTAAAATTAACAAACTCAGAAACAAAAAAGGGAGAGTTGCAACAGACACTGGAGAAATCCAGAGATCATAAATGTATAATGTAAAATTTTATATTCTATATTCTCTTAAATTAGACAATCTAAAATAAAGGGATAAATTCCTAAACATATGCAAAATTTATACAAGGTAAAATAAATGTATTAAACAGATCAATAGCAAATGATGAAATTAAAATAGGAATTACAAGTCTTCCATATAAAAAAAAGTCCAGGACTAGATGGATTCAGTGTAGAATTCTACCAGGCCTTCAGAGAAGGACTAACACAATTATTCCTTAAATTATTCCATAAATTAGAGAAAGAAGGAATATCCCCAAACCTTTTCTACACACGAATATTACTTTGACTTCAAAGCCAAACAAAGACACATCGAAGAAAGAGAATTATAGGCATATATCACTAATGACCACAGATGCAGAAATCTTCACTAAAATACTAACAAACTAAATTCAAAACCATATCCAAAAGATCATACATCATGATCAATTCCGGTTCAAACCAAAAATGTAAGGATGGTTTAACATACATACATCAATAAACATGATTCATCATATTAGCAAATTCAAAAACATAAATCTTATGATTCTCCCAATAGATGTGGAAAATATTCAACATTCCTTCATGGTAAAAGCTTTGGAGAAAACAGGAATGGAGGGAACATATCTCAACTTGATAAAGGTTATATATGATAAGGCTAAAACATACATCATTCTAAATAGGGAAAAATTTGAAGCATTGCAACTTAGAACAGAAATGAGACAAGGCTATCCACTATAAAAGTAAGTTCCTCAGACTAAGATGGCACAAGAAAAGAATATCATTGTATGGAGACTTGGTGTTTTGAAAATCCAGATTCTTTTTTTTTTAGCAATTTTTATTATTATTTCCGCTCATACAAACTTAATAGATACACCGGTTCCCTCCCTCCCTCCTCTTCCCCTCAACCCCCCTGGCTCCCCCTCCCCTCACCCTTCCCTCCCTATCCCCTAGTGCCTCCCCCCCATTCCCCAGAGAAACCTTTAATGTGCATGCCAGACTCTCCTCTGGGCCCTCATCTCCAATGACGTACAAGGACCCAGTGGCATTTCCCTGAACCCTTTCCTGTGTTCCCCTTAAGCATAGGAACACTACTGTGCTGTCAATCCCTTGCCTCCAAGGATCTTGGTGCCTTTAGCAAATGCTAGACTTTGTGAGGTCAATAGTGTGGGACATTGCACAAGGCATGCAAAGTCCAATTATGATTGCTTTGGCTCTAACTTGTGTGTTGTATCTTGCATATCATTGCTCCTCCCATCCTTGTGCTCTTACAATCTTATCGCCCCCTCTTCCGCAAATTTCCCTGAGCTTCAGGATGGGGAGAGATTAGGCTGGCTTAGTTCTAGGTGGTTGATATAGAGTCTCTGAAATTCTGGATTATGGTTTGTTGATTTTCTTTTGCAGTTTTGCTGTTCCTGCAATGCCCTTCACTCCATCCTGATGGTTATTGTATTTCACCCCCTGGCCAGAGATAAAAAGCTGTTAAACTAGAGTCTTGTTATAAGAGTATGAATATCCAGATTCCTATAGGGTATGCAAGCCTAAACTAAAGACCTTTCCCTTTGGAACTTTTGGCTGCTTCGAAAAGGATTTTTTCATAGTTGGCTTCTAAAAGTCCTACATCTGTAGTTGTAGGATCTAAGATATACTTGGACCTCACTGCAGAACATTGTTGCAACATCCAGGTTGTTTTCATGCAAAATTGAAGAATTCATGGAGAGCAAATAAAGTGTGTCAAATGGCAGATTTGTGGTTTCTACAAAAGAAGTGAAGTTTATAGCTGCAAAGGTGAGTCCAGATTTGGAGATTACAGAAACATGGAATACATGCTAAGGATGCCTTTTCCAAAGAAAACTTCTCGTGCAGCTTTGAGCTGTAATGAGGGACTGGGATTGCCCAGAATCTTTGATGCACCATGACTATGTGATGAGAAATAGAAAATGGTCATTAAATATATGTTGTGGTAAGTGACTTGCCAGACTTTAGTCTTAATTTGATATTTTCTTGTTCTGTCATCATGATTCCATTTTAATATTTTATCTGAATGAAGTATTTATCTTGATTAGACTTAATGGGATATTTTCTTTAGGAGATTTCAGACTTTTTTAGAAGGAGACTGTCAGTTCCAACATTTCAAAAATTTTAACTTTTAATGTTTGACAATTCAAAGTTCGATTATGAGAACTTTTAATAGATTTTAGAATTAACAAAATTAAATCTACTTTGTATTCTGAGATAAATGTAACAGCTCTTGTACAAGCATTGAAAAGTTACAGTTTAAAAATGATATGCTTTTGTATCAAGCTAACAAGTGGTGGAATGTCATAGCTAATATAGGCATCAACATGATAATTGAAAGCTCAGAGATCTGGTAACATTTTTATAAAAAATTGTAATTGAGTTAAGTCTTGGCTAAGCCTGCAGGAGATTGTTGTTATGATGGAGAGTACCAGCCTATGATAGATGGTACTCTTCCTTCAGGAGATAAAAAGGAGGGAACTGTTTAAGAAAGTTGAAATTCCCTTGGACATGCATCTGGTCTGGAAAGTGAGAATTGCCCCTTGGGAACCTTGTGAATTTGGTGTGACCAGTTCCTTTATCTCTAGGTGCTGTGTGGTAAATTCTGCAAAGATTTATAAGGAACTGTAACCAGAAAATCTTTTTTTTTTTAATTAAAAAATTTAATTATACATTTTAAAAATTTTTTACCAGTTCCCTCCCTTCCCCCTCCTCCCCCTCCCCTTCCCCCAGTGCCTCCCCCCCAATTCCCAGAGAGTCCTTTATTGTATACGCCTAACTCTCCATTGGGTTCTCCTCTCCGATGACATATAAGGACCCAGTGGCATTTCCATAAGCCCTTTCTCTTGTTCCCCTTAAGCATAAGATCACTACTATGGCTGTCAATCCCTTGCCTCCAGGGGTCTCGGTGCCCTTAACAGATGCTAGACTTTATGATGTAACCAGAAAATCTTAAACCAAAACAAAACCTTTTGGTCCCTTAAACTTTTTGATTATGAATTTATTGTCATCAATGCGAGTCAACTGCTATAAGTAGTATGAATAGGGCATTGTATAGAGCAAAATTAGATTCTGTGACTAACTTTAGACATAGAGTTAGGGCTAGGAATAAAGCAAAGCATATGGCTATGCTTTCATACAAACTCTTATTAGATGTCAGTTTCATGTTAGGACTTGGGTTTGGTTAAGGTTGGTACTACAACTAGTTAGGTATAAGATTTGGTTTGCTATATACCTTCCTATGTATTCAATCCAGGGTTATTATTAATGTTAGGATTTGAGCTACTAAAAAGGCTACACTTTTTGATAAATGTATAAAATGTCCTGTGCAAATGGCAGGACTCATGAAACAGATTTCTTGGGTGTTTGTCATGGTGTGAAATGTGAGTTGTCCCTGAAAGTCTCATGTGTCTGAATCTGTATTTGATGTTTGGGAAAGTTGTGGAAATTTTATCAGGTGTAGCCTTCTGGAGAAAGGAATGTCACAGGATGTGGACTTTGGGGTTGGTGAGCCCTTCCTTACTTTCTTGATGACTCTCCTCTTGATAAGTTTTCAGTTTGTTTCTCTGCCTCAATGATGTCTGCATTGAACTGAGCCTCCTCCACCTTCTGCTGCCAGTCATGCCTTTACCACCACAGTAGACTATATTTCCCAACTGGAACCATAAGCCAAATAAATCTCACTTTTCTCCTTTTAAGTGTGTTGAGACTGAATTTTATCTCATAGCAACAGAAAGAACAAATGCTACAGAGCCATGAATAGGTGTTTGGTATGAATCATAATTAGAGGTATATCTAGGATTGATAAAGTGCTAAGGTAAAAGTGATAAAACAAAGGACAGGGCTGTACTTTTCATACAGACTCATACTAGGTCTCAGTTTCATGGAAGGAATTGAGCTTTGTTTAAGGTTAGTATTACAGCAAGGTCTTTGTTTCCATGAAATCCTCTGTGAGGCTGGGTTGATACTGGGCTATAATTAAATTTTAGATTGGGCTATGGATAAGGCTGTACTTTTCTTAGGTGTTAGATGTCAGGATTTTATTAAGATTAGTGCTATAGCTGGACATAGAGCTTCTTTTATATGTAATCCTCTGGGTGGGATTCAAGCATGGGCTAGTGTTAGGTTTAGGTTCTGGGTTATAGATCTGGCTACACATCTTTTATAGATACATACTACATTCTGGGCATGCATTAAGTCTAGTGAAATAGTTCTCCTTGGATATATGGCTAGGTTTTGGCATGAATCATATGTAGACATATGTACAGGATTAGGTAGAATTCTAGAGTTAGTATAGTAACAGGTCCAAATATAGGGCTATCCTTTGCATAAAGACATTTATTAGGTCTTAGTCTCATTTTAGGAATCCTATTTTGGTTGAGGGTAGTACTATAACAAGATGTTGGTCTTGGTTTGCATGTATCATTCTCTGTGGAATTTAATCCATGTTAGGATAAGAGTTAGAATTTGCACTATGATTAGGACTGTACTTCTTAGACAATTTCATATTATCCATTATTCATTCACATTATCCTTGCCAGTTAGGGAAAGTGAGTTGATTTGCATTTGAGTTCTACCTAGGTTTTGGACATGGGTCAGATGTAGATGTGGTTCAAAGGTTAGAGTTGATGATAGGGCTATGCTTTGTATACAGAATCATATTAGTGCTATAATCAGGTTCTAGGATTCCTTTTGCATATAATCAGGTTGGATTTGATCCAGGGCTAGAGTTATGATTCTGGCTAAGGATAGGGGTACACTTTTTTCGTAAATGTATACTATGTCTTGTGATAGTGTTAAGACAAGTAAAATGGAGTCAGTACAAATTCTTCCTACATTTTGGACACAGATCAGACTTAGAAATAGGTCTATTATTAAACATAGGCTTAGAGTTAGTGTTAGGAATGGGGTTAAGCATAAGGTTTTTCTTTGCATGCAGACACATACTAGGTCTCAGTCTCATGTTAGGAAGTAAGTTTTGGTTAAGTACTACAACAAGGTGTAGATCTTGGTTTTTATGAAAACTTGTGTTGGAGTTAATACTGGGCTATTGTTAAATTTAAGATTGTGCTATGGATAAGGCTTCCCTTTATAGATTCTGGCATCATAATTAGGTAAAGGTATCAATTTGATGGTTGTGGCTCTGTGCTCTGTATATAGTTGTGAGAAATAAGTAGGTCAGATTTTTTTTTTTTCCTGAATGGTACTATAGGAGATTATGGGAATGCTCAGTCCATGGTGGATGAGACCAGCTCCTGGGCAAGTGAATAAAGTGGATGGAACCAATTATGACCAATATTTGGTCAGAAATTCTGGTCCAGCAAGTAAAAATTGTCTCTCTTTCAGTAGTCCTGCAGATATATAGATATAGTGTAAACTCTCCTGCCAAGCTGGAATAAAAACTGTTACCAGATTATTGTAAGACAAAACAGAACCTTATTGTTCCCCTACAGTTGTTTAGTTGTGCATTTATAAGAAACCATGCATAGTAACACTAAAACTAGGTAAGTATTAGGGCTAATGAAGTAATTTTCCTTGTCATGGGTCATACTTAGAACTATGTTTAAGATTATACAAAAGGTTAGAAGTAAACTGAGTAATAGGGTAAATGATAGGGCCATGCTCTGCATATAGACTCATACTAGATATCAGTCTTATGTTAGGTGTTTAGTTTTGGTTGAGATTAGTGATTCAGTTGTCAAAAGGCTCGGTTTGGATGTAATTTTTTGGATTTAAGCTAGGGTTAGGGTTAGGATTTTAACCATGGATAGGACTATGCTTTTTTTATAGATGAATATTATGTCTTGTGTACATTTTATGGATAGTGAAGTGGTTTTCCTTAGAGCTACAATCAGGATTTTGAAATTAGTGAGACTTAGAGATAGATCTATGATTAGACATAGTGCTAGGGTTAGGATCTAGAATGAGTCAAGGAAAAGGGTTACGTTTTGCATTCAGAATCATAGTAGGTCCCAGTCATGTGTTTAAGAATAAGGTTTTGGTTAAAGTTAGTGCCACAATTAGGTATAGTTTATTGTTTGCATGTTTTACCTTTTGTGTGTGACTTGATCCAGGGTTATGATTAGTCTTAAGATTTTTACTATGTTTAGTGCTACAGTTACATTTCAAATGGATACTCTGGGAAGGGTTTGTGTTAGGGTGTCTGATATGATTTTAGTTAAAGCTATAGGTATGTCACAGGCACAGATGACACATAGAACCATTTTCAGCACAAAGTAAAATACTAAGTTTAGGCTTAGGAAATGGGCAATTGTTATGTGTAGTCTTATTGTCAACTCTCAGCATATTTATGTCTTGTTTTAGAATTTTTGTTTAAACTGAAGGGTGACATATGGCAATTATCAGTTTGTAGTTGTTTTTCTCAATATCTGTCTGTCAAATAACTAGGCATATATTTAGGTATTAATGTGTTTGTGTTTATGTATTTATATCTGGCATTTTGAAAAGTTAGTTTAATATATAAATGTAAATTTCTTACTGTGCATTAATGCTGAAACATGTTTCAAAGAACATTCATTTTATTTAAACATCATAATGTGTACTATCTAAGGAGGATAAACACAGAAAACTGTGTTAAAATAGGTCTTGCAAATGTATGTTATATTACATGTGAGTGTTTTGCTTAGAAATGATAATGTAACTAGGAGAAGTTGGAAATTAGTGATCAACAATGACAAGCATGAATTTAGAAAAAAGATATTGTAGAAAATGTGGATATATGCTCTTGTGATTTAAACAGATCCAAAATATGTCATTTAGAAATCTTATGTTTAGGGTTAATATTAAAATAAAAATAAATATAAATATATGAGGTATTACTTTTACCTAAAACATGCAAATCTGGAGATGAGGTGATTAAATTAGAATAGAAAAGTCAGTTTATATATATAAAGCAATACTGATTTCTATTTGGCTATGTGTTGTTACTTTATTTATAGTGAGTCTTTACAAAGATAGGATTTTTCCTGAAGGACTACAGAAAACACCTTCAATAGATAAACTGTGAACAGAGGTGAGAATGAGAATGTTTTCACTAGTAAGAAATCAGTTAGAGGTATAACAGATTGAAAATAATAAGAGCGGTCACCTTGAATGTCTGCAGAATTTCTAACATAAGGTAGGGTGTAGTTTTCTGATTTGCGTAGATTCTAAGTGGATAAAGACAAAGGAATGTAGCACACCAACATATTTAGCAAAAATTAGAGTATATGCAACACTTGACAGGTAGCTAGTTTTATCATAGATTCTAATTCTCACCAGTCATGGTGAGATAGAGTTACAATTGAAGTACTAGGAAGTCTAAGACAAAAGTAAAGTAAGCTCTAGGACATTCTGGGCTACCGAGTAATATCCTATCAGAAAAGCATTACAAGGCATTTTCAAGAATGGGAAAAGAGTTCAGACAGTGATGTGATTGGCATGTACTTTACCAAAAAAATCATAAAAAATAGTCCCAATACTGGGAGGTGGACAAAGGTAGAGGGCTTATTGTCTATCTAATATAGATAAATCAGCTAGCTTCAGATTACAGTGAGATATTGTGTTGCAACAGATCAATAGAGGTGGACATCTGACCTCCATATATATGCCCTAACAAATTAACTTGTGCACACACATGTACACGGACACAAACACACACACACAAATTCTTTCAAGCTGACTCATAACATGAAAAGTCATGAGATATATTATTAATACACAAATTAATTGAAAACAATCAGTCATAGTTCTAAATAACCCCATAACCACTGAATTACACATGTCACTATTTGTGTTAGATTGTTTCTATCTCTTTATGAAGACCTAACTCCTTCAGTGCCTACATCATTGAATTGTCATACAAGAATTGTAATGGCACACTGAGCAAAGTGACTTAAGATTGAAATCCCAGCCATTGAGAGGCTGAGACAGGAGGATTGCCACACCTTTGCTAGGGTACAGTGGACCACAGAGTAAAGATCCTGTCTCAAAACAAATGGAAAGCAAAGAAACCAAAAGAACACACATAAGTGATGGATAGAGATGTTTTTCTAGTTTCTCTTGATAAATTTGAACATATATTTAGGTGACAACGAAAGCTTTATTTTCTGCCTTTGACACTTAGTAGCTGATTTCAAAACAAATGTTTACATTTCTACTATTTACATCTTAAGGGAAAGATCTGATTACTGTCCAAAGTAGATAAAAATAGATAGTATCTAAATATTCAATGTTATTTCCGTCTTCAAACTAAATATTTTCAGACCTATAGCGTGCTTTTGGTTATGTAATAAATTTATATAATACTAATATGATAAAACCTTTAAATAGGTCTTTGTTGTTATTGCTTTCCAAAATAAAATTACTGCAACTCTGCCTATCACTACAACATCACAACACTATTACCTTCAATTTTGTTTTAGATATTATCATTATGAATATCTTCATTTTTATTTTTCTCCATTTTAAAATCTTTAGATACTAGATTATATTACAGATAGAAATTTGTGACTAAAAATAAAATACTAATACATCTCTTTCAAAGAAGGGGAAAATATTACATTTTCTGATTTAGCATAGAATAATTCAGAAGGAAAATGGAATAGACTTTAAAGGAGTAATGATATAAAAGAATGCATTAGATACTTTGTAGTCTGTTGATGGCAATAATTCAGAGTTTTCCCCTAAGCTGTCATAAAGTAAAATAGCATCACTACCAGAGTATAAAACTTTTGTATCTATTTGTATTTACTTTGTAAGAGTTTTTTAAAACTGACACAATTGTGTGCATATGAAGAAAACTAAAGTCTTATATTGTCCCTCATCTTTTTTCACTTAGGCATAAATGTGTGTTTGTTGTATAAAATGGTAGCAATTTAAGACAAAGTCTTTTTATAAAATATTATTTATCATTTCTGCCCTTATCAAACAGTCTGCAGTTTTAAGGAAGCATAGGTTCAAATTATCAGTCATTAAGCTTAGGAACACTACTGTGGCTGTTAATCCCTTGCCTCCAAGGATCTTGGTGGGGTTCCTATGCTTAAGGGGAACATAGGAATGTGTCAGGGAAATGCCACTGGGTCCTTGTACATCATCGGAGATGAGGGCCCAGAGGAGAGTCTGGCATGCACATTAAAGGATTCTCTGGGGAATAGGGGGGAGGCACTAGGGGATAGGGAGGGAAGGGTGAGGGGAGGGGGAGCCAGGGGGGTTGGGGGGAAGAGGAGGGAGGGAGGGAATCGGTGTATCTATTAAGTTTGTATGAGTGGAAATAATAATAAAAATTGCTAAAAAAAAAGAAAAAAGAATCTGGATTTTCAAAACACCAAGTCTCCATACAATGATATTCTTTTCTTGTGCCATCTTAGTCTGAGGAACTTACTTTTATAGTGGATAGCCTTGTCTCATTTCTGTTCTAAGTTGGAATGCTTCAAACTTTTCCCTATTTAGAATGATGTATGCTTTAGCCTTATCATATATAACCTTTATCAAGTTGAGATATGTTCCCTCCATTCCTGTTTTCTCCAAAGCTTTTACCATGAAGGAATGTTGAATATTTTCCACATCTATTGGGAGAATCATAAGATTTATGTTTTTGAATTTGCTAATATGATGAATCATGTTTATTGATGTATGTATGTTAAACCATCCTTACATTTTTGGTTTGAACCGGAATTGATCATGATGTATGATCTTTTGGATATGGTTTTGAATTTAGTTTGTTAGTATTTTATTGAAGATTTCTGCATCTGTGGTCATTAGTGATATATGCCTATAATTCTCTTTCTTCAATGTGTCTTTGTTTGGCTTTGAAGTCAGAGTAATATTCGTTTTGTAGAAAAGGTTTGGGGATATTCCTTCTTTCACTGGGGGATGGGAAGGGAGTGGTGAGGGGAGGGGGAGCAGGGGGTTAGGAGGAGGAGGAGAGAGGGAGGGAACCCGTGTACCTACTAAGTTTGTATGAGTGGAAATAATAATAAAAAATGTTAATAAATAAATAAATAAATACATGTAAGATGACTTTTTAATTACCTGTACAATAATTTCAAATTAGATAGAGATAAGAACAATAAGAGTCAAAAGTTGCTTAAAGAAATATGTTCGATATATTCTAACAGAGGGAAGAAGAAATCTATGCTAAATAAGAAATAAAGAAAACACTGATCAAATAAAGAAAAACAAATTATCAGTCATTACCTGCAGTCTGACATTCTTTAATGACATTCTGTGATAGATAAATACTTTTGGTGACTAATTTAAAATAATTACCATCAAATAAGAAACATTTAAATTTAATAAATTCTGTACCATTTACCAGTGTACAAGTAGAATTTTACTATCTGATGACTTAAATACACACTTCTAGTAAAATTATATATACATTCTTTCAGATCTGTTAGATTAATATGCATGTCATATGTTTCTTAATTGATTTTTTCCTGTAATTTTTGAGTGTTTAGCATCAAGTGATGAATTACTTTCATGGTCATTTAGGTGATTTTCATCAGACAAGACCAGGTACATTGAGGGTGGAATGGCCATTGACTGTAATATCCATTTAAAATGGACTTTATATGGCTGTGGACTGGCTCAGTGGTAAAGTGCTTTCTACATAAGTGTGATGACTGGATTTGAAATCCATAAATCCCATGTAAATTCTTGGTGCATTGATCTACCTGTAATTCCTCTGCAAAATGAGAGACCTTGAGACATTTCAGAAGGTAGAGGGGCCTAGCCAGTCTTGTTTAAACAGTAGTAATGAAAGAAAAATGTGCTCCTATCTTGGGTAGACAGGCAAAAAACAATTAAAGGTGGTATCTTACTTCTACATGTATGTTATGGGATTTATACACTCACTAACATGTAACATATAGACATACACACAAAAATAAGTTGAATAAATAAAGTTCACCAAACTGAAATCTGAGAGACAAGTAGTCATGGAATATTTGGGTAAAAATTCCTATATATTAAGGTAAATATAAATTTGCAGTTTTCAGTGTTGAATAATTTCAATGTTGACTAATAATGAAAATAAGTTGAATAAATAAAGTTCACCAAACTGAAAACTGAGAGACATGTGGTCATGGAATATTTGGGCAAAAATTCCTAGTGTATTAAGGTAAATATAAATTTGAAAATTCCATTAATACATCAAAGCTCAGTGAATGTTAGAAAACATTTTGCCTGTTCAATGTGCCAGGCAATTGTGGTTAAATATTCAAATGTTATTTAAAACTCATGTGAACACAATGCATTTTTGGGACTAGAGGGATGGCTCATGGGTTAAGACTCTGACTCACAGCAGAAAGAACGGAGTTGAGATCTCAAGTCCCTGAGTAAAAGCATCAGGCAAAAAAGGCTATGGCCTGCACTTCTGGCCCTGAAGGGAAGAGCCTGGGAAATACCAAAGTGAAGCAAAAAAGAGATAGAAACAATCCAGGATGATTCCCAAAGTCATCCTTGGGTCACAACGGAAACACATAGTACTCTCTCTCTCTCTCTTCTGTCTGTCTCTCTCTGTCTCTCTCTCTCTCACACACACACACATGTAATAATAGTAATAATAGGGCTGGAGAGGTGGCTCAGGGGTTAAGCCTCCGCCTTGCAGGCGGAAGGTCCTGAGTTTGGATCCCAGATCCCAGGTATAAACGCCATGCGGAAGCAGGGGCGGCCTGCGCTTCTGGTCCTGGTAGGGCGGAACCTGTGAATCCCAGGACAGAAGGAGGTGGAGGCGGTCCATGGTGGTTCGTGAATTCGTCAGTGGTTCTACACATACACAGACACACACACACACAGACACACATACGCACGCGCACATACACACGCACATGCGCACAGTTGAATAAATAATAATAATAATAAAAAATAAAAAATAGTAATAATAATGCCATCTTAATTCCTTTCATCTCTGTAAATATAATTTAAAATGCCATCTTAATTCCTCTCATCTCTGTAAATATAATTTATCATGAGATAAATTTTCCCTTTCATAGCACATAAAACGTCTTTCAGTACATCTAAAATAACTGCAATAATTTTATACATCCTTACATTATTTTTGCTTCCTTCACAAAAATAATTAATGCTTCCTTTTATATATTTTCAAAATACTTTTAATATTAACATATAAATTCTATTTCATTGTGAATCAAGATGGAGACCTGAATTTTAAGTAGTGATTCTCTCATTCATGAACATCTCAGAGGACATTTTAACCAAGAGAGGTAAGGAACTTTATATATATATATACATATACTTGTGCCAGTGTTTGGTAGAGAAATATAGAAATTAGAAAAAGAGAAGTCTATAACAACTGGTTTGCATATCTGCTCATTTTCACAAGCAAGATAATGACTGATTTACTAATATCTGCTTCTCACATTTCCCTGAAATAAGTATAGTTGGAACCCCATATTTTATATTGACTCTATTTTAACTGTTTTTATACTCTTTCAAATATTCTATTAATTATGTAACTGATGGTCTGGAGGGTGGGAGGAAGTAGACAGGAAACACCAAGAGAGAGGAGGGAGGAAGGAAAGGGGGGAGATAGGGAGGAATGAGAGGAGAGAAAGCAGGATTGGGGAAGAGAAGGGGAAAGAGAGGAAGCAGGGGAATGGAAAGTAGGGTGTTGGGCCCACCCAGAGATAACGGTCTGGGAGGGAGTGAGCAGGGCATGGCTTAGCACATGGGGCCAAAGATGGCGCTGGGAGCTGGTGTCCTAGGCATGACCCTGATCACATTACACAGAGTCCTAATTGGCTTATAAGAGCCAACATAGATTTATGTTTAGTCTGACCTATGCAGAGTATGTGCTATACTGACCATCAAGGTAATTGGCTGGTGCTTCCCGCGCTTGGAGTCCTTGTCTATATAAGCTGATTTGTTACCCCCAATAAACTGAGATCTTGCTTTGACAAACTCCCCATTCGTTGCCGAGTCTCTGGAGGGCTGAGGCGAAGGTGCTGGTGGTCAGGTCGTTACAGTCAGGAGCTGTGGTTCGAGTGAATGAATGAGTGAGTGAATGAGTGAGTGAATGAGTGAGTGACGGAGTGTCGCCTTGACAGACGCCCTGCTGTGTCCGGAGTCCCCTGGATTTGGGCAGGGGTAAAGGGCCTGCAGAATATTCGCCTTTCTCTGCCCCCTCGGCCTGGAGCCGTCGCAGTGTGTGGGCCTGGGAGAATCGTCCCAGCAGTAGGGGGTGAGGGTACCTACCATTTGAACTGTAAAACTAGTTAAAAATAATAAAAATATTCTATTAATCATATATATACATATATATATATATATATATATATGTTTGAAACGACTTGTCTTCCATATGCTCATGTGTTTGAATCTTTAGTTGTTTGGGAAAGTTGAGGCACCTTTAAGAGATAGTTGCTGGAGGAAGGCAGTCATAGGGGTTGGACCTTGAGTATGATTAGCCACACCTTACTTCTCAGATAGGGTCGCTTCTTGAGGTTGGCAGTTTTGAAGCTCTGAGCCTCCTTGACGGATCTGATTTAAGGAGCCTCCAACTTCTGATAGCCAGTCATTACTTTTACACCAAAAGGGACTATATCTCTCTTCTGAACTTAAGCTTAATGGATCTTCCTTTTTCCCCTTATGTTGCTTGATTTCCAGTGGAGAGGTTTCTCAGAGCAACAGAGAAATATATATATATATCTACACCAGATATTGAAATATATATTGCAAAATTTCACATATATTTCATATAAAATTAACAGATAAAATAACAGCAAAAAACCCTTCAAAGGAACAAAGAAATAGATGTTACAATATTCGTTGCATGAAAAGCATCACTGATCATGGAGAAAAAATAAAAATTAAAATGCTTTTAAGCTACATGTGTGTTTGTTTCATACAAGTTTACTCAACTCAGTATCCTTAGAAAACTATTTGAAAATCCTCAAAATACACAAAATTATCCATAACTCAAACATTGTATCATAGGCAGGTGTACAAGGAAATTATGTATTTGTTCCTCCACATACATTTGTCCAGAGATAGTCTCAAAACAACCCCAATATAGTAAAGTTTTACATGCTTTTCTTTTAAAAATATGATACTTGTGTAGTGAAAATATTATTTACACATAATAGGGAATGATATAATATCATTTTCCTGTCTATAACAATGTAATATTGTCGAGTTTGATATAAGAACACAAAAACGCATTTTCATGTGAACACAGTGTTCATAGTGTTTTATTGTTCAAATATATATATATATATATATATATATATCTACAAACCTGTTTGTGCTGATATTACCTTTTTTATTCAGTATTATTATCTTGTTCATGTCATATGCAAAATTACAGTTTGAACAGTTGTTAGACAGAAACAAATTTGGGCATACTTACTGAAAAGTAATCTGGCTATATTTGTTATAAAGCTCATATAAAATGTACTAGTACAATTTAATAAATAAATATTCATACTCAATATATATTGAAATAACATCTCATGACTTGACTATCATACTTTAAATATGAACAGAATAGGAATAGAAATTATTTTAATATATGATATAATTAAACCTACATTTCAGAGCAAAAATTTATTTAATAGTTGCTAATCTAATTGAACTGAAATCAACTGATGCCATTCTAACATGATCACACTATTGAAACTATAGCTGGAAGTATGTGGAAACCTTGCTCATAGTTCATTCTGAAGTAGAGACTTGGTGATCATTGTTGGAGTCATAGAAAATGGTTTTTAATAAAGCAAGTTCTTTCATTCAGGAGGGGTTGGTAAAACAAGTAAGAAGCAGAAAGAAACAATTTTTTCAATAGCATATTTTTTTTCTTTTATTCATTCGCAGATGTTATGGTTTTAGAATAAAACTCCCCCATCTTCCCTCTCACCTCCCTGGCTTCTCACTGCTTCCAGACTCATGTGCTGATACTTGGTAGCCAAACAGTAACTGTTTGGGAAGTTTATAGAAACTTTAGGAGAGGTGACTTGTTAGAAGTATGTTGCTGGGCCATACCTTGAGGTTGGATAACCCTGTCTTTCTCCCTGTCTCCTTTGCTTTCCTTGGCTCCAGATGGCTACAATAATGTGAGCCAGCCTCATGCTTGTGCCACTATGCCTTCTCTGCTCTCCACTATGTATCCTCTGCCTTAATGAACACTTTAATAATAAATCCTTTCTCCTTTAAGTTGCTTGGGTCAGTGGTGATTGTCTGTTATCTTTGATATAAGACCAAGGACAATGAATCAGGCAGGAAGAAATTTTTAAAAAAACTGAATTTGGTGAGTCAGTATTTCCTAAAACTTAAGTATTGATCCAGGTGAATTATATTACACTAAAACCAAGAACGAAGAAACAGTGAAGATAAAAAAAAAATAAAAAACTGAATCCTTTAGGAATGCTCACAAGAAGGTTGACATTTTATTTTCCTGGTCTCAAATCTCCCACTCCTTTCACTTCAATTTCTATAGAAATACCAGGAGTTGTTCTGTTAGGTTTTAAGGTCAAATATATATGATTGGCAACAACATTTTAGAGCTAAAGCAACTCTTGTTTTGTTTTGTTTTGTTTTGTTTTATCTAATATCGGTTGGTCTGTAAACCTGCCAACCAGGACCTGGATTTGTAATGATGCAATGCTACACAATGTGTGCCATTTCACATAAAGCCTGTCAGATGAGATGATTCATGACCAATATTTGCAAATCTTATAGTGGTGCCTGGAATATATGAAAGATTATCCCTAGTTTCTAAATTGTGGCTATGCAAAAGGAAAGTCAGTTTTGCTTTTCCTACAACCAAAAAATTACATTAGACAACATGATTTTTTCAGCACTTATAATTAGTAGGACAATCACTATACATTCTAGAATGATTCACAGTACATTAATTTCAGTTTGATTTGTGAGAAGAAATTGTAAGAACCAGTCAACTGGAAAACTGACAGGTATGGGAGAGTAAGGAGTAGATTATCTTTTAGATTGGCTTGCCAGGAATATGATTCACAAGGGAAACTTAGACATTACAAAAATTTATTTTCTAGTTGTTATCATTTTTCAATCCAATTATAAACTCGCATTGCTCATTAAAAATAGTTACAATAAAAAGAAATGTTACAGCTTATATACTAAACATAATATAGCAAATTTTCCTTCACATGTATGAAATTTTTAAATGTAAGTAATAAAATTCTTTCACGAAATTATTAATTCAAGCACACATGTGTGTACACAAACATTCCATATATACATATGTAGACTTCTATATTAAATTAACATATACTAAGAAGATACTTTATTTGATCAAGTTTTTTTTAAAGACCTGAAACAAATTTGTGATCACATACTGAACTTGAATAAGAATAATGCAACTGAATGAAAAGACAGGAAGAATTTTTAGAAACTATTAACTCATAACTGCAAATAAATCTGGGTAGATTAAGGAGAATTTAGGCTGAGAAATCAGTTCTTGCCTGGAATTCAAATTACACTAAGTGGAAAAATTAACCTCCACAAGTCGTACGACATGTATTGCTGTAGCTGTAATTACCATAGCTAGTCTGATGAATATGTAATGCAGAAGTTATATCAATATTCAAAGTATTCAATAAGCACAAAGAACTGCATAAGTGTTCACTTTCATTGCATTAGAGTCTTATTTTATTTTGTAATTGTAGTTAAATCAAGGAAGCATGATGTGATAAAGAAAGGAAAGAAATATATGGCTAACATTTTATACTTTGTTATGGATGGTTTGAATTTATCACATTTTATTTACATTTATCACAAATTTAGACACTTAAATTCAAGTGCAATCACATATTTATTTGTTCAATAGAATCAGTTAGTATTTATAATATTATAGGCATTTTATATGGTGACAGAGATAAAAAAAAATATCACAGCATACAGTTTTCCATGGAGTTCAAAGTCTGGGAGGATCTAGACATTAGTCAACTAATTTAGATGTAAGAAGTTCACTATTAAAAAGGAAATGATTCAATTTGATTATGAATTATTTCACCCAAGATATAGAGTATAGTAGGCTTTTAGGAAGACAGTAATTACAATACAATTTTGGTCACTTCTGATTATACTAATTAGAATTTGCTGAAATGAACAACATAGAAAGATTCCTAACAATAGAAGGAGACCTTCCATCTTTATTTAGAAGGTAAAATAAATCAAAGAAGCCGTTTGTTGCTATACATTGGTACATACACATACATACTGCTAAGGAAGCACACTAGGACATAATTTTGATAGATGAAAGTTAACTTCATTTTTTCTTCAATCATCCAGGATTTCTGAGAAGATGCTTCAGTAAATTCATCCCTCATACAACATAATTACTTTGAAACTGGAGTGCTGCTTGGATGCTCTGTGAAATAACCCTGAATGATTATGTCTAATCTAGATTTTTCTTTCTAAACACAGCTTGTGAATGTGATTCCATTTAAGGGAAGTGAGGTAATTACGAAAGTAACTACTGTGTGAAATGTTACTTGTGCAGTTATATTATTTAGCAACTGACTGGACTATAATGAAATAAATCATTAAATCAAATAGAGTATCAAGTGACTTTGCATATTATTAGGGTGGTTGAGGTACTATGCAGTTTCTGTCCAGACAGATAAATAACCACTTTCACTAGTTCTGAAACCAAGTGTTCTCTGTCTCCTCAGAAGCAGGACTTAGATTTTGAATTTTAGAGTTTAAGGAGCATTACCTTTATTTACTCTATAAATTTCATTATGTGACAACTTTAAAACTTGATATTGTTTACTAACATCATGAAATCATCTCATTTCAATTTTATGAAGGCAAGTAACTGAAAAATAACCATATGCATCATGAATATGTATAGATACATATGTGTATATTTAAAAGATGTGTGCATATATGCAATAAGATCATAAATAGTCTAACTTCTCAAATTCAAGACAGCTTAGAATGACCTGCTGATGTGCCTCATGACTTGAACTTGATAATACTGTGTACAAAAATGAGAACTCATTTGCCAAAATGATTAATGTGACCTCTGAATCCAAACATTCCTCTTCACCCCCTATCTTATTCACCCCTCTGCATCCTCATTTGTATTCTCACAGTCAACATGCAGCACTAGGAATAAAAGATTTTTTCCTAACTAAACGGATAATGGACACTTTTCCTTCATCAGAATCTTCTGGTTTGTTGGACAAGATGAAAGATTAAACAAATTATTTCATAAGAAAATTGGAACCAAGAAATATTGCTCCAGAATAGTCCACATTCCTTAAGATTTTATAAAATTATAAATTATAAAATATAAATTTTGATGATCCTTAAGATTTATTAAAATTGTGAGTTAAGTTCTGGAAATTTATATGTACCTGGGCATACAAAATGGAAGCTGAAATCTTTTTTTTATTATTTATTCAATTGTGCATGTATGTGTGTGTGCGCATGTGTGCATGTGTGTATGTGCGTGTATGTAAGTGCCTGTGTAGAACCACGGACGAATTCGGGAACCACCATGGACGCCTCCCCCTCCTCCTTGTTTTACTCTGTCCGGGGATTCACAGGCTCCACTCTACCAGGACTGGAAACACAGGCCACCCCCACTTCTGCCCGGAGTCTATACATGGGGTCTAGGATCCGAATTCAGGACCTTCCGCCTGCAAGGCAGAGGCTTAACCCCTGAGCCACCTCTTCAGCCCCTGAAATCTTAAGAAATATATTTCTCATAGGATTTTGCTTGGCCTTGTGATTGAAGGAGTGAGCATGTGAGATCTCTATTGTATACGTATGTTGGAATCCAGGAAAAGAGAAGATAATAGTACTTATCTGGTATTTATGATTCCAACATTTTGGCATGAATTATTTTTCAATGATGTTTTGGAGATATTTTTGATTTTATCTATTAGTTTCAAGTAAGATGTAGAGATTTTTTGCACATCCTCCAGCCACATTCTCCTCATTTTAATAACATATAAAATTTTGTATTTTTGAAATTGAAAAAAAAGAAAGGTCTTCTTCACTGATGACTAAACAGATCATATTTAGTTTTCATAATTGTTTACTGATTGTTCTTGTTCTTCTGAGATTTGTTTTAAAAATGCATATTTTTTCTATTATTCAGGCTTATAAAGTCAACATGTTAGGAGGTGTTTGACACTAAAAAGAGAATGTGTATGCTGCTCCATGTAAAACACTAAGAGAAGCACCAAAGTAGCCACAGAAGCTACAGAAGAGGTTTGTTAGTTCCTTCCTGATTCCACTAGAATTCTTCTTTGGAACATAACAGATAGATTTCTCAATCTCCATTATGGGTGTGACTTAAGCCACCTCCAGCTTCTGCTGCCAGTCATGTCTTTTCTGCCATGATGAACTGTATCTCCTCTTCATTGGCCAAATAATTCTCCTTTTCCACCCTTAAGTTGTTGTGTCTCACAACAGCATAGAGATTAACTGAGAAAATCTATCATCAGTCCATATATGGATTACTTTATCATTGACCTATTTGTTATCTGTCATTTATTTATCTATAAATCTCTGTATATATATTTATGTATATCTATTATTTCTGTTTCATCTTTCTTTAAGTTATTATTTATATGTGGCTGCTAGAGGAGGATAATATAGGCTCTAAAATATGGCAGTTCTTTGAGACTTTAAAACAAATATCTGGGCACCATTGACACGTGATTTCTTGGCTTACCTAAATTGTTTTTACTTTTTAGGAATTTATCAGTACTGAAAGAGCCAGCATTTCTTGTGTTACTCAAACTCAAAATGTCAAAGCACCAGAAAAAAATGCTTAATACAATTGCAGACTATACATTCCAATTTAGCTCTCTCAACTTTTTCACAACAGCAATGTGCAATGTGATACTGGCGGGCACCTTTTATCTATATATTACCTATATATCTGCCTTCCCATATTATTCTGTCTTCTACTTTTCCTCTCATTCTTTTAACCTAATTTAACTGCACCAGCAATTGTTCTTTCCTTTGAAAATATTTATTTGCTTTCTAATTCTGAATGTTCACAAATAAGCCATTCTCTTCACACACACTCGTGCATATTCATACATTCACACATACACCTACCACATCCCCAACAAGCTCACTTCCTTTCCCATTAGTTAGCAATTTATGTTGATTGGATAAGGAAATTTCCCTAGTTACACTGATAAAAACATCCCTTACTTTGGATTGCATCAACACTTTGCAATACTTCATTGTAATATGTCATTGAAATCATACTTTAAATAATGAAAGAGTTTAAAAGAATGCTCCTGCAAGAGATTGAAAACAAAGTATTGAAAGTATTTGTTCTGTTCATTTATTATCTGACATGAATCTGTAGACAGTAGATGTATAATACTTTTTTCTTAAAGTTAATCAAGTTATATTTACATTGAAGTAACTTTATGTTTAAAATAAAAGATTGTATACATAAAAGACAAATATTCTTACTAATTTTCACATTTTCTTAGATCATCTAATGTTGTTTGATCTCTATGGTGTATTTGTTTGATTATTGTGGAACAACAGGATAATCAGTCCCGCATATTACGACATGTTACTTTTAAACCCTTCATTATATTCTTTCTTAAGATAATAACGTATCAGCCCTCTCAAGAAGAATCATCATGCTTTTCTTAAAGTTCCCCGAAAATATCTCCTGAAGTTTGCCCTGAATGTTACTAATTAATTCATGATCAAAGACTTTTGGGGAGCAAAGTGTCTTATTCCTTCTTAAGATTGTCCATCCACATCTCTTAATCCAGCTTCACAGAAAAACTCATACGAACACAAGGAACCTAGGGAATTGGTTATATCATATCTATCCATTGTTGTGAGAGAGAGAATCCCCACTTTTCAAAGCAACATATCTTACAAAGTATAGCAAGATGCCAACATCATAACTAACTCCCTCCATTTTATCCACCTTCACAAGGACTAATCCCAAGCACTACGGTTTGTGTTTCTACTTCTATCAGATAGTTTCTTGCAGGCTCGTTCAGGGAAAAACTCAAGTATTGTTCATTCATAACTGTGCCCACAGCTCAGGTCTTCAAGTTTAAAATGGACATCTGTACCTAACTATAATGTTCCTCTCATGTTTTAAAAAATCATAATCTTACTCAGGTTAGTGTGATTTTGGTTACTGTAGTGGTTTGAATTTGTCCCACCAAGGTTGTATTTTGGAAATGCAATCTTCAATGCACCAATGTTAAAAGGTCGGTCCTGTTGGGAGAGCCACATTTTTCATGATCGTATTGATGGATTATGAAGGTTATAAGTTTGGTTATGTTTATGAATCTCTACTTTGTCCTCATTTTGCTGTTCTTTTGTGTGTTGATTCAATAAGAAGACTTGAACAGATGTACATTCCTTGTTCTTGGACAATGCAGTCCCCAGAACTATGAAGCAATGAATTTCTTTACAATAAGTTACCCTCCAAATTATTTTGTTATATCAGTACATAATGAATGTGAACGTTCTGATTTCAATGCTGATCACAATATTGATCTATTTCTTCCAGGAATAGATAAAAAATGATGCATGTTAAGTAATTATATAGGTAGTGAATAAACACAAACAAATTGTGAGAAAATGAGCAAAAGAGGAAAATGCAAGCTGATAAAGTGTTGCTTGCTGAGTTTCTTACTATTGAATGCTCTAGGAAGCTAATTCATCCAACATATGTCTGAAAGCTAGATGGAAGCAGTTCTGTCTATATTCACTACTCTAAGGAACAGAAGCACTGGAGAATTATAGGTCACACTCTATCTGTACTTAGGCCACCTCAAACATTTGGTTTCTGACATAAGATTCCTCATATCATGAAAGGAAGCAGTGTACTCTGGAAACAAGGAAAGCTCTCAGGAAATTGAACCAGGTTCTCAGAGTGGGAACTAAATTGACATATGAAGAAATGCTACAGTCAGGCAGACAGCTTCCTCCCACACAGCCTCACTTATTCTCTTTCTTTTCAATGAGTCCAACTTTTTGAGAGATCCAGAGTACATACAACAAACACTCCACAGTATACATTTTCCTAGCGATTGCTTCATGATGATTCCTAACATTTGTCTATAGCTGCTATACTTCTCATACATTAAAAAAGCTTAGAAAAATTGAAAGTTCACACTGAAGGTTTTGCAAAGAAGTTCTAATGATGATTTTATACTTCTTTAGCTATCATATTCTACTCTCTGGAGGATAAAATTATTCCCTATTTGATGATGTGTTCTTTTAACACACAAGTATGAATGTAGCCATTAGATTTTTCCACTGTAAGTTAATGTCGTTTTGCTTAACTGGCAAATGAACTCTGGTATAGTAAGCTAGCAACCTATAATTAGTTAATTTTCATTTCTTCTTCAATTTCTAGTTTATCGTATTCAGTGATCTTTTTCTGAATCTGTTACTCCAGGATGCAATTTTACTGTCATTGTTTTTTTATAGTGTTGTATGAATCACTGCTGTTTATCTGTTTTGAAAAGAAAAAGGGAAAGGAGCTGTCCTTCATCAAGTGGAAACAAATATTTAAACATCTTATATTTAGCTATAATGTTATAAATACACACTATGATATCCTTTAAAAATTTCCAAAGATGTTATTAGTGAGTTTTGTAACATTAAGAATTTATTATGAACATATGCATTTAATATTTTTATTTCCTTTTTGAGAGATCTTCATATCTGTATAATTTTGAAATTAATTTTATATTGGGAAGATTTGTTTTAAAGGATATGTTTTTTTGTTATCCTCAGAAGTTATAAGTCCATTTGTAATCTTCCTAGACCTATAATTAAAATGATTAATTGAAATGTACTCATGACCATTCTTAATTTAAAAAATCAAGACCTCTCACAATTTCCTTTATCTCCTCTAAGATTTATCTTAATCTTCAGAAATCTAACTATTCATATAGTGATTCAGCATTAATTTTGTACATTGTAACTTTTCAATTAGGGTAAAGAAACACAAGTAAGCTACAGACGTGTACATGTTTATTGATTTTAGAGAATGTTGTAAATAAGTACTAAGAATGAAATGTTTTCTCTTGGGTGTCATTGAAGCACAAAATATGGCTGTGTACAATTTTCATAAATGGACATTTAATAAGGCTATGCCTCCATATAGCAATGATTTGGACACAATTGTAAAATGGAAATACTTAATGTGGTTTTCAAGACACTAACTTGAATTGCATCAGTCATCTCCTTATGCTGTTTTCCTAAAATGATTATTGATTTATTAAAGAAAAAATGTTATCTTGGATTCTACTTTTGCTCATTACAAAGCACTAAGTGTTTGAAGTATTTGAAGTCTTGTTCAGCTAAGAGAATCCATCCTCAGTAGATAACCTTTGAATTTATATTCTAATACTTGGATTATAATTGTAGAGTCAATTGGAATAAGAAGAAAACATACCATTTATTTAGCTAGCCTTCACTTGATTGACCACTGTTGTTTGATGATAAGTAACAAAGGTGTATTACTTAAGATATGAAAACTATGTAGATACAGCAAAATGCAGAGAATAGTCTGCAGCCTTACATAAAGAGAAATTAGTAATGTATGCTTTCTGACTGGAAAGCCATTTTGATGCTATAGTGCTGGGTGATTCATATTTTTATCTTTTTTCATTCATGGTTGATCTTTATTCCACTACAGCATCAATTGTTTAATATTAGCAAAATAATTCTAATAATCAGAAGGAACAATGCAAAAAGCAGGAGCACTCTTTGAGTAGAGAAGAACATCTGTCACTGGCTTTTGTGATCTACTTGATGACAATCTGTCCTGCCTGCTTTACCACAAAAAACATGCTCTGTGTAGAACTATGTATTCCCCAAAATGAGATTTTGAGCTTATTTAGAAATAGGATTGTTGATCATTGCAAACATAATTATTTACCATTCTATCATAATGGTTAAAGTATATGATGAACACTCAACCCAGTATGACTGCTATCCTTATGAAGTGGAAGTTTGTAGGGCGCCGCCCTGCATGCCGCCATTCTAAGATGGCGCCAGTTCCCCTTCTCCTCTCAGCAAAACAAGCCAATGCGCAAGCGCCAGGCCCATTTCCCGCTCTAGCCCTGATCGCGAGACCATCACGCCACCTCGGGTGACACGCCCACTACCAATCAGGTGCTGCCACGTCCAAGACGGGACAGAATCCCTATATAAGGGTGGCGGTTTAGGCAGTTGGGGTCTCCGTGCTGAAAGCTAGTGCTCTCCCTCTCAAGATGCATTAAAGCTTGCTACAGAAGGATCCTGATCGTGTTGCGTCGTTCTTGCTGGCGAGACGAGCAGCGCGGAACAACTGGTGCCGAAACCCGGGAACCACATCGTCCGCACCGTCGGAGACCCCCTGGTGACAGGGAGGGTTCAGAACTGTAGCGCAGACTACGCCTCGGAAAGGTATGTTCACTCTTTCACCTTCCTAATTCAAAATGATCGAGCTTCCTGAAATTCTTGCAACAGTAATCCTGATATCCTTCACTCTCTTTGTTTACTGTTTTCGTTATTGTTGTGATCTTATTTGGAAAATGATAAAAAACTGTCTTGAAGACGAAAACTGCGAAAAGGCCCGATCGGCAGGACAGCTCACTTTAGAAACAGTGCAAGAGGGCATGTCAGAATCTGAGCGTAGTGAGAGGATGGGTACGCGTAAAAAAGAACCCCAAACCGTCATAAGTGAAAAAGGACCTCCCAGACAACCTAATAAGGATAGGGAGAGAAGAAAAGTGAGTAAAAACAAACTTACCAAAGAGTCTGACAAAGATAAAGAAAGAGAACTAGATAATGCATCTAATCCCCCAAACAAAAAACCAGGTTCATGGTGGGAGCCCATATATGACCCCACTTCAAGACCTAGGTTATGTCCAACCCAAGAGCTTGCCGCTCTTAGTTTTACTTCCTCTGATGATGAAGATTCGAGGATAAACACAGAGGATGAGGCCGAGCTTGAAGAAGCGGCTGCCGCATATGACCCAGAAGAATGGCGCCCTCTTCATAGACAGCCTATGATTATACAGGGGCCCCAAGAACCTTTTTCTGAATATGTGGCTAGGATAATGGATGTGGCTGGAAAGATTTTTGGTGATCCAGATACTATAGCTCCTTTTATAGAACAAATAATCTTTGAACAAGCCTCACAGGAATGCCACAATGCTATAGCTCCCAGAAAAAAAAAAAAAAAAAACAAAAAAACAAAAAAAAACAAAGGTTTACAAGATTGGCTTAGAGTATGTAGGATAATCTACATACTCTAAATGATTTCCAAAAGTTGCTAGGCAATATCAACTGGCTTAGACCTTTTCTCAAGATCCCATCTACAGAATTAAAACCCTTGTTTGATATACTAGAAGGAGACAACCACATTGCTTCCCCCCGAAGCCTAAATCCCATGGCCATTACAGCTCTAAATAAAATTGAGCTGGCAATGGCCCATGCCCAACTTGAAAGAATTGATTACTCCCTTCCTGTCTCTTTGTGTGTCTTACCCACTAAGGACCTACCCACCGCAGTTATTTGGCAAATGGACCCCTATGTTGGGTCCATCCACATGTCTCCCCTAACAAAGTGATCGATTGGTATCCCTCTGCAGTTGCACAATTGGCTTTAAAAGGCATAAAACTAACAATAGAATATTTTGGCATAGAGCCTCATGTTACCATTGTTCCTTACACCTCTAATCAGATTCAAACCCTGGCTGCAGCTTCCACTGACTGGTCGGTACTATGCGCCACCTTCTCCGGGACTTTTGATAATCACTACCCTAAACCCTTGAAGTTCTTCAACAATTTCCAGGCCCGCTCAACATTGTCTCTGATTCATTATACGTAGTTAATGCAGTCCGCCTGCTTGAAACGGCAGGTCTCATTAAACCTACTAGTAGGGTGGCATTCCTTTTTTCACAAATTAAAGAGGCCCTCCAAAATAGACGTCATCCTTTATATATTGTTCATATCAGAGCTCATTCAGGCCTTCCGGGTCCCATAACAAAAGGCAATGACTTGGCAGATCAAGCCACCAAGCTCATAGCCGTGGCCCTTCCTTCCTCACTGAGTGCTGCCAAAGAGTTTCACTCAAAATTTCATGTGACGTCTGAAACGTTGCGCAAACACTTTTCCTTAACAAGACAACAAGCACGTGATAGTCCTTAATTGTCAAAATTGTTGCCAATTCTTGCCTATCCCCCACACTGGAGTTAATCCTAGAGGCATTTCCCCGTTGCAGGTATGGCAAATGGATGTGACTCACATCCCTTCTTTTGGGAAATCTCAATATATACATGTTTCTGTAGACACCTACTCGGGCATCATCCATGCCACCTCTCTCTCAGGTGAAAAGACCTCTCAGGTTATTCAACATTGCCTTGAAGCATGGAGTGCATGGGGCAAACCTAAGGTTCTAAAAACAGACAATGGACCAGCTTATACTTCCCAAAAATTCAAACAATTTTGCTCACAGCTACAAGTGACACACATTACTGGCCTGCCCTACAACCCCCAGGGTCAAGGCATAATTGAAAGAACCCACCGGACACTCAAATCTTATCTAATTAAACAAAAAGGGGGACCCATAGCGTCCCTATCTCCTGGTCCAAAGGCAGCATTATCTTTGGCACTTTTCACTCTGAACTTTCTCAACTTAGATGAATCAGGAAGAAGTGCCGCTGACAGACATTGCTCAGAACCTCAGAGACCACAGGAGTTAGTAAAATGGAAAGATATTTTGACTAATCAATGGAAAGGCCCGGATCCAGTTTTAATTAGGTCCAGGGGAGCTGTATGTGTCTTTCCACAGAGCGAAGAACATCCATTTTGGATCCCACAACGGCTAACAAGAAACATCCATATCCAAGAAAATGAAGCCATAGATATTAAGACTGATAATGCTGATCCTGATGAGAAATCTCCAGTCTCGCTCCGAGCACAGATGGGGGATAATGTCCACGTTCCCCCTGCCCATGCCGTTTATGTTACAGAACTGGTGAGATGAAATGCTGTAATCTACATTATGATATTGTGTTATGGGACACTAAGACTAAGGATTTCTCAAAGGGCATTGTCATTGATCTTGGAAAAATAATGCGTGTGCGGTTGTACGTGGATAGCTATATTATGTTAGGCGGAGCTATTTGGAGAATTTTTAATGGCCTAAGGAAATGTGATTTGGTGTCAAGTTGACAAGGGGTGGACTTGTGATAGTTAAGCCTGGGTGTCAACTTGACACACAGGGTATTAACTAAGCTGGGCTGAGACCACCTCTGGAAAAGGATCAATTGAGACTACTTGAAAGGATAGTACACGCCCTAGATCCTATCAGAACTCCAAAGCTCTCAAAGGATTCTTATAAAAAGAAGCCACCAAGGAGAACAGATCCCTTCTTGCAGCTGTGCTAGGAATCGTTCTTCCTTCCGGCTGCCTGGTTCCTTCGACCTTCCAAGACTCCAGGAGTTCTCGAGCCTTCAGCCAGCACCTACTTGACTACCGAACTGAGCAACTAGCTGTGGGCAGCCATCGTTGGAACTACCGCGGCTACTGACAGCCTTCGCTGGACTACCTCGGCCATATCTTTAACGAGAACTCAGAGTCGCCATTATGCACGTCAACTCAACCCGCCTTGACCCATCTCTGACGTCGGGATTCGCCTCCTGGATTTCCTCAGCTTTTTCCTACTTCAAGGAATGGGTGGGGGTGGGACTATTTGGAATTCTGTTCCGTCTCAGTCTGGCAATATTGTCTTGGCTCTTCTGTAAATTTTCTAACAGGGCCAGATGAGAAAAAATCATGGTCACTCAGGTACTTAGGGCTTTAGAACATGGGACCTCTGCTGAGATCTGGCTTGCAGCATTAAAGCAAGAATAAAGGTTGATCGCCGGCCAAACAGCTCATGCACCCTCAGCACCTTTGTTGCATTGCACGAGGACGAGTGTCTGGCATAGGCAGCCCACACAGGTTGACGAGCAAAGCATCGCACAGAGTTTACTCTGGAAAACACGCCATCTTGCAAAAGGGTTACCTGCCCCAGAATCCCTTCCTCACAAAATTGGCAGGACGAATTTTTTATGAGGATTTGGCCTCTGTTTTCGCCTGAGTTGGGTGGTCACCTCATTGCTATCGTATTTGATAAGAAAGGGGGAGATGTAGGGCGCCGCCCTGCATGCCGCCATTCTAAGATGGCGCCAGTTCCCCTTCTCCTCTCAGCAAAACCAGCCAATGCGCAAGCGCCAGGCCCATTTCCCGCTCTAGCCCTGATCACGAGACCATCACGCCACCTCGGGTGACACGCCCACTACCAATCAGGTGCTGCCACGTCCAAGACGGGACAGAATCCCTATATAAGGGTGGCGGTTTAGGCAGTTGGTGTCTCCGTGCTGAAAGCTAGTGCTCTCCCTCTCAAGATGCATTAAAGCTTGCTACAGAAGGATCCTGATCGTGTTGCGTCGTTCTTGCTGGCGAGACGAGCAGCGCGAAAAATTTCTAGTTTATCGTATTCAGTGATCTTTTTCTGAATCTGTTACTCCAGGATGCAATTTTACTGTCATTGTTTTTTTATAGTGTTGTATGAATCACTGCTGTTTATCTGTCTGTTTTGAAAAGAAAAAGGGAAAGGAGCTGTCCTTCATCAAGTGGAAACAAATATTTAAACATCTTATATTTAGCTATAATGTTATAAATACACACTATGATATCCTTTAAAAATTTCCAAAGATGTTATTAGTGAGTTTTGTAACATTAAGAATTTATTATGAACATATGCATTTAATATTTTTATTTCCTTTTTGAGAGATCTTCATATCTGTATAATTTTGAAATTAATTTTATATTGGGAAGATTTGTTTTAAAGGATATGTTTTTTTGTTATCCTCAGAAGTTATAAGTCCATTTGTAATCTTCCTAGACCTATAATTAAAATGATTAATTGAAATGTACTCATGACCATTCTTAATTTAAAAAATCAAGACCTCTCACAATTTCCTTTATCTCCTCTAAGATTTATCTTAATCTTCAGAAATCTAACTATTCATATAGTGATTCAGCATTAATTTTGTACATTGTAACTTTTCAATTAGGGTAAAGAAACACAAGTAAGCTACAGACGTGTACATGTTTATTGATTTTAGAGAATGTTGTAAATAAGTACTAAGAATGAAATGTTTTCTCTTGGGTGTCATTGAAGCACAAAATATGGCTGTGTACAATTTTCATAAATGGACATTTAATAAGGCTATGCCTCCATATAGCAATGATTTGGACACAATTGTAAAATGGAAATACTTAATGTGGTTTTCAAGACACTAACTTGAATTGCATCAGTCATCTCCTTATGCTGTTTTCCTAAAATGATTATTGATTTATTAAAGAAAAAATGTTATCTTGGATTCTACTTTTGCTCATTACAAAGCACTAAGTGTTTGAAGTATTTGAAGTCTTGTTCAGCTAAGAGAATCCATCCTCAGTAGATAACCTTTGAATTTATATTCTAATACTTGGATTATAATTGTAGAGTCAATTGGAATAAGAAGAAAACATACCATTTATTTAGCTAGCCTTCACTTGATTGACCACTGTTGTTTGATGATAAGTAACAAAGGTGTATTACTTAAGATATGAAAACTATGTAGATACAGCAAAATGCAGAGAATAGTCTGCAGCCTTACATAAAGAGAAATTAGTAATGTATGCTTTCTGACTGGAAAGCCATTTTGATGCTATAGTGCTGGGTGATTCATATTTTTATCTTTTTTCATTCATGGTTGATCTTTATTCCACTACAGCATCAATTGTTTAATATTAGCAAAATAATTCTAATAATCAGAAGGAACAATGCAAAAAGCAGGAGCACTCTTTGAGTAGAGAAGAACATCTGTCACTGGCTTTTGTGATCTACTTGATGACAATCTGTCCTGCCTGCTTTACCACAAAAAACATGCTCTGTGTAGAACTATGTATTCCCCAAAATGAGATTTTGAGCTTATTTAGAAATAGGATTGTTGATCATTGCAAACATAATTATTTACCATTCTATCATAATGGTTAAAGTATATGATGAACACTCAACCCAGTATGACTGCTATCCTTATGAAGTGGAAGTTGGGATATAGCCTTCAATACTTAAAATACCCACAACTGACATGGATATGAGAATTTACATACTAACAAAGACAAGAGACCAGGTGTTTCAATCAGAAGGAACTAAAGCAAACAATATGTGATTTTGTATTACTAGTTTCTGGAACTCTGAGAAAATAAAGTCATGAGGAATTAATTTTATGTTTAAGTCACTCAGTGTGTGGTACTGTGTACAGTAACTACAGCAAACTAGCAAACAGTATTGTGGCACTCACATAATGGTAGTTTAAGGAAGCAGTAGATATATTTATTATATATCATTGATTTTAATAAGTATATATATGTACTTAATGTTATTTGTTATCCATTTTCATGATAAACATTGCTACAGGCAATGTGATTATAATCTGGATTAACATGTGTAGATATAAAATATCTGCTTTTATTTCATTGTGAGCTATAGCCAGAGATGTCTCCACACCATCTAATCTGACTGTAGCTTGAAGTGTCTGAAGCTAAACTGGCTGACATTTGCTCAGGCTGAGAGAAAGTGTGCTTGTCAGTCCTGGCAGTGTTTTCTACTGTGTTCAGAACGTTATCTGCAGATGAGATACAGGGCTGCCAACTCCATGGATAATCTCAGGAAAGGTTTCTTTTCACAATGCTCATGGATGTTTAAACAGCTTGTAAGATAGTGGATATTAATCTTCTTTATGTGACGTGCCAATGCAATTAAATCAAAGTAACGGCAGCTCCATTGTGTTAGATAGAATGCTAAATCAATATGACACTGTCACTTCATTTGGATCTTGAGCTGACAAAAACTACGCAGTGTTGTCAAGCAATTTCTTGTGGTTTTGCTTCTATTTGAACTTTACAATGGCAATTTTTACACCTAATCCTAGAACTTCACTTCATTAATTTACTGACAGGTAAAAAAATGTTGGAAAATTTACAAGAGTCACATTTTAAGGCAAAACTGCATGTAAAGACTCCTAAAACTCAAAGCATGTATTTTCAATTATTTCAATTTATATTTTCATGAATAGTAAATATGTAAGTTTAAACAGTTAACATTACAAAATTTGGGTCTCAATGGAAAAAATTGTCAATGTATAATTCATACTATATATAATATATAATTACTACAAATATGTAATTATTAATGGATTAAAAATAATATATATTCACATATATATTTTATTATAGTATTTAGCCCTTTCTTAACTCTAATGTAGTTCTTTTTTCATGGAACATGCTTGCAGTTACTCTTTTCTTCTTGTCTATAGCTCTTGTTCTTCACAATCTAAGATTAAACATTAACATTTCATCACAGGTCTATCCTGATTCAATGCATGCAATTAATGGATATAAAAATTGTCATCTTTGGTTTCAAGCTTAACCAATCATAGCCACTTAAATGTATTATCTGTAAGGAAGAGATGAAACAAATTTATATTTAAGACTCTGCCCCATCTATCTTGATTTAAATTAAAATGTCACATTTAAATTCCCTTTACTGCACATAGACTTTCATTTTTCCTCTGTCTTATGCTTTTGTTTTCCTTAGTATGTGAGATATTTTTAAGCACACGAATGATAAGACTAAAACTTTGTTTATTAATGCTTTGTTAATCAGTTTAAAAAACCAAGGAATAATGAATGAAAAATAAGGAAGCACAAAATACCTAATATATGGTAGACTGAAGCAATGCTAACAATTTAGCAAATTGAAAATGGATTTTCATATCGAAAATTTTTTGTAGTTAACTACAAATAACGTAATTGATTTTGGAATTTGAACCTGAGAATCTACAATATTGGCTAAATGGACTACTTATTCAGGAAACTGGAAACGGTTGAAGTCGGAGACAAAAATAAAGAGACCGAAGTTATAATAGGATCTCACATAATAGATTCCAAGAAGCAGAGTCTCTCACACCTCTATTGAACTGTGTGGGAGTGCTGCTTCCAGGAGGATTGTGATAGTTCTAAAACGAGAACAGAGCCTGATGAGGCCCATGCATTCACTGCATGCACTGTAAGACTTTCACTGGGACTGGACAGATTACAGTGTGTGCTCAGAGTCATCATGGCATCTGCCTCACCATGTGCATGCAGAGGACATCAGTGAAGCGTGGTAGAGCTCTTCTACTGTCCTTGCAGTGCTTGGTTCCATGACTACCTGGAGAGAGACTTTAGTTTATCCACGGAAGCAGTCTTCCAGGTACCTCTGAATGATAAGAAATATGATTTTGATTTAGGTGATGGAGAGCCACAATGAAGGCAATCTTAATGAATACGCCAAAATGCTTGATTAGTTGAGTTAGCCTGGCTTGCTTTCTGTTCATGCTCTCTGGCCAGTGATGTTCGCATCTACAAATAATGAAACTAAAGCCTTACTAGGTTAGCTGAATCACTTTTGATTATAAATAATAAAGCATAACTAGGTACATGCTTTGAATAACAGCAAATTTACAAAAATGCTGTCTATGATAGTAAAAAATAACTTCTCCATTTTTCTAAGTAAATCATGTGGTAAACTGGAGATGCCTAAAGTAGGAAAATGCAAATTAACACAAACCACTCCTTCTATTCATCCTCTGAGTAAAAAGTTAGCATAGAGTCAGTGTTTTTTTATTTCTGTTGCTTAATTTATTAAGACCAATGTTCTCTGAATCATTAAATTTTGTAAAAAAGTACAAAAATTAAATTTCAGAAACATAGTGGTGGCATCTTGTAAAAATGAAGAAAGGTAAATTATGTCAAACAAAAGGAACTTTGAGCCCAATTCCTGAATCCACATAAAGTTAAAAAAAATACAACTGAGAGCACAAAGCTATTCTCTGATTTCTAAATGTTCATTGTGGCTATGCACACATGTGCCATCTGACACACACATGGAAAAACACAAATGCTGCAAACACACACATAATGTTATATGCACAAAATAAATAAAAATAAGAAAAATACTCTTGCCACAAAGGGAATAATAGATAGTTTGTACTGGAGGCAAATAAGAGTGACCATGGCCTGAAAATACTGATTTAGTTGAACACAAATCTTGTGTTCTAATGTAACAGTTTCATGATTTCTTTAATTATTTGATGATTTCTCACACTTAATGAATTTTTGTCATTTTCTGCCTCCATTGCAACCTCATCTTCTCCCTCTCCCACTTTAACCTTCTTTCCAAAAAGTCATCCTGCTACTTTCATGTCCTTTTTGTGTGTGACCAGACAAGAAGCTTCACCTTGGGGTTTCTATGATGATGGAATACAATCATAAATGAACATGTGTTTCAAATATGTTGCTAGAATCACAGCAAGGAAATTTATGCTATGTTTTGAGATGCCAGCTAATGATATGCTTAGCTTAAGGTTTGTAGAAGCTAGGGGACTTTTAAGATAATGCATCCCAAAATGTTTCATAATTAGGTAATTTTAGAGCAACCACACTGGGATTGTTTATTAAGGGTTCAAAGGTCATCCCCAGAATTGGGATTACCTGAAGGAACACACCTTATTTTAATATTCCACAGAGATAAGGTCACCAACTTTCCCTAACCCTCTGTTCATGAAAGGATATGGAGATTAATTCTCTATTATAGATAAGCCCCACAATGAGGTCAGGCACAAGACCAATTGGGTTATGGCCTAATATAAACAGACCAATGAGATGGAGAGGACCAAAAGCTCCAGTCAGGTTTGCAGAAACAGGAGCTAGGGGCTGGAGAGGTGGCTCAGGGGTTAAGCCTCTGCCTTGCAGGTGGAAGGTCCTGAGTTTGGATCCTAGACCCTACGTATAGATGCCAGCGGAAGCAGGAGCGGTCTGCACTTCTGGTCCTGGTAGGGCGGAGCCTGTGAATCCCCAGACAGAGTAAAACAAGGAGGAGGGGGAGGCGGTCCGTGGTGGTTCCCGAATTCGCCCGTGGTTCTACACACACACACACACACATATACTCGCGCACACATGCACAATTGAATAAATAATAATAAAAAAATTAAAAAAGAGAAACAGGAGCTAATGAATGAGGAAAAGCTAATTTTCCCTGAGTCAACCCAGGCCTATAAATCCTAACCTGGCAACCGTCTTTGGCTTCCTTACCCCTCTGGTGTTCCATGTCTGGATTCTATAACTATTCTCTTACCTTCATGGGATCAATGCCTGGTGTTGCAGTTCACCGTGTGGTTGCTGATAAATGACCATCAAACAGCTTAAGGGAACAAGGGGTTTATTTTCGCATTATAGTCTGTAGTCCATCTTGACAGGAGAGCATGCATGCACCAACACCAGAGCCAAGGGAACTGACCACACCAGTTCCACATCACCACATAACAGCTGAAAGATAGACAATCCTTACTTGCCAGCAGCATGTTTGGCCAAGTGTACAGAAGGATGCCAACTTTCTCAACCAGCTCATGGTACTTTATTCCAGAATCTAATCCCACCCACCATGGCTGGGCCTTTCCTATCAGCTAGACAATCTCCTGCAGGTTTACTCTGGGCTTAACTCAACCATTAATTCTCTGCAAGTGTGCCCAGAGCACAAACCCTCAACTGTCAAGTTGACACCTGTGCCCAAACATGACACCTGGAGTCCATGAGTTTTCTAGGGCTTTCTTGAGTTCAGTGGTTTCTGTCCTCTAATAAACTCTGCCTTAATCCTCTAGGTGTGTTCTGGTTTCAATCTTCAACTCCAGAACACAAGAACCTGGACACATAAAAACTGCAGAGGAACCCTGTATCAACAGGATGTTAGGTTAGACATAGAGTAAACAATGAATGGTTTTTAAGGTGGAGAAAGGTAGTATCAAATAAAATTTGTCTCTGTATCTGCAGCATTCTAATGTCTCCATAGTCACTGATGTCTGAACAATTAACCTTTGTAGGATATCCAAAGAAGCTATGATTTCTTTCTGGGAACTTCAGTTCATTCTGGTATAGGACTGAAATCTTAGCTCCTCAGGAGTCTACAATAGAAACTTTAAAAAGACAGAGAGTTTTTTTGGGGGGAGGTAACAGAATGAATTTAAGAGCCTTGGCAACTTAGTGAAACCCTATCTTAAAATAAACAATACAATATCAAACATATAGGCCAAAACATTATGAGGTCCCTTCTCATAGTTCTATACTGAAACTTTTCTTTGTATGCCCACCAATGAAGAAAGCATACTTCTCTAGAATATCCTTAAAGACAGCACTAATCTTCTTTTTTAAAATTTTTTTATTATTATTTATTCAATTGTGTGTGTGTGTGTGTGTGTGTGTGTGTGTGTGTGTGTGTGTAGAACCAAAGGTGAATTCAGGAATCACCATGGACGACTGCTTCTACCTCTTTTTTGCTCTGCCCGGGATTCACAGGCTCCACCCACCAGTACCAGAAGCCCAGCTGCCCCACTTCCGTCCAGCTTATTCATTGTTAGAATGGTACAGACAATCACAGATATGTGAGGCCAGTAAGTAGATGGACACAGTACTAATTCCCCAGGCCCAAGGTTCTGATGAGACATAGTTAAGACCCATCCATTAGATCAAGCTAGTGGGACTGACTGAAAAACTGATTCTGGTTTGGACAATTCTGTTTAAAAGTCTTTTTGGATGACTGTTTGTACTGTGTGTTTTTAAAGCCTTGTCTGATTTAATTGTCATATCGTAATGTTTTGTTTTGCTTGTTAAAGCTGAACACCTTGTAAATTTTAAAATCCAAGGACAAGACCTGCTGGATCCACCCATTTGCCCATTTGATCTAAATTCTCCTCATACTTTAGTCATCATTAGGTGTTTTATCTGTATCAATTGTATTCTTACTCATTTTGGAAAGAATTCTAAAGCTCAAACCACCTCCCCCTTGAATTGATTTTACTCCATTTTGAAGATTTCCAGAAAGAAACATGCAAATTTGGATAGTGGTTCCATGAAGAAAAACTAACCAGTCTCTGCTCCCTAGATTGGTCCTCATTTCACATTTGCTGACCAGCTGAAAGTTCCTTTAATCTTTTTTCAATTTACAGGGTCCAACATATAATTCTCCAAAAACCTGCATACCCAGACCAAGCTCCTTATATTTCAATCTTTGGGTCTCTAGTAAAGGAACCTCTGTCGTGGGTAAATAAATAGATCTCAATCCATTTTTCTAATATCTCTATTCTAGTTTCTAAGGAAACAGATAAGACAAAACTGTACTTTTGGTTTTACAAGACCTCCTAGTGTCCTATTGTAATGTGTGCTCAGTCAATAGGGCTTTCTTGGGTTTTTGTAACTATACCAGCAGGAAAATGGCAGAATTCATAGCCAGCGTCCCTTTATGGTTTAAGAAAACTGCTGATCCTGGGCACTTCACTCCACCAGCAGTGTGTAGGGCTCCTGGGGTACTCCAGGGTTCCCTTCCCTGGGAGCTTGGGGAAGAGTGCAGAGCTCTGGACTGATGAGAGCCCCTGATGTAGAAGGAGACAGGGTGTTAGAAGACCATTTGAATGAGTAGCTTCCCAAGGGTGGACAGTCATGAGGGCTTGATCACTCCACAAATGACCTTTATTCTAAGCCTCTTGATGGTATTCTGAGGGGCGAAACTGGGTCTCTGTTAAGGATCCTTGAAAATGCTCCAAAGAAGAAAGATAAGAATTTAAAATAGAAATGTATATCCTCTGAATGATTGTTGAATGAGTTTGCATGTACATGCTTGAATGCTTACGGGAGTGTTTGAAATGGCTTGACAGTCAGGCAGCTGCATAGCCTGATGATTGTATGGTGAATGAAGTTATCAGACTGCCTGGTGGCTATGAGGTCTGAACGAATTCTTAATCTGTGGTTCCATGAAGTTCACTTGAACTTAATGGGGTATTCATCCCTCTCCCCAAAAGGAACCAAG
Organism: Typhlomys cinereus; assembly: GCA_023101885.1. NCBI lineage: Eukaryota > Metazoa > Chordata > Mammalia > Rodentia > Platacanthomyidae > Typhlomys > Typhlomys cinereus. The sequence goes on from JALPQD010000020.1 coordinate 12,191,882, forward strand.
TTCAGGATGTATACTTATGGACCTTTGCTAAGACTTCTTTAAGTCTCTATAAGGAAGCTGACAAGCAGACAACTAAATGTAGGGGAGGCTGGTTCTCTCCAAACCCCACATTTTGTATGTATGCACCCCATACACACTGGTTTAGACACATAAAATCCTTGTGAGGAGAGAGCCTTTCCCAGCAGGACAGAAAAGGTTCAATTACACTTGGTCTTAGTCAGGGAAATTAATCCATGTTTGGAGCAGTTCCAGTTAACAATGAGTTAGGTAATGGGCCTGCATTCCTTAGAAGAATCATCTAACAGGTTACCAGAGCTACTGGGCTGCCTTGGAGGAATGAAAACAATAAACAGATCTCTGGAGATACTCCTGGCTAAAAGCATTATCTGAAGGACCTAACTAAATCACTTTAACTTGGGATGGTCAAGAAAACATGAGGGATTTAGCTTTGAAACTGGGTCTCAAAGAAGGAACACGATTTAATGTTAAAAAAAAAAAAAAAGTCATATGGGCTTCAATGTAGAGATAATAATAGGCCATGGTAATGTTAAAACAAAACGAAAATGTGTTTTAAAATCACAACATTAAAGGTGCATTGCCTATTATTTTAAACTTTGTTTTAAATAATCCTGTGGGACATGCAAAAGAGTGTTTGAGACCAAGCTATTTAAAGATTAGGCTTATGCTCCTCTTTGATAATTCAATAATTTGAACTAGACATTGAAGAGATTTGCAATTGATAACAGATTATAAGGGTTTAAGTAAGGATTTTCAATTTGTTATAAAGATGTATTGATAGCATAACATTTAGCAATGCTTACAACAGATTTGTTTTTTACTAGAAACATTTTAAATTCCAGCTAGGAGGGCCCAAAGACCCTCAAGATTATGAATATCAAGCCATAAACATATGAAAATGATCGAGTGTTCATTGAGTTTCTTAAGACTTTTATACCCACTTGGACAATTATCAACAGCTCTCAGTATCCTGTTCACTAGAGAGCCAAAGGCTGGCTCTTGGGTCTGTAACAATTTCTCTTCCAGATGGCAATGCCCACATCTAGTGAGTCTTCCCATCTGAGAGGCCAAATTGAGGACTGTAGGACAAACAAAAGTAAGGGGGATTTGGACAACTTTTGCCAAATCCTCTTAGGAAGGATCAGAACAGCTCCTAAGAAAATTAATCAACCTCTCTAAACAAGATTCCTGGAATATCTGAGGAAACAGATTCAGATACACCTGAACCAGCAAGTTGTAACAACTATTTTTTTTTACCCAGTCAGCCCCTGATATAAGGTGATTCCCCCAGGGCCCAATGGAATCAGACAGCAAGCGAGGCAATATGAGAAGTTACCTCAGAACCAGTAGGGCTGTATATCTGCCAATAGCCAGACACCAGACCGCCCCTTTCTCTGGAGTCTGAAAATGGCCCAGTCTTCATGGATCAGATCTTCCAAATAATGACAAAAGGCATTAAATATAAATTGGACATTATGCTGTTCATATTGACCACAATTCAGGACAGGTAAAGAGGGTAGATAGGACCCCAAAAAATTAAAACAGGTGAAAGTTGATCAATCCCTTCCCTTTGTCCTTCTATGTTTGGGAAGACTCCATTTATCCTCCCAAAATTAAAGCATTTCCCCATAAACTGCAAAAAAAACCTAATCATTTGCTCCTAAAGTCATTACAGGCACTACAGCAATCCAGAGGGCCACCCAACACACCATTCAAGAGGCAGAAATGTGACCCAACTGTGAACCTACATACCTGTTCTAGCCCAGTGACACTGTCTGGAACAAGAGAATCCCTTCATGGATTTTAAAACCCAACTGGAACACATTAAACTCTGAGCCAGTGCAAACAACTTGGTCTGCTTAGCCTTATCAATAATCCTGTTAGACTTTATATCCTAAATTAAAGTTTTCTACTATATTTATATTGTAAGGGTAATGTATTTTACAGGTACACATTTTAAATATTGATTAATGCTAGGGTAAAGAAACAAATTCAAATTCTAAATTAATTAGCAAAAAATAAACTTGGGTGAGACGTAAGAATACAGACTGTGTACTTGTGATTTGGTATTTATGACTTAGATTACAATTGCTGAAAAAAGACCAAATCTTTATTTCTTTTAAATATGAGGATTACTATCACTGTCTCTTAGAGAGAGAAAGAAAGAGAGAGAGAGAAAGAGAGAAATGTTTTTTCTGGTGTCTAATATGATAAAACAGTAGAGAACCAATAAGAAGAGGAAAGGAAATATGAAGGTTGTAGATAGAGGTTTATGAGAACACTGACATATGGTTACTTAGAAGGTTAAAGCATGTTATAAAAGATAAAAGCAAGTTCATGGTGTGATGGTTAAAAGAAATTTTGAGCCTATCAAAACTGTTCCAGGTAAATTATTGTATGTTATAAAAAAAAAGCATTGAGCTTCAAAACATACCTGTTAAGAATTGAGTTTCATGTAATCACAGGTCACAAAAAAAATGAGATTCAGATGATTGTGGCTCCTAAATTTAATATGATCCAAGTATTTCTTTATTAATGGTTCTGCCAATTAGCTGTCTCGCTCCTGAAGACAGCTCTTTCACCTGTTATTCAGCCTCATACATGAGACATTAGGAATGAGCCTTCCTAGCTACTAGTGTCATATATTGCCAATTACATATGCAAAACTGTGATGTTGCCAACTGGGAAGTGAACGTAATTTACTCAGGAGATGCTGCTGCACTTATAAGGCTGATTGACTTGACTAGAGACTCCAAAAGTGGAGAGATCTGAAATATGACAAACCTAAACCCATATTATCTTTGGGCCCATTTTAGTGCCCAAATTGCTACTTATTGCTCTCATCTGTATGTGAGCTAACATCCTGGTAACTGTTACTTAATGATTTTAAAAAGTAACATAATCCCCTAGACTGGTATGAGACTTAAGATTTCACTCATGCCCATAGAGCCAATGGGGAATGTAGTAGTCTAAAATAATGTACAATAATGGGGGGAAACTTGTAACAAGAAAACTGCCATGGCAGGACTTTGTAAGAATGTCACAATTATCTGATGACTGATCAGGAAAACATGAACTCCTTAGAATTTCCTGGAAACATCTGCTTAAGTCACCGGGCTTACAGAATAATGATTCTTTTTTTAATATTTTTTATATTTATTATTTATTCAATTGTGCATGTATGTGCGTGTGCATGTGTGTGTGTGTGTGTAGAACCACCGACAAATTCGGGAACCACCATGGACGCCTCCAACTCCTCCTTTTTTACTCTGCCCCGGGATTCACAGGCTTCTCCCTACCAGAACTAGAAACGCAGGCCGCCCCCGCTTCCGCCCTGCGTCTATACGTGGGGTCTAGGATCCGAACTCAGGACCTTCCATCTGCAAGGCAAAGGCTTAACCCCTGAGCCACTTCTCCAGCCCCCAGAATAATGATTCTAAAATTAGGTTGTTACCTGGTAATCGTTGATCTTTGCTTCTGTAAAGCAGTGCTTCCTCTGTGGTGCCAGGAAAAATTGCTTTTCTATGAATGTTGTCTGCTTTACACATATTATCAAACCCCTGGCATTCCAGGATATAGTGTTTGCCTTTGTAAGTTTAGGTAAAACAGATGTTAAATGCTGAATTTTGAACCTGGGAATTTCAGGGTTCATTCACTGATCAACTAAATAAGGCTTCTCCCTTCTTTAAATAAAACAAACAAAACAAACCAAAAAAATGTATTAATTGTCTGAGTGGTGAATTTCTCAGGGGCCAAACCTCATTACAGGCACATTTAACCTTTAAGAGAAACATGTTCACATAAACAGAACTTGAAAGTCAGCATTTTACTTTGAGAGAAATACTTTATCTAATGTTGTACTTGATGCTTCACTAGATCAACACAAAGGATATTTTTAAATTTAAAATATTTTTCTATGTATTCCATGTGGAAAAGTTTGTGAGGTCAACTCACTGACAGTTGAGAATTACAGAACACAAAAGGAAATCTGCAAAGGAGTGCAACAATTAAAGGAATCAGTTCATTTGAATGTTATGTACTTGTTGAACAATACAAGGTTATTTTGATTTGCAAAGTAACAAAACAAATTAACATACTGAAAACTTTTTGTGTTCACATTAATCAAGGTTAATAAAAATTCCCCAGAAAACAAATAAAGGGAAAAACAAAATCTAAACTTCGATAAAGAAATTCTTTATGCACATACTGTTGAATGTGTGAACATAAATACAGACAACATTACACACACACACACACACACACACACACACACACACACACGCACGCGCGCGCGCATACACACATATACACAGACACACCTAGGCCAGAGTAAGTATTTTACTCCAAAGTAATTTCAGTAAGCCATCTATAAATTCTTGAATCTGAATTACAACAGTGATTGTACAGAAAAGACTGTATATAACATAATATTGTACCAACATAATATTGTACCAATCATTTGAGTCAGGCCATTCTTTACATATTGCTAATAAAATTTTTTTTGAGTTTTCTTGAGGAAGAAGTGGCATATTTTTCTGTCAGTCAGTTTTGTGGCACTACAAAAGTGTCTGAGATTATAAACTTATAAAGAAAAAAATGTTTGTTTTGGCTCACAGGCTTATAGGTTTCAGTCCATAGGTTACTATAGTGTTTCTGATTGGTTGTCTAGGTACCATCACCAGAAGCTTCTGGTGGGACATAGCTTCTCCTCTTATGTCTGGAAGAGAAAAAGAATGATACAGTAATAAAATCAGGATTTGTTATCAGCATTGAAAAGATGCTGAACACTTTCTACCAAAACCTCATTCGTAAGTACCACTATTCACATGTTGTTACCAAGACATCAATTATAACTTTTACACATGGATATTAATAGATTTTCTGGATCCAAAGCATAACACTTAGATTTACAAAAAGGATTTAATTAAGTAATATATCCAATTTTCCTCCAAGGCCTTTATCCACTTATATTTGAAAATAGATCTTTAACAGAACCAAGAGAAGGAATGACTTAACTGGCCATGAAGGTAGCATACAGATCTAGCACCCCAAAGGCAGAGATAGTATTGTAAATTTGGAATTTGGAGGTGGCTTAGGCTGCTTAATTGGTACAAGGTAATTTTACAATTGAAAGTAAGATCCATTCAAAAAAAACATGGGGTGGTTCAGTGTTAGACCACTTGACTGCCATGTACAAGGCCAGAATACAAATCCAGTAATTGTCAGTTCATAAAGTGTCACATAAAATTTGTGATATGAATCTGGAAGTAAATTGATAGAATACTTGAGCAATTTGGAACAAAAGTACTTGGCATAGGATAGGATAGGGGATCAGTTATTATGGACTTATTATAAACTCACAAAATTACAGCTTTCACTATTATAACTGACAACATAATTTGAATATGTAGTATTGTTCCTTTTGTTTTCTTTATAGTTTTCTTTATAATACAAATATGTTTTTATGCTTCTGACATTCACAGGCTTTCTATGCATAATCAAAAGTATCTTTGTTGGAAAAAGTAACCTTTTTAAATTATATTCAAATATAAAACCATTGCAGAGAAATAGGTGTTTAATGGTAATTTTTCTACATTCTGCAAAATTCCATTTTTACCATAAACTCAGTATTTTTCATTTGTTTTATGATTTTTTTAAATAAAAATAATATTAATTCCTTGTCTTTATAAGGAAGGTTGGCAGAGCAAAAATACAAGTGGCCAAGAAAAGAAACTATGAATCCTGAAAGCTACAGTAGCAACAAGAACAAGAAGAGTCCAGAGGTACAACTGTGATTTGCAATATACTGGCATTACCAGTTGCTCTCTGAATGGTTTTGTAACATTGATTATTAGCACAGAACACATACTATATCCCACCCAATTACCAGTGGAAGAGAAAATCATAGGCACTGGAAAGAAGCAGATACTTTGTTGTTAACTGTAATTATTTGCTAAAAAAACCTACCATGTAAACAATCTTCATTATTCCCTTAGATATCTCTCAATCAAAAACTATTCTGTCACAATGAAAAGTATGTAACCCAGACAACCATAACTGGCTGGAGTGCAGATCACAGTTAACCCTGTAGTGCCCCACCCTAAATAGTGTATCACCCCCATCCAAGGCTCCTGGAATCTATCTGAAGCATGAACAGTAGGACTGCAAAAGCTCGGTGTAGGTACCATTCAGCCATCCATTTTACTCCAGACACAACAGGACTGCTGTGCACAGGAGCTTACAGAAGTAGGTCCATCAGACCTACACAGTATCAGCTAGTTGCAGTTCACTTGCACGGTTGCTGACAAATTACCATCAAATGGCTTAAAGAAACAAGACTTTATTTTCTTACAATAGTCTGGTTGCAGTCTATAATCCAGCTTGATGGGAGAGCATACACCAGCACCAGGGTCCAGGGAACTGGCCACACCATCTCTACATAATGACTGAGAGAGGGAGGATCCTTAATCAGCTCTCTGTGTTTTATTCCAGGGCCTAATCTCATCAATCATGGGCTGTGCCTTCCTCATATCTAGACAATCTCCTGCAGTTTCTCTCTGGGATTCGCTCAACCATTAATTCTCTACAAATGAACAGTAGGACTGCAAAACCAACCAACTACCAGTTGGTGCCCAGGGCTTAAACCCTCAACTGTCAATTTGACACCTGTGCCTAACTGTGACATCAGTATTCCCCTAGGAACAAGCAAGAATGTCAAAAAATACAGCACCACTCAGAGGCAATATCTATGGTTTGTGACAGACTGGAGAATAGGAGCTTCTCTACTTAATGTTAATGGTGGGTTGTTCAAGCTATAACAAATACATAGAAACTTGTCAGAACAAGCTTATCAGGAAGACCAATTTTATCTCCCACTATAGGGGCATGTAGAAAGGGGAATGACTGGGATGGAGGAGGGAACTTTAGAGGGAGAGTGGAAGGAGGAGGATACACATGGATTGATTCTGCTTGTGTATGAAAGTTCCAAAGAAAAAAAATTACATTCGTTTGTATTTACATACTTCTTAGGTGAGAAAAGGCATTAACAAATAATTCCAAGTAATTATCGTCATGGGCAGTATTTCATATTAATGAATATATAAGAATGTATTCCCCGTCCATATCCAGCATAGTTCTTGGAATCTTTCTATGGATTTGTAAGAAACCTGAGCTATTTTTTAGTTTCCATTGAAATGTTTCAGTCACTACAGTCTACATGACTTAGGTAAGTCAACCACTTAGTCTGCTCTGAAATTCGTTAATTAAAGTTTGTTCCCCCTTTCCTGAAGTCTGAAGAGGGGAAAGAAAGTGTTTTTCCCACATACCTATTCTCCAGTATTATTTTCTTCTGCATCATACCTGGATCTTTGTGCTTCATGATTTTTTTTTTTTTGACTCTTCTAAGGAAGGAGGAAACAGAAAGGACAGGAAACATCCATGGCTTAGCTAAAGAATATAGAACTGAACTTTTGTTGGTTTCTCATTGTAACAAAGAGCAAGCAAGTTAAATTGCCATATGAGCTGAATTTATGGACTGTTCAGATGTTAAAGTAGATCATGTCCCAGTGACATAATATATATTTCTCTCTTTCCCATTGGTTAGCACTCAAGCTTGAATTTGTGGTTTACGATAGCTAACTTCATATACCTTTTATTGTCTTTTTGCCTCACCAGAATTACTTTCATAACATAATTTTCCAACAGCACCTGAGTCATGTTTGATGTTAGTCATGAATTATTATCATATGAGTCCTTCTGGAGGCTGAGATAAAACAAGCACATGGATCTAGGTTTTCCTGGCCCACATATGAAAAGTAATCTGTGTCAATTGAAAAAAAAAATAAAGTTCCAGAGCAGTCTTCTGAATTGTGCATCTCTACACGGGATTCTAATTATCTCCCAGGTCTTATGGGCTTTCTTGGCCTGGGAAATGAACACGTCATTGTAACTTTTCTTGAGACCTTCTAGTAAGACAGAACAAGCCCTCATTAGGATCTCCTGAAACACTTTCTGGAATCTGTCACAGAAAAGGGAGCAACCACATGTACTTCCCTAGCCACGCCATCTGTGTCATGCTTGAGTGCCCCTCTGTCACCTTCATACCCTTAATCAAGATGAAAGATGATAAGCTGCAAAATTAAATTTCAATAACATTTTTGCTTTCATCATCTTTAACATGGTCTGGAAATTCATGGGATTGGGAATCATAAGCTTTGGGCATTGTCATCTTGTGATATATAGAATTGAATTAGGAAAAAAATCTCTCATTTGCTCTAAAAATGATTCTAAGCAAATGTTCAGCCTCCCATAGACAGTGTATATAAAAAATCTTCAAATTAGATTTATACTCTCCTAAATTAGCTCATTACTAATTTCCTGCTAGGGAATCACTTCCCTAAACAAGGCATATAATTTTGGTGTAAATCATTGTTAACTGTTTTACACTACACAATTACTAATATTTTAAATATTTTACATTTCAAGACATAAAGAAAAACTGCAAAGGGAAATGCAGTATCTACTCATGTGTGAAACACATCATTCAATGCAGACTTAGTTTATATTTTGTAGAATTTTCCTGTATTGTACAATTGATTATACATTTTTCATACTATTTTAGACTTGTACTTTTTTGTATTTGGTATAATTTAGTTCCAGCTGTGTTAGAAAATGAATGTCAACTACTATCTGGAGGCACACTGAGGGAGAAAGTGCTTTATCTGGTAAACTGAAATGTTAGGTCATTAATCATTCTTCCTTACCATGTTTTATTCCCCCTAAGATGGATCATTTGCATTCAAGTCATATAAGAAGGCTGATAAGTCACAGTCATGCCTGAGAAAGCTGGGTGTGTTTAATATTTGTTTAAGTTCTCACATCCTTCCCTTCAATCTCTAGGTGGATATAATGTATGAGAAGCTAGGAAGTTAGAACAGACAAATGAAACAAGATTTCCCAACTACTGAATAGCCAGGGTTGTTCCAGAAAATAAAAGATCTGTCAGGAATGAGATGTTCAAGAAAAAAGAGAGAAACGTAATGAAAAGACCAAGAGGGAATTTGTGTCTCTAGTTCTCATTCTTCTAAATATCTGTGGTGGAGACTCTGCCTGTTTGTTGCTTCCTGTTTATAGCATGGACATTAATGCTATACTATCATGTTTCTTCAGGCTAATTCTTATTCACTGAAGTCTTGTGCTCTGACATATATTTTTAAATAAATCTGCTTGTTATGCTATCAGTAAGTGTTTCTATTCTGTGTACTTAAAATGGAAGGCAGCATTCCAAGAGTCTCAGAGAATCTAAATGGGGAATTAGGGTTTTAATACTGAATAAGTTTAAGGCCAGTGAAGTTCTGGTGTGAACTTAAGAATAAGGAGGGAGGGGAGAAAGGAAGGGGAATAGGAGGGAAAGAACAAGGGGATCCAGGGAGGGGTGGAGGGAGGCAGGGGAATGGGGTACCTATCAAATTTGTGTAAAAATTATTAATTAAAAAATAAATAAAAAGAAAAATAGCTTTGTTGTTGCTGCTGACACTGGAAGTTCCCCATCATCTGTCTAAAATAGACACCTCTATTGTTATGTATAGTATTTACTTAAAAAAAGAATATAATAACAAAAGCCATACCTGAAATTGTCACTTAAAAATGTGACAGAAAGAGACAACCCTTGTAACAATATAGTGTCTCTGTATGGTTCTTTAAGGGCCATGGAAATTTTAATGGACTCACATCTCCTAACAAGGGGACGACTCTGGAGTGGTGGAAGTCAAGGACAGAGAGAAGATATGGGTTCTAGGAGATGAGACGGAAGATGGTGGGGGAGATTTGAGTTACAGGGAAAGAGATTGGGCTATGCAAGATGTGTAAGTCATAGCAATCTATCTTATTTATTGTGCCAATTGTTGACAAGTGTCATATGGTAAAGCTAACATCTGCTGAGAATAAATTTCATGTTAAATTTTCTTTATCACAAAACTCAATGACAGTGGAAAAATTTATGGCACTGATTATAAAGGTTTTATAGGATATATTTATTGACCAATTGATCATGTTTTACACATACACACACACACACACACACACACACACACACAATACACTATGTCTGAATTCATTTGTACTTTAACTTACTTTTCATTTTAGTAGAGTTGACATTGTATGGAAAGCCCAAAAAAATAAACTACCATGCAAAAGCAGTGAAAAGCCCAAGTGACTTCTGAAATGTTCCCTTGAAAAGAAATGCCCTTTCTCTCGATAGTTCTCTCTTTCCAACCTTCCCACCCCAAATCAGTATCTAGATTCCTTTTGGCTAGGACATCAAGAGATTGAAGGATAAAGATTATGTAATAAAGGATTTCATTTTATAGAAAAATTTCATTATATACATTTAGGAATATGCATTTCTAGCTTTAGATATATAAGAAGAGAAAATAGTACATAGGAATAGATATATTGGCATGAGAAAAATGAATAGAGCTCCAAAAGATATAAATGACTATAATTTCTCATAGTATGTGAATGATTCTCTTTGTCTTTTTATTTTTTTATGTTTTGTTTTATTTCAAGCTTCTAATCTCTCTTCAGTGGTATATATAGTATATGAGGTTGAGATGTTATACACTCCTCAGTTGAAACAGAGATTTATTACAAATAGTATCAGATAATAAACCACAAGATGTGGTTACTGCCACCATACCTAATATGAACCATGCTAGACTTTGGTCAGCTATGGAAAGAGGAGAAACCCATAGGGAGCTCCACATTATTGGTTTTAAAAATGTTTAACTTACTTATTTCCTTTTGTGTATGTGTGCATGGGAGATAAAAGACACCCAGTCCTTTACCCACAAGGGAGACTAGTAGACTTTTATATGCCATCTTTTAAGACCGAGGTCTCATAAATGATGTCTTGCTGGTTTAAACACAAAGGAATATGAAAGAAAATCTAAAGACATGAATATAGATGTAAGACTTGTAGAGATTCTGGATAGCAGTAAGGAAATAAGGAGGGTAAAGTGGAAAGATATATCAGAATATGTGAATGCATAGCATTAAAGAACAAAATTTATAAATAAAAAGTAAAATAAAGCAGAAATGTTAAAAGTAACATAAAAACCATGACTCATAACCTACTGCTAATATCCAAGAAAAAGATAAGACAGTTTATTAACTCAGGATTCTTTAGGAAAATTGAATATAAATAAAATTTAAATTATAGAGATTCACTAAACAGAGTAGATTTCCATTTTTATCATTTATCATAACGATACTTACAGTTTTCACTTTTAAATAACATGATGCCTGACCTTCTGGGAACTAGTTCTTTTATATCTCCCTTTTCATAATGGCTATATGAGTTTTCCAAACATTTGTAAAAAGATTGAGATTATTATTTGATCCATAGTAAAATTGCCTTTTAGTTTTTCAGTGTTAAATTTAACATTTCCTAGTTATGCTTCACTTTGCTATAATGAAATATTTATAATCTTTAATTTATAACTTTATTTTACTATATTGGCTTATAATGAACACACTCTATGGATATATTTGAAATCAGTACGGCATCAATAATAAGTAGTATTAATACTTACTGTTAATTATTATTAATAATACATATATTAGGTATATTCTTTAAAAATTGTTTTTGGGCTTAGGGGTTAAGACTCACAAATAGAAGGTCCTGAGTTTGGATTCAGGCAGAAATGGCTGAGGCCTGCACTACAGTGCTGGTGGGAAGAGATTGGGAAATCCCAACGGGAAGCAAAACAGAGGTAAAAGCAATCCAGGTTGATTCCTCAATTCATCCTTTGTCCTCCATAGTGACACAGTGCCTTCTAACACAAAGACACATGCACACACACACACACACACACACACACACACACATGCACACACACACGCACACACACACGCACACACACACACACACACAAACACACACACATACACACACACAGAGGCAAAAAAAAATAACAAATTTTCTCTTCGGGGACAGGAGAAATGACTCCATTGTTAAAAAAATAATTCCTTTACACAAAAGTATGGCAATTTGAGTTTACACAAAATCCATGCAGAGATCGAAAGAGACCCACTGCACAAAACTGTCTTTTGTTTCTACAAATTTGCCATGAAACATGCATTTCTACACATACCATACACATGTACACATATTCTCACACACTACATACATATTTCTAACATGCTTTTTCTTTGAGACAGTATTCTAATACATGTATAACTTGTTTATGAAAGTTGGCAAAAACATGCTTTATACAACTAGAAGATTGTGTGTGTGTGTGTGCGCAGTATTTTCGAGCTGCAGAAATTAAGGTAGTCTGGAAATTCTTCCCATCCCTTTTTTCCACTCATTTTAAATTATTTATTTATTCAGTTCCTTCAAACACATCTTGAACAACTATTTGTGAATTTTTAGAGCTCCATAACTTTGGTCTTCTGATTTGAGATTCATTACCTTACTGTTTCCTATTAAGTTGTATCATTGTACACAACAGGTGATATACACTTTTCTACACATTTCTTGAATTTATTCTTAAAATGAGTGATATTTTCATAAATATTCAGCAGTCTTGCTACTTATTAATTTCTGCTACTTTTGCAGTTAACAATATTATGCATACCTCTTATGAAATGTCATGGCTTTAAATCAGCTTTAAATCAGTTTAAATAGTCTTCCATTCATTATTAAGTAGTTAGATTTCAATCTGTATACAAACTGTTACTTTATCTGGAAATGTCTATAGAATACAATTGTGTATTCTTGCAAAATAAAAACTTCAAATAATTACTTCAATAATTTAGAGCAGCAATTTATGCTCATTCTTCCAAGAGTGCATGACTGCTATGGTAAAAATGGAAATTTAAAGTCACAGATTCATAGTAGTGGAAATGTCTAAAATGTCATGAGACTAGTTATCCCCATTATAGTGTAGTGCTATTACAGGTGAGAAAAAAAAAACTTTAAATTACAATGGAATTCTGTGAATGGTACTGCAGTAATTTTAAATCTGAGCTCATTTCAAGCACAGAATTTCAGTCAAATTTGCATTGCATAATCACAGTCCTTTTACAAGCCTGTCATTTGCACTAATCCATTAGCTTGTCCAAATTAGCCCAATTGTTTATAAGGTATTAAATGCACTACAAAGCCAACATGTTTGAAATGCTCTATGATCAGAGCACCTGTTTAACAGCCCACCACAGCTGTACTTTTAGCAGATTACAGGCCATTAGGCAAGTTATACAGTACCTTCTTTTTATAACCTAATTCTTCTTCTTTTGCATGAGACTCTCTGGATCATAAAATTAGGACTTTTTCATGGCCTTCTGCAGATTGAGATGAGAGGAGATGTTTTAAAATCACTGCAACTTGCAAATGTTGTGGTAAAATGTGATAGTAAAACATTTCATTAACTTTTAATCCATTTTAGTATGGTTTTTCTCTCTTTGGTACTGAATATCTTTGAATTTATCATTCCCATTTTTTAGAACAATATCATGAATAAGACTTAAGAATGAAGCCTTGAGTAGGAAATTAGGAAAGTTGCATTAAAAGATTATGTTCAGGGTCCAGGCATTTGCCACATGGAAGAAACATCTGGCATCTATTTTACTGGTTTATTAATTTTAAAGCATTTGCAGGATACCTACAACATCCAAATCCTCCTCTGTATGAAGACACATGTACATATATACAATCATGCTTAGAGTCATAAAGAAAATAAAATAGATGAGGCAATTTATCAATTTGTTAAAGATGCAGTAGAATTCCATAAGTTATGTACTATCTCAGCATTTTCTATTGAACAAATAGAAAAGAAATCTATGTTGGCTAGCTTAGTATTTGTTGTCATAGAGCTTGCAGCCTCCTGGAGAAGACAGGCTTCAATAAAATGAATCTAAATTTGAAAACAACTGTGCAGACAGTGGTACAGAGCTAGATGATAAATAGTTAGCTCAACAATTACACATACATGTGTACCTGTGTGGCAGAACATATAAAAACATCATATGTTCATAATAAATATTTCTATATATAATCATAAAGCAAAGATATTAGAGAGCATTATGTAAAGTTATAGTTTTGAGGAAGTAGTATCTTCATTGAAATTTCTTATTGCATAATTGACTTTGGTGTAGAATACTTGAGGGAGGGAATACAGTGTTGCTGTAAGCTCAGACTCATGGAAGCAGAAATTCTACCTAAAAATTGTCATAGGACTTTTTTTTTTCTTTGACATTTTTTATTATTAATTTGCTCATACAAACTTAATAGGTACACCGGTTCCCTCCCTCCCTTCTTCCTCCCCCGACCCCCCTGCTCCCTCCTCTCACCCCTCCCTCCCCATCCCCCAGTACCTCCACCCCTCAATCCCCAGAGAATCCTTTAATGTGCATGCCAGACTCTCCTCTGGGCCCTTCTCTCCAATGACATACAAGGACCCAGTGGCATTTCCCTGAACCCTTTCCTGTGTTCCCCTTAAGCATAGGAACACAACTATGGTTGTCAATTCCTTGCCTCCAAGGATCTTGGTGCCTTTAGCAAATGCTAGACTTTGTGGGGTCAGTTGTGTGTGGGACATTATGCAGGGCATGCAAAGTCTAACATGTGGAGTATCTTGCATATCATTGCTCCTCCCATCCTTGTGCTCTTACAATCTTACTGCCCCCTCTTCCGCAAATTTCCCTGAGCTTCAGGATGGGGAGAGATTAGGCTGGCCTAGTTCTAGGTGGGTGATATAGAGTCTCTGAAGTTCTGGATTATGGTTCGTTGATTTTTTTTTTTTGCAGTTTTGCTGCTCCTGCAATGCCCTTCACTCCATCCTGATGGGTATTGTATTTCACCCCTAGCCAGAGATAAAAAGCTGTTAAACTAGAGTCTTGTTATAAGAGTATATTCAAAGGTAGATGTAATAAAAGTAGGAAACCACAGTGAGGGAGGGGCCAATCACCCTTTTGCAAAATGGTTACTTTTTATCTGCTAGACTATATACCCTTCCCTTCTGGTGAGATCATACCCCTTCAGTTGTAAATGATCAGGAACGAAAGTCTGTGAACTTAGCCAGATGTCTCATTACTTGCAACCCTTGATGGAGGCCTATTTTCTCTGCTGTAACATGGTCCCCTCTCTCCTTGTTTCTGGTGTGGCCCTCCTACCCCATCCCTCCTGTTCATAATCCTAGCAATTACTGTAGCTATTACAGAGATTTATCTTTGAGTGTCTCTAGGTAGGACTGGGTGGGTTTGGTACTAGAAGCCACCTATTAGGGAGTACATACGGCACTTAATTTTCTGGTCTGGGATACTTCACTTAATATAATTGTTTCTAATGATATCCATTTCCCATCAAATTCCAGTAATTCATCATTTTTGATGGCTGAGTAGTACTCCATTGTATAGATGTACCAAAGTTTCCTTATCCACTCGTCAACTGTTGGACATTTGGGTTTTGAAGATTGTAAGGAGTCCAAAATAACTTGAGTGGATAGAAAAGGGGAAGAATACACTTGAAGTGTATGTGCAGAGCTTTGGAGAACAGCCCAACTGACATTTTTTTTTTTTGTCTTCATGACTAAGTCCAATGAAAATCAAAGAATAAAACTAAAAAAAGAAAAAGAAACAAAACAAATTACTTTAGGCAATGTTGTCATCAGATAAACTTGGATTAAATACTAGAGAAGCCTGGGACATGATGCGTAATGAATATAAACAGCAATGGAAAAGAAGAAAAGAAGACTTTTCTCTGTATAAAGAAACAAACCCATTCCTTCCATTTTGTATGCATATAATGCTAATATCAATGTTGTTGTTGATGATGATGGAAGTGGGTACTTAGGAAAAGATATGCTTCATGTATATCTTGTTTCTTCTTGGTGCTTATCATGAATGAAAGCTGAAATTTGCCACAGGTCTTTTCAGTCAGATGATCACATGATTTATGTCCTTAAGTTAATGATGCATTGTGTAACATGTATCGATTTGCATATTTAGAGCCAATCTTATATTATTTACATGAAGTAAACATGGTTGTGTTTATAATACTCTCGGAATCTTTTCTAATTCAATTTACAAATATATAATTTGAATTTTGTCTTTACACTCTTAGGAAATTTTTTGTGTACTCTCTGTCTTTGTGTTGTCCTTATCTAGATTTTTTTGGTGTCAGGATAATGTTGGGTTCATAGAAGAATGATAATATGGCATTGCTTTCTTTTGGGGAACATTGGTATTGATTTTGCCATAATGGGTTGCTAGACATTTTTAGTAAAACGGTTTACTCCTGTACTTTTTTAATGGAGAAAAAATTTAAATTATTGTTTACTATCATTGCCTGTTACTTATATGATCTTGATTTATTTTTGGTTGGTCATATGTGTCTAAAAATTAATTCATTTCTTCTAGACAGTTTGTGTATTTTGGTATATGAGATTTCAAAATATCCTGAGACAATCCTTTGAATTTCATGAAAATTGGCTGAAAAGTTCCCCCATTTTCATCTCTAATTTATTTAACTTGAATGTTCTCATTTTGTTTAGTTTAGCTAGATGATTATTGGCAAAAGGCTGTACCCTGCTCCAAATCACTTCATAGCAGTTTTCAAACTGTGTCTTACTTTCTGACTCCATTTTACAAACCACATTTGACTCCAACTTAACATAAAATTGAAGGCAAGGTGGTTTTGTACTTTGCTGTGAATATAAACAGCATCTCTTACTCAGCTCTGTCTTGAAAAATAACTTATTGTTGAAAATAAGAAGAGTATCATACTATAAACTTAGCAAGCATATTAGGACCATAGGAACACATGAGTATACTTAAATAACATTGGTAAAATCAGGCCTTAGAACTTTTGAAGCGTACTAGATGGAAAAATAAATTTTGAATAATCATGCATGTAAAGCTAGATTTTTGAAGGAATATCTTATTGCTTTTCATAGAGTATTGTACATATTAAATTTCATTCCCACTAAGTGTATAGAGTTCCTTTTCATTCACGTCTCCAGCATTTAATTATTATTATTATTTTTATTCAGTTGTGTGTGTGTGTGTGTGTGTGTGTGTGTGTGTGTGTGTGTGTGTAGAATCACGGGCGAATTCGGGAACCACCATGGACACCTCCATCTCCTCCTTGTTTACTCTGCCCCAGGATTCACAGGCTCTGCCCTACCAGGACCAGAAACGCAGACTGCCCCCATTTCTGCCGGGCATCTTTTTTTTTTTTTTTAACATTTTTTATTATTATTTCCGCTCATACAAACTTAATAGGTACACCGGTTCCCTCCCTCCCTCCTTCTCCCCCCGACCCCCCTGCTCCCCCTCCCCTCAACCCTCCCTCTCTATCCCTCAGTGCCTGTCCCCCTAATCCCCTAATCCCTGGAGAATCCTTTAATGTGCATGCCAGACTCTCCTCTAGGCCCTCCTCTCGATGACGTACACGGACCCAGTGGCATTTCTCTGAACCCTTTCCTGTGTTCCCCTTAAGCATAGGAACACTACTGTGCGCCCGGCATCTATTCGTGGGGTATAGGAAACGAACTCAGGATCTTATACCTGTAAGGCAGTGGCTTAACCCCTGAGCCACCACTTCAGTCCCTAATTATTTTTTACTATAAGACTCAAACTGGGTGGCTGGAGAGGTTTTACTATAAGACTCAAACTGGGGGCTGGAGAAGTGGTTCAAGGGTTAAGCCTCTGCCTTGCAGGCAGAAGGTCCTGAGTTCGGATCCTAGACCCCATGTATAGACGCTGGGCAGAAGCGGGGCGGCCTGCGTTTCTGGTCCTGGTAGGGCGGAGCCTGTGAATCCCGGGGCAGAATAAACAAGGAGGAGGTGGAAGTGGTCCATGGTGGTTCCCGAATTGGCTCGTGGTTCTACATACATACACACATACACACACACACACACGCACACACAATTGAATAAATATTTAAAAAAAAGACTCAAACTGGGATAAAGACATCTTATATTTGATGTACATTTCTCAATTGATTAATGATATTAAAATTTTTATGCTTAATCATTCAAATGATGTTCATTTATTCATTTTCTAATTTATCCGATTTTCTAAAGTAAAACCACCTAGCTTTTGATAAGCACCTCACATTGTTCACACCTTTTTTGTTTACATCTACTAGTAACCAACTGGCAAATAATATCATCCATTCTCTAGGCTGTTACTTACTGTGTTATATTGATTATTTTTATTTAGTGTGTGTGTGTGTGTGTGTGTGTGTGTGTGTGTGTGTGTGTTTATGTGTATTAAAGGGCACTGTGTGTGTCCATGGAGGCCCAAGGTTGACTTTGGGAATCATTCTGCATTGCTTTGCTTCCTTTTTGTTTCATTCGGGGATTTCCCAGGCTCTGCCTCCCAAAGCCAGAAGGACAGGTCACTGCCATTTTCACTTGGCATTTTTACATGGGTTCTGAACTTAGATCCTTCTGCTTATTATGCAGTCTTAACCCCTGAACCATCTCATCAGACCCAGAATTTATGTCCTTGCCCCCATACTCCCTCCTTTATTACCTCTCTCCTCTCCCATCCCTCCTTTCAGTTCTCCATTCCAGCTATTTGCCTCCTGTTTTCCTGTTCCTCTGCATGTGTTCACAACAAGGCTGCATTCAGGATGCCTGTGCTAGGTTTGGCCTCAAGGATTCTTGCTGGCTGAAGCTGAAGACACTTCGCTCTTCGCTTAAATTAAGAAAATGCACACTTTAAAACATGAAATCAAAATGACCCCACAGATTAAACTTACAATGGCAAGGAACTTACACAATTACTAAACATAGGAAGTAGAGGAAATACAGGAACAGCATGTCTAGTAATTGTGAAATAATAGCAATTTTATGGAAAAGATAAGCATGAGTGAAATTTTTAAATAAGAACTTTGAAATAGCAATATGGTTTGGTTCATATTTAAAGGAAAATATAAGTATAGTGAAAGGAAAAGAAAATATAAAAATGTCTAAAGGATATTTACTATTTAAAAATCTGGAAAAAGTTAATTTAATCCTACACAGAAACAAAAGGAAAAAGGAAGAAACTACAATATTTTATTACTAAGGAGAAAGACACAGTCATGGAAACTAAACTGTAAAGTGCACCAGGAAAATATAAATTGTCCTTTATGTATAAGATAATATCAACATATAATTACTTTGGGATTTGGAAAGGAGGCATGAAAATTATATTAGAAAAATGACAGAAAATATCTATGTAATGAAAATTACAATAACATATATTCACATTTTTCAATAAAATTAATACAAATAAATTTACATAGTATGCATTGGAAAAAATAATTTTGTAAATAAAAAAATGTTATCTAAAAATTAGTCTCGTTAACTATAACAAAGAAAATGAAAGTGTCAATTCAAAATTCCAGTGGGGACAGAATATTTTAACAGTTTTAGAAGCTCATGACACATAAGTCCATAGAGTAATGGTCTTTTAATATTTAGGCAAAATGAATATCTTCAGATTTTCTTTAAAAATAAAGGTGAGAAGAACACATTGGCATTTTTTTTCCAAAAAAAGAAGAAAATGTGTCATCACTAGTTATGAACTTTAAAAATGCTGGCAAATTTATTTTGGCTTCATAGAAATTTTATTAGCCCACACATATAAACATATACAAACCTAGGTCAACACAAATAATGAAGAATGCTACAAAAGTTAAATGTGCATTAAAGGACATTTTCACTTTGCATAGACTTCTATCTTAAAAGTTTAGTTAGCTTAAACATTGCTTCCTCCTATGTCTTTGCTTGGTAAATCAAAAAGTGTATTATCATGGTCAAGTCGTCTTTACCTCATAAATGGAAGTTAGTTTACCATGAGAGAGTGGGACTATGAAACTAACCATTTTTAATATAAAAAACAATGAAAAAGAATAAACAAATCCTTAAATGTAAAAATTCCATTTTTGAAACATATTTAACTATTATGAAAAAACTCAACAAACTAATACCAAATGCTAGGTATTCATTCATAAATAACATTTAATGACAAATATAATATGCTAAAATATGCTTAAGTGGTAAGCCTGAAGACTTGGTGTCTTCTCCTAAACATGATCAAGAATAACCTATTTTTTCTATCTATCATTTTATTGAAAGACCTAAAAGTTAAGTAATGTGAGGAATGCTACATATTTTTTATTTTATTTATTAATTTGTATGTGTATATGTGTGTGTGTGTGTGTGTGTGTGTGTGTGTGTGTGTGTGTGTGCATGCGCATGTGTGTGTCTCAGAGGACATTATATATCTTTGTGGAGGAACTAAGGTGACTGTGGGAAGCATCCCAGATCATGTTTAACTCCTTCTGGCTTTGCTCAGGTATTTCCCAGGCTCGTCCTACCATGGTCAGAAGTGCAGACTGGTGTCATTTCTGCCTGTCCTTCCTCCTCCCCCCATGGGACCTGGGATCCAAAATCAGGACCATCTGCTTGTGAGGCAGAGTTTTAACCCCGAGCCATCTCTCCAGCCACACGTATTTGTTTTATTATTATTATTATTATTATTTTAAATAATGAGGTTGGGCTGCATAGATGGCTCAGGAGTTAAGACTCTGCCTCCCAAGCATAAGTCCTGAGTTCAGATTCCAGATCCCATGTAAAAATATGAGAAGGAAATTAGATTATGGGATAGTTAAATACAAGTATCAACTTGATAATTGCAGGTTGAGATTTGGGCTTTAATTGGCAGTGTCTAATTGATGTGAAAAACCCAGCTCATGGTGGGTGGGATTAACCTTGGCAGGTGGATAAGATGAAGTTAGCTGATCCAGGCAGGTGGCATTATTCCACATATTGGCAAAGACATACTGCCTGGCAAATAAGGATTTTCCTGTTCTCAGCAATCCTGTGGATATGCTGTGAAGAGCCCATTTCGCTCCCAGTGTTGGTAAGAGATTTCCTGCCAAGCTGGACTAACTCTATCTTAAAAAGCATACTGTAGAATAAACTGCCATTTCCCCTAAGCATTTTGTCATGAATTTATCAGCAACATGTAGGCAAACCATGAGAGTACACAAACAGCTTAATTTATGGACATGCTCACAGCCACGCAGCTTTTGCAAAGCACAACTTTTACAAGGGTACTAGGATCTGATCACAGAATCTCCTTCAGCTGCTTATGCTCTTACTATAGGGTCCCACATTTACCATTTTATTTGTTTGTTTGGTTTTTTCATTTATGTGTCTGTGTGTGTGTGTGTGTGTGTGTGTGTGTGTGTGTGTGTGTGTCAGGGTACTATGTTCCCTGTGAAGGAGTACTGCAGTTAACTTTCATGGTTGCTGATAAAAATCCCCATCAAATGGCTTAAGAGAATATGAGGTTTTAATTTTTCTGGCAAATCCTGGTTACAGTTGTTTGTCTAATTTGCAGAAGAGCTTTACACTAACACCGCACAGAGGAAACTGTATCATATCCACATTACAGCTGGGAAAGGAGCACTCCTTACATGCCAGAACAGCATGATTGTCCAACTGTACAGAAAGATGCCAACTTCCTCAACCAGCTCTCGGTCTATTACCTGTCTAGCGCATTGTCCCACCCTCCATTTGGTGGTCTTCAACTGCTAATTCTTTGCAAATGTGCCCAAAATTCAAAACCTCAACCATTAAGTTGACACCTTCAAGTAACTATGGCAAGGACCAACAGTGACTTTGGGAATCATTCTGGATAGCGTCTACCTAATTTATACATTCCTCTGGGATTTCCCAGGCACTATCTTCCAGAGCTGGTAGTATAAGCCACAACCATTCCTGCCTGGTGTCTTTTTACATAGGATTCAAGATCTGAACTCAGGTCTTTCTGCTTGCAAAGTTTTAACGCTTGAGCCATCTTTCCAGCCCTCCACAATTTAAAAAAGTATTTTATTTTATTTTTTCCCAAATTTAACAAGCACTATGAGTGATAAATCCTGCTCCTGTCCTACCCTTTCTCCCTCTCCTTACCCTCTCTCCCTGTTTCCCTTTTTCTCTTTCCTATCTCCATGCCATATTTTTTATGTAAAGATCATTTTTTCATATGGAAAAATATACGATAAATGATTTTTGACAAATTTACACTTTTTTGAGAAATTAGAAAAGGTTTTAAGTTATCTTTTAAAATGAAAAAAATTAAAAATAATCCACAGTTTAATTGAATATGTTTATAAAATATATAAAGAACTGCAATCCAAAGAGGTGTTCATGTCTATGTACCATGTGTGTTCTTATGGTTTTTACTTTGGCTACAACTGGGGACACTATAAGTTATCAATGAAATGAGTGAAATTTAATGGAGGTCTCTAGACACAACAGACTTAGAACATAGGTCAGGTGCTGCATGCAGTTAGATGAATTCACATAGAAGTCATGAAGGTCAATCACTCTTGGGTATAACTTATAATTTAGCTATATGTCCTCTCCAAGTATAAGTGTACCAGAAAACAATCCTAGTATATGGTGGCAAGGGAAAATACTTGGTTAAAATAAATAACACTAATTAATGCACCAAATGGAGTGTGTTATAATATTCTAGGCAGAATCCAAGGATGACAAAAGGATAAAGGGAATTATTTCATGTTATGTGTATTAAATCTGATAATGCTAAAGAAATAATACAAATAATATTCAAGAAGAACATGGTTAATACTGAATAAGAATGTTCTTGGGGTACACAAGTATATTTAAATTTGAGATTACATTTTCCAAGCTATTTACAAACATGTTTTGAGTTGTTTCAAATAGCAAACTTTGAAACATGTTTTCTGGGAAAATTTTTTTATCTGACATAAATTATCATATTCTAGTTGGATAGTATTATTGAGAAGTTCTCATTCTTGGAATTCATAGTTTTGCATGAGGAAAAAACATGATAAAGCTCATAGTTTCATATAAAAAGTTGATAACCTACATTTGTTCTTTTTTTTAATTATTCAATTGTGTGTGTGCGTGCGTGTATGTGTGTGTGTGTGTGTGTGTGTGTGTGTAGAACCATGGGTGAATTCAGGAACCACCATGGACCACCTCCACCTCCTTGTTTACTCTGCCCTGGGGGTAGACTCCACCCTACCAGGACCAGAAACACAGGCCGCCCTCTGCTTCTGCCCAGTGTCTGTACATGGGGTCTAGGATCCGAACTCAGGATCTTCCGCCTACAAGGCAGAGGTTTAACCCCTGAGCCACCTCTCCAGCCCCCCTACATTTGTTCTTAATAAGTTGCTATTATTGTATTTACTAATATGTTTGACAGACTATCTAAAGTATCCTCCCGACAACTATTAAATTCTGCCCATAAAATTAATTTTCTATGTGCTTAAATACAGAAATATGCTTTTCTCTTTTTGGAAAGAGAGACAGGAAAACCATTGCTTCATCATTCTGTTGTATTTCATATATAATTCATTGTGTGTTTATGCCTGTATTTTCATCCTAAGTATTGCCATGGAATTTTTTTTTAAATGACTGCTCTTCAATATAATAATAGTATGTGATTATCTCTGCATTCATCTGTCATAGTAAAAGATTATTACTTTATAATCTAGTGATGAACCTTGCACAGGTGTTAAAGATTATCTTTCTGCTGCCATCCTTAATACTCTGTGTTTAAATAATGACTTATCATCTCTTTGTACTTACTGATTCATTCTGTTTGCCAAATTAATACAACAGTTAAATCTATGTTTATTGGTGTACTGAAGTATGCAGTGTTTAAATTTTCTGAGTGAATGTTATAGCCAGTAAAAGAAAAAATCTAAATAAAACAAAATATATATTTGTGTTTGCTTCATTCAGTGCCGTTAATCATAGGATATCTTACCTTTCTCTAACCATGTTCTTAACTTTCTCCAAACATTTTCATAATTTTTTTAATTTTAATTTTCTTTCAAAAGGTATTTTCATAAATTCTTTTCTTCTTAACTTCAATAAAACCTAGTCAGGTATGGTGATAGGAATTTTAACCTAGTGATTGAAATTTGAAGCACAAGGTTGCTTGGCATCTGACTGCTACATTTCAATTTCCATAATCTCTTTTTTCTTATTAAACATTCAGCATATCCATGCTGAAATAAAAAATAAAATGTAGTGGTATTGTAATGTGTATAGCTAATGCCTAATAAATATCTAGGAAAAATACAGTAAGGTTATAAAAATGGATACTCATGAAGATTTCTTTTTGTATTTAGTTTCCAAATCTTTGTCTGCATCCCTATTTTAGAGGAACTCAAATAACAATATTGCTTCTCTCCTTACACAAAAGTTAGCTCCAAATTGATAAAAAATCTCAATGTTGAATCTGAAACTCTGAAGTTATTAGAAGAGTTAGGAAGTACACTTGAATTGATAGGCCTTGGTAAAGACTTTCTAAGCAGAATAACAAATGCTCAGAAACTAAGACCAATAATCAATAAATAGGACTTCATGAAATTAAAAAGCTTCTGCTCTGCAAAAGAAACTGTTAATTATGCAAAAAGACAACCCACAAAATGGAAGAAAAACTTTGCTAGCTATGAATTTGACAAAGGACTAATCTCCACAGTGTACAAAGAGCTCAGAAAATTAAACACCAAGACATCAAACATTTCAATTAAAAAATGGGCCCTGGAACTAAACAGGAATTTCACTCAAAAAGAGATTGAAATGTCAAATAAATACCTTAAAAGATGCTCAACTTCCCTGATTATTAGAGAAATGCAAATCAAAACAACCTTGCCACACCATCTTAACCCACTCAGAATGGCTAAGATCAAGAATACAAGCAATAGAGATTGCTGGCTAGGCTGTGAAGAAAAAGGCAAGCTTATTCATTGCTGGTGGAAGTGTAAACTGGTACAGCCTCTGGGGAGACCAGTATGGAGGGTCCTCAGAAATTTAAAAAGTATCTGCCATATGACCCTATTATACCGCTACTTGGAATATTCCCAAAAGACTTCACATCTTTTTCCAAAGACACTTGTTCATCTATGTTCATTACAGTGATATTCACAATAGTGAAAAAATGGAATTGGCCAACATGTCCATCATTAGAGGAATGAATAATGAAAATGTGGTACATCTACACATTGGAATATTACTCAGCCATCAAAAACCATGAGCTTATGGAATTTTCTGGTAAATGGATAGAACTGCAACCTTTAATATTGAATGAGGTATCTCAGACACAGAAAGTTAAACACTCCATGTTCTCTCTTACATGTGGATAATTGAACCGACATCCTTGTCAATGTATTTGGATTGGCAGCACTGTAAGAACCAGAAAATTTTAAAAAGATCTATGAGTGGGAAGGTGGGAAGGAATGGTTAAGGATGAAACCTTTTAAAAGGGGTTATTTATGATACTAGGACAAAGGGAAAAATACATAGTGAGGAATGAGAGGATGGTAGATAGGAGGAACATGAGCGATAAGAGAAACAGAGGGACTTAAAACCCAAAGATTGTGGAAGTAACCCCAACAGAACATTCTATGCTAGTAATATGTTAAAAAGTCTTTAAAAGACTTTTAAAGAAAGGAATAAGAATGGGTAGTGCCTATGCAGAGAAGCATAGAGTGAGGAAAACAGGAGTTAAAAAAAGCCTTGGGCTGATTCACTTAAAACCCAGGGACAAAATTATACTAAGAGTAGTGGCAACATGGCACTTTCTAATTAATCGTTGGTCAGAAAGGTCTAAAGGCCCCCAAACATTATAGGCTTTTGCCATTGCTCTTGGTTTTTCTCTCAAAACTGTCAATAAGACTCAATTACTTAAGATGTAACACAAACAGATCACTAAACATGGGCAAAATATATCAACTAGAACTGGTCTGTGGACTTTCTTCTTGCTGTATAGCTTACACAGTACCAAGGAATACTGTAGAAGCTACTGGGGGAGAGAAATAATCACAAGTCCCATCAATGGTATGAGATCTCCAAGTTGCAATACAAATCACCATGGCCACAGGCCACTACCAGTGTAATAGTGATATGAGTATCAAGGACACAACTAACAGCTTTCTGATTGGATCCAAGACCTGCTTGTCAGAAGGATAAAAATCCCTGTTTTTGTAAACTACCACTATAACTCATTAAAAAAATGGGGGGAGAAAAAAATCAATATGGGAGACGGCCAATAAACCTATAGGTAGGAAGACAGTACAGGAAAGTGCTCTGTTGGTGGCTCTTACACCCATTGAATGGGCACTTACAGTAGAAACCTTTGGTCTAACACTAGATTAGTGGAGGGAGATGCACATATCAGTGGGGCGGCCTGAAGAGATGTAACTTGATATAACACAGAGGCCTCAGCAACCATAGGAATAGATAGGTGAAAGTGAACCCTGGGGTCCATTGAAGCACCCAGACAGAAGCGTGGGAGGCAGTGGGAGAAAATGGTGAAGAGAAGGGAGAGAATGGAAGGGAGGGGAGGGGGAGGAAATCTGGGATGGATACCCAATATGCTTGTAAAAGTAGAAAAATAAAAATTAAAAATTGCATAATTGGAGAATACGTTTCACAAATTTTCAGATCTACTTTCTGTCTTCCCAACAAGCTAAAGAGCTAGGAATTTTTGTTTCTATCTGAAGAGGGACTGTAAATGCCTTTGGGGCATTTATCAAATTCTCCATGAACTATAAAGTCATTTACATTACAAATTGAGTCCTCAGCCTCAATGAGATTTTTAAAATGTTATAAACTGACCTGGGTAGATTTTTCTGGGATTAAAGTTTTTGACCCACAATTAAATGGAAGAGTTTGCATTCTTCTGATTTCATGCAGAAATGTGTATGGGGGATTACAGAAGCCTGTAATTGCAGTCCTGGAAGGCAGAACTGGAAAACTGCAGACCAAAGTAATAAGGATGTAAAGCAATCCAAGATGATTCCTGAGGTCACCCTTGGCCCTCACAGGCACACCTACTCAAATGTTACCCTCCCCCACATACAAATAATTACTGTAAACTGTTGATGAAAGGAAAACTTTCTCTTCTATTCCTGTTTTAGTAAAGCTATTTAATAAAGTTTGTTAAACTATTTGTTTATGTACCACAGAAAAGCTAAGAGCAGTTTAATCTATAATTGTAAAATGTTAATAGTTAGATTAAAGGGAAGATTCTGATGTTTTCTTAATTTCTACCTGTCTTGTATAAAATGATTGTAATATCAAGAAACTTGGCTTCTCTTCCATTTCCCTTTGGCCTCTTCAACTGCAATTTTTAGCATTACTGAGAGCTCTGATCAAGGTGTACATGCCCAGAGGTTTGATAGATGCATGCCTTTTTCAAGGTGAATCACTTTCATTAAAGCATATTGTGCGTGACATTTTAACCTTAAAGCACGGCATTTGGGAAGTTGAAACGGTACTTCTCTCTTCTAAGTAAAATATTAGAAAGTGATTCCTGCCAAATAATAAACACCTGCCATTGCATGGAGAAAATAGAAGTGAAATACTTTTCATGTCAAGGATTCAATCGTCTTTTTCTGTTTTATGATGAAAACCACTCAGCACATTACATGTCCAATAAATGGAAAAATACTTCATTGTCATGCTTCCAACGGCCACCTTTGTATCATTTTAATTCAAACCACTTTAAGCAGTGGCTGAATGTATCAATAGTCCCCTTCTCTAAAGAGATATTGGAGGAAACTTCATAATGAAATACAGTTATGTTTAGTAAGTCTATTGTGGTTTAATAAAGATGAAAGAAAATATCAACTTAGACTATTCAAAGAAAACAAATGGAAAAGCAGAGAAAACATTATAAACAAAAGTAGAAATTTAATCAAGTGCTATCAAATGAAAAATGTATAATTTACAGTCAATAATTTTATCATAAATAATTATTAAGCATTTGCATGAAACAAAGTGTCATTTCCCAAGAATATCATTTATGTAAAAACATTGTCTTTTTCTTGTACTTACATATAGAAATCACAAACATATACTATTATTATTGTCATTATTGTTACAATTGGGTATAAGGGAGGGGAAAGAGACAAAGAGAGAGAGAGAGAGAGAAACAGCAATTAGAAAGAAACCAAAACCAATTAATACTGCTGTTCCATATTTACCCAGAATGCAATAACAGAGAAAAATAAGCTTTTGTAGCAAGATGTTGTCCTTTGCAATTCTGAGAACAGATATGAGTATTTCACAGTTCACATTTATAAATGAATTCTAGAAATATTTACTATGAATATACTATATGTAATTTATAGCCTTTGACTCTGGCAACGTAGATGATTAAATCACAGAACTTGACGTCAAATTGCAAAATGTAGAGGGAAATGAGTTTTGTCAACAGCAAAGTATATGACATACACTGAACCCAAAACCTAAAAGTGAATGATTATTAACTAGATTTGGGGGAGAATTTCATCACATAAAAACTAAGAGAACTTTTAATAAACTATCACATAGATAATTGATCAGTTGAAATTTTAAAGAAATCTAAATCTACTTGGAGGAGAATATCAAAAGGTGGGCTTACACAGATTAAGGCTTAACCCTAAAGAGAGGGTAGCTGATCATATCTTTTCTGGAGGAGAACACGTTTTTGTAACATGAGTTGTTTTGATATTTATCATATAGTTGAAGGAGAATATGTTTTCAAATATATCTGGAAAATTGTTTGCTGGCAAGTATTGATAAATGTATCACTTAATAAAAATAGCTACTGAGTAAACTTTTCAAATTGACCCTGAAATGAGTCAATGTATAGTTACTGAAATGATGTACAGTAGTCCGAAGAATACTTTTAAAAGCAAGTTTATTTGGATCATACCTCCAAGTCTAATTTTTTAAAATCAGAATTTGTCATATACAAGAAAATATATTTGTGTCTTTTCCCTACCCCATCTCCTCCTACTCCCTCTTTTCTCACCCTCCTGGAGAGTCACAGGCTCCTCCAGGTTCTTCCCCACTCTCCTGTCCTTCTGCATGTGTGGGTCCCTAGTCTCCCTTTGGAGTACCTGTGATAGTGAGGAACCGTCTTTGTGGCGGTACATGTGGCCCTTTAATGGACAAACTTACAAGTGGGAAGGCTCCCCTTATTTTCCTCAGCACTTGTCCCTGAGTGTACTTAGTTGTTTCTCCCTAAGATACTTGCAAGTCAATAGAGAAATACTGATATGATAGCCATTGTGTAGTCCTGATAGGAGAGGTCATTGCAATGAGCTCCCAGATGCAACAGCCATTTTTGTGACTGATGTGATTTAATGATATTTGTTAAAGATTTGAATTTCATCCTGTGAAAAGTTTCTTTTTAGTTTTAAAACCCATCACATAATTGGGTTGTTTGTCTACTTGATATTTAACATTGTGTTTTTGTATATTGTAGATATTAGTCATCTAAAATATGTGGTTAGAAGAGATTTTTCTTCAATTCCTTATGTTGCCTTTTTGTTTGATAGTTAATATCGTTTCTGAAGCAGAAGAGTTTTTAATTTCATGAAAGTCCACTTGTTAAGTGTTGTTTCTATTTCCTGTGTTTTGTGGTTGAGTAGTCTAGTATTCACCAATACTAGACTCTGGCCAGTTGTAATTTTCTACCTCACTCACTAATCTGCTATTCCAATAGGGTGTATCTTGGTTGAGTTCCGAGAACTTTTCCTATCTAAGGGCATAAGAAGCATTTAAATGATAGCTTACTATAATGTTTTTATAGTTAACAATGAGATATCTATTCCTGTCTAGTGTTTTGTTCTATTTTTCTGCTGTTTGGACAGGTTTACATAAGTTCCCTGACTATAATGGGTTTAGAACCCATTCAGACAGCCATTGCTACCAGTATATCTCTACACACTGTTGTTCTCTCCTGAATTCTTCTTTCCACCAAGCTACTTGCCTTTTTTTTTTCTTTGCCCAAGTCCTATCCCCTTATTTCACTCCCTTCAAGACTTTTGTTCTGTAATGGTGTTGTCTCTTTTCCAGTTTTCTTTTATCTACACTCTTTTGGAATCTTATCATACTTATGTTCCTCCGTACCTTGTGAGTGGCATAGAAGTTTCTCTTTAAGTATGTCATTTGGAAGGTTTAATGCTAGAATCCACTTATTAAGGAAAACTTGTAGCATTTGTCTATCTGCATATAGAATACTTTGCTTAGTATACTTCATCCAACTTCATCCATTTAACATCAAATGCCATTAATTTTTGATTAACTTTGGTATTGGATGTATTCCATTGTGTATATGTACCATATTTTCATTATCCATTCTTCTACTCTTGAATATCTTAGCAAGTTCCATTTCTCTACTAGTGTGAACAGAACTGCACTGTGCATGAGTATTCAAATGTTTCTATTTAGATATAACCTTCTTTGGGAATATATCCATGAATGTTATATCAATTTTTAATGTTTTTAGGAACCTCCTTATTCATCTCCAAAGGACTTGTATTTTGTAAGCCTGTCTACAAAATGGAAGAGTTCACTTCTCAGACCATCATCTCCAGCATTTGTTATTATTTGCATTTTGGATTTTAGTAACTCTGACTGGATGAGATGATATTCCAGGGTCGTTTTGATTTTCATTTCCCTAATGGCTAAAGGAGGTAGAACATATTTTAAAGATATGTTAATTTTTTTCAGTTCTAAGATCCATATTTTAATTAGGCTATTTCCTTCTTGGATATTTTTTCTTTAGTTCTTTGTATACTCTGAATATTTTTCAGAAATGTGTCTAAGGAAATATTTTCTCCCATTCTGTGGGTTGTCTTTTTTCCTGATTTACAATGTCTTCTGCTGAGTAGAAGTTTTTTTTTAATTTCATGAAATTGTACTTGCTAAACATTTATGCTACTCAGAAAATAGGAATCTAGGTTAAATAGCTCCAATGTACTTTCTATCCTTTCTTCAATGAGTCTTATATTCTCTCATCTAATGTTGAGGTATTTAGTCAAGTTAGAGTTAACTTGTATATAGGTTAGACCTTTATACAGATAAAGGTCTCGTTTCATTCTTCTGCATAAATGTATCCAATTTTCAATCAACATTTGCTGGATGCTATAATTTTTCCAATGTTTTTGGTGTCATTTATATAAAAATGAGGTTAAATGAAGATGTATTAATTTATATCTGCGTCTTCACTTCAATCCACTGATCACATCTCTCTTTTAGTTTAGATGCTGTTTTCATTAGTAAGACTTTGTACAATATGATAATACCACCAATAGAGTTTTGATAACTTGGGATTATTTTGATTATACTGAGCCTTTTGTGCTTCCATATGCATTTTGAGAATGTTTTATCAATTTCTGTAAAGAATTAGATTGGAATTTTAATTGGTATTACAGTGAATCTATATATTGCTTTTGGTTAGATGATCATTCTAGCAAAGTTAATAGTGAAGATCAGGAACATGGGAGGACTTTGCCCCTTCTAGTGTCTTTTGTAATCTCTTTTTTTAATGTTTTAAAGTTTTGATCATACAAGTCTTTCACATATGTCATCAGAATTATTACTAGGTATTTCATTTTCTGGAGTATGATAACCAGAATTCACTCAGAACTTTCTCACTTTGTTTATCTTTAAGTATAGGAAAGTCACTGATATTTGGACACAAAATTTACAGCATGATACTCTGCTAAGCATATTTATTAACTCCAGAAGTTTCTTTGTGGAATCTTTGGCTTCATCAGGCATAAAATCATGTCATCTGCAAATAAGTATACTTTGATTTCTTCCTTTCTTATTCATATCCCTTTTATATTCCTCTCTTGTATTATAGCTCTAGCTAATACTTCAAGTACAACATTAAACAGAATTGGCAACAGTGGACAGCTTTGTCTGATTTCTGATCTATGTGGGAATGCTTCAAGCATTTTATTTAGATTGGTTTTTCATATAGGATTGTTATGTATGGTCTTTATTATACTGATACATGTTCCTCCCATTTTTCTTTTCTCTAGATATTTTATCATAAAAGGATGTTGAATTTTGTCCACAGATTTTTCTGTGTCTATTGTAAGGATTGTGCTATTTTTATCTTTCCTTTTTCTTTAATTTGATAAATTACTGACTTGTAGATATTGAGCTAAATTTGTGGTTCCATAATAAAACCAACCTGGTAATAGTAAATGATCTTATCAGGGTCCAAGAGTGACTTTAGGAATCATCCTAGATTGTTTCCTTTTTTCTTTGCTCTGTGATTTCCCAGGCTCAGTCTGCCAGGATTGAAAGTAAAGGTCACTGCATCTCTCCCCAATGTTTTTACATGGGATCCAGGATGCGAATTAAGGTCCTTCTGCTTGTGAGGCAGTCTTAAACCTTGAGTCATCACTCCAGCCCCAAAATTTTGCATGTCTTCTCTCTAAGAAGTTTTATGATTTTAGGTCCTAAATTTAAATCTTATTTTAATGCTTAAAGAAAATCATTTTGTCTGCATATCTACAGGATAAAAATCTAACAAAAGTTAACATATGCAAAAAGAAATTTAACTACAAATTGCCATGCAAGTATTTGTGATCAGATTCATCTCTAATTACCATTAACAGACTATTGAATTGAGTATTTTCCTTTCAGTTTTAAACTTATCTGAGCACTAACTCTTCTCCACAATTGAAATGGAATTTCTATGCTATCTTCAAATCATTAATTTAATCATAAAACTTTCCCGTATCCCAATAAAAACAATGGAGGCTGATTGCTCTCCTCACCCATCATCCTTTCATTAAAACCACATTATTTTTTTGCTCACCACATTTGACCATCCTATTAACTTAATGTTGGAATTCTCATTATAAGGGACAATATTCAGGACAAATTCTAATTACATTTAATTAAGCTTTAATAAATGCTGAAAGAATGAAGTATTTATGCCATTTATATTAAGTGAACAAAAGGCTTTTTATAATAAGGCAGCTTTTAATTATTTGCTTCAACTAAAATAAGCAAAGATATTTCAAGAAGAAAATCAAAATATTTATTTAGAAATCTTAATTTTGGCAAACATCTCTCCATAATATTTTAGAAAATATGTATATTGTGATTAAAAAATGCACCATTAATTTATTTCAAATGAAAGTGAGAACTAAAAATTTATATTTTTTGATGTACAAAATATTTTATTCATTTATATCCAAAGTCATAATATTAATATTTACTTTATATTATCATAATTGAAAACTTCAGCCTAAATATTATGTTACCTTGGATTGAAATGTTTGTGATTTCTAGTACATAATTTAAATGTTTATTGAAAATGGAAATACTCTATAAATTTTAGAGATTTACTTTCAGCAGGAAATGAAGATATTTTAACCAAATACTTAAATAAATGAATTATCTTATAAAATTATTCTTAAACATGCTATGTTTTATTATACTCTTTAACCACATTTATTTCCTATTTTTATTTACACCTCAGTATTTGCAAGAAATAAATGTAAATATCTTTTGTTTCAATCCTTAAATGCGAATGAAGTGTTTTATGTCATTGGGACATCTTTCGAAATAAACAGCTGAACAAGTCATATCTTGGCTGACTTCTAGCAGAATTTTTAAAAACATTTCAGAGATTAAATTGTTTTAAAGTACTTTGAGACCATGAGAAATACCATTCAAATAATATAAGCAGTAACTTTATATCTAGTAGTAGATCAATCCATTTGCTTGTCCTGTACATGAGAACAGTAACATTAATCAGCATGTGAGCAAGTCTGATCTCTCAAAACACAATAAAGATCACTGATATATATGTATATAAGCAAAAATGTATATATTTATGTGCTTGTGCTTTTGTATTTCACTACTAACAAGATTCAGAAAAATACAAAATTATCAAGCATAATTTTTTATTTGTTCTGTTCGATTCAAATTTTTACTTACTAAACTGAACTAAATTTTTTCTTTCTCTGCTTCACCAGACATCATTAACATGCTCAGCTGCAATGTGTGTAGCAGATACTGTCTTGACTTGTTCAGCAGAGATATTCTCATCACTCAGAAAATTTGACTGAATTGAACTGTTAATAATTACTGACAGAGATGTGCATAAGAAGCAAAGATGAAATTATTTCACCCAGAAACAAAGAGGGTCACTTCTTTTTCTCTTACAGTCATTTTCTAAATAAAAAAAAAAAATGTAGTGGTCATAAAGTAATAGCTCTTTAATTCTACTAATATGAAATACATACAATTCCCTGTATAAACAGACATTCAAAATAAATGTTTGACATTTTCTTGTTTATTCAGAAACTAGAAATATTTCTTTAAACTTGGGTTCATTTCCTTTTTTCATAAATATGAGAATAAAAAGTTAAATGATGGTAAACTTCTCCTAGCACTCAGCATTTCAAAATGATGTATTTAGTATGATCAGGTAACAAAATGAAAGAACAAGAAAACAAATAATTCATAGAATACTTATAATAGTTAATCATTAAAATACATATCTAATATATTCATTTCATTGCCTTCTACAGTGCAAAGAATTATAACCATGCTAGATATGAAGTTTAAAGGAAAAAACAAGGGACTATGGGGAATCTCCATGGAGAAGAAATGCTTTCTACCTTTTAAAATATATAATGTCTAAAATGCAAAATAAATATTAAGAACACATTGCTCTAATACCTAGGACTGTAATATTTATAGATTAAGTTTAATTATATATATCTTTAGATGCAATATTATTTTTTAACATTTTTTATTATTTCCGCTCATACAAACTTAGTAGGTACACCGGTTCCCTCCCTCCCTCCTCCTCCCCGCCGACCCCCCTGCTTCCCCTCCCCTGACCCCTGCCTCACCATCCCTCAGTGCCTCCCCCCAATCTCCAGTGAATCCTTTAATGTGCATGCCAGACTCTCCTCTGGGCCCTCCTCTCGATGATGTACAAAGAACCAATGGCATTTCCCTGAACCCTTTCCTGTGTTCCCCTTAAGCATAGGAACACTACTGTGGCAGTCAATCCCTTGCCTCCAAGGATCTTGGTGCCTTTAGCAAATGCTAGACTTCATGTGGTAAATAGTGTGTTGGACATTGTGTAAGGCATGCAAAGTCCAATTATGATTGCTTTGGCCCTAACTTGTGTGGAGTATCTTACATATCAGATACAATATTATTTTAATGTCATATACTTTGTTAAAATTTTGATGCTCGATAGAGTTTAACTTCAGTTGTTTTTATTTATTTAATGATTAGGTTTTATAAATGGGAGTGATAATTGTGGGCATTTGTTATACTCTATCCAGTATAATTAATCGTAAATAGTTTGAATTATATAGTGCATATGTTAGCACACTTTGTTGTATATTTTGAGTATATTGATACAAATAGAGTGATATAGTTACAATTGTAGCATAAAATAAATTTAAATAGACAAGTAGTATCTAACCATGTAGCAGATCCTAACTTTAAAAATATCTATCAGTATATTGGGAGGAGTAATGTCTCTCTTGGACTTAATACAACCACACCCATGAGCTCATTGCAGATTTGCTTACCTGTACATGTCCTACACAGTATTTTTCATCTTCCATTGCTTCCCTGCACAATTCCTATTATCCATATACCAACCAATTGATCATCTTTCTAAATATTCAAAAGTTTCTGATATTTTCACTTTCTCTACATTTGAGCCATCTAGAAAATATAGTAAAATTGCCATTTTGTGATTTGTTTCTGTCAATTATAACATATATATCAACATCTAAGGGTTCTCCACACCTTTACATGATTGCATAACTCAAATTTTTACTTCTTTTTTATGTTAATTTTA
Organism: Typhlomys cinereus; assembly: GCA_023101885.1. Classification (NCBI taxonomy): domain Eukaryota; kingdom Metazoa; phylum Chordata; class Mammalia; order Rodentia; family Platacanthomyidae; genus Typhlomys; species Typhlomys cinereus. The sequence goes on from JALPQD010000020.1 coordinate 12,227,600, forward strand.
TATCTAAAATTTATTGGGATTTTAAAAACTTGCCTTTTTCATTTTTTATAATGAATTTTGTTATGTTATCCCTTATTAGTTTACGGCATCCATACTCACTCACCATACTCATTCTTTCTTTCAAGCCTCCCTCCTACTGTTTTCTGTGTTTGTGACCAACTGAATTTGAAAAGGGGACCTACATTAGTATGTGCCTCAGCACCTCCACAGTACAGAGTACATATATATGGGAACACCATTGAAGCAAATGGGTACCCATCGTCCAGATGCCAATAGTCATCAGCATTTACATGAGTTTGTCTCTCATCCATGTAATGGGCTGGGTACACTATTGTTTAAGCTGCAGTGAGTTCATTGGTGCAGTGGCCTTATGTCCAGGAGACACTGTATTCATCCCAGTCATATGGTATTTAAAAGAAAATTATGGTGAAGTATATAAACAAAATATCTAAGATAATGCAATAAACATTACAAGAAATCTTTCTATGTTCTTTATGTACTTGTTCCAACCTTGATACTACTATGAGTATTATGTTCCAAATTACAAAGTGTGCACTATAACTATTAACTTCCATCAGTTTCCCTATTCGTGCCTCTTTAATTTACAGCATAATTTTATTGCATTAAGCATATGATGTGCTGTTCAACTGAGAAATTGAATTTGAAACAACATCATGTTAGTAAGAAAAAAATTGTACTCTCTAGAGAGCATATCAAAATATTTAGTATCTAACTTCTGAAAAATACACTGAAAATTTATTTATTTGAACTCATTTGACTTTAACCTTAAAGCAACTTGATATCACCAATACCTCTTCATAACCCTCTGTGTCCCTTCAGTGGATAAGTTGATACAGTCCAGGCTTTTCTAATGCAAGCTCATATCATTAGGATTTGCCAGAAGATTTAGAACACTTTTTACCTAAAACATAAGTGTATCTGTGAACACATCTTTTCATCATAAATGCTTTATTTCCTTCATTCTTCAATCAGGACAAAAAGGTAAAGACAATATTGCAAAAAAGCCATGTGAAATTGAAACTCAAATTTACATCATGGATAGGTGAAATAGGTTGGCTCTGTGTTTCTAGAGACTTTTAGCATGATGGAGAGCACAAACTAACCAATAAAGTAGCTGTATTTTTTAAACAAGTATTGATAAATTGAAACAAAAATATCTTATCCATGTCATTCTTATATAAAAATTGATAATGTTTAATAATTATTAAATATTCATCCTATATAGATAAGCTTCTTCTATTCAAGGACAAATTAAACTAGCAAAGTCATATTCTCAACATGATTAATTCTATACAAGTCATCATAAATGAAGTCATGTAGTACAAAGCGCATGTGTGCACGCGCGTGCACACACACACACACACACACACAAACCTGACAAAGGCAATAACTACAGTAATCTCATTCTTACTTTTAAGACACATTTAAGTTTAAAGAGTCATTATAATTATTTAAAGATGCTGGTAAACTGCATTTCTTCAATAATTTCCTCTCCAAGTCTTACTCATACCATTTAATCAGAGTAAATTGGGCCAGTTGCCTGCTGTTCTAACTGAGGACAGAGGATATTATTCTAGGTTCTGTGCTTTCTGCTTGTAATTTATTCATCTATATAATGTAACTCTCTGATTTCTACTAGTACAAACAACAAAATCTGTTTGGTTCTATTTTTTTTTAAGTTTTTCTCAATTTCTTTTTTTATTTATTCAATTGTGTGTGTGTGTGTGTGTGCGTGTGTGTGTGTGTAGAACCACGGGCGAATTCGGGAACCACCATGGACTGCCTCCACTTCCTCCTTGTTTACTCTGCCCCCGGGATTCATATATCCGCCCTACCAGGGCCAGAAACGCAGGCCTTCCCTACACGTGGGGTCTAGGATCGGAACTCAGGACCTTCCGCCTGCAAGGCAGAGGCTTAACCCCTGAGCCACCTCTCCAGCCCCATGGTTCTATTTTTGTATATCGGTGCCACCACTTCCAAATCTTAACCATCACTGCTCTTTATATAGAAGTTTGAGATAATTTGCTTTCTTCTATCTTCATTGTGTATACCTGTTTTGTGATCTTTTTCTGGGCTGTTGTGGATCAGATGTCTATTTATCCCAAATGGCTAAAACATGAAAAAAACTGCACTCAAGTCTAAGGCTAGAAAAGTAATGAGTTTCGTTAAGTTACTAATTGGTGTATATGAAAGGTTAGCTACAGGAGCCTGAGTGGCTCAAAAGCAGCTCTTCCACTGAAGATGAGTGACATCTCAGGAAAATTGCTATATTCTTGGAATCCCTGCCAAGCAACACAGAGCTTCTCCTCTCCTGGGTACTTGCTACTGCGCTCAAAACAGTGTTAGTGTGGATCTCCTGAATTCATGAGCTTCTTGAAGCTCCATAGCTCCCTTAGCTGTCTAAGTCATCAAGTACAGAATGTTTGTATATTGACTAAAAAGGTACAAAAAACTCCATTCTAAATTAAAGTTCACAACATTTATCAGTAAGCCACTAAAAGCTTAAATGGAAAACTCACTCTTGTTTGGTGAGATGTATTAGGAATCTTCATCAGACTGTATCAAATTCAGTTTCTATTGTGAATTAATCATTGGAGTCTCTGTAGGTTAGTAAGTCATGAATATCAAAACACACTTCAGTGTTTCTGCTTTTGACTCTTTCTGGAACATAGTACACCATTCCAATTCTGCTTTGGATATACATTTTTGAGTAGGTGCTCTTGATCCAAAGATATCCTGTTCCCATCAACAACACCTGAGATAAAACCCTGCCTTTCCCAATCTGTGAAGCAAACTTAACACTCAACAGATCACATGCAATGAAACCAAGCTATCACTCAAAATAAAATTAAGCTCATTTTACTTTAAGTCATTTCCTGAGATGTGCTTTTAAACATGTTTTTGAAGGCACTTTAAAGAGGTAAAATCCTCACAAAATATAACATTTTTGTTCTATCATATACTCAATGATACTTTAGTCTGTCAGTAAAATGAAGCTGTCTCATTTATTCTGCTAGAAACTTCAGATCTAAGCTTGAGAGAAAGAAAAGTTTCAGTATTACTTAAAGCCCATGGAAATTGAATAAAATTATTTTTATGTATGTTACTTTATATTTTCTGAATCAGTTTTAAGTTTCCTATAGTCTTGATAAGCGATTATGGACACATTTCTAAAATTTTAAATCATAGAAGTATATTTATTTAAAGGTATTTTTAAACTATGCTTATATCAAACAGCATCTTTAAGACACATAATGAATATTCACACTAATAGAACTGATACATGTTGCCAGGTAATGAATCATTTGTAGCAAATGCTTTTAATTTGGATAATCTCTTCATAAATAAAATGCTTACTAAAAGTTAATCTAGGACAGGACCCAGAATAGGATATATTATTTTTGTCATGAATGAACTTTTTCCAAAAATTAATTAGCTATTATCACTCAATAAAGATGTAAATGAATATAATTAAATTATTTTCTATTCAATAGCTTAAATCTATTTTTTATAAAAAGACAATAAAGTCCATGGTATTAATATTACAAAGAGGCTTTAATTAAATACTTTCTAGGATACTCCCCTGGGAGGGGAGATACCATGATCACAAAGATGTGATGTTAAGTGCTGACTCCTATGATTTCCCCAAACGTGCGAAACTCAACTATATAATTGTGGTAGTAGAGGACTGTGTTCTACTCTTCAAGGGAAAAAATTACTTTCCAGAATATGTGAATAAAAGATGTATTTATTCATGCAAAAACGAGGAATTTTACAAGAATTTTGAAAGTAAGAAGTATTTTTATTTGAGCAAAACAAACTGGATTAATTATGGGATAATGCATATTATACAAATAAAAGAAAGTAGAACAAATAACAGTGAAAATTTGGATAAAACAAAGAGACTTTGGAAAAGGGCAGGCCTGGGTGGAGCAGTAATGGGAGCCTTATTTGTTTTGTGGCTTTGTTAGCTAACTCTTTTAATCTTTGCTTTAATCATCTGAAAAAATAAGATTAAACAGTTTTACTTCACTTTTTAAAAATCTTTTAATAGATCAGTGGAGTGTATGTAGATGATCCTTATGTTTAGAGGAATGACCCTCAATGTGACATAGAGAATGGATCTGTAATATACTTTTTTAATGACTTTTTGAACGGTTATTCTAGAACATTTACTATATGTTTCCCTACAAAGTAGAAAATGGTTCATAAAACTGTTTCATCTGTGTGACACTTTTCTCAGTCCTGAAAATGCTGTAACAAACCAGAAATATTTCATTTACTCCAAGATATTCTCACTTAAAATACAACACATTTGCATGTAAAGTGTAAGAATGAAAAGTAGTTTGAAGAACACTGACACAAATATCTTAACCAAAAAAAAAAAAATCAGTTCATATGTGTACTTCCTATTATGAATGACTAACCCTGAAAACCAAACCAACTATAACTCAACTGTAGAAAGTTGGGTGTTAATGACAAAGCAGGGACGAGTGATGTGAAGTGGTGGGGTTGGCAATGCTAAGTGATTATTCCAGAACCCAGATAATCATTATCCACTCCAGCCAAAAAAGGTATACTCAGACTTGATAGTATAAAAGGTCTCCATAGATATCACATGAAAGAGTAGAACACAAATATTTTCACCTTCTCTCCAGTCTAACACAAAACAGACTTTCTTCTTAGCCTTAACTTATTCTGAATATGTATAGTATACTGATTCTGTGGTTTAACATAGGTTATATATCCAGACACTGTAATATCTGGATTGCTTCCTGTTTGAGACCTGGGACAGGATGATTAACTCATTCCTGAGATCCAATTGTTCATAGTGCAAATTCTTGATTAGAGAATAAATTTAAGATCTATTTACACTTCCCTCTATGTAATACATTTATTATCTTGAGTATGACAATCACAAAAGACATTAGCCAGTACGAAGGTGCTTTAATTTTGCTAGTGACATGATTTTTAAAAGCATTTTTAATTTTTCATCAGAATCATGAATTAACAAATTTATATTAATGTGAAAACAGAAAAATAAGACTATCAATTTTTAAGCATTTTGAGACAGTGCATGTTCATATGTGCAGACAGTCAATATTCTTGTTTTACTAGTTAAAGAACATAGCTCGAAATGATTTAAATTGCCTTTTCCTTGGAAGAATGTCCAACTCTCCACATGCTCACAGATAATTAGCCAATTGAGCTAAAGTAACATATTTTGCTCAAGAGTTTTTAAATTGAATTGCATTCATTTGCCTACAAAACATCTCATCCAGGCTTAATGAGCCAACTGATGTGCCAGAATCTTTAAAAATACAAATGCTTTCAAAAATGACTAGACTGTCTAAATACTGCCACTGTCATTCTTGTAACAGTTGTGGAATGCAAAGGTTGCAGTATTCCTAATAACCATTAGTTACAGGTCATCTATCTATATCACAAATACTCAAGAACAAACAGATATTTATCTGTGCAAAATCACCTGCAAGACTATCTGAGTAATACCTCTAACAATTGCTTCAAATAATACAAAAAAATACCAATGGATTATAGTATATCTTAAATACACTACTGAAAAATTAGACTTTTGAAAATTAAAGACTCCCAGTGGTCATTAAAGCATTGTTTTATTACTTACTTTATTTTTTTCCTAATCATACAAGCTCAACAGGTACCATGTCCTCTCTCTCTCCCCTTTCCCCTCCCTGTTGACACCCATTGCACTCTTCCCCTTTCTCCCCTTCCTTTCATTCCCCTTTCTCTCCCTCACCAGGTGCCTCTCCCTTCCTCCCTTCCTCCCATACCCTGGAGCATCTATTTATGTGGACACCGAACCTTGCCCTGAATCCTCCAACCTAGTGAGGGTTCAGGACTCAGTGGCATAGCCAGAGCCCCCTCTTGGGCTCCCCATTAATATGGGAACTCTATTATAACTGTTTAATCCCTTGCCTCTAAGGATCCTACTGCTTGAAGCCATCTCCCCTGTGATCCCTGCTAGCTTTTGGGGGGTGTTTGACATGTCTGCCATTGTGGAGATCAGGCAAAGTCCAATCCTGGCTACTACTGCCCTAACTTGTGTGGAGTATCTTGCATATTGTTGGTCCTCCCCATCCTTAGGCTTTTACAGTCTTGCCATTCCCTCTTCTGCAAGGTTTCCTGAACTTTAAAGATGAGGAGAGATTTGGCTATACTGGTTCCAGATGAAGAATGTAGGGTCTTTGGTGGTTTGAATTAGGAAGGTCATCTCTAACCAAAGATAAAAGACTGCTGAAACAAAGATCTTAATATAAGGGGAGACTCAAAAGTAGATGGGAGAATAGTAGAATAAGTGTATGTTTGGGGCCAATGTCCCATTTGCAGGATGGTTACCATCTATCTGCCAGTCCCTGTTCAGTCCCAAGTGACCAGGAAGGGAAATGAGAGTGAGCTTCACCAGATGTCTTGCTACTTACATGCAAAACTTGACTGTCATCTATTTTCTCTGCTGAAGTGTGATCCCCTGTCTCCTATCTTCTGAGGTCCTCCTTTCCCTTCCCTCCTGTTTATAATCCTTTGTGATTACAGTGGGTATTATTACAGAGATTTACCTTTGAATATGTCATTTAAGCATTTTTATACAGATGTCATGGTTTAAATACTTGCTGACTCAGGGTGCTGTTGGTGGAACGTAACAGAATCTGTAGGAGTTAGGAATTTCTTGGAGGAAGTAGGACCCTGGAGGACGCCTGATAACCCATTCATGCTTACTATTCTCTCTTTTGCTCTTTCTTCTTCATGGAAATGGCTATAAGAAAACAGCAGTATCCTGCTCCCATACCCATGCCTCCTCTATCCAGCACTTTTTTTCTCTGTCATGATGGATTGCATTCCCCCTGCAACTGTAAATCAAATTAAAAACTCTTTGATGATTGCATTTCTTGGGTTACACTATTTTATCACAACAGTAGACCAGCAGCTGTAACATACACACAAATCCAATACAAGGAATAATGTCTTCTTTTAATGTGTGTTTTCCAAATTAATTTGTTTCCTTAGCATGATGTTTTAGACAGGTTCTTTCTTGATTCTAATCTTCTTCATTGTGCTGATTTGTTGACATCATTTAGTTAAGAAAATATCCAATTTAAATTTTCCCCTACTTTTATATATCTTCAATCATCTTGACAAGAAAGTCTTTCTTGAATACATAGGATGCACCTCTTTGAAGTTTCAATATTAAGAAACGCATCAATATTTCTTTTTATACATATGATTCATTATGCTGTAATGATGAGGATGATTTCCATCTTTCTATGCTACCATATAAGCAGCAGCATCTTAGTTTTTAAACAATGAATTAAAATTCCCTCGTTTATGTGCACACCTTGTTGCCTTTATCCACTTGTCCACTGTTGAATACCTTGGCTGCTGTGAACGTGAACAGAAATTAACAAAATCTTTTATCAGTTGTCCCTGTGTATGATGACCTTAATCTCTTTGATTATTGTCCTTGAATCCTATAGCTGGAGCTTAAGAAAGTTTTATTTCGGTTTTATTGAGTACTCCCACTCTCTTTATAAGGGTACTTCTTTTTTTTAATGACCAGATCAAAACCCTTGTAGTGATACCTGCCTGCATTTCAGCATTGAGAGGATGGAAAAGGATCAACAAAGGCAGCTTACATTTCAGAATGAGAAAAAAAGAAAACAAACAGCAACCAAATAATGAAAAAAAATGATGGAACTCATTTGCGCAAACATGCAAAATGACAGGAAAGTAAGAGGAAGAATGGTTTGAAAAAAATTAAGAATCAATTAAAAAAGAGGTTTGCGGTGAGAGAAGGTGGGGTGAGATTGGTTAATGAGTGAAAGTGCCATATATTGATTGCATTCAAGTGTGGGTGTCTAAAACAATAACATAAAATATATTGATTTTTTTAAAATGGAAAGAAAAATTTTTATATTACACACAGAAAGGTTACCATACCTATTCCATTGTCAAAAGTTGGTTTCATATGCATTACCTACCATTGACTGGGAATTAAAACATGCACTTAGTTTCATTTTAGCATCTTTTCAAAAGCATTATCTGTCAAAAATGATATATGTTTCTGAGAGATGGCAACTAAAGACAGATTAGGATAATTGACACCTCATTGTCTTTGAAAGGCATCATTTCTGGAAAGCTAAAAAGCACAGCACCATGTAATTTTTACTTGGCAAAATGCCAAAACCTACTTAGGAAATGCATAACACTTGGCTAAATTTCTAAATATTGCTAATTACGTTGAATAATTGTAAGAGGGAATGGATTATTGGACCTGCATAAAAAAAGCCTGCTTTAGAAATGAACCAGTTTTGAGAGTAGATAGAAGATTATTACCACGACAATCTTGAGCACTAAAATCTTTTACATTTACTTCATTGCAATGACTTTCTAGACCCCAGAGTTATGACATCATTGGGATTATATCCTCAATATATTTCACATTGTTTATCTTTACCAGACCACCTTCATCCCTATTAGTCTCTTCAATAGTTTTTTCAAAACAAATTACTTGGAAATTAAGCTTTATCAATAACTAAAAACGTGGAACAAAATAAACAACTACATTACTTTTATGAAACAAAACTTTTTTTAAATTAAATTTTTACATTAGTACACAGAGAAATGGGATTCTTTATGGTATTTCTTTCCACTCCCTGCAATCCGAGATCCCTTCTATCCTTGTGTCCCATCAGCTTTTATGTCACATGTATTTCAAGACGTACAAATTTATTTATTTTTATTCAGTTGTGCGTGTGTGCACGTGTGTATGTATTCAGTTGTGCATGTGTGCACGTGTGTATGTATTCAGTTGTGCATGTGTGAGCATGTATGTATGTGTGTATGTGTGTGTAGAACCACGGGTGAATTCGGGAACAACCATGGACCGCCTCCACCTCCTCCTTGTTTTACCCTGCCGGGAGATTCACAGGCTCTGCCCTACCAGGACCAGCAACGCAGGCTGCCCCCGCTTCTGCCCAGCGTCTATAGGGTCTAGGATCCGAACTCAGGACCTTCTGCTTCCAAGATAGAGGCTTAATCCCTGAGCCACCTCTCCAGCCCCAAATTTGTTTATTTTTGACAAGAGTATTTTCTTTTTATTTTTTACTTAGCTTGCGTGTTTGTGTGTGTGTGTGTGTTGTGTGTGTATGTGTATTTTTGTATCAGAGGGTACTCTGTGTCCCTGTGGAGGATCAAAGATGACTTCAAGAATCATCCTGAATTGCTTCTATCTACTTTTTTTCTTTGCTTTGGAAATTCCAAGGCTCTGTCCACCATGGTTGGAAGTGAAGGACACTGCCATCTCTGCTTGGCATTTTTAAGAGAGATCTGGGATCTGAACTCAGGAACTTCTGCTTACAAGGCAGTCTTAACCCCTGAGCAATCTCTCCAGCCTAATAAGATTTTTTTATTAAATATAAAAAACTGAAATTAATTGTAGCAACAACCAATGACAAAGTTTTATTTTTCATGGAAGCAATATTTGGAAAAAATATCTGTAATGCAATGGACTAAGGAGATGGTTTAGTGGATAAGCATGCTTATTCTGCAAGCATTAGGACATCCATTAAGATCCCCAACACACATGAAAAAAATCTGAGTAAGGCTGGAACATCAGACTGAACAAGCAAATGGCTAGCTCTAGGTGCAGTGAGAGATACTATCTCAAGACATTGAGACAGAAAATTTATTCATAAATTTATTCATAAAGGAAAAAATAGTAATGTAAGGAGAGAAAGAGGAAGAGAGAGAAAGAAAGAGAATACATGTGTCACTGGGTATGTTTGGAGTACAGAGCGCAAAATCCATTACATGATTTTCTCTCTCCACCAAGATTGCTTTCAGAGCCCAATCTCAGATCACCAGGAATCCTTACTTACTGAACCATCTCATTGCTTTTTGAATAAAACCCTTCACCAGCCACTTGAGTAGCTTCTAGATATGACTTTATTGCCATGAATTTTGTGAGTGCCATGACTCCTATTTTTAACAATGACTTCCAACAGATGATTAAGTCAGGCATTTACCAGTTAGATTTATGAATTTCACAAAACTCCAGTGATCATATTCAATTTCTACTACAAAACAAACATTGATTTTCTTGTCCATATTTAAGTATTAAACCTATCATTCGAATCAAGCACTTAATCAAAGAGCAATTATCATTAAATTTAAATTTATTGTCTAATTTAAACACAAATACTAGACTGGCTGAAAACACTACTGCCAAATTCTGATCTTCCTAAAAGTAATGAAACTGATGCTGGAATGTACATGCTAGTAGTGTTTCTTAATGGTGAGTTTAGGCTGTTTGAGAGTATTTTTAAAGTCCATAGCAATATTTATGAAAGCATGAACTGTAGAAGAAAAATTAGGTGAATGCTTAAATAGACATATTAGAAAGAATAAATACTAAAAAGCAAATTAAGAGCAGGAAAAATTTTTATATCAATGCTGGCATTTCTGATCTTGGTGTCCATGTCGTACGTACTTTTTAAACCAGAGACTTATCAGATAAAAATTATATAAATTTTTAAACTTCACAAGACTAGCATGTAAATATTTTAATTTCTTAATTTTTTAAAGATTTAAGGGATTATATACTACGAATGAAGGTTAAAACTGATAAGGGGTGTGTGTATGTGTGTTTTGGGTAAGGGAGCACTTCTTCAATGGTATACTCAGGAACATACCATCAAAGGTAAACATGGATGAAATTAAGTGGTTCACACATGTGAATAATCATGAAAATAGGAGGGAGCCTGATAGGGAAAAAGCTTATAATGAGAAGAGGAAGAAGGAGAGGATTGGTGGTGTTGGATTAGAAAGTGTTGCAGTTACTTTTCCTGTTACAGTGAAACAATAATCATATATAACTTAAGGACAGAAAAGGAGAGTTTTTTGGCTTATAGCTTCAGAAGAAAAATGTTTTATCATGCAGAAAATGCATGACAGGTGGTGGAAGCTGGAGACATTTCAGGTCACTGAAACAATCACCAAGGAACCAAGAGAAAGCAACAACTTCATAAACATACTGCTAGAGTAAGCATGGTACCTCCTGTGATCTGCTTTCCTCTAGTTCTACCTCCTAAAGGTACCATCTTCTCAAATATTAACAACAGCTAATGATGCAAACACAGGAAACTGTGGATAACAAATCATATTCAATCCATCACAGAAAGATAACAGAATTTTCATATTTATTTACCTCATATAGATCTATTTCTTCTTTTTTGTTTTATTGTTATTGTATATTTATCTTAAAATTTCTTAACTTGTCTAATGATTCAGTATTTTCCTAAGAATTGTGATTTCTAAACATACATTCCTTTATATTCAGTTAATATATTCTGTCTTTATTGCTGTTCTTATAACACAACATTTAAGAATCATATTGAGAATGTAAGCTTACAGGGATCATGTGATACAGAATGTCTGTGTTATTATGCTGTACATCTCAAAAGAATCATCTAAAGCAGCTGTCACAATGTGTATCTAGTCAGGGTGAAGTGCTCTGTCTCATGGGGAATTTCTGTCATAAAGAGTAAGCTTTACAGTGTGGAAGAAGAAAGTTGACAAGCCATGTTGAATGTGACTGAAAATGAAAGACACAGGACACATAACGAAAAGATAAAACACATTCAATGTGACTGAAGTTAAAAGATACGTAATGGAAAGTTGGAGCCATGAAACATGTGACTCACAAATACGTTCAATCACAGTAGTAAAGGGCAGAGGGAACAGAAAATAAGAGCTAGAATTAGAAAAAAGGTTCTTTTGGGTAAGAAATGGACTCACTCCCATGAAAGAAGAAGGATCATCTAATAACATATCAAACCACTTAACCATAATTCTAAATAGAGAATAAATGGAAATTAAACAAATGTTGTTTAATGGATTTTATAACTACAAAAATATATATTTACTTACAACCAAAATATTATGTGAAATGAACCTGTTGATTTGTCCAGAATTTTATAATGTGTTTTATTAATTTCCTATCTAATAGTGCATAGATATGACCCTGAACAATTAATATTTCTTCATGATTGCACAAATAATCAGAAAGGCACTGTGTGATATGTAACATTCATCTTATATTTTTAAAGTAGACTATAATTTTCCATGTGTACTATATCAAAGTAATATTATATTTCTCAGTATTTTGATCTTAACTATTTTTTGAGGATTTATTATGCCCTACATTATTACATATGGACTGTTTAAATTATGTATTTATTACTTTTTTCAAGCAATTGTGCTTTAGCTTGAGTAAATGTTTCTGCATCAAAATTCTGACCTACACATATTAAGAGGAAAGGGTTTGATTACAGCTCACAATTTCAGCTAATGATCCTTCATGGAAGAATCACAAAAACAGCATTCTTGAGGACTCTTTACATGGTATCCATAACAAGTTCACAATATGCTGAATAAATGTATGTATGCTTGCTTGCTTGCTTGCCCGTTTGCTCACTTTGTATCTTTTTGGAGAACTGAACTACTTGCCTGGGATTGCTTCTCCCCCAAAGTTGGTCTGGGTCTTCTCACATGGGTTAATGCCTTTAAGACAATTCTATACAGGCATACCAGAGGCCAACCTTAATCTAGAAAATATCTCTCAGGTGTATTGAGAACTGGCCCATAATTAGCATTACACATTGCAGATTTCAAGATAATATCTTTTTAAAATATTTTTTATTTATTCAATTGTGCGTGTGTATGTGTGTGTGTGCATGTATGTGTGCGTGTATGCGTGTATGTGTGTGTAGAACCACGGACGAATTCGGGAACCACCATGGATGCCTCCACCTCCTCCTTGTTTACTCTGTCCCGGGATTCACAGGCTCTGCCCTACCAGGACTAGATATGCAGGCCGCCCTCGCTTCTGCCCGGCGTCTATACGTGAGGTCTAGGATCCGAACTCGGGACCTTCCGCCTGCAAGGCAGAGGCTTAACCCCTGAGCCACCTCTCCAGCCCTCAAGATAATATCTTAACTCAATATTCTATCAGCGAAAGAAGTGAGATAAAAGTCACTCTTAGAGAGCAATCCTTTAAATTTGGTCATCAAATGAAAATTTACATAGGTAAATTCCAATACTTACACAGGGGTATTAATTACTTTGATTAATTAATTTTATTAAATGCTTTAATTAATTTTATTAATTAATTCTTTTTAAGAAACTTTATAAGATTTGTTGTTCATGAACACTTATATAATCTATTTATTGTGATTAATATCGACCTTATTCGTACATTTTCAAGAAATAATTTGAAGGCATTTGGAAACAATGACAATTCTGTTATAAATTTTTTCTGAATGACTTAGCACATGGGACTTTGCTGACTTCTTAACCTTCTTAATAATACATAGAAATTTACAATAAATGTAAGCATCTCCTTCATAGGATGTCAGATTTCAGATGGCCCCAATTTCATCTGTAATCACTTTATCATCAAGACAGAGGTCAATGTATCCTTTCTTTAAATCAAAGTGGGAACTGTTCTGCTCTGATCCTTAGAGTAGAGCAAACATAATGTTATACCTGCTTCTGTGACCGGTATGCATGGCTGACAGGTTCTTCTTTCTCTTCTCCATACACTCTCCTGGAGATCCTGTGTATCAGTTAATCTTCTGTTTTGCTCTAAGACACCCATCAAAGTTTGGGGAAAAGGGAGATTTATTCAGTTTTTGGTTCCACAGGGGAGAAACAGTCCTTCGTGGCTGATGGCAGAAACTGGGGGAAGGACTAAGTTATTCACATCATGGAGGAAGAGAGATCCTGCATGCAAGCTCAAGGGCAGATTCAATTACTCAAGTAGGGTGGGAATAACCAGTTGCAAACATAAGTGAAATATTGTGGAGAGTAGTTATAATTATTAGAATCCCTGAAAATAGATGTTTTGAAAATATATGTTCTGTTAGGAATGCCAAAACAAACAACAAAATATTCAAGGGTCCAGAACGTAAATAATTCCTTTGAAGCATACGTGTTTTCTGATGGCACATCTTAAATATATGTTAGTGTGATTTCTGAACATAACTCTAAAAGTTTTGAAAACCTTTTTCTCAAATGCTGTTTTTAAAGGAAGATTTGAAGGATTTACCTCAATGATTTGATCTATAACATTAAAATTACACTTTTAATTCAGCATTAAATAAAATGGAATTTTGACTTTCAATAATTTTATTTATGAGGAAATCTAAGACTACTAGAGTTCACTAATACTTTTTCAGATCTATATGTGAAACATCAAATGTTATTATTCTGTAAGAGCTTTGTGACACTGTTGTTCGTGGCATAAAAACAGTTGTCTAAACAGGTGTAAAATAAATGAAAATTATCTCACTCATTTTTTATATTATCTGAGTTCTGAGACCAATTGACAACTTCTTACCTATGTGGGGTTCTCATAGAGAATAGCTACCTTTAGAAGAGTAGCCAGCAAACAAGTTAAACTACCACAGAGAAGAACAGGCAGTGAAGCCATGTTTCCTCACATGGATAGTTAGCAATCATGTTGTTGAACAAGATAATGAGATATCCTGGAAAGACACATAGCAAACTCATGAAACTCATCTCTGGAGCAGTAGCAAAATATATAGGTAAACTCTATAGAGATAATTCAAAATATAACTCATAAAATATACAACCAAAGCATTTTCTTAGGCTTTCGAAGAACAAATATTTAGGATTTAGGATTATGAAGAACACACAAAATGAATGATTGATTACAGAATACACATTGGTAGAACAATGATAACAGCACGAACCTTGTTAGAACAATAAGGCACTATTTAGTGAAAGACTTTCGAATGAGTATGGTTTACTCCAATACCTGAAAACACAAGAATATGAAGGTTAAGTCATTAATACCAGCTGATTAACTCTGCCAGCACATGGAGAATATATTAAACTGACAATCTTGTACCCAGTAATTGAGCAATTGTAAACAGAGTAGCTACATCTTGAGAAAAAAGGAGAAGCCCTTCTAATATATGACAGTGGAGTAAAGTGTCCAGACAAAATTATCAAGATATTTAAATAAAACAATGCTCATAACTGAAAAAGTAACAAGTTTAAATGGGACATATATATGCTTTAATTATCTACATTCCCTTACCTTTTCTAACTCTAGCACAAACTTGACTTCTTTGTCCTCTCATGCTGTTTTTAAACCTGGGACTCAATCTTGAATTGGATTTCAATAAAGAATAATGTTAGTTGCTACAATATGTCAATCTACACACAATCATTGAACTTTCCTGAGTTATTTGTGTTAAACACATGCAGTTCTATGAGATATTACATTCATATAACTTGTATTGAGTCAAAGATTCCATTTGAATAAACAAATAAGAGTTTCATTGGAAGGATATTTTGAAAGATATTTTTATGATATGATTGTCTGAAGAAATTAACACTTATTTTTTCATCTTTCTTAGCCTCTAAATACAAAATTCACGTATGAACTTTGCAATGTACTGTTCAGTATTTTTCTTCATGAACTTTCTCTATTGCACTTATATTACTACCCAGAACTCTCTGGGAAAACATATTCCACAAATTTAGAAATACCTGTCTTAAAAATGTCAATTAATATATGTCCATGGAAAAATATTTTAGGTTTATTAAGTTTGTTAGAACCCTGGAGTATTTTTTTTATAATTCTGCTTTGATAAATTTTGAATCTTGATGGAGAGGTTTATATGGTTGGCAAAAAGTGTTTGTAAGAGATGATTAGCTATTAGGAGTCTCTAGATATACTCAGGAAACAATATTGCAAGAAAGGAAATTGTGTTCTGTGATGGATTAAGAGCTATGAAATTGATCAATCTGAAACATATACATCTTCTATCACTCTCAAACTACCTGTGGTGAAAGCATGTGGGAAGATAAGTTACAGTCAGCCCACGTAATGACTCTCTCTGCAGACAAAGAGAAAATTAAGTATACAGAGAATAGTGATTCTTCTATTTAGTTTAATCATTGTTTGTTTTTATAAAATACTTACTTTCTGAGAATGTAAGTATGCATTTAGAAGATATTAGTATTTATAAGTGTTTATCTGTGCATTCTTTGGACACAAATATGAGTGACTTTTAAGCAATGAGACTGTGAGAAGACAGCATGTGAATAGTTATTAGAAATGCCTAGTAGATAATTGTCTTCAACAGGTAAGTTGCTATTTTTTAGCAATATAGCTTATAACATTATCTATCTTTCTCCTGTTTTGTGATGCAAACACAATTAAAATAACACAAATTAGGTACAAAGTTCCAAATGTTGAATAACAAGCATATAATAGTAACAGAGTGGTATGTATAAAATTCTCTAAGAAAACCTTTATTTAGGGGCTGGAGAGGTGGCTCAGGGGTTAAGCCTCTGCCTTCCAGGCGGAAGGTCCTCAGTTCGGATCCCAGATCTCACGTAAAGATGCCAGACGGAAGCGGGGGCGACCTGTGCTTCTGGTCCTGGTAGGGCGGAGCCTGTGAATCCCGGGGCAGAAGGAGGTGGAGGCATCCATGGTGGTTCGCGAATTCGTCCGTGGTTCTACACATACACACGCACATGCGCACAGTTGAATAAATAATAATAATAAAAAAAAGAAAACCTTTATTTAAAAAAAACACCTTTTCTTATCCTTTAGTTCCTTTAAGGAATTCAATAAATAATAACATTTAGTTCCTAGTGACAGATGTTACTATTTTTTCACTTTAATTAGTAAATCAAAATACATGTGACACATTATGTTCACCAAAATACTTTTATACTAATTTATATCATTAGAAAAACAACATCTTGGGGATGGAAAGATGGCTCAGGAGTTAAGCTTCTGCCTTGCAGGCAGAAGGTCCTGAGTTGGGATCCCAGGCCCCACGTGTAGACGCCGGGCAGAAGCAGGGCGGCCTGCGTTTCTGGCCCTGGTAGGGTGGAGCCTGTGAATCCTGGGGCAGAGTAAACAAGGAGGAGGTGGAGGCAGTCCATGGTGGTCCCCGAATTTGCCCGTGGTTCTACACACACACACACACACACACACACACACACACCACACACACACACACACGATTAAATAAATAATAAAGAAATTTTAAAAAATAGAAAAACAACATATTTATGTAAAAGGAAAAGGGTAGTGATATAGATGTAATGTTTCCAAATAATGGAAATATGTAATACAATATGTGCATTATCAAAAAGTGTCCTCACCAGATAAGAAGAGCTAGATCCAGGACTTGTGCAATCAATAAAAGACTGTATAGAGGAAGAAGCATCAAAAGTATGAGGCATTCTTACATCTATCATTATGACAGCTGATTTAAGAGGCATTATACAAGTCCTTTAAAAAGTTAAGAATTTCATTGCTTTTAAAGAGTATTATAGATAACACACTTAAACTTGTCAATTTTGCAAAAATTGGAGAATGTTGTGAGCATTAAATAATTGAAAAGCTTCCTATCTTCCAAAAACAAAAGTTAGGTAAAAATTCTGGAGATCTTATTAAATTAATTTTAAGACACTACATGTGCACTAAAAGTGGGAATGAATATGTTTAAAAAGCTTGTTAGAGGAGAGTAAAAATTAACAATTTTAGGAGTATTTGAAAACTAGGCATGGTGAGTGCTATGAATCAGCATTTGGAGCACAGTGAAGATATATGCCCCCTGCTTTACAGGAATTTGATACCAAATTAAGATGCATATGATCCTGCTTAATATCTGTGATTATTAGATTCAGGTGTCAATCTGACAGTTGCATGCTGCTTGGGGCACAGCTGTGAAAAATCCAATGGTTGGAGCAGGTTGAAGAAATCTGTAGGTGATTGTTTAATTTATATGTAGAACCCAGTGCACAGTGGGTGGTGCTTTTCAATGTTGTATCAGATAAATGAAGTAGAAGGAGGAGGGATTGTTCTTTCTTTATCATGTGTAGACTTGCTGAGTCCCTTGCCTATGCTTCCTTGCTTTCATCTTTGCTGCTGCCATCACTGTTTCTGTCCTTGACTGACATCAGAACTTGGCACTTTCAATCTTGCCTCTGTTTTCTCTGCCTTTGGAGATTGGTCTGGTGGACCTTGTCACTGCTCATCTCTGGTGTCACAGCCTAGCTATTCTTTGGGGATGTGGGAACCCAGAGTTTTGGCCTGGCTGCAATCCATTCCTGATATTGGAATCCAGCTTCTTCAGTCCTCCAGTGTGACTTAGGCTCCAGATGTTCCCAGGATCCTTCAGTCTTATTAGACATTCTAGTTCAAAAATGAAACAGCTATGGGTAGTTACTTTGAAGGACACTGCTTTTATTTGTGAGCAGATAAAATAAAGTTATACGTATGTATGCGTGTGTGTGTGTATATATATATATATATATATATATATATATATTATATAAGTTCTGTTCTTCCAGAGGACCTTGACTAATAGAATACCCTACACAAGACAACACAATGAAAAGAAAAAATAGAAAATCCCTAAGATTTTTCCTATCAGAATCTATGTGTGATTAAATAAATCTGCTAGAAATTGCATAACTTCGATTGAGCTATTAGATCACAGGACAGGGAGAATGTTGAATGGATATTGAAGTTGAATGGATATTGAAGTTTTCTCCTTGCAGACTAGCCTTCATAGTTCTAGAAAATATGATGTAGGCTTCCAGGGGAGAAAAGCAAACACAGAACTTACTTATCATACTTATCAGTGAATGCTGAAAGCTACAATAGAAACTACTCTGACAAGAGGGGAACACTGGTGGTAGACAACTGCTTTCTTATTGGATTTAAGGCCTACTTTTTGGTAGGGAACATATTCCTGGTATTGTAAATCTAGCAGGCGGAGGGTCCTGAGTTCGAACCCCAGATCCCACGTATAGACGCCAGGCAGAAGCGGGGGCGGCCTGCGCTTCTGGTCCTGGTAGGGCGGAGCCTGTGAATCCCGGGGCAGAAGGAGGTGGAGGAGTCCATGGTGGTTCGCGAATTCGTCTGTGGTTCTACACAAACACAGACACACACACACGCGCGCACATACACACGCACATGCACACAGTTGAATAAATAATAATAAAAAAATTTTTAAAAAATCTAGCCAATTAATGTGACCATAGGTCCTAGGTGTGAGCAAAGTTCTAAATGTCAATTCTAAGTACTTGATGGTAAACTACCATCTAAACACTTATCATCATATATATAGAGTAGGGAAACTCTTTTATCACTCTACCGAAAGGTATTCTTTTCCAATGGAAAATGTGTAATAAGAGAACTACAATTGGCTAAAATGAAGAGACTGAGTGGCCATGAAGGGCTTAGCTCTAAGACATTAAAAATCACATTCATCTCGGGGCTGGAGAGGTAGCTCAGGGGTTAAGCCTCTGCCTTGCAGGTAGAAGGTCCTGATGTTCGGATCTCATGACTCCACGTATAGACGCCAGGCGGAAGCAGGGGCGGCCTGCCTTTCTGGCCCTGGTAGGGCGGAACCTGTGAATCCCAGGGCAGAGTAAACAAGGAGGAGGTGGAGGCATCCATGGTGGTTCCCGAATTCGTCTGTGGTTCTACACACACACGCACATGCACGCACAATTGAATAAATGATAATTAAAAAATTTTTAAAAATCACATTCATCTCATGATTCAGTGAACTTTGCAAAAGAGAAGCATAAAATGTAACTGTCTGAGTGGGGTGTGGTACTGTCAGACAGTATACTCTAATAATGACATGGTGCAAAAGAACTCATTGTAACAATGTTTGCTTTTACTAGAATTTTCATGCTAGTTGTCACACCATCATTTCACCATGGATGAATAAAGCTCTCCAGAAATTCCATCACACTGAGAGATTATTAAAGGTCTATGTCAGACAGGAGAATGGGAACTCTTTACTTAATGATATACTCACTAAGAAGTGATCCATCACCCAATACTCAGACACATTCCACTACAGACATTCCAGATGAAATGAGTGAACCACATGGTAAAAACACCAAAAACAGGAAGAAGACTGAAAACAAAAATGTATGAAATGGAACAAAAGGATATAGGTAGTAAGGGGAGATTGGAACACATAAATTCATTGCATCTGTGTGTGAAAGAGTTAAATAATGACATCTAACTTTAAGAAGAAAGAATCAAGGAAGAGAGAGAAGAAATGAAGAAACGAGAAAGGAGAAAAAAGGATAGAAAAGAAAGAAAGTAAGAAAGAAAGAAGAAAGAAAGAAAGAAAAAGAACTTATTGATCACTTTTCACTAGGGCTTTTAGGAAGATAAAAACACTTATTTTTAATATTTCAAGTCAGTAGTAATATATTTCTTAAAATATCTATAAATAATGAATAAATACTTTTATAACTTTGACCGTTTTGCATTTGTTGGCAGTTTTTTCCACTCCAACAAGGTGCTAAGGTCATAAAATAAGAAAGGAATTGAATAACTGGTGAATCAGACACATTGTAAGAACAGGCCAAAGTAGATTCTATGGAACTGCAATTCTTAGGAAGTATAGATACACAAGTATCTGGATGACAAGAAATGCATTTTGTGGGACAGTAGGAGTGATTTCTTTTTTAATGGTTGCTAATAACACTGTGAATTTGCTAAGATCTTGGAGTGTTACAGAATTTATTATCAAAGTTCTTTAGTTATGATAATCTAGATTTAGGAACCAAAAAGTGCATCACTCAAAGAAGAGTTCTAACATTTGGGATATTGACTAGATTTCCCTGATCAATGTGTTTTAACAGTCTCAGTGACAGAAGACAACATGAGGTGTTTTGAGGAAGGGGGATCGAATGAGAGCATATTTTCAGTTGAATTCATTATGATTTAAGACAGCAAAGTTTTATTTGTATATTTTATACATGAGATTTAAAAAAGTTACATTGACTATTTGCTTTGGCAATTATAACTCTGAACTCACTTTGTATTAGATAGAAGGGCCTTTTTCAGGTGTTAATTCCTCCGAAAGATATATGCTTCTGTAGTCATGTGACTTAGAGATGTCTCAAAAAATTCTACATAAGAATATAAGTGAAAGAAATATCAGTGCAGTATTAAATTGATAAAATTGATAATTTTTCTGTAACAAAATATTTACTAATTTTATATGTTGAAAAGAGTAAGAAACCACTAACCTAATGCAAAGCTACTATTAGATTTTCTTTATTAGATTGTATATTATAGCAGGTTAAAAACATTGTTACTTTGATGCATTTTTGAGAAGTTCTGTAATAAAACAATAATTAGTTGCAAAGTAAAAGTATGTATTAATATGATAGTAATTTAATGAAATAAAAATACTGAGTCTAATTTTAGGGTCTGTTACTAAAATCATGTGGTGTCATCTTAAAATTACTGGAATAGTTCTTCAAAAATTCAAGTGTTGATATTGCAATAAAATTTTCTATCTATGATCATATGTGTAATCCAAACCTATAATACAAAAGGCACAGATACCATACCTCAGTAATTATATCTAAGTAATAACTAATATCAAATATGCCCTGAAAGTCTCAATATTATTGTCATAAAAACATTCAGATTACATATCAACTATGAAATATTAGGTGGCATACAAGGTGTTGTAGAAAAACAAACTCAGAAAAGTAACTAGTAAAATGAATGTGTGTTTACATACATTATGTTTTCAGAAAGGAAATAGTAAGTTTAGTCAATTTAATATTCTGGAAACACAGTGTCAAATGCATATATAGATATATCCATGTTTTGCTAAGTTTCCTTGCAGCAACTGCCAATACACACACACACACATACACACACACACACGCACACTCACATACATGAGTTATGCTTGCTTGCCTAAACTGGAATTTTCCATTTATATGTACATTATTTGCTAAGATAATAATTATCCATTCTCTATATGTTCATTACCATCCATCTAACTCAGTCATACCAATGAAAAAAGAGGTTGGCTTTTATGTAGCTAAAATGATTAATTATTCCAGAGAGGCTTGTAAAGTATCATTGTAGATGTTAGTGTAGCTCAGGGATAGGTGACATGGCTTAGTGAGTCAAATCCCCGGAGAGAGAAAGAAAGGGAGAGGGATAGAGAGAGAGAGAGAGAAAGAGGAGAGAGAGAGAGAGAATCTGAATTCTAAACAATTTAATATTTGAGGAGATTTCTGTGTTTCCCCTATTGGTCATTGAAACCTAAATGTCTTTCATTTTTTATGTCTGATATGTATATTCTTAAAGTACTTTAAAAATTAATTCTAGAAACTTTAGCAAACTTCAAAGAATGATAAACTTAGTTTATAAAATAATCCAAACACTTTCTCCTTTCTTTTCATTGCATATTTGAATAAAATTGCATTTAAATGAAGTCTCAAGTTTTTTCCCTAAAGTTTTCAATTTGTAGAACTTAATTAGAAAATATAGAGGATATCACATGGTTCAAACAAAATGTCCTCTGGGATGTAGAGTCATTATCACTGAAGTTTGAATTTCTAATTGCATTATTTTTTACAATGTAGCTTTTCTGTAGATGCTGTTCAACTTCTGTGGACTTAAGACATAGGACATGAAGAGGTTGCATAATGCAGAAAGGATTTATGCTAAGAAGATTCTTAGTTGACACGATTAAAAATTTTCCACCCTTTATGTGAGTCCTATTGATCTTTGAAGGAAGTAGAAAAGTGTGCTGTTCATTGATTGTCTGTGGTTACTGAATACATTAGGCCTGACGTACTTGATGGGTATGCAGCTTTTCGAAGGAAGTTCAGTTAAGCTAATCTTAGTTCAGAGGAATATACACAATAGAATAAGAAACTTATAACTGCAAGAGAAAATAGAAGAGTTAGAGGACTATATTATGAGCCATATCAGCATAAAAATTAGACATGAGGCTTCTCAAGAGACTTCAGGAAAGTACATCAGTGCTTTAAAGGTGCTTATTGGAAATAAAACAATTTCAGGGTAAATCTACTTTTTCACCCTTCAGCTAAGAGAGTGAATGAAATGCAATTAGTTATTCTATGATCTTAATTGAGGGAAGCTATCATAATTTCATCAAGTTCATAAATTATAAATGAAGAAATTGCACAATGAAGTTGTGGGATTGATAGTAGGTTACACACTGTAAATTCAGTAGTGTTTGTGATGATCTGTTTCTGTTTCCCTTAATTATACTAAATCTTTAAAATACAAATTTTCATTCTTCTGTTATAATTAGAGAGTCATATTGGAAAATTGATAGAAAATTCAGATAATAAAGGCTATGTCTGGCCTATAAAATGATTCTCCTTTTAAAACTAAAACCAAAGAGTATGAAATATATGTCTGTTGAAAACTCTGTATCTGTACATACAGTGTCAAAGTAAAATGTTTCTCATAGTAATACACAACAATAACAATATTCTGTGCATATTTTTCCAATGCATTAAATATGAGGATTCGAAGTATGCTTTAGTTGATGACTAACTAAATAAATTAAGTGGTCTGGTATGCCCACAAACAACATGGTATATTTGAAAATAAACTGTCTTATTTATTTCAAACCATATAGCATACAAGCCTGCAAGTAACTTTATAAAAATAAATGAAGAAATGTAGACACGTAATGTCATATTCCAACCTCATGATACTTTGGTAGAAAGGCATTCTTCTGGCTATTTTAATTGTTGGTGTTGTATATCTGAGTTTTACTATCAATTATATTCCAAGTTAATCATCAAATTGCTTTGATAAATATTTTAAAGTGTGTTTTTTCATTGCAATTGTTTGCTTTCTAAGAATTGGCATCTGTGTAGATCAAACTGATTTCAAGTATCCTGTGACAATAGAAGCTCTTTATATTGTAAAGATTTCAATATTCTTCCAAGAAATTTCATTCAAGTGCTTCTGCTACTTAAGAAAAAAAATCTATAATAACAGAATGTGAATATAGAGCTTCACCTTATATCTAATGTCCTTTGCTCTTTCTCCAAGTATTTGCCATAGTTTTTGTTTGTTGATTTACTTTGTTTTCATTCAAATATCAGGAAGACTATTTGGATAATGATGTGGCTGCTGTGATTAAGAAAACCTTTTATTTCAGGTTACTTCTTTAAAATTATTTTACTAACATTATTCTTTTTCTGAGTTCATCATAAAAATAAATAAATGAATTATCTCTGTGGTCTTTTGTTTCAAGAGGTCTCACTTTATTTTCCCTTATGATGCATTTCAAAATATACAGGTTATAATAAGAAGGTACCTCACATAGAGATTTTCTGAAAGGAAAGTTAAACATAATCTGCGTGAGAAGATTTATTTATTTGTTTTACAAGTGAGGATGTATATTATGCTGTTATGAACATGAACAGAAACACAAGATGCCAATATACACTGCAGTAGCCTGCAATACAGATTATATTCCATTCTAGATCTAAATATCTTGAAATTCTTTTAAGTGGTGAAATACAGTTCATATCACATTGCTACAGTTAGCCTGCATGGTTGCTGATAAATGACCATCAAATGGCTTGAGGGAACAAGTGATTTATCTTCTTATGGTAGTCCAGTTCCTTGTTCCTGTGTCCAGAAGTAGACAAGCTACAGTGAACCCCAAAGTCCATAGAAACACACAGGCAGAAGGGTGGGAGGGAGTGGGAGGGAATGGTGAAGGGAAAGGAAGGGATGGAAGGAAGGGGTAGGGGAGGGAAGCTGGGATGAATACTCAATATCCTTGTAAAAGTAGAAAAATAAAAAAATAATAAAAAATACAAAAGATAACCAACTAAATCTCTCCCCATCATAAAGCTCAGGGAACCTTGCAGAAGAGGGGGCTACAAGATTCTAAAAGCCTAAAGCCTAAAGATGAGGAAGACCAACAATATGCAGATACTCCACACAAGTTAGGACTGCAGCAGCCAGCATTGGACTTTGTCTGACCTGCACAATGGCTGACATGTCAATGACCCTCCCCCCAAATCTAGCATGGATTATAGGGGAAAAGGCTCTAGGTAGTAGATCCTTAGAAGCAAGGGATTAAACAGTCATAAGACAGTTCTCATGCTAATCTGGAGCCCAAGAAGTGGCTCCTGGCTATGCCACTGAGTTATGAACCTTAACTAGGGTGGAAGACTCAGACAGAGGTTTGGCATTCACACAAAAGGATGGGAGGGAGGAAAGGGGAAGACACTGGGAGAAGTGGGGAGAGTACAATGAGGAAAGACTGGGGAGGGGAGAGGGGAAGAAGAGGACAGGGGGTGCCTGTCCTCTGAGCTTGTATGATTAAGAAAAAATAAAATGTGGGAGAAAAAAATACAAAAGAGTTTTTTGAAGCTATGGATGATAAAGACTAAGTTGTATTATTTTTTTTCTGTGTCATCATTGAGAGATATCCGATCATGTATCACACTACAGGTCTGTTCCTGGGTTTGAGGTCACAACTGTTAGCAGAAAGATGTATCAGGTGATAAATGATATGTGTTGTAGCTTTTCACTTTTCGCAGAAGCCTTCACCATTATAGCAAGCCTTGTATACATCAATGACTTCCTATAAAGTGGATGATCATAAACACTAGAAATCAATTAAAGTTAATTCTAAGTTAAAGTTAAATTAAAACAAAGTGAAATTTGTCCTTGTATTTCTCATTGCTTATTGTTGTTCACGTTCATTGTCTATGAATGAAAACCATTATAATATAAAATGTGATAAAAACTGAAGGGGCTAAGCTTCCCCTGAAATAATTTATATGTTGAAATTGTTTCTTGAGTGTCAATGATTATAACAGTTGAAGGTTTCAATTTTATTTTTACTTGGCAATAGACTGTTTGCAAGGTTGCTGAAGGTTTTTTAATTATTTTTTGTAACCTAATATGTATTGATATTACAATTTATGATATTTTCAGTAGTATTATGATTCACTCCTACTAGGTAAAATGAGCCTTTTGATTTAAAAATCTTTGTTAACTTTTTAAAAATTTTTACATACCAATTCATTTTAGGTTTTAGTTCTAGAATATCTGATTCCATCGAAATGAATATTGATGGTTAAGTTGTATTTTATTCATAAAATGCTAATTGATGTGCCATAAATCCTTGCTTTGAAAATTCTATTTCACTTGAAAAAAATAAAATTATATTTAAGTCCAATGAAAATAGTTTTTTTTAAGAAAAGAAAGGGAAGGAGGGGAGAAAGGAAGGAGAAAAAGGTGGAGGGAGCAAGGGAATCGAGGGCAGGGTGGAGGGAAGGAGGGGAATGGGGTACCTGTCAAGCTTGTATGAATGGAAAAATAAATTAAAAAAAGAAAATGAATTATTTTATTTTAACTTCCTATTTTTGCATAATTTTGAAATTATTTTAATAGGCATCAAGCATGTATATTATTTTTTGAAAAGAGTTATCTATAATATTTCCTGACTCAAAGTTAGAAATGAAGGCAATTCAAGATACCAAAATATAGATTTCTATAAATGGAGGTCAGCCTCCCTGAAAAAGGTTTAATTTAAATACAAATAAATATATATGTACATATATCTCATATATTGAAGCAATTTTAAGACTATGGAGACAGTGCTCACTCTATTATCGTTCCCTTTCCTAGGAAATTTCTGAGTCCTACATTCTGCATTTTTATATTACAAACACTAAATTTTTCTTGGATAAATTTTCACTTATTTTTTCAAATAAATGCCATTCTTTGGCACTTCCAGCAATATAGTGAACTAAATTACTAAGGATATACCTTAAATACTTAAACATACTACTGAAAACATTCTATTTTATGGTTTGGAAAAAAAAGATTAAAATATTTGTTCTGAAATTGATGAGGGAGAAAACGTGAAGTGGCATGAGAGTGCCAATCCTGGGCAGCTCAGATATTTTGAATATATTAAATGAATGCAAGACTCTTAGCCCTCCCTACCCCTCTTAATGACAGGGAATACATGCTCAATAATATGAACCAATTTCAACAACGGTGGAAAGGGAGAAAATTGACACTAGACAAGATCAGATACCTCAATACTAACAATACAATTAATAGCAACACCTCCATCTAAATGCCTCTCATTTTATCTTTAGATGAGAAGGAATCTCAACACCCATACAAGACACACATAAATGCCTCTCATTTTATCTTTAGATGAGAAGGAATCTCAACACCCATACAAGATACACATCCTAGTGCAATGAAAGAGCAAACAACCAACCAGAATGCAGAATATCAGGGAACCTAAAACACTCAGCCAGAATCAAGCCAACCAAGTTTCTTCCCATTATGAGATTCAAGGAATTTTACAGAAGAGGGGGTAGTAAGATTTTAAGAGCCTAATGTGGGGAAGCCAATGCTGTCCAGGTCGTTTCCCTCACGACAGGGCTGCTGTAGCCAGGAACTCACTGTAATGAGATTTATCCTCATCAGATCTGTGCAATGGCTCATATATCAATATTCCCCCACAGATCAGTTTGGTTCTCAGGAGAAATAATTACATGCACTGGGAACCTTAGGGGCAAATTAGACGTGTGAAAGGGAGCATCATTATTCGTGGTCTAGCCAAGGAAGGAACACTCAAACTGCCACAGAGGCCTAAGCCCCTACTAGAGTAGACAACCAGAAGGGAACCTAGTGGTCAACACAAGAAAAAAGGCAGAAGGGTCAGCATGAAAAAGATAGATTGGTGAAGGAGGAGAAAGAGGAAGGGGGAAAGAGTCATGAATATTCAACTCTCAATTTCATATTGTGATCTACAGTGTACTTCATTGATTTGCCTTGGGATGACACAGCATCTGCTCTGTGGAAAAAATCACTTTATACAAATAGTCTTTCTTTTCCTTCACTATTAGACATTTCCCAGTTTGTCAATGGTTTATTTTTTTAACTTTTATTTTTATTTATTGTGTGTATGTGTGAGAGAGAGAAATATGTATATATACATATATATATCTATATGGAGAGAGAGAGAGAGAGAGAGAGAGAGAGAGAGAGAGAGAGAGAGAGAGAGAGAGAGATTACTGTGTTCCAGTAGTGGCCCAAGGGTTACTTGGGGAATCATCCTGGATTTCATCTATCTCCTTTTTGCTTAGCTGTGGGCTTTCTTAGACTCTGGCCATCAGGGCAGGAAGTAAAAGCCACTGCTATTTCTACCCAGTGTGGTTTTTTTTTTTTTCTTTTTCCTCACATTGCATTTTCACCTAATCATACAAGCTCAATAGGTAATCCTTTCCTCTCTCTCCTCTTTCCCTCACCAATGGTCCCCAATTGCACTCTCTCCCCATCTCCCCCTTCCTTCCTCTCATCCCTAGAGCATCCTGAACATCCTTGAGTTTTCCACCCTAGTGAGGGTTCAGGACTCAGTGGTATAGCCAGGGCCCCCCTTGGGCTGCCCACTAGCATGAGTGTGGGGGCCTCAGTCTAGGTGACCTCAATCTGGCAAGCTTAGACAAAGATGTTTTGATGGAGGAAGTCAAGAGGGGACAGCTCAGGATGTTTTGATGGAGGAAGTCAGGATGTTTTGAAGAAATTTTGGTACATACAGCCTGCTTGCTGGTTTGACCTTTAAGATGAATGGTTTGCCTGTTTTGCCGCCCTGGAATTCCCCTTACTCTTTCTGCCTTTATAAGATGGCTGCGGACTTGCAATAAAGGAGTTCCTGCTTGACTAGCCTGGTTGTCCTTGGGAAGGAGGACTGGGAGCCAGTGGACAGTGCACTCCCCTTGCCCCCCCCCCAGGACCTGCAGACCGGCCTGCAGGACAGAGCTGTGATCCCTGGGGACCCCCACACACGGGAACTCTATTGTCACTGTTTACCACTTGCCTATAAGGATCCTACTGCCTGAAGCCTTCTCCCCTGTGATCTCCCCTGTGATCCGTGCAACCCAATTTAATGATGTATTCAAAAATAAATCTTTGTAATACCCACTGTAATCACAAAGGATTGTAAAGAGGAAGAAAGGGAAAGGGGGACCTCCGAAGAAAGGAGATAGGGAAACAGGTTTCAGTAGAGAATATATGTCAATGTCATGTATTACATGTCAGTACGGAGACATCTGGTGCAGCTCACTCCTACTTCCCTTCTTTGGGACGGAACAGGTTTGATCTCCCCAGTCAGGGAGGATATAGTGACTTGCAGATGGTAAACATCTGGCATATGGGAGACTGACCCCCATGACTGTTGAGTCTTACTCCTATCCTTGCCTCTACCTTTTAGTCTCTTCTTGTATTAAGATCTTCATTTAAACAGTCTTTTAATCTTTGGTTCAGAGATGACCTTCAATACCAATTGGTATCTTTTTCTGACCTTTACAATGGCTGACATGTCAACAATCCCCCAAAGTCTATTATTCCAAAATATTTTAATTATTTGAAGGTATTATGAATGATACTTTCCTTTATTTCTTTTTCAGTTTATTTGTCCTTGGTGGGCAGAAAGACTAATGATTTTTCAAATTAATTATCTAATCTGCCAATTTGCTAAAGGTGTTTATTAATTGTGGGAGTTTCCATGGAGAACCTTTTGAGTTTCCTTAGTATAGAGTCATATTATCTGAAAGTAAGGATAATTTAACTTCTTCCTTCCCTATTTGTTTCACTTTTGTGTCCCTCTTTTCTTTTATAGCTCTAGGTAGAGATATGAAAATATTTAGGAGGACTGATAAAGTGAACAGACTTGTTTTTCATTTTTACTTTACTGAGTTCTGTCCAAATCTTGACTATTTCTGCCCATCCATTACTTTGGGTTTCCAAAGTTTTCCATGGCAAACATGGAATTTTTCAAAATTTAAATATTAATAATAATTAGTTTAACAATTAATTTGTGATATTTGTACTTTTTGATATATGCATTTAATGCTATTGTTTCTTCCTAGGACAGATTTCATTTTGTCCCATCAATTTGGTATAATTTTATTACATTTTTTCTGTGACTTAAGGCTTTTTAAAATAGTTTCTTGATGTTTTCTGATTGATTATTAAATGTTTTGTTCTTAAGAATATGAATATGTGAATATGTGTGATTTCTGTTCTTTCCCTTAGTAAAGATGTCAAGCTTAATTCTGTGGTCTTATGATAGTATAGAGTACATTATTTCATTTTACTATATGTACAGAGGGCTGATCTACATCCTAGTACATTGTTGCTTTTTGAGAAAATTTTATAGGCTTCTCAGTTGTATATATATTTTTCCTTAAGTGAAATAATGTACAAATATCTGTCAAGTACATTTGATTATGGTTTGATTTAATTCCAATGTGTTTTCCTTTAGTTTTCTTTTAACTGTTGATATATTAGTAAGAATAGGGTGTTGAAATCTGTTACTGTGTTTATTTTGATCTGTGTATTTAGATCAGGAGAATTTGTTTGATGAACTTGAATGATCCTGTATTTGGTACAAATATGTTTAGAACATTAAAATACCTGTTAATGAATTGTGTCCATTGACAAACATATAGTGACATTTTTATCCCTTTTATTAGTTTTCATTTGAAGTCTATTTTTTTTTGTATATTGGATTAGGTGCGCTTGCTTGTATTTCTGTTCCTTTTGCTTGTAATATCTTTCTCTAACCTTTCATTTTATCTTAATAGCTATCTTTGGTGGGGTGATATAGTTCTTAAAAACAATAAATCTATGAATATTCTTTTCAAACTAGTCTGTGAACCTATGTCTTTTGATTGGAAAGGTAAATGTCAATTTACAAGATTACTATTAAAAATGATTGTCAGTTTCTATTATTTGAATGATTTTTGATGTTTATATTCAGGTATATTGGTAAACTGTTCTAACAATTTTTAATTCTTTCTGTGTCTGTTGGCTGATCCATGGTCCCAACATAATATAATATGATACTTTCACTTTTTCACTAGCTTTCCCCCAACATTTACTACATAACAGCCTAATTGACTCCTTTCCAGTGGGTAAATCTCCATAGCTCTGATTCATAAACTTTTCAGAGGCAATTTTTATATATATATTTTTATATAACATTTTTTATTCTTATTTCCGCTCATACAAACTTAGTAGGTACACCGGTTCCTTCCCTCCCTCCTCCTCCCCCCGACTCCCCTGCTCCCCCTATCCTCACCCTTTCTCCCCATCCCCCAGTGCCTCCCCCTAATCCCCAAAGAATCCTTTAATGTGCATGCCAGACTCTCCTCTGGGCGCTCCTCTCCGATGACCTACATAGACCAAGTGGCATTTCCCTGAACCCTTTCCTGTGTTCCCCTTAAGCATAGGAACACTACTGTGGCTGTCAATTCCTTACCCCCAAGGATCTTGGTGCCTTTAGCAAATGCTAGACTTTATGAGGTCAATAGTGTGTTGGACATTGCGCAAGGCATGCAAAGTCCAATTATGATTGTTCTGGCCCTAACTAGTGTGGAGTATCTTGCAAATCATTGCTCCTCCCATCCTTTTGCTCTTACAATCTTACCGCACCCCTTCCGCAAATTTCCCTGAGCTTCAGGATGGGGAGAGATTAGTCTGGCCTAGTTCTAGGTGGTTGATATAGAGTCTCTGAAGTTCTGGATTGTGGTTTGTTGATTTTCTTTTGCAGTTTTGCTGCTCCTGCAATGCCCTTCACTCCATCGTGATGGGCACTGTATTTCACCCCCTGGCCAGAGACAAAAAGCTGTTAAACTGGAGTCTTGTTATAAGAGCACATTCAAAGGTAGATGTAATAAAAGTAGGAAACCACAGTGAGAGAGGGGTCAATCACCCATTTGCAAAATGGTTACTTTTTCTCTGCCAAACTATATTCCCTCCCCTTCTGGTGAGATCATATCCCCTCAGTTGTAAATGATCAGGAATGAAAGTCTGTGAACTTAACCAGGTGTCTCATTACTTACTATTTTCTCTGCTGTAACATGGTCCCCTCTATCCTTGTTTCTGGTGTGGCCCTCCAACCCCATCCCTCCTGTTCATAATCCTTGCAATTATTGTAGGTATTACATAGATTTATCTTTGAGTGTCTCTAGATGGGCTGGTGGGTTCTCACAAAAGGTCTCATTTCACTACTTCCTACTGGATAATTTGATTTTTATAATTTCTTATGTGAAAAAATATCTATTCAATACTTCTATATTGGATGTTTTAAAATTTATGTCAAAATACTTAACTATGTATGAAAGAATTCATTTTCAGGTTCTATATTCTATTGCATTGGTTGTCATAGCTGTCTTTGTAGTAACATCTCATGTTTATTACTGTCATAAAATAATTTCAGAACTTTGTGTACTTATAGGTGCCAATATCCTGCAGCTGAGTATTCTATAATGATAGGTTGAATGTGAATCATCCTCTGCTGACTCTTGTGTTTGATTTCCTTTGGATCTGCTATCAGAAAGTTTTGGGGACCTTTAATATGTGGAACCTGCCTCCATAATGTATACTACTGGAGGAAGGACTTCAGGTTTGGCAATTTAACTCAAATTGCTCTTTCTGCAGAAGTATGACTGCAAGGTTAGAACCCACCCCCTACTTCTGCCAACATGCCTTTGCTGCCACAGTATGCTGACTACTTTCATGGACTCTGTCCTCTCTGGAACAGTAAGTCATAAAAATAAGCCATTTCTTCTTCTTCAATGTGACTAAAGACATAACAGGAATTCTCCAGCCTTCAGCCATCATCCACGGACTAAGCAGCTACTGACAATCATTGTTGGACTACTTCAGCCATATTTCATAAGCCAATTCAGTAAATTCCCTTTTATGTATACAAAAATGATTCAATGTGATGTGGCATAGGTTCAAATCAGTGTTGTAATGGCAACATGAGACTAATATTAAAGTAAAACTCAATTATAGGCAAGAGATATAGATGAGTTGTTGAAATATGTGCTTCTTAACACAGTCACCTGAGTTTATTCCCCAGAATTCCACATAGTGGAAGGAGAACGTTATTGTCCGAAAGCTGTTCTCTGGCAAAGAAAGTACATTCTCTCTCTCTCTCTCTCTCTCTCTCTCTCAAATAAATAAATGTAGTATTAAAATGATTAAGAATAAAACGCTTTCAGTAAATGTATTGGAAAAATACATTGAGTGCTAGTGGGTGCAGGGAAAACTGAGATTAAAGCAATTGAAACTTGATTCCTGATTTCAGCAATTATAAGGTGATCAAATTTTCTATAAAATTCAATAAACTGTGATCCCTCTTCACCTACTAAAAGTACAAAAATATAAGTGTATGACAACTTCCTTTTTGGCATTGTCTAACTTTTAAAGAAATTAAAAATCTATAAAAATTTTAAACAAGAAAAACTATAAAATTATCTAAAAGACTATGAAGTTTAAGTAAGGCAGATCTTAAAAATCATTGCTTTCCACTATTGTTCTTAACAATTTTATTTTAATAATAACATTAAAAAACTTTTCTTTGATAGGGAACTTTTTAAATGTAGACATTTTATCTGTTAAAAATCGTTTTAAAGTATTGACAATAAAGTTATAACTTACAGGGAGATATAGAAAAAAATAATGGCAGTACCTTTATTGCTATACTTATAAACTTATTCTGAAACCATACTTTCTAGTCTATTAATTTTATGTTCTTTTTAAAACCAATAACAGAATGCCTACAAATTTCATAGCCAACTACATACTTAAATCCAGTGTCGTTGTACTTAAATGTCATCTTCAATAAGAATTGATCAATATTCTAGACAATGGACATAATACAAGTCACTATTACATTAATTATGATAAATAAGTCAGATTGTAACTATTCTAATTAAGCAGAGTTTTATGGGTTCTTCTGTAACAGTATTCAAGAATATATATTTGTAGAGTATTACAATGAATGAGGTAAAACTTTTTTCCTTGGTTATCACTCTTTGCTCTTTCAATGTGCATAACTTGTGCAAGAAAGACATGAACTTGATGGAAGATGCAGCAAATGCAACCAAGTTATGCAGTTTACTCTCCTCATCTAACCTCACTTTTCAAAAAGTGAAGTTCTTTTTCTAGGGAGATCTGATCTCTATTATTGTTATAATAGTACTTGAGGGCTTTACTGTGGAAGGTTGGTGTATAACTTGAAAAATTCCTTCAAATAAATAGTAATGATTCAATGTTAAATTTCTGATAAATACAACCACTTATCTGGGCATAATTATTTTGTGTTATATCAACATACACATTAAATTGTACAGTGATACTTTTACCCAAGCAATTTAAAAATGAAAACTTTTATTTTGTGTTTTATGGGTCCCAAGAAGATAGTATACATCAAGATGTAGAATTCAAGGTAACAAGCAGAGAAAATGTGGTAAGAGGAACATGAGCTATTATATTTCTGTCATACTGTGGAAGGAGAGAAAAAGGAATGGGAGAGAGAGGAAGAATAAGTAGCAAGTCCAGTATTTATCAAGTCTAAGACCTATTCAGGTAACATGCTTCACAAGCTCTGCCTTGTAAAGGTGCATAACCTACACAAGCAGCACTTCCAGGTGGGGACCAAAGTTTCAAGCGCATGAATTTGTTGAGGGATAGTTCACTTTCAGACCAAAGATACTCAATTTGATAGTAAATTACAAATTAACATAACAGCAACATCAATTTTCAAATTTTTGTTGAAATTATAGTTATTTGGATGATTATGTGTAGAAGATCTTACTGTTTGCAAGGTGTGTTCCTAACGTTTAGAAACATTTCAAGGAACCCACATTATTCATGAGGAAATTCTTAAATTTCTAGCAAAATAATGAAAGGATTTGTTTGTTGATTTCTTATAAAAATGCATGCATATTATTGACTTATAAACTCTTCCAGATGTGAAGCATGCTTTAATATTTGCATATTTATTGAACTAAAATGTATACTTTATCCACCCGGCATCTGTATGTGGGGTCTAGGATCTGAACTCAGGACTTTCCGCCTGCAAGGCAGAGGCTTAACCCCTGAGCCACCTCTCCAGCACCCGGAAATAGTCAATTTTTAAAAAAAAATGATGAAAATATGCACCACTTAATTTTTTTCGATGCAAGATTCTACTTTGAACATTTATAGTTACTATATTGTTTTGTCCTGGACAACAAGCTCCTTATTTCAGTTTAAATAGAGTATAGAGTAAGAAACATAACTGACCTACAGCTTCTGCCTTTCTGTCACATATACATGATAATGAACAGTCATCATTGCAGCATAAAAGTGCTAAAAATTTGCATTCGAACCACATGTTGTTGATGCAAATGGCCTGGAAGAGAGAAATGTTTCATCTTTGAAGAAAGGAATATGTATAAGAAATTGGTTCACTTTTTAAATAAACTGTGCTGTTTAATTCAGAGAATATCTATTTTTATTAAAACTGCTAATTTACATTTAAAACATTTAACAACATTTACCTTTCTGATGCTATTTACTTCCTGAATTTAATGCATAATATCTGGCACTATTTTTTCTGGAGAGTTTCTTATAATGCTTTTGACCCTAAAATATTTTTTCAATAGTTAGGAGACTCAACTTAGGCAATACTTACTATTATCATATTATAATCTATCTTATCTCCAATTCCGCCAAATTTCAGCTGAGAATGTTCCGTGCCTCTCAGATGAAACCCCATGGGTTCCACATGTAAATAGGTGTGAAAATAGGAGGAAATATGGCTAGAAAGAAGAACATAGGTAGTGGGACAGAGAGGACTTGAGAACCGGCAGTAAGATGTGCAAACACATAGATTAATTGTATGAAAGTAACATTATAAAAAATTCATGTGATTGAACATATTTTATAGATTTCTTGTTGATTTATTTTACTTGAGTGGCAAGTGAAGCCAACTTTAAGATGATGTGATGGATTTTTCATTGTGTTAATATAAATTAATAATTTATTTCCATGATTATTCCGTGATTTCAAATCATTCACCTCATTTTGTGTTCTTTCCATGATTATTCCATGATTTCAAATCATTCACCTCATTTTGTGTTCATTGTGACATAGTTAAAGAAGATATTTAACAATCAGTTTCCTATTGTTCTCATTTCTTCTTTGGTGTGGAAACCCTCATGATGTGATAATATACTAGGAAGCTAGTGAGAGGTGTTATAATGAAGTTGGGGGAACAGCAGGTCTTTTTCACTGTTATGACCAAGTGCCAAAAGGAAACAGTTTAGGGGAAAAAAAGATTCAGTTTAGACATTCCAATTGTTACAACAGTGAGCAAAGCAGAACAAAAGGTCTACACCATGCTGCCTGGGTAGCAGATAAAGATAATGGAAGATTCCAAGACAAGATACAGCCCCGGAGGTTTGTCCCCACACCCTTAACCAACTTGGCTTCATTTCCTGCAATTTCAACATTTCCCAAAAATGGTATTGTACATCATTCCATCATGGGAACTCTGTATTGTGTAGCTTAGTGCTCTCGTGGCTATCTGGGACATTCCCAGAGGGACCTTTTCTAAACGCATTTAGCAAGAGGAATTTCTGCTTCACCTGAAGACATCTATCTTTCTAAGTCAATTATATCAGTGTGGTTCTTTCTTGTTTCACTCACTTTGTTCACTTACTAAGGCTTACTAAAGATTCCTGAACTGTCTGTTACATGATAGAAATATGTTTTTAATTCCGTTGGACACCAAGAACTGTCTCGTTATTTGATCTCATCTGCACAAGAAAAATCCTTGGGAGTTTTCATGAATCATCCCAGACTTTCTAACACATTTTTGTCATAGTGTATAAACAAATCCAGGCTGGCATTTCATCATTTTCTATATAATGATGACAGGCAGAAACATAGAAGAAATCAAAACCATTTCATGGTATGGGACTGCTGAGCACACTTTTCCAAAAGGTAATACGAAAGCCATTTTAATAATCTCACAATCAGAAACTATAATGAGATTTGTCTAAGTAAATTATTTCAAAAATTATTTTCTTGGGTAATAAGGAAACATTCCTGGGAGGAAGAGGCCTTTTCTCCTGACAAACACTATTAAATTGTGCTCAGTGAGTAGCATGAAGATTTCTGAAACATCATAGGTATATACAATCCCTGGCAAGGCAAAACATTAAGAAGTCCTGTTCAGATGAGCCCTTTCCTAAGGGAGATGGAAATTGGGGCTGCAAGCTGCTGACTGTTCAGATTCACATGCAGTTGTTTTTGTTTCTCCAAAATCTAAGGCACTCATTCCATAGTTATCAAAGCTCATTATTATTTTTTTTCTTTTTGTAGAGCCTTATCTAGCTTCAAGCAAAACAAGTTTTTCTCATCTAAGATATTATTTATGAAGATGCTTACTTTTTACATCCACAGTAAGATTCCAAGAGTTCTCTACTCGAATGATATTGTTAAGGGTCAGAAGTCTCTGTTAAATCATGTGCTGAATGTTTTCAAGGATCTTGCTGTTTTAGATAAGAAATGAATCTATTTGGTTCATCCCTACTTCTGGAGAAGCTTTTGTTTTGTTGGGGACTTTTATCCAAAACAAATATAGCTTGAGAATTTTTGATGAATTTCACTGTGTGGCCTATAACACAGGTTTTATTTCACAGTTCCATATTTCCCTAGTATACAAAAAAAATGTATTCAAAAGTCTTTAGCAAAATTCATGAAGCTTTCAGATCTCTGATCATTTTCTGCCATACCGAAGTAAACTATGAAATGTTCTCATGATTTATGTCCCTCAAGTAGAAATTTTCTGTTAGAGGTCAAGCATAGACTTTCAGATTCTTACTCATTCAAATTAGATTGGCTTCAGAAACAGATGCATGAAACATTCCATTTCATCAATAACTATTAGCTGCAGATGAAGACAATTGAAACAATGATAAACAGTATTTTAGGGCTGGAGAGGTGGCTCAGGGGTTAAGCTTCCGCCTTGCAGGCGGAAGGTCCTGAGTTCAGATCCCAGATCCCACGTATAGACGCCAGGCGGAAGCGGGGGCGGCCTGAGCTTCTGGTCCTGGTAGGGCGGAGCCTGTGAATCCCGGGGCAGAAGGAGGTGGAGGCGGTCCATGGTGGTTCGCGAATTCGTCCGTGGTTCTACACGTACACAGACACACACACACACACAGACACGCACGCATGCGCACATACACACGCATATGCACACAGTTGAATAAATAATAATAATAAAAAAATTAAAAAAAAAACAAAAAAAACAGTATTTTAATATTATTTATGTGAAGTCTGGAAATAAGTTGTTTATGGAGATAGTCATAATCTTAATATAGTAATTTACAAAGGCTTCATTTACTTATCAATCTATGATCAAATTTACCAAGTAATTTCTCAATGGACTATGGTGATTTCAAGTATTATGTCCCTTCATTGTAGGTAAAGAAGGTTTAAATTTTTTTAGCTCACTAGAGTGTTTTCCTTTATTTCATTTTAGTTATGTTATTTATATATTTTGTCTATATATTCTATTATATTATTTAATTATATTGTTCTTCCTTGTTTCATTAAATATAGATCACAAAAACTTACCTATTGAAACAGCAAATATTTATTTGTCTATATATTTTTAGGTTGATAGTTTGGCATGTACTAAACTTGAATAACTCATCTGCAGCCATTAGATTATCAGCACTCATCCGAAACCAGTCAATGGTAATCCATGAATAGTAGTTGCTTGGATTTTAGAAAGAGGAAACAGTAGTAGTCTCTTAAAAGGTCACAGAGTTTTACAATGGAAGGGTAATTGATGCCCATAATAAAGACTTGCATAAAAATGCCAGTGTTTTATTTGCCAAATGAATGTTGTAGCCAAATACTATTACAAGCTCAAATTATAAAATGCAAATGCATAACTTAAATTATAACTGTTTTTAGTCAACCACACTCATCATAATTTTGCCTAAGCCAACATGTCTCAGACCATAAAATTACAATTTTATCTAGGAGAAGTGAAATAGTCTTTTTAATATATGAGCAGAGTTGGCAAAAATATGGACTGTACCACTTAGTTTACTCTCAAATATACATTCCTTTAACAAATTACTTACAAGATTTTACCTTGAAATTTGAAATAGTTCTTTTCCAAAAGTAGTGTTATATCTTTCTGCTTTGATGTGAATTCTTCTTACCCAATATTCAGCTACCTTTTAAACTTTAAGAGAGTAACTATAATCCAAAAAATATTACTTTCTCTAAAACAAAATTACATAAAGTGTTCTCTAACAGAAATGTTTTAATTTTTGTGTTTTCTCTGTGGATGTGGTATTTTTAGAGTTCATTCCTTTTAACTCCAAGACTGAAAAAAGATGAAAAAAATTCATGAAGTTCTACTTTGAAAAATATGGACACTGACGTGTTTTAAAGATATCATTTGGAGACAGCCCGGCCCAGCCCAGCCGAGCCCAGCCCCCTACCCCAGAGCCCCACACGTCCCTGCGGCGAGCACCCAGGCCGACTGGGGCTTACTTAGCCTGGGACCCGCCCGGGATCCCAGCCCCTCGCATCCTCCCGCCCCCCCAGGTCCCAGGTGAAGAATTCTGCCACCAACATCAGACCCTCTCCGGCCCAATGGGGACCTACACACGTGGTCCATGGAAGACACACTGCTACTCAGAATTCAATAGAGTCCAAATGAAACTCAAGCAAAACTCTAAGGAACAAAGGGAACACAAGCCATACATCTGGACTCCACTACAATCATATCACATGGGGGAGATTCTTCACATCCATCCGAAAGATAAGTAAACCTTTTTTTTTCTTTCTTTCTTTCTTTAACCTTACTGATCCTTTCTAGTATTAATTGCTGTAGATCAACTTCCTCATTTAGCCACCCCAAAAACATACAACTCTAGGGAGTACACTACTCACCCTAACATTTCACCAAGATACTAAATTGTAAAAGTGCACTACCATACTAATATTCACCCTCTGGTTACTTAATCTGATTTAACTGATGTACTAACAGCCTAATAGCATCATCTAGGATATAACAATAACAATACACAAACATACCCAATCCAAGGCAAGCACTAGTAATAACTGGCAAGTGTAACAATACCAAATACATCAGTTCAGTGAAAAACACACAGAAACTGAATGGTCCTACAAAACAAAACAAAAATGCCCAAGTCAAAGTGCAGATCCAGGAGAAACAAAACCCAAGAATACCAAGATCCTACCAAAAGAATTAATCCCATAATGATGGATTCCAACTAGAACAAATTCACAGAAAAGAGCCATGAAAGCCAGACCCAACATAACGACTTTCAGAGTATGATTATTACCATGATTAATATTATGAAAGAGAAAATCTGAGAAGAGTTAAACAACCGTATCAACCTCTTTGAACAGGAACACAACAGGCACCTGGAGGAGTTGAGAAAAACAGTTCAAGAAACAAAAATAGGCATCCAGCAGTTAAAACAGTCTCAGGCAGAGTTTAAAATTGAACTAAAAGACAAGTTATCTTCAACCCAAAACTGAACAGAGAGTCTTATCAGCAGAACAAATGAGGCAGAAAATAGAATTTCAGATCTTGAAGACAAAGTGGGAGAATTAAACAGCTCAATGGAAGAGATTGTTAAAGCCAAAAAGATACTGGAGAGGAACATTCAAGAGATACGGGACACCCTGAAGAAGCCTAACATGCGCATTCATGGAATACCAGAACAAGAATTCCAAAATACCACACCGGAAGAAATATTTCAATTCATCATAAATGAAAACTTCCCACAACTAAAGAATGAGAGGCCTATTGAAATACAAGAGGCACTTCGCACTCCAAAGAGATATGACCAAAACAGAAAATCGCCACGGCAAATAATAGTCAAAACACTCCACATTCAAGACAAAGAAAGGTGCTGAGAGCTTCAAGAGAAAAAAAGCAAGTCACCTTTAAAGGTAAACCTATTAGAATAACAAATGACTACTCAATGGAAACAGTAAAAGCAAGAAGAGCTTGGAGAGACATACTTCAAGTATTAAATGAGCAAAAATGCCAACCCAGACTGATATACCCGGCAAAACTATCTATCATGATTGAGGGAGAAAGAAAAGTTTTCCAGCACAAAGACAACTTGAAGGGATACATGTCTACCAAACCAGGCCTTCAAAAAATACTAGAAATTATACTCAAGCTTGAAGAAAAGAACAAGCATATCCAGAAGGACAGAAGGGAAGTGTAAAACCACCAAAACATAAATATCAAACAACACACTTACAAAATCTACTAAAGATAAAAAATGTCCAGAATTAAAAATAATTTCTCCATTATAACATTAAATGCCAATGGTATTAACTCACCGATTAAGAGACACAGATTACAAACTTGGATTAAAAACCACAATCCAACAATCTGCTGCCTTCAGGAAACTCATCTCACCACAAAAGATAGGCACGTCCTAAGAATGAAAGGCTGGTCCAAAATCTTGCAAGCACGAAACAGGCAGGGGTAGCAATTATGCTTTCAGACAAAGTGGACTTCAAACCAAAGAAAATCATAAGAGACACAGATGGATACTACATTTAATCACAGGTACAATTCACCAGGAAGACTTCACAATACTGAACATATATGCACCCAATACGGGCCCCTCCACATTCATTAAGAAAACCCTACAGCATCCAAAGCAAGAAATCAACCCCCAAACGATAATTCTTGGAGACTTCAACACCACCCTCTCAACATGTGATAGATCAACAGGTCAAAAGCTTAACAGAGACACTTTGGAACTTAATCAAACCCTTAAAGAAATGGACCTTAGCGATTTCTATCGAACTATTCACCCACGCACCAAAGAATACACATTTTTCTCAGCAGCACACAGAACTTTCTCCAAAACAGATCAAATATTAGGCCACAAAATGAATCTACACATATACAAAAAAGTTGAAATTCTAACCTGTGCCCTATCAGACCACCATGGCCTAAAGCTGGACATCCACAACACAACAAACAAGAGAAAATACACTAACTCCTGGAAACTTAACAATATGATGCTGAATGAGAACTGGATTCAGGAAGAAATTAAAAAGGAAATTCAAGATTTCCTGAAAGTGAATGAAAATGTAAACACAAATTACCAAAGTCTCTGGGACACAATGAAAGCTGTCCTAAGAGGTAAGTTCATAGCTCTTAATGCCTACATCAAAAAAATGGAAACATCAGAAATAAACAACTTAACAATGCAGCTTAAAGGTTTAGAGAAACTAGAGCAACTGATCCCAAAAGTAGTAGAAGAGAGGAGATTAGGGGAGAATATCTGAAATCGAGACTAAGAAAACGATAGAAAAAATCAACCAGTCAAAAATCTGGTTCTTTGAAAAACTCAATAATTTTCATACACCCCTTCCTAAATTAACCAAGAGTAAGAGAGAGAAACCCAAATTAACGAAATTAGAAATGAACATGGAGTTATCACTACTGATACCCAAGAAATCCAGAGAATTATAACATCATATTTCAAAAACTTATACTCTGTGAAGTTTGACAACACAAAAGAGATGGATGAATTTCTAAGTAAACACAACTTACCTAAATTGAATCAGGAAGTTGTGAATTATTTAAATAGTCCTATAACATATAAGGAAATAGAAGAAGTAATCTCGAATCTTCCCACCAAAAAATGTCCTGGACCAGATAGGTTCAGCACAGAGATCTAGCAGACATTTAAGGAGTTAATGACACCAATACTCCTTAAACTGTTCCATCAAATAGCAAAGGAATACTACCAAATTCTTTCTATGAAGCTAATATCATTTTATCCCAAAACTTAATAAAGATTCACTTAAAAAAGAAAACTATAGGCCGATCTCTCTGATGAACACAGATGCAAAGATTCTCAACAAAGTCTTAGCAAATCGGATTCAAAAACATATCAAAAAGATCATTCACAGGGACCAAGTAGGCTTCATCCCAGGCACACAAGGTTGGTGCAACATACGCAAATCAATAAATGTAATTCATCATGTAAACCAGTCCAAAATCCAAGACCACATGATATTCACGATAGATGTAGAAAAAGCTTTTGACAATATCCAACAGCCTTTTATGATCAAAACACTAGAGACAGTAGGAATGGAAGGAAGCTTTATCAATATAATAAAAGCTGTATACAACAAGCCCACAGCAAGGATTATGCTCAATGGGGAGCAATTGGAAGCATTTCCACTTCGATCAGGAACTAGACAAGGTTGTCCACTCTCACCACTTCTATTCAATATTGTACTTGAAGTCTTAGTTGAAGCCATCAGACAAGAAAGGGGCATAAAAGGGATTCAAATCGGCAAGGAAGAAATCAAGCTATCCCTATTTGCAGATGACATGATCTTATATCTGAGTGATCCCAAAAACTCCACCAGGAAGCTCCTGGAACTAATTGAGAAGTTCAGCAGGGTGGCAGGATACAAAATAAATGTGCAAAAATCAGAGGCCTTCCTATATACCCAGAATGAAAGAAGTGAAAAAGCCTTGAGAGAAACAATCCCATTTACTATATAGCCTCTTTAAAAATGAAATACCTTGGTATAAACCTAACCAAGGAGGTAAAAGACCTTTACAATGAAAACTTTAAAACCCTCAAGAAAGAAATAGCAGAAGACACCAGAAGGTGGAAAGACCTCCCTTGTTCCTGGATTGGCAGAATCAACATCATAAAAATGACCATCCTACCAAAGGCAATATACAGATTCAATGCTATACCAATTAAAATCCCAAAGCAATTCTTTTTTTTTTAATTTTTATTTATTCAATTGTGAGTGTGTGCGTATGTATGTGTGTGCGCGCGTCTGAGTGTGTAGAACCACGGACGAATTCTGGAACCACCATTGATGCCTCCACCTCCTCCTACCCGGGATTCACAGGCTCTGCCCTACCAGGGCCAGAAACGCAGGCCACCCCCACTTCCGCCTGGCGTCTATACGTGGGATCTGGGATCCGAACGAAGGACCTTCCGCCTGGAAGGCAGAGGCTTAACCCCTGAGCCACCTCTCCAGCCCCCAAAGCAATTCTTTAAAGAAGTTGACCAAACAATCTTAAAATTCATATGGAGGCACAAAAGACCCAGGATAACAAAGACAATCTTGAGTAACAAAAACACTGCTGGAGGTATTACCATACCAAACCTTAGTCTATACTACAAATCCATAGTTATAAAAACAGCCTGGTACTGGTTCCAAAATAGACACACAGATCAATAGATAAGGATTGAAGACCCAGATATAAGCCCACAAAATTACAGCCATTTGGTCTTTGACAAAGGGGCCCAAAGAATCCAATAGAAAAGGAACAGCATCTTCAACAAATGGTGCTGGCAAAACTGGATCTCCACATGCAGAAGATTAAAGCTGGACCCGTACTTGTCACTATTACAAGACTTAATTCCAAATGGATCAAGGACTGTGATATAAGGCCAGAGACTATAAGAACCATAGTTGAAAGGATA
Organism: Typhlomys cinereus; assembly: GCA_023101885.1. Taxonomy (NCBI): domain Eukaryota; kingdom Metazoa; phylum Chordata; class Mammalia; order Rodentia; family Platacanthomyidae; genus Typhlomys; species Typhlomys cinereus. The sequence goes on from JALPQD010000020.1 coordinate 12,271,922, forward strand.
GGGAACTCCCTCAAGCTGATTGGGCTAGGCCAACATTTCCTTAACAGACATCCAATGGCATAGTCACTGCTACCAACTCTCAACAGTTGGGATCTTGTGAAATTAAAGAGCTTCTGTTCAGATAAAGAGATTGTAACATGAGCTCAAAGGCAGCCCACAGAATGGGAGAAAATCTTCACTAACCACCTATCTGATATATATCTACTATCCAGAGTGCACAAAGAACTTAGAAAACTAAATACCAAGGAAATCACTGGCCCAATTAAAAAAATGGGCCCTGAAACTTAAAAGAAACTTTACCAGGGATGAAATTAAAATGTCCAACAAATATCTTAAAAAATGCTCCACTTCCTTAGCCATCAGGGAAATGCAAATCTAAACTTCCATGAGATATCACCACACCCATCAGGATGGCAAAAATCCACAATACAAACAACAACAAATTCTGGAGAAGATGTGGAGAGAGGGGAACTCTCCTACATTGCTGGTGGGAATGCAGGCTCATACAGCCACTCTTGCGAGCCGTCTGGAGATTCTTAAAGAAATTAAAGATTGAAATGCCACATGACCCTGTGATAACACTTTTGGGAATAACTCCCCATGCAGCAGTGGTTCACCTCAATGCACAAGTGGGACCATGTTCATAGCAGCACTGTTTACAATAGCAAAGTCATGGAATCAACCCAAATGTCCAACAGTTGACGAGTGGATAGGAAACTGTGGTACATCTATACAATGGAGTACTACTCAGCCATCAAAAATGATGAATTACTGGAATTTGCCGGGAAATGGATGTCATTAGAAACAATTATATTAAGTGAAGTATCCCAGACCCAGAAAATTAAGCACCGTATGTACTCCCTAATAGGTGGCTCCTAGTACCAAACCCACCCAGCCCACCTTGAGACACTCAACAGTAAATCTATGTATTACCTACAGTAATTGCAAGGGTTATAAACAGGAGGGATGCGGTTGGAGGGCCACACCAGAAACAAGGAGAAAAGTGACCATGTTACAGTAGAGAAAATAGGCCTCCATCAAGGACTGTAAGTAAGTAATGTGACACCTGGTTAAGTTCCCAGAAGTTCATTCCTGGTCATTTTCAACTGAGGGGGTATGATCTCACCAAAAGGGGAGGGCACATAGTCTGGCAGATAAAAAGTAACCATTTTGCAAATGGGTGATTGACCCCTCCCTCACTGAGGTTTCCTACTTTTATTACATTTACCCTTGAATGTGCTCTTATAATAAGATTCCAGTTTAATAGCTTTTTGTCTCTTGCCAGGGGGTGACATACAGTGCCCATCAGGATGGAGTGAAGGGCATTGCAGGAGCAGCAAAACTGCAAAAGAAAATCAACAAACCACAATCCAGAACTTCAGAGACTCTGTATCAACCACCTAGAACTAGGCCAGCCTAATCTCTCCCCATCCTGAAGGTCAGGGACATTTGCGGAAGAGGGGGCGGTAAGAGTGTAAGAGTAAAAGGATGGGAGGAGCAATGATTTGCAAGATACTCCACACAAGTTAGGGCCGAAGCAATCATAATTGGAGTTTGCATGCCCTGCGCAATGTCCAACACACTATTGACCTCACAAAGTCTAGCATCTGCTAAAGGCACCAAGATCCTTGGAGGCAAGGGATTGGAAGCCACAGTTGTGTTCCTATGCTTTAAGGGGAACACTAGAAAGCATTCAGGGAAATGCCACTGGGTCCTTGTATGTCACTGGAGAGGAGGGCCCAGAGGAGAGTCAGGCATGCACAATAAAGGACTCTAGGGGAATGGTGATGGGAGGCACTGGTGTGAGGGCAGGGGGAGCAAGGTGTTCGGGGGGAGGGAGGAGAAGGGAGGGAGGGAACTGGTGTACCTATTAAGTTTGTATGAGCAGAAATAATAATAAAAATGTATAAAAAATTAAAGACATAATTTGGTGGATTGTAGATGCTTAGTGTTAGCATTGATGTAAACGGGGATATGAATGAACACCTGACATTAATCTATTATATCAACAAAAATGAAGACATATTTGTATTTTTCTCCAATAAGTATAGCATAAAGCGAAGAAAAAATTATGAGTCCCAGTTTCCTCTAAGTTGTTTAATAGTAGAGCATCAAAGTATCAAATCATGAAAAAAAAAACCTCATGATCTTTAATTACTCTATCTTGAAGAACTTCCCTGCATAAAGTACTCTTCTTCAGAAAACTTGTCCACTCCTATTGCACAGTAACTACTATTTCAACTAGATAATTGTAATTTGAACAATAATTAAAGTTTTCACATTGGTTTTAGTGTCTGACAGATTTTAATGAGGGTTTATGGGGTAGACATAATTAACCTCAACAGAGGTTAATTATGCATATTTAGGTATTTTAAAATTGCTGACCATGCAGTTCTCTTAAATATGCAGGGCACAGCATGGAATAAAGACTATTTATAGCAAATTTTTGCCAATGTAGCATATACAGTGAGAGGAATTAAGGGATTACTACTGGTAGCACATAGAGGTCATTCATTTCTTGTTAAGTATAAATTATTACATTTGTTCCTGTGTTGTGTATATGGAGGTTATATATATATATAGTGTCAACCAGTTTTCTCCAAACTAATTCAGTTACACAGCACTTATTCAGACAACCTAAAAAACGATGGAGAACATTAGAAATGATCTACCTATCAGAAACTCTTTTGTTAGTTACAAGGGTAACTAAAACATTCTGCCCCTATGTTACCTTAAGAGGCACTGACCCTTAGTGTAATGTCATCATGTTTTAAGCAACAGGGTGCATGCATATCTGTCTCTGCTATCTCTCTTCTGCTAGCCCTTTGTCGTTTTCATTCCAGATGATTACTCTTTGCAGATCTTTTGTTTGAAAAAGTATCTTTCACAATGTCTCCTTTACTAATTTCAAATGAACTATTTCAATGGAAGCATACATGCATTTTAGCCTAGAAATTCTTGTTTAAAATATGATAGAACTATTTATAATTGACATGGGAACCACTATTATTTTAACTTTTTATTTATTCATTCACTCTGTGTGTGTGTGTGTGCGTGTGTGCATATGTGTGTGTGTGTGTGTGTGTGTGTGTGAGAGAGAGACAGAGAGACAGAGAGAGAGAGAGAGAGGGCACATTTGTCCCTGTGGAGGATCAAGAGTGACTTTGGGAATTTTCTTGATTGCTCTACCTCCTTCTTGCTTTGCTCTGGGATTTCCTAGGTTCTGACCACCAGGGATAGAAGTACTGATTGCCATCATTTCCATCTGGTGTTTTTATGTGGGACTTGGGATCTGAACTCAGGACCTTCTGATTGAGAGGTAGAGCCTTAACCCCTGAGATATCTCTCCTGCCATTCCAATTTGAACATGAACATTAACATCTTTGGCATCTGTTTCTTACATATCCTCCTCCCTCACTAAGTTAAAAAGTGTTTTGGTTCACTCACTTAGATATATAAAAATGCTCTAAACCATCATGAAAAATAACACGAAGATCATGAATCATTTATTGGAGTCAGGCATAAAAAATTTCATTACTAAAATTTTTTCATGATTTAACTTCCTTTCAAGTTACATTTAAATTTATCTCAATTTCATATTTAAATATTTTTTAAAATCCCTGCTTTTCAAAATATAAAGCATTAAAAATATTTTCATTAATTCCTGAAACTATGCCTTCAAGTACATTCATCCATGTTGTTTTAATGTTTCTGTATCTAGAATCATTCTATACTTGGAAATTTCTTTCTACTACCATAAAAGTCAGACATTATGCAATAAATGATGCAAATAGCATGGAAATACTTTACCATTTATTAGATATAGATGATATAGATAGATAAAGATAAAGATATATAGAATATGAAAATTTCCCTTTTATTGACTCAGAGAGCAAGTTCGAATTCCCCACTGGTCCATAACTTGGAACAGTATAAACAAATATCATGTGTATGTGCAGACAGTGCCTTAAAGAAAGGATTCTAAAATTATGAAAATTGTTGTTTTTACAAGCAAGCAGGTACATTAGACTATTACTCCTTTGGAGACATATAAGAAAAATTCCATAAAATTCCATAAAAATTCTAAATCTCCATAAAATCATTTTATGGAAATCTCCATAACATGCGATTTAATAAATATGTCCAAGAAAGGTAATTTCTTATGTTTTTTGATAAATGATTCCATACCCACTATACTTTGAATAAGTGGGTGCAAGTGGAAAGAAGCAAGACACTATTCTTCAGAACAAAGCACAGTCTGTTTGTTCATACTCTGTTATGTCATCACTTTTAAACTTAGGTAAGCAGCACCCTTTTCTCTGAGAGTTTATGAGAGTATTCATGATAAATGCATATGTTATGTTTGAGACACATGAAATTATATACTACAAGAAATCATTCTTTTTCCATTATTTGTCTTAATTTGTAGCATTCAATCCAGTCAACAAACATAATTCCTTCAGCAATTATAAGCCATTTATGAATAATGACAAGATCCCCATGCATCCAAATAAATCTTTCTTTCCCATTGCAAAGCTTTCTAATGCAAGGAAAGTTTTAATCTGGCAGTAATTTAAAATTAAAGAAAATAAATAAGAAGTAAATAATAAAATGAATAACTGAGTAAATTATGTAATTAGCTCACTTGATTTCATCCATTCATAATCCTAGACTTTCTGTTAACAAATAACTTTAGTTAGTGTGAGGATAATTATACAGTACATACTCAATGAGTTCAATTATTCAGATCATTATGTGTTGGTCTAAGACTTTGAGTGATATTTTCTCATTAAATATGGTCATCAAAACTTTGTGACCAGAAGTGTACCCTTTATAGTATTCAAGTTATTTTTGTCATGTTTAAGTAAAAATTATGAAGACATACAGAAGACAAGGATGCACAGTGAGAATTTTGCAAGGATAAGATATGATTTCACACAGTCATGAACTGCTGTAGCACTGAAATGAAGCTTCAGAACAATATTGAAGGAATGACCCCACCCTTGACATAAACACTACAGGAGTAATGAAGAGTCACAACTTTTATGTGCTAAAGACAAAGGGAATATGATTAATTATAATTGAAGTCAAAGAGAATTTTAATTTGGAAGGCAACAAATAATGTGACCATTCAAAGTGTTTTAAATATTGAATTTATTAGACTATACATCTAGAAATAGTATTCTGAAATCTCATTAAGATATTGGACAGAAGCAATCACAAACTTCTCAAATTCAATTATATTCCCAGTCTTTCTATTGAATCATTAATTTATCCTGTTGTCACTTAATAAAGTTATTTTGTTGAGGTCACTTAGTCCATTTGACAGATACAATATGCTTTTCTTATGAGGTTCTCAAATATTTTTAACTGCCATCATTTTCTGGGAAATTATCAAAATTGGCATCTAAAATTCACAAATATTTACTCTTTGAAACTTTGATAATATATTTTGAGACCATGTTCCTGGATAGATCTCTCTGTGTCTGAGGAGACAGATCCCCACATAGTTTGCTTTCATTCCCTCAGAGACAGTACACTGGGTAGATTTTGAAACTAAATGACTAAGCTGTGTATTCATGTTAATTATATCAATAAAATTATATTTAAAATCATGAACTTTTCCCCTTCAAACTTTGATACATTTTCCTGAGAATAGAAATATCATCAAATGGTAGTGAGGAATTGAACTCTTTAAATTTTACTTTCCCAACTGTCTTCAACAATCATTTTCCATGTTTCATTTTATAAGATATTGATTGCACTGATATCAAAATGAAGACTGATAGTGTTATACCTTCTCTTGAATATAATTCCCTATGAATTAGAAGCAGCAAATCTCAAATTTTCATACTATGAAGATGGCAATATAATGTCATATCTAAATAGCAAACATGTTTCTTCAAATTAGTTTTTAATGTATTTTGTTAGAATAAAAGCATCTATACTAATGTTATTAAGTAAGAATACTTTTGGAAGTCTGCAGTAATATGTTATAATGCATATCAGAATATTCTATCTGAATCTTTTAGACATTCCAGGACAACATACCTTTGTTTTCTTGCCTAGTGGTTATGCTGTATAAAGTACACAGATGTGATGCAGGAGGGAATATAAGTACCACATAGTGACTTTAAATTTTAATGAAAGCATTGCAATCCTTGAACTGCTCAAATCAATAAACTTTAATTTCTTAAGCACAAGACCACTTTGGCTAGATATAATGCATAAAAGAAGTCATTTAACTTATTTCTGCATTAATCCATCATAGGAAGAAGAGGGTGCACAGAACTCCATGAGCCTGCTGTTAATACAATTGTCTTGGTCACCTACTTTTGTGACTATCATTGAAGACATAAATATGAAAAAGGGATAAACAGAAGTCAGTTAAAATTCCACACACTTCTCAGTTTCTCATGTTAGGATGGGAGCAAACAGTAGTTTTTGTTTGTTTGTTTGTTTGTTTTTATTCCTGAGGCAGTGAGAGACAAGGACCAGAGGAGAGCTTAATGAATACATGCTTTGATATTGGGTATTTACAAATAAATAGAATGGGGTCATAATGATGAATCATCTCATAGTGAAGTTACCTGTGATCAAACCCCATCCTTCTATACTTTTGCCTTCTGAAAACAGTTCATTTAGATTCAAGTTTACTTTAGGAATAATTTCTCATTTGTTTCAATGGTGTGCTCTTTTTTTTAAAAAAAAATATTAAACTAGATAAGCTAGGAGAGAATTAAAAATGAACCTATTCAATAGGACTATTTCCTCCTATTGAAATTCTTTCTTTGTGGAAATGTCTTTGGGGACAAATATGAAGAATGCCACCGAAGCTGCTGTGTGATAAGTCATTTGTTTGCGTGTGATCTGCCTGACTCTTTATCTTGTTAAGAAACTTGTTGAGCAATTCTACTGCATCTACTGGCACCTGACAGGAGCATCATCAGTCATTGCATGGGCTCTGGCCACAAACTCTCTTATAGGATTCAGGAGGGACAAGGATTTACATTTTAAACTGGTTTCTGTCAGTGTGACAAATGAATACCCAAAAATTGTAGGACAATGGTGGAATGGTGAAATGCATGCTAAAAGCAACAGGCCAGTCCTCAGACTGAAACAATAGAAGCAGTTTTAACATGACTCTATGTAGCTATTTTTATCATTCTATACTTAAGAAACAGTTTTAACATGACTCCATGTTAGTTATTTCAATCATTCTATACTTAAGGCATAAGAACAGCATATTGCTGAAATTTTACATACAACTCCATTAAGAAGCAGTATAATTTTTAGAACAATGATATCCATACCATAATTATTTTTAAAACCATATAGGATTTGTTTTTGTTGTAAGTGCAATGAAAACAGTAACACTCAAATTGTGTATATATTTTCTGTTATATTTTTGCATGTTTTTGACAGAAAGAATTCAGAGACATCACTACTTTTTTAATGTAATGTGTTTGAATAGGCCTCAGGATTCTGAGAACAATAATAGTAGATGATAGTAGATACTATCACAATATCATTAGAACCTCATGCAATATGCTCCTAGCAGATGTTTCTGTATTTAGAAATTAATAAAGAATTTGGCCTCAAATTCCTTAAATTCCCTAATGTTTGTTTCATATATTTGTGAATCACAGTTGTTTTCTAATAGCAAAATCAAACTAAGTGGTCAAATACTAACAGTTTGAAACAGGTGCTTCATGATGCTGGTGGAATTATTTCCATCTGATCAAGGATCAGATGATATCACAGAAGCAGGGGCACAAAGATCACAAAGACTCTCCTCAGCTTTAGGCAGAAGGATCTCTTCTTGCCTGGACAGAATGCGAGTGCTACAAACCATGGCCACACAATTTGGTGGGAGTAGGAGGAAATTGAGAATTCAGTTCTATTATGGCATATATGCAATCCCTTAAAGGCTCAAGGACACTTGCAGAAGAGGCATTGGAAAGAAGGTACAAGCCAGAAGGCAGGAAAAAGTTTTGCTCTGTAAATGCAGGGCCATGGCAACCACCAAAACACAATGGAATTGAATACTGACATTAAGGTTACTGTGGTACAAAAATGTCTAGTTGTGGATCCACCAGCGGTACAGGAAGTTCCTAGATACATTCTGTAGTCTGAATCATGTAAAAGAACCTGGTTTACCTAAACCCAATAGCACATAGACACACTAAATGGTACATAGAAACACTAAACAAACACAACAAAAATGGAAATGAAAACTTAGAAGGATGACTTGAAGTGAAGGGGTGTGTCCATGGACTTGAGGAGGAAGAGGAGAGAAGAGTAAGGCGGAGGAGGAAACAAAAATTTATTTAAGTATACGTGTGAAACAGTCAAGGAACAAAATTCACCATTAAGGAAAGAAAACTAAAAAACATCATTAATATTCCTTATTTAGCAGAAAAGCTTAAATTGTTTTCTTATTGAATTAGAATTGAAAAAGAAAACTTTTCTGAGACATATAAAACCAAAAGAGAATTTCATTCCTTTCATTAATTTGGATGACACAATAATTTTATTATGCTTTCAATAACTGTTTTACTTAAATCATGCTACTTAAATTTCATATATAATAATGTGCAATTGTGTTTTCAACATTTTCTAAACTATAAATCTCAGTTTTATATTTGTTTACAACTTATTTTCAAATATTTTGTCAGTTCTGTTATAATATCAATATAATATTTTGTATTGATTTTATGTAGGCATGTATATGTGTTTGTGTTTGTGTATGCACTTTCATATATGTGAATGCCAATATGTGAACGCCACTATGCATGTATGTAGGTCAGAAAACTTTGAACTAATGTTGTGTGGCACCACTGATTCAGGGAAGTCTTGGCCCTGGCTCCCAGGAGGTCTGGTTATAGACAAGTCCAGACAAGTACGGGCATGCCATGGCCATGTTCCAATAGAGGAACCATACAGGAGGGATGAATAACCAATGGGAAGGAAGGATGAACAATCAATGGGAAGGAGGGATGAACAACAAATGGAAAGCGGCCACCTAACCTGCCTCTGCAATGGACAACTCATCCTCTAGCCTGCTGCTTCTTGCCTGACTCCTGGGGTTTGGGTGGTGACCCTGTGCCTGCTTGCCCCCCTTGCCTCAATCCCTGAGAACTCACCGTTTTCCCCCTCCTTTTCCTGGCTGGCCCAGCAGGGATTTGCAACATCTGCTGCCCAACATGGGGCTGCCTTTGGTGTAGACGAGACACCCTCTCTGGTAAAGTTCGGTGAGTTTGGCCCCTTCCTCTAGTTTTGTATTCCTTGTGCTTAGGACGCCTGAAGGTGAGCAGGTGGCCCCTTCTTCTTCCCCTTTTCCTGTTTGTCCATTGTTGTCCTCTTAAGGTTATGAACAAAATCACTGGCTTGATTTGTTGATGATCAAGGAGCCCATCTAAAGGCTAGGAACATATTCGCTCATTTGACTTCCCCATCAATGAGCTCCTCTTAACACAACCGCTTGGTTGATTTCCCCACAATCAAAGAGCCCCTCTAAACCAAGACTTTTCCTGGCAAGTTCACATGAGAAATTGGTCCCCTCAGAACTTAGAGTCCAGGTTCAATTACATTGAATTGGCCTGACCCAGGAGCATAAGTCCTGGTGGAGTAACAAACTCCTGAAGTCCCTCACTAAGCATAGGATGCTTATATCCAAAACATCACTGTGTATGTCCTGTGCTAGGTATTTCCCTGAATGCTGGTTACCCTTTTAGGAGTTGTTTTCACTTTCATCTTGGTTCTAGTCGTTGCTTTTCATTTTCTGCGCTTTTTTGCCTTGTCTATTCACCACCTAGTCATATCTGCTTCATTAGGGAACCTTTCCTCTCCATAATGGGTAACTTACTGCCTCATCAAAGGCACCCCAGGTGGTGGACTACTCCTTATATACATTGTTCAGTGTATTTGTCTACCTTTCTGAAGCTGTGGCTGGCCATTGTTTAATAGTACTTTGCATGATCTCCCATGTACTTCTTATTAGCTCATAGCTGATTTCTGGCCATGCTGGTTCAGTCATTAACCACTCTGTTTTCTATTCATGACCTGTCTTTGTGTCAGTGTTGACACAGGATTTCATGGTGGTTTTTCTGTCTTCTACTCTTATATTTTTTCTGTTTCCCATTTTTGCTGAGATAATTGAAACTTGAGGGTAGAGTACATCCCATTGTGTTGATTCCTGAGCTGATCCACTTAGAACCCAATGATAAAAATTACACTAGGAATAGCAATAATAGGATGATACTTCCTGATAAAATGTTGGTCAGAGAAGTTGCAAAGGACCCCAAACACTGCAGGCTTTTACCATTGCTCTTGGTTGCTCTCCAAAAACTGTAAGTAAGATCCTATTACTGAACATGGAACACATATGGTTCATAGAACATGGGCAAAATATATCAACTGGAATTGCTCTGAGAGTTTCCTCTTGCTGGATAGGTTACAAAGTATCAAGGAATACTGCAGAAACTTTTAAAGTACAGAAATAATCATAGGCCTGATCAATTCATGAGATCTGTAAGTTATAAAAAAAATCACCATAGCAACAAGTTACCAACAGTTTAATAGTGGCATGATTATCAAGGAGACAACCAACAGCTTTCTGATTGAATTTAAGACCCATTTGTCAGAATGGAGCATGTTCCTGTTACTGTTAACTAGAATAATAATCTAAAAAAGGAAGGAAATAGATCAATAGGGAAAAATAGCCAATGAACTAAATTGCTCTATTAATAGCTGCTATTATACCCATAGATTTGAAGAACACTCAGCCTATAAATCTTTTTTCTACAACAGAGGAAGAGGTTCTCAACACTCTGACAAGATGCAGTCTAGGGCAGTAGAAGAACAATGAAGTGGACAGCAACAGCCAGTCATAATGCAGAGTACTGGCTAACCAGCAAGGCTCACCCAGAATCAGGCCAGCCTAATCTTTATCTTAAGACTTTGGGAATCTTACGGGGGATGGTGAGATTTTAAGAACCTAAAGATGGGAAAGTTCATCTTTAGACAAGACATTATACTCATGTCAGGACTGCTGCATCTAAAAACTCACTACAGTAAGACTTGTTTTTAAGAGACCTGCATAATGATTGATATACCAACATGCCACAGGCATGAACCTCTATAAGAGTAGACAAGCCAAAGGGAACCCTAGGGTTCATAGAAGCAGACAGATAGGAGGGTGGGAAGGAGTAGGATGATTGATGAAGGGAAGGAAGGGGGATGGGAAAGAGGGGGGATGGAGGGAAGCAGACATAAATACTGTATATGCTGTTAAACTAGAAAAATAAAATTAATTCTCTGTATTTTGTAGAAGAGGAGATGACAAGATTTTAAGAGCCTAAACCTTGTGAGGTCCACCGATGGACAAGATGGTCCACTCATGTCTGTGCTATGACAGCCAGGATCTCACTATAATGTGACCTGACCTTATCTGACCTGCACAATGGCTGTAAACAAACCCCCATAGACTAGTGGTTATCTCAACGGATATGGCTGCAGGTAGTAAAATCCTTTAAGAAAAAGGGTTAGACAGATATGATGGAGTTTCTAAATTAGTGAGCCCAAGTTTTGCTCAGAGTCCTGAACCCTTACTAGTACTGATGATTCAGAGGGAACTTCTGGGCCCATACAAGCTGAAGTTCTGGAAGGAAACACCAAGAGTGGAGGCATGTGGGAAATGGGGAAGGAGAGAGAGAAATCTGGAAGAAAAGTGGAAAATAGAAGGGGGAGTGGAGAGAACAGGGGAAGAGAGAAAGATGGTGGCCTGGGTATCTACCCATTGAGCTTGTATAGCTTGGTAAATAATAAAACTAATAAACGTTTGAATCATGTAAAATATATAAAAAATAAGTAAATTCTCAAACTTCATTAATTCTCAGCATCTTATGGGATCATGGGTCCCTTGTTAAATTTGCTGAGATTTTCAGTTCAGTCCATGGTGTTTGAAAAGAAAAAGCCTGAACTAGAGGAAGTGATTGTTCCTGAGAACTACTGAGCAACTCATGCTCAGGTTAAACCCAGAAGGACAACCTCACTGAGGAATCAGGAGTGTCAGTTTTACCCATGACTTCTCAGCAGCAACAACTTCCTGTGGTGGATTTCCAAGCAGAACTTCTTTGTTGAGACACCAAGTGGTGATTATAGCAGTATTCAAATATCCGGATAGCAAGTTTCAAGAAAAAACAAGACCTCTGCACTATTTTGAAACTTCCGCCAAGCTTCTAGAAGACTTGTGTTATAGCTTTATTTATAGCCCTCCCCTCAGTATTACAGAACTTGAAATTTTCCTGTTGTTATTGGCTATTGTGGAACAACAATTGTGACTGTAGGTAAGAGTAGCAAGGTGCTCCAGCACATTGATTATCGAATGAGATGCATTCTGCAAGATGGCCAAATCTTCATTGGTATCTTCAAAGCTTTTGATAAGCATATAAGTTTAACCCTTTGTGATTGAGATGAGTTCAGGAAGATCAAGCCAAATAACATAAATCAGCCAGAATGTGAACAAAAATGGGTTTTATGTCTGGTGTTGCAGCATAGAAGGAATTTGGTTTCCATGACTATGGAGGGGTCACTACTTAAGGATATTGGCATTGCTTGGATACCACTGGCTGGAACTTCAGGAGGTCCTGGGATTGGAAGGGCAGTTGGCAGTATAGTGCCAGTTAGTGTACCTATTCCACAGGCACAGGCTCTATGAAGAGTTGGAGGTTCATCCCAGCAAGTAATGAGTCCACAAGGAAGAGGCACTGTAGTGGCCACTATTGTTTCTGCTACAGCCAGCATTGCTGGAGCTCCTACTCAATACCCAGCAGGATGTAGCACTCCACCCCCACCTGTAGGCAGAGCAACTCCAACTCCAGGAATTATAGATCCTCCACTTGGTATGAGACCATCCATGGATCCACCAATGGCCCTTCTCTCTGCGTGAGGGACACCAATAGGCATGCCTCCTCCAGGATTGAGACCACCACAACCAAGAATCAGTGATCCACCTTTACCAGGAGTGCATCCACCAAGACCCTAGGAAGTTGCTAATCAAATCAGTCTTTCTCTTCCTGGCATTGCATATTGTGAAATTGTGTAGCCTGTGAACATTTTGTACCCTCCGTCTACATTAGTTATAACTAATAAAAAATACATAGAGCAATTAAAAAGATTGAAGCTGTTCACTCATTTATATATTAGCAAACTAAATTTAGGGTGTAGAATCATCTAATGCAGTATGTTGAGCTCTGAAGACAAAAAGGTTTTGTGTTAAGAGTGTACAGCACAGCTAAAATAATGGTAACACCCTTTCCCAACCCGCCCCCACGCACAGTCCAGCCAGGACTCACAGCAACCTAGGTAAGCCCCCCCTTCACCCCCAAACCCCAGGCAGCCCACTGTTACAGCTCCTCCCACCAGCCAGCTGCAGCAGGAGCTGCTCCGGGACAAATAATTCAGTTCAGTGAAAAACTTACAGAAATTGAAAGAAGGCTTTAAGAATTAAAAAAACAATAACCGAGTCAAAGTGCAAATCCATGAGAAACAAAACCCAAGAAAACAAATCTCCCACTGAAGGAATATATCCCATAATAATAGACTCCAACCAGAACAAACCCATGAAAAATAGTCAAGAAATCCTGACCCAGGATAACGACTTTCAAAACATGAAAGAGGAAATCCAGGAGGAATTAAATAATCACATCAATCACTTTGAAGAGGAACACAACAGACACTTGGAGGAGTTGAGAAAAACAGTTCAAGAAACAAAAACAGGCATAGAACAGTTAAAACAAACTCAAGCAGAGTTTAAAACTGAACTAAAAGATGAGCTATCTTCAACCCAGAACTCAACAGAGAGTCTTATCAGCAAAACTAATGAAGCAGAAAATAGAATTTCAGACCTTGAAGACAAAGTGGGAGTATTAACCAGTTCAATGGAAGAGGTTGTTAAAGCCAAAAAGATGCTCGAGATAAATATTCAAGAATTATGGGACACCCTGAAGAAGCCTAACATGCGTATTCATGGAATACCAGAGCAAGAATCCCAAAATACCACACCTGAGGAAAGTTTTCAAACTATCATCAAGGAAAACTTTCCTCATCTAAAAAAAGAGAGGCCCATCCTAATACAAGAGGCATTGCACACCCCAAACAGATATGACCAAAATAGAAACTCTCCACAGCAAATAATAGTCAAAACACTCCACATTCAAGATAAAGAAATAGTGCTAAGAGCTTCAAGGAAAAAAAAAAACAAGTCACTTTTAAAATGACAAATGACTTCTCAATGGAACCAGTAAAAGCAAGAAGAGCTTGGAGAGACAGACTTCAAGTATTGAATGAGCAAAAATGTCAACCCAGACTGAGATACCACACAAAAGTATCCTTCATGTTCGAGGGCGAAAGAAAAATTTTCCAGCACAAAGACAACTTGAAGAGATACATGTCCACCAAACCGGGCCTTCAAAAAAATGCTAGAAATGATACTCGAGCTTGAAGAAAAAAACAAGCATATTCAGGAGAACAGAAGGGAAGTATAATACCACCAAACCTAAAAACAAAAAAGTACACTTACAAAAGCCACTAAACATAATAAATGTCCGGAATTAAAAATAGGTTCTCCATTATAACATTAAATCTTAATGGAATTAACACACCGATCAAGAGACACAGACTACAAACTTGGATTAAAAATCACAACCCCAGGGCTGGAGAGGTGACTCAGGGGTTAAGCCTCTGCCTTGCAGGCAGAAGGTCCTGAGTTCGGATCCCAGACCCCACGTATAGACGCAGGCAGAAGCGGGGGTTGCCTGTGTTTCTGGTCCTGGTAGGGTGGAGCCTGTGAATCCCAGGGCAGAGTAGACGAGAAGGTGGAGGCAGTCCATGGTGGTTCCTGAATTCGTCCGTGGTTCTACATATACACACACACTGCACACACACACACACACCACACATATACACACACAATTGAATAAATAAGAAATATAAAAAAAATCACAACCCATCAATCTGCTGCCTGCAGGAAACCCATCTCATCACAAAAGATAGGCACATCCTAAAACTAAAAGGCTGGTCCAAAATTCTGTAAGCTAATGGAACCAGAAAACAGGCAGATGTAGCCATTATGCTACCAGACAAAGTAGACTTCAAACCAAAAAAATCATAAGAGACACAGATGGATACTACATTTTAGTCGCAGGTACAATTCACCAGGAAGACTTCACAATACTGAACATATATGCACACAACATGGCCCCCCCATACACACATTCATTAAGCAAACCCTATAATGTTTAAAGGGAGAAATCCAAAAACGATAATTCTTGGGAGTTTCAACACCACCCTCTCAACATGGGAAAGATGAACAGGTAAAAAACTTAACAGAGACATTTTGGAGCTTAATCAAACCCTTACTGAAATGGACCTTACAGATCTCTATCATACTTTTCATCCACATACCAAAGAATACACATTTTTCTCAGCAGCACAAGGAACATTCTCCAAAATAGATGACGAATCTCCCCATATACAGGAAAGATGAAATTCTAGCCTGTACCTTATCAGACCACCACGGCCTAAAGCTTGACATCCACAACACAATAAGCAACAGAAAATACACTAATTCCTGGAAACTTAACACTATGATGCTGAAGGAGAATTGGATTCAGGAAGAAATTACAAAGGAAATTCAAGATTCCCTGAAAGTGAACAATAATGAAAATACAACTTACCAAAATCTCTGGGACACAATGAAAGCTGTTCTAAGAGGTAGTTCGTAGGTCTTAAAACCTACATCAAAAAGAAAGAAATGGAAACATCAGAAATAAATAACTAAACAATGCAACTTAAAGCTTTAGAGACACTAGAGCAATCCAATACCAAAAGCAGTAGAAGAGAGGAGATTAGCAAATTAAGGGAGAAAAATCCGAAATCAAGATTAGGAAAATGATACAGAAAATCAACCAGTGTTTTGAAAAAAAATCAATAAGATACACCCCTATCTAAATTAACCAAAAGCAAGAGAGAGAAAACCCAAATTAACAAAATTAGAAATGAAAATGGAGTTATCATTACTGATACCCAAGAAATCCAGAGAATTATAACGTCATATTTCAAAAATTTATACTATGTGAAATTTGACAACACAAAAGAGATGGATGAATTCTTAAGTAAGTAAACACAACTTACCTAAATTGAATCAGGAAATTGTGAATTATTTAAATAATCCTATAACTTATGAGGAAATCAGGGAAGTAATCTCGAATATTCCCACCAGAAAATGTCCTGGACCAGATGAATTCAGCACAGAGTTCTACCAGATTTTTAAGGAGCTAATAACACCAATATTCCTTAAACTGTTCCACCAAATAGCAAAGGAAGGAACACTACCAAATTCCTTTTATGAAGCTAATATCATCTTAATCATAAAACCTAATAAAGATACACTTAAAAAAGAAAACTATAGGCCGACCTCTCTGATGAACACAGATGCAAAGATTCTCAACAAAGTCTTAGCAAATCGGATTCAAAAACATATCAAAAAGGTCATTCACGGAGATCAAGTAGGCTTTATCCAGGCACACAAGGTTGATTCAACATACGCAAATCAATAAATGTAATTCACCATATAAACCAGTCCAAAGTTCAAGACCACATGATACTCTCGATAGATGCAGAAAAAGCTTTTGACAAGATCCAACAGCCCTTTATGATCAAAACCCTATAGAAGGTTGGAATGGAAGGAACTTTTATCAATATAGTAAAAGCTGTATACAACAAGCCAACAGCAAGGATTATATTCAATGGGGAAAAACTTGAAGCATTCCTGCTTCGATCAGGAACTAGACAAAGCTGTCCACTCTCACCACTTCTATTCAATATTGTACTTGAAGTCTTAGCTGAAGCCATAAGACAAGAAAGGGAGATAAAGGGATTCAAAAGGAAGAAGTCAAGATATCTCTATTTGCAGATGACATGGATTTATACCTGAGTGATCCCAAAAATTCCACCAGGAAGATCCTGGAACTAATTGAGAAGTTCATCAGGGTGGCAGGATACAAAATAAATGTACAAAAATCAGTGGCCTTCCTGTATGCCCAGAATGAAAGAAGTGAAAAAGTCCTGAGAGAAAAAATCCCATTTACTATAGCCCCTAAAAAAATGAAATATCTTGGGATAAACCTAAACAAAGAAGTAAGAGACCTTTATAATGAAAACTTTAAAACCCTAAAGAAAGAAATAGCAGAAGACACCTGAAGGTGGAAAGACCTCCTGTGTGCCTGGATTGGCAGCATCAATATCATAAAAATGACCATCCTACCAAAGGCAATATACAGATTCAATGCTATACCAATTAAAATCCTAAAGCAATTCTTTAAAGAGGTTGACCAAACAATCTCAAAATTCATATGGAGGCACAAAAGACCCAGGATAGCAAAAACAATCCTGAGTAACAGAAACACTGCTGGAGGATTAACCATACCAAACCTTAGTCTATACTACAAATCCATAGTTATAAAAACAGCCTGGTATTGGCTCCAGAATAGACACACAGATCAATTGATAAGGGTTGAAGACCCAGATATGAGCCTGTTGGACCTCAACAAGGCCCTGGACAAGGCCTGTTGGAACTTCCTGAGCCTGGCTAGAGTTTCATGATCTGTTTAAGCTGCCTTACCAGCATAATTCAGCACAGCCTTGTGGTTGATGCAATATAGTCTTAGGTTGCAACAGCAACTGGCCCATAGTAATGCCCCATTAGCCCATAATAATCTCATGATACTGCAAATCTCGTGAGACTACACCTTCTACAGTTGGTGCTATTAAACTGACTAGCTGAGAGGGCCAATCAGCAAAGACTCATGCTAGGACTTATGGGATGTTGAATAGGGTATATGTTGGAATAAAGAAAGGCTCCTGCTTCAACCAAGCTCCCAGTGGTGAGGGGGGCCCAGGCCGGCGACATTCATCATCCTGTTCAGCCCCAGGTTGTGCCTGTCTGGACCAGCACTCCCTTCTGCACTAGCTGCCGAGAGCCCAGCATAA
The DNA here is from genome assembly GCA_023101885.1 of Typhlomys cinereus. Classification (NCBI taxonomy): domain Eukaryota; kingdom Metazoa; phylum Chordata; class Mammalia; order Rodentia; family Platacanthomyidae; genus Typhlomys; species Typhlomys cinereus. The sequence goes on from JALPQD010000020.1 coordinate 12,289,976, forward strand.
GCCCACACAACTACAGACATTTGATCTTTGACGAAGGAGCCCAAAAAATCCAATGGAAAAAGAACAGCATCTTCAACAAATGGTGTTGGCAAAACTGGATGTTCATATGCAGAAGATTAAAAGTGGACCCCTACTTTTCACCATGTACAAGACTTACTTCCAAATGGATCAAGAACCTCAATATAAGGCCAGAGACTATAAAAACCATAGTTGAAAGGGTAGGGAACTCCCTCAAGCTGATTGGGTCAGGCCAACAGTTCCTAAATGGACATCCAATAGCACAATGACTACAACCAACACTCAACAGATGGGATCTTGTGAAATTAAAGAGCTTCTGTTCAGATAAAGAGATTATAACTCAAGCACAAAGGCAATCCACAGAATGGGAGAAAATCTTCACTACTATCTGATAGAACTCTATTATCCAGAGTGCACAAAGAACTGAGAAAACTAACACCAAGGAAACAAATGGGCCAATTAAAATTGGGCCTTGGAACTTAAAAGAAAGTTTACCAAGGATGAAATTAAAATGTATAACAAATATCTTAAAAGATGCTCCACATCCTTAGCTATCAGGGAAATGCAAATCAAAACTTCCCTGAGATATCATCTCACCCTGGTCAGGATGGCAAAAATCCACAATACAAACAACAAAAAATGCTGAAGAGGATGTGGAGAGAGGGGAATTCTCCTACATTGCTGGTGGGAATGCAGGCTCATACAACCACTCTGGCGAGCCATCTGGAGATTCTTAAAGAAATTAAAGATTGAAAAGCTATATGACCCTGCTATTCCACTATTGGGAATAACTCCCCTTATAGCAAAAATTCACCTCGATAGCACAAACACAACCATGTTCATAGCAGCACTATTTATAATGGCAAAGTCATGGAATCAATCTAAATGTCCAGCAGTTGACGAGTAGATAAGGAAAATGTGGTACATGTATAAATAGAATACTACTCAGCCATCAAAAATGATGAATTAATGCAATTTTCTGGTAATGGATGGAATTAGAAACAATAAAATGAAGTATCCCAGACATGGAAAATTAAGTGCCATATGTACTCCCTAATAGGTGGGTCCTAGTACCAAACCCACTTAGAGACACTCAAAGATAAATCTCTGTAATAAGTACAGTAATTGCAAAGATTATAAACAGGAGGAATGGGGAAGGAGGGACCCACCAGAAACAAGGAGAGAGGGGACCATGTTACAGCAGAGAAAAATAAGCCACCATCAAGGACTGCAAGTTTTTATTTCTGACCAGGGGATGACATCCAATACCCATTTGGATGGAGTCAAGGAAATTGCAGGAGCAGCAAAACTAAAACAAAACAAAACAAAATCAACAAACCATAATTCAGAACACCAGAGACTCTATATCAACCACCAGGAACTAAGGCAGCCTAATCTCTCCCCATCCTGAAACTCAGGGAAATTCGCAGAAGAGGGAGTGGTAAGACTGTAAGAATACAAGGATGGGAGGAGTAATGTTATGCAAGATACTCCACACAAGTTAGAGCTGAAGCAATCATAATAGGACTTCGCATGACCTGTGCTATGTCCAACACATTACTGACCCCATAAAGTCTAGCATGGACTAAAGGCACTAGGATCCTTGGAGGCTAGGGATTGACAGTCACAGTAGTGTTCCTAAGCTTAAGGAGAACACAGGAAGGGGTTCTGGGAAGTGCCCCTGTGTCCTTACACCTCATTGGAGAGGATGACCCAGAGGAGAGTTTGGCATGCACATTAAAGGATGCTCCAGGGAATGGGGGGTGGGAACCACTGGGGGGGAGGTCCTAGGAGATGCAGAGGGAAGGGAGAGGGGAGGGGGCAGCAGGGAGGTGGGGGAGGAGGTGAAGGGAGGGAAAGGACCTGTGTACCTATTAAGTTTGTATGAGCAGAGGGGCTCGAGAGATGGCTCAGGTGTTAAGCCTCTGCCTTGGAGGCAGAATGGCCTGAGTTTGGATCCTAGACCGCATGTATAGAAGCTGGGCGGAAGCAGGGGTAGCCTTCGTTTCTGGTCCTGGTAGGGAAGAGCCTGTGAATCCTGGGGCAGAGTACAAGGAGGAGGTGGAGGCCGTCCATGGTGATTCCCGAATTCGCCTGTGGTTCTACACACACATACATACACACACACACATACACACACGCATACATGCACGCACACATGTACAATTGAATAAACAATAAAAAAATTAAAATTTGTTTGAGCAGAAATAATAAAAAAAGAAAAATAAAATAATGGTAACTAAGATTTTAAGAGTTATTTTTGCTAACCGAAATACTTACACATAATATACCTTATAAATATACCAATAATAAAGTACATATATAAATAATCAAATTTAAAATAATTAACTTTTATATTTTGAACAACATAGTTTGAAACTCTTAAATATTTTGCATTTGAGTTTATATCCTGGACTCTTTGTATTATGTTAATAGTGGTTGTGAGTATCTTTTCTGGTAGGATTGATTCATGATACACTCCAGTGCTATACAGACACTTCCCAGTGCCTTGACAAAGGTGTTCTGCTTCCATTCCCACATAATCAATTGAAAGCCAAGAAATGCCAGGAGAAACGAAATCTCAAACAAAGTGCCTAGATACTAAATGTCATGTTGTGTACACTGTTTGAAAATAAATGCCAACCTTTTCGACTTCCTTAATTTGCACTATTGTGTGCTCTTCAGTAAATTAATATATGTGTGAAACGAAGACTGTAAACACTGTTGCCAACTAAATGGTTTGTTAGGAATAAAAAATGTGCATATTATATAAGTGTTATTTCTCCATATGGCACTTGCATTCTTACTCCTGAGGCTATAGATATTAAGACCTAATAATAAATTACAATTGACAAAATAAGAATAAGTAAACACACTGACAGTATAACAACTATTATACTTACCATTTTTCCAAGTTGAGGAAGATCTCTTGTTTTCTTGAGGCTTCTTATTCTGACTAGAAATGACTTTTTTCTATGTTGCAGATTAAATGGAGTTATTTTCTACATTGATTATATTAACCTAACTTCAAAACATGTTTCTGTGCAGTTAATTGCATTTTCTATAAAGTATGTGAACATTGTGAAACATGGATCCTAATAAAAACAACTTATTGTCTGTTATCTATATATTCTTCGGCAGTAAATGATGTCGGTAATAGAACATGAACTCTTAATAAGGGGAAAATACATGACAAGGGGTTTAGGGAAGATAGAGTCAAATTAGAATTTTAGCAACTTTCATAAGCCAAAAAAGACAATTGGATCAAATGAAAAATAAAATAAGGTCATGTCTATAATTTGCTGAAAAAAGATGCCTAGATTCTGCTGGGGAAAAGAATAGGCAGGGAATAGTATAGACAGAATATTCTTTTTGTCTCCAAATTGTTATTAGAGCAGTCCCGGGCATGGACAGATTTTTAGAATAGACATACATTTAGAGAATAAATAGAAATGATAATTGAATTTTTAATACCTGGTCACTGAGGAAAATGAAGGAAATAAGACAAGTCACCCAGCTTCACAGATTACTAGCTCCAGTTAATAAGCAGTTTCTCATGTCAATGATGACTATACGGAGTGAAAAAAACAAGAATGTTTGGAAGGAGGATTAAGGCTATAATGTGTTCAATCACAGAGTCATTGATTTCTGAGTGAATTCAGGACCCCTTGTATCCAGGATCAGTACAAACCATCTCTTCACAACACTAATTATCTGGAAAAAGTAGACCTGTTTTCTTGGTAAAATATTTGCTTTCTTTGCAACAGCACTTCAGTATGTACTCTCATTCAGAGCATTGTAAAGTCTTTCTTGTGTTCCTTGCAATGACATGTTAAATGATGTTATTTAGCATAGGATTATGGGAAAGAAAGTAGAATTTGCATTAATGGAATTATTTCTGTTATCCATGCCTTTAAATACAGGGCAATCAACATTGAGGGATCAGTAAGGATAATGAGGGGAACACATCTCATTTAACGAGATATGACTTCTATTTAAAATCATGAATGAGCATGATCCACATATTCTTAGCTCCAGAAATTTGAGTTGTTAAATTCAGAGAAGACATAGTGGCTGCCTTCATTACAAACCAAGAAATCTATTTTAGGAATGCTGATTGGAAGCTCTCAATACTTCAGCATTGTGTTTTTATTTTATAGTACTCAAAACTAGTGTCTTCCATAAAGAAATCCATTCATGGTTCTAAGGAATTAGAAGCTATAATTTCTCACGCTTGACATTTTTTTGCTAGTATGAGAGAACAAACCTACGTGTTACCTACAGTGTTTCTTGATTAATTTTGGTTACTATAAAAGACTACAATGTTGATAGCAGAGAACAGGGAGCACATTGAAAAAGTACTGAAATGCTTCTTTGATTTCTCATTCCAACAATTCTGATCATCTGGAAACTATGGCTTCTACTGCAACAGTGACTGACAGTGATACAAATTCTGAAAATTTAATATTTTAAAGTAATTCAACAAGGCAATAGCTCAAAATATTTGTAGTATATAAGAGGGTAAAGGTTTGTAGAATGATAAGAGAATGCGATATCCATTGTCACTAGCATGGTTCACATTGAAATAAAACAATGATACAGCTTTAATTTATGCTACACATCCAATTAGAATATATAACGAAATTCAGTTCCCCATTCCTTTTGTGGTATGTATGTATGTATGCATGTATATATGTATGTATGTATGCATATAACAATTGTTTTCTGAATGGACAGTGTTGTGTTATATCAGTAGTCTTTCTCAAGTCTCTTATACAGACTGGTACACAGTATAAGGAAAGATTTGAATGATGGAACTTACAGTGAAGGAGTGGATCAGCCAGGTAAATGCTCACTTATTTAAAAAAAATCAACTTTACACAGTGAGATTTTGTATATTCTAACGTGTCCTAATTACTCTTTAATAGTAGATATTGTACTAATAGTGAAAATGTGCTTTTTTAGCAGTTTCTTTTTATTAATTTGCAAAGCATTGGTTAATCATGGTAATTTTGTTACAATGATCTTGAAATTTAAAATGAGTTTTATTAAAAAGCAAAATAGATAAATCAAGCCAGAAAGGATTTTTTTTCTTTAGACAAGTGGATGTGCTTACTACTTAGATTTCCTGCTGTTTATTTGGTTTTGCTATGCTTACCATTGCTGTTGGACTGCAGATAAGATATCCTTCTAGGTCAACTTTCATGTCCGGAAAACTTATAATTTAGTATTTTGAAAACAGGTGAAAAGACTGCTGTTTTTTGTGAATTTGGAAGAATCAAATCTGGTCTGAGGATGCAGTCTGTAATCATGCACTATAAGGAAAGCAAGAGGAACACAATGTCAAGAACTAAAGGACTGGAGAGTTAGTTGAATTCTGTCCTGAGGCACTTAGTGAGGTTCTGTCTCAAAAAAAAAAAAAAAAAAAAAAACCGAGTGATTAAAAAAATGTAAATAAATGCCTGAAATAATCACATTTATGTAAAATATGTTGGCATAGGTACATGTATATAAGTTTGTACTCTGAATAGTGAGTGAATGTTTAAATGAATTTATGCATTTATGGACACCTATTAATTGTCCAACTTAAAGTTAACAGAACATAAGTTTTGAAAATTCAAACACACTTATAAATTAATACTAGACCAGTTCCAGATGAGGTATTCATCAAGAAACAAAACTAGTTTTTATGTGAGCAATCAAAAATCATGATTTTGAAATTAGAATATAATGTGAAGTTCAATAAAATGATTCAAAGATGTATCAAATTTGCTTTTTGATTAAAGATTATATTTAATTGTAGTAGTTACTCATAAATCTTAAAAAGTTTCTTACAGATGCTCTTTCTTTTGCATGTAGTTTGATATTTCTGCATGCCAATTGAAAAAAAACAAGTGTAAATTATTCTGATGTTTGGTATTGGGCATGATGATAAATTGGTTTTCTATATGCAAGAGAAAATACATAATTGTTTCATGGTTTTGTGATATAGAAAATACTGTGGTATGCCAAATTGTAAAATACTATATAAAGAGATATAGTCTCTTTCCTTTCTCTGCCTGCCCGGGTTGCATGCGCTGTCCAGCGAGGACACACTGTGCCCCAGGTGGTGACATCCAATACCCATCAGGATGGAGCCAAGGGCAGTGCAGGAGCAGCAAAATTGAAAAAAAAAAAAGTTAACAAAACATAATTCAGAAAATCAGAGACTCTACATCAATCACCTGGAACAAGGCCAGCCTAATCTCTCCCCAGCCTACATCTCAGGGAAATTTGCTGAAGAGGGGGTGGTAAGATTGTAAGAGCCTAAAGATGGGGAGGAGCAACTATATGCAAGATACTCCACACAAGTTAGCGTCGAAGTAATTATAATAGGACTTTGCATTACCTGTGCAATGACCAACATATCATTGAACCCCCAAAGTCTAGCATGGATCACAGGCACTAAGATCCTTAGAGAGAAGGGATTAACAGCCACAATAGTGTTCCTATACTTAAGGGGAACACAAAAAAGAGCTCTAGGTAATGCCACTGAGTCCTTACACCTCATCAGAGAGGAGGACCCAGAGGAAAGTTTGACATGCACAGTGAAGGATGCTCCAAAATGGGGGAGAGGGCCACTGGGTAAAAGAGAAGGAGGGGGGAAAGGAAGGGAAAAAGGGGGAAGGAACAAGAGGGTCCAGAGAGGAGTGAAGGGAGGGAGGGGAATGGGGTACTTATTAACTTTGTATGAGTGGAAAAAAGAAACAAAAAAATATGGAAAACTCAAAAAAAAGAGATATAATCTCTAAGCCTGTAAAAAAGGAGGAAAAACATAGCCTATGTATTGACTATAAGTCTACATTGCTTCTCGAATATTTAACAAGGAGAATTACCAATACACTATATTCTATATGGATATTTTGTTTCCAAAATGACAAATGTTATCATTCTATCAGATAATGTTTTTGAAGCATGTTTTTGAAAGTATAAATAGAATAAAATTTTTGCTAGTCCCTAAAGTAAAAATATATGACACTTGCAAAACTTATATTCAACGGCCATTCTCTGAAAGTATAACTTTAACTCCTTAATAGGTTTAGTACATAGCTGGGGAAATTATGTAGAATGAAATTTATGTTTATAAAATATTCATTTAAAAATTTCAAATATCTACAAAACTATGTATACTATAATATTTGTCTTAAGTACATAGGTTTATAATTAATATAAACAAATAGCTATGTTTATTATCTTGTACATTTAAAGGAAGAGTACAATTTTCAAGTTTCCACACCTATTTATTCTCATTGTAAAATTATGTAAATCTGTGTATGCGTTTGGAGGTCTTTATCTTCAATATTAGTATATTGGATTTTGTAAAAGCATAGCAGGAGGGATGTGAGAAAGCTGATAGAGGTAAGTAAGGGTAAGTTCTCAATATGTTTGTTAGAATAAAAAAATTAAAAAGAATACTCAAACCAGAGAGAACCACGGAGTCCATAGAATAGACAGGCAGGAGGGTGGGAGGGAGTGGGATGGATTGATGAAGAAAAGGAAGAGGGATGAGTGGGAGGGGAATAGAGGGAGCATGGATAAGTACTCAATATGCTTGTAAAACTAGAAAAATAAAATAATTTAAATTAAAAAAAGCATAGGCATATTTTCAAATTGAACATTTTAAATTTTGCTATGATTATTCTATATTATCATTGTCATTTTCTTTAGTTTGATATCTTCAAAGAATTCTTCACAGAATGGCATTGTTACCATTCATTTCCTGCCATTATTCACTGATATTTACAATTGCACAATGACATTCATTAATCTAGCAGATAAAGAATGTTAAAATGATTTTGTTTTTCACTTTTGATGTATTTTACTTTATTCTCTGCCATCTCTCCTTAGAGAGCAAGCTTAAGTTCTATTCATTGAACACTCTGATTTTTCAATAAAATTCCTGTTCTAGAAAAAATAGCCTCTTAAGCCTATTTAAGCTTGAAGAGTAGCAATTTTTGACAGTTCTAGGTTAATGTAACCTTGGAGAGTTTGGGCAGTACAATAGTTCAACTAAGAAGAACCAATTTCTTTCTTCCAATATTTGCTCCAACTACAACACCTGGATAATTACATTTGTTCTTTCTCTAATGAGACAATTTGCTAACCCTTCTCCTCAGTCAGCAATTTATTCTTAGTATTATTCTGGAATCTGCATGTTTTTCTTTCATTAAAGTAATAAAACATACTAATGTTTGTAAAAACAATAATTTATAATCACAAGTATTTTCCTTCTATAAACTGTTCTAATAATATGCTGTTCTAATGAACCTACATGTCTGTGAAAAAAACATATTAATCTAGCTTGACTTGGAGACAAACATTCAGGAAAATAATAACCAGCTGATTTATTTCAGTCCTTAAATAGCACATGAATTCAATCAGACACATTATCTTTAATTCATCTGTCACTGAGCATCTGAGCTGGTTTCATTTTTGTCTGATTACTTTCTGTTGCTAAAATAAAATACTTTGAGAATTGTGACTGAAAGGAGAAATAATTTATTTTCCTTTAAGTTCCAAAGGGGTATAGTACATTGATGTGGGCAAGACATTGAAGCATGAAGGAAAGTCCAGGCAGCAGGAGTGTGAAACTGGTGGGTTACGCTATATCTATACTCAACCAGTTGAAAGCCCAGGCCAGAGCACAGAATGGAAGGACTCAGGTGTGCCATAGTGCTCCCTGTCCTTCTTCAAGGCTCTTCTTTGCAAAGAAAGGTTCCACTACCTTTATAAAGAAACTTCATCTGAGAGATCTGAGAGGCAAGTGTTCAAATGCTTGAGTCTTCAGGACATTTCATATTCAAGTTACAACACATTTCCTTGCTTTTGTGAATAGTGCCATAATAAATGTGTGCTTGTAAACATTTTCTTAGTATTGTGACTTAGAATCCTTTGACATATAGTCAAGTGTTTTGGTTTGAAATGTGAGTTGTCCTCCACAGGCTAAGGTGTTTGAATTTTTAGTTGTTTTGTAAGATCATGGCACCTTTGCCAGGTGAAGCCTGGCTGGAGCAAGGTATTCACAGGGTGTGGGACTTTGAGGTTGGTTGATTAGCCTCACCCTGCTTCCTGAAGAAGTTGGTTCTTGCAGCATGCAGCTCCTGGGTTTCTTGATGTATGTGACTTAAGGTACCTCCACAGTTTGCTAGTCAGCCCTGCATTTTCCATCATAATAGACTGAATCTCCCCTCTGGAAGTATAAGCCATTTCTTCTTTAAGTTGTTTGAGTCTGAGTAGTGCCTCACAGCAACAAGAAGAGTAACTACTATGCCTAGAATAGTGTAGTTGAGTCACAATGTGGTTCTATTTTTAGGTTTTGATAAATCTCCATGATTATCACTCTTAAACTACACAACTTTGAGGTCCCTCTTTGCCTAGATCTTCACCATCATTCATTATCATTTCTTTGTGACATTCTCTTTGTGGTTAGATGAAATTTAAGAGCAGTTTTAACTTTACCTGATAGCTAAGAATAATGAAACTGTTCAAAGAATTCACTGGGTGTTTGTACTTCTTGTGTGAACTGACAGGTGAATAAATAAAGTGTGGTATGTATACAAAATAAAGTCTTATTCAGCTGTAAAGAGAAGAAAAATTGAGACACACATAGGATGGAACTGAGAATATTTAATTGAGATAAACCAGATGAAGAAAAATATCACTTTTCTCACATAGAAGTCTAGATTGTGTGTGTGCTTGAACGTGTTGTGTGGTGTGTGTTTGTGTGAATATGTATGATGAAACTGAAAAAGCAATCATACTAATGGAATAAATTGTCTTTTAGAAAGTGGGAAGAGAAGTAATGGAATACATGTGACAATTACAGTATGAAAACAGAATGGGGGCTCTTTGGATGAAGTTCCCTTGCCACAGTGGAGCAGGAGATTATGGATGAGTATGGGAAAAGAGGACCATATAAACTTTTTCCTCATGCTAAGCTGGTGTGCTATAACTACAAACACACATAAAAAATCAATAATAGAAGGAGCCAGCTAATAAGATAATTGAACAAAGGCGCCATGACCTTCCCAAACAACTAAAACAATACAGACTTAATTTTGTTGAAAATAACACTTTAGGTACTTGTTCAGTTATTGAACCGGCATTCAAATTCTATTATTGGAAAAGAAAAGCTACAAATTTAGATGAAAAGGAAATAAAATATAATGCACAAAATTATTTTAATAATTTACTTAAAGATTTATTTTACTTTTTAAATTATGCCTCGTGCTCTTGATGTATCTCAGAAGTACATGCATGTATAAGGACCCAGGTATTATCCACAGCACAACAACAAATTGAAAAATAATTAATAATTTTTCTTTGTGTAAGATCAATGTGGATATTTATAATTATCCTAGGTATATATTGATGATTTATTTTTGCTAAGCTTCAAATGCATAATAATTGTAATCATATGTTTGATCTTGAAGATGATAAAGATGAAGAATATGGTGATGTCAAGATATTATTCACAAAGTAATGAATATTCATAACCTTTGTAAACAGATTTAGTGAAGACATTAGATTGCCTGAAATTATCACCATTAATTGTTAAATTAAAAAAGTTGTACCTATGTTATGTATGCAAAATATATTCAAGGATATTACATATTGACACTACTAAATTATAAAGTTCAAATAATGTATAATGAGAAAAATTTAGTGACAAGCTCATTATTCAATGTAAGTAATAATTATAAAGCAAAAGAAAGATTTCACTGTAAAAATTTCTTACAACACATAAGAGTTTAGGGTACACCTAATTTTATGATAATTTTTAAATTATGGTAGTAACTTTTCTATAAATTTTGGCAAATAATATAACAAGTCAATTAAATTTGGGAAATACTGCTCCTTATTTCATTCTAACAGCATGTTATCTCCTCAGAAGCTCATGTATTTTTAGTGTATTAAAATAATAAATTCTTTTAAATTCTCCATCACAAAAAATAAAAGACAAAAGAAAATACATATTGTTTGAAAAATATTGATGAATTTTGGATTCTCAAGATATTTGAAACTACACCGTTGTAAAAGTATTTTTATAATGATGATAGCATATAAGTTGATAAGGCTCAAAATTGTACAAAATAATATTGTAACTCCAAGAGTATTCACTAAACGATACAAAACTGGCTATATTTGCCAAAATGGTATACATGAACACAAGAATGATTATATAATACAAAAAAAGAGATTGAAATTAGGAATAATAAAAACAGAGGGAGAAATTTTATTTTGCATAAAATAAAAATATTATAATATGTTTTAAGAATATTTGACATATGAATGTGTCAAGTAATAGATGTAATTGTGAGAATGAATTAAAATATTCAGGTATATACTCTCTAGAAGATATTAAGATCTATAAATTCACATGTTGAAGTATTAGTTGAAGTATTAATGCTGAAATTTTAGAATATTTTATTTTTCCAGTTTTAATTAATAACAGTATAACTCTGGGTTGTGGAGATGGCACAGTGCTTGTTATGTGACTTGGAGAATATGAGTTGGGCTGCCACAATCTCAACACTCCTAAAGGTATATGTGAGAAAAATAGGAGATTCCACCAAAATTCCCAGGCCAGCTAGCATGTAATACATAGCAGAAAAAAAAATCAAAATGAGGCAAAAAACTAAAAAAGGCAAAATCAAAGAGGCAAAAAATCAAAAAAGCAAAAATCAAAAAGGTGGCAAGTGAGAACCAACAGCTAAGATTTTTTCTATCTTTCATATGCTTGCTCTGGCACTTGAATACATGAACTGGCATATAAGAATGTACTCCCATACATATTGTATCCATACATGTACACAAAAATACATAGTCATGACTGGAATACTATAAAAACCAAAACTTGATAACTGCAGTATATCTCATAACTATGTCATTTGTATGCAGGTATAATGAAAATTATCAATTTCAACATCTGTGCTCTCAGAGTGAGTGAGCTCTTCTGTATTCAAGACTTATAAAATTCACTTTGTGATTACATGTTAATGTTGCAAAAAATGAGTTTAGTATGACCTCTCTATTGAGCCCTAATATTCATATATTCTATGCTGAATTCATACTTTTAAAAAATTTTTAGAAGTATGAAATCTTGTGGATCATGATATTTCATATTTTAGAGGTAACTTTATATGCTTCAAGAGACTTGAACCCCACAAGAGTAGACAAACCAGAAGGAATCCTGGGATTCACAGAAGCAGACAAGCAGGAGGGTAGGAGGGAATTGGATGGATTGATAAAGGGAAGGGAAAGGGATGGGAGGGATGAGGAATGGAAGGAAACAGGAATGTGTACTTAATATGCCTGCAAAACTAGAAAAACAAAATAATGAATAAAAATAAAAAGAAACTGTCAAAGAACAAAATCAATAGTTATAAAAATGGAAATTTAAAAAGTATGAAATACATTTTATTTAATGTACTAATTTATTTGACATAATTATTATGCAAAGAAAAGAATCTGAAATTGTATAAAAAGAATCACATTATTATATTACTAAGCACAAATCAGTGGTCAAAAATGAGAAATCATAGAATGGACTCCAGAATTTAATGCAAAAAGGTTAGGAAAGACAGGTTTCAGGCTATTTGTTGAAGATCACTGCAGGTGACCTCTAGCCTGAGCTGTTAATCTGTGATCATCATCCAGTACTCCTGCAAGATCTCTCCCTGTTTTTGAATAGCATAATTTTCACCATCTTCAGCTTTCTTTTTTTTTCTTTCAGTTTTTTCTCCTTGCTGCTTTGTTTCTTTTACTTTTTCTTTGACCAATCACTTCACCATGCCAGTGTTGATATTGGTCTGCCTTATGCGAGGATCAGCCAGGCAACGAAGAGAGCAGACTTAATTTATTAACTATTATATATTAATATATATCATATATGATTAACTCATTATATATCACATAGGCATGTAATATATATCACTCACTTATTACCACTGAGCTCCATTTCCTCACACATTTCCACTCAACCCCTACTTCTTTTCAAAATGCCTTTCTGTAAGTATGGCTCACATAGTTTAAACTTCATTGCATGAACATTGTTAGCTTCACCGTTAATGCATCAGTGAAGAAAATGGCTCCCCTTTCTCAGCAGCCAATAGCTACTCAGGAAGCATAAGACCTTGTGTGAGAACCAGTGCCCACTCACACACTCATTCACTCACTCAAACACACAGTTGCTGGCTGTGATGAAAACAGGTTCCAGCTCATCCCCACCTCTGCCTCTATCCCCCCCCCCCAGAGACTTGGCACGGGATGGGGAGATTGTCAGAAGCAGATCTCAGTTTATTGGGGGGAGAAAGGAACTTTTATAGACAAAGGCCACCAAGGCAGTGAAACGGGCATCCAATTGTGTCACAGGTCAACACATCCTACAGGTGCTAATGGTCAAGTTCAGTGCCACTCAGCACAGGGGGCAGGTAGATACCTGAAAGCCAATTAGGGCTCTCTGTGAAGTGATCAAGGTCACATCCAAGACCCTTGCCCTCAGTGCCATTTTTAATCCCATGTGCTCGGCCATGCCTTGGGGCAAATCCTGGGCAGACCAAACATCTTGTGAGTCCACTCCCCCACCATCCATCAAGCATAAGGGTGGTAGACCGGAACTGTGAATTTATGAGTGCAATTGCCATAGTATGCCCAGAAGTTAAACAGCAGTCTTCCCCATCTTCTGATTCTTTAATTCTTTGTGTCTCTCTTCCCCATTGTTCCCTGAGCTTTAAAGGTAGTGATATAGAAGTTCCATCTAGAACTGAGCACTCAAGTTAATAATCCTGAACAGTTTGATCATCTAGGAGTCTCTGCATTAATTTTGACCAAATGTGAACAGGACTAAGACATGGGTATAAAAAAGAGTTTGAAAAGCAAATTTATATATCCACTGAACAAAAGAAAAGTTATAGTTTCTCCTCTCAGGACTATGATCTCTAAAGCTGTGGGGTTTTGACCTAGTTTACAATCCTGTCCATGAATTCCTTCCTGTATACTGGCCTCAAAGGGAATCAAAAGGTACTTAGCTACCTCCATATCAGCTATGCTGAGATTGTGCTAGTGCACACAACTTGCCTATATGATAGGTATTATACCACTTAGCAACTACACCATCAATTATTGCTTTTCCCTCCGCAGACTTCATAGCACATTCTGACACCTTGAAATTTAGTCAGCTATGAGGAGTAGGGGAGACTGTGTATGAAATACTCACTTATCAAAATTCCATATGGGAAGCTGGTATTTTGTAAGTCATTAAGATAGAACTAAAAAAAATGTTTGAATGGAAGTATCATCCATAGTTTGGTAATGATGCTAGCAATGGCCACAGGTTTCTAAATGAAAATCTCATATCAGAGGTAAACTACTATCCTGTGAGATTTTGGTCAGAAAAGCCTAAGAGGGCCTGAGATCAGTGTAGGTTTCTGCCATTGGTCTCTATTGCTCATCAGAACTATGTGATAAGAACACATTTCTTGTACTTTTCATTATGAATTCAAGAACTAAAATTCCAAAAATATTTACTACAGATCTTTTCTTTGTATATGCATTACATTCTTTATGATTGTATAATTTCACTGAGTATCTTTTGAATTTATAGGCATTTCAATAAGTATTAGGCAGTGAGTTAATCAGACATTGATGGAAATGACTGTAATGAAATATAATTATGTTCACTTCCCTAGAGTTCCGGGGAAGGTCCTTTCTTAAAGAACTCCAGTCTTAGTTATGTGGTCAAATAATGGCATCAGCCTCTGGAGACAAAAGTGACCTGAAATGAAATATTCCATAGTGTGAACCTGGACGTCCTTGGACATGAGCTGTCATTTGCTAAATAAGAATTCTGATTCCAACAGAGTTCCTTGCAACTTCATCAAAATGCCATCTGATACATTTAATGTCATGAAACAGCCTGAAGGAAGTCTTCGAACAGCCCTTCTGCAATTCCTACAAAAGCAGACAACTGAGACTAGCTTAATATGTGCACAAAGGATTTCAAGCTTATTCAGACTCATTTTAGAAAGAATGCCTAAGTATTCTATTTATTTGGTTTTAATAACTGATAATAATAAATGGATCCTGTGGCAATTTTTCCACAAGGGTCATTATAGAATTTCCATTACTTCTGCCATTCCAGTGTGTCTTTATTGTTCATGCTTGTTGTGCCCAAGTATTTCCACTTCAACCAATTTACTACTCTATATGTCCTGTGTACAACAATTTTCCAAAGTATAAAATAAAAAAAATCTTCTGAAATGAGCTGTCTTTTCCTATTTCCCCTCCTATTCATTCATGCAGCACAATCTTGACTCATTTATGTTTATTAAACATTTTTCCTCATTAATCATGAACACATAGTCATTCAATATTTTAGCGAATGTATTTCTTTATTTCCCCACAATCACAATATGGCTTATTTCCAGAAATGCAAAAGCCCTGAATATTTCCAGGATGCAAATATACTAAATAAGAAGATTTCCAGTAAATAAGCTGTTATTTGATGCAATGACTTATGTAGAATAAGCTTAATTTCTCATCATCTTGTATTTAATACTTACCTGTCTGTAATTATTGTTTGTAATCATAGTCACACACAAAAGTCAAGGGATTCAAAAGTTATGTATTTGCTTATTTCACATATCTCTATTGTTGTGACACATTTGTGAATCCTCTCATTCTATTCAAGTCATGAAACTTGACGCGAAAGCAATCAGATAAATGGTCAGAATGCCAAAAAAGAAAGTGGAATCCCTTTCCATTACCAATAGAAAATGGCTCAAAACAACAGCACCCCTGGCATTTACCAGAGAAAGAAGTTAGAACTGTTTAGTGACTAAAGATGAAAAATAGAAAAAGAATATAAGCAGCGTCAATCTCCATGAAGAATATGAAATATGATACAAAAACATAACCCAAAGTCATACATGAGGAAATGAGATGGTGAGTAACATGAGTATTGTGTAGCTGATGTGGGAAAATCCTCAACAATTTTTTTATGTTCATAATCTTCTGAAATATGTGACAGCAATGGAAAGATGGTAGAGTTTCATGAGACATTATTCAGCAAATACTTGGGAAAAAACTCACAGGCTGTCGCTCAAAGGGAAAGCCCTTATCTTGTATGAGTTGGTCCCAGATTTAATCTGCATCACTTACAAAATACATACCTTGGGGAAAATTCAAACTAATATCACATAGTTCTTTCTCATTTGTGGAACTCAATATATTTCATTGTGTTGTTTTGCACTATTGTGCTTTGATTATATAATTATTTTAGAAATTCTAGAATTTTTGTTGAAGATATTTCAGCATGTAAAAATTACTTTTCTGCATGCTATATACTAAAACAAATTGATCCTTTTTTTTGATTCATATCAAGAATGAGATTTCATCAGGTATTTAACCAAATAGTAGGTGTTTTTTATCTTTTAACATAGGAGAAAACAAAAAGAAAAATAAATAGAAAATCTACAATGGAGTACTACTCAGCCATCAAAAATGATGAATTACTGGAATTTGCTGGGAAATGAATGTCATTAGAAACAATTATATTAAGTGAAGTATCCCAGACCCAGAAAATTAAGCGCCGTATGTACTCCCTAATAGGTGGCTCCTAGTACCAAACTCACCCAGCCCACATTGAGACACTCAAAAGTAAACCTATGTAACACAGTAATTGCAAAGATTATGAACAAGAGAGATGGGGTAGGAGGGCCACACCAGAAACAAGGAGAGAGGGGACCATGTTACAGCAGAGAAAATAGGCCTCCATCAAGGTCTGCAAGGGGTGACATACAGTGCCCAGCAGGATGGAGTGAAGGGCATTGTAGGAGCAGCAAAACTGCAAAAGAAAATCAACAAACCACAATCCAGAACTTCAGAGACTCTATATCAATCACATAGAACTAGGACAGCCTAATCTCTCCCCATCCTGGAGCTCAGGGACATTTGTGGAAGAGGGGGTGGTAAGATTGTAAGAGCAAAAGGATGGGAGGAACAACGATTTGCAAGATTCTCAACAATAGTTGGGGCCAAAGCAATCATAATGGGACTTTGCATGCCCTGCGCAATGTCCAGCGCACTGTTGCCCTCATAAAGTCTAGCATCTGTTAAGGGCACCGAGATCCCTGGAGGCAAGGGATTGACAGCCATAGTAGTGCTCCTATGCTTAAGGGGAACAAGAAAAAGGGCTTATGGAAATGCCACTGGGTCCTTATATGTCATCGGAGAGGAGGACCCAGTGGAGAGTCAGGCGTACACGATAAAGGACTCTCTGGGAATTGGGGGGGAGGCACTGGGGGATGGGGAGGGAGAGGAGGGGGAGGAGGGAGTTGTGGGGAGGAGGGGGGAGGGAGGGAACTGGTAAAAAAATTTTAAAATGTATAAGTACATTTTTAATAAAAAAGAAGCATTACAAATGAAAAAAAAATCTACATGTTAAAGTTCATGTGACTAATTTGCCACTCTACTATGATGTTACAATATCAGAGATTTCAGTATAAACTATCCATTTACTCAGCACAGTTACTGCTAGAAACATTCTATGTGCCATCTTTATGTATTATTTATTATGACATTCTTTTCTATTACATTATGTCCCAATTTTCTGCCTGGCATCCTAATTAAATTAATTAAACTACATGGTCCCTTTACTCTTACATTAAAAGTCTATATTGATATAGCCAAAATAATACAACTGTATTTGTTTTACATTTAGAAATTCATTACTAAACAGAAACAATATTTGAAAACAAGTTTAAATAGATATTTAACAGTATAAAAGCAAGATTCACATTGCAAGGGACTTAGAAGTTGCCAGTATGCTGTGTCAATAAATAAAAAGCTAGACAAACTGAAAATCAATATCTCTTCTTACATCTCTCATAGACATATAGCTGCAGGGCAAATGCCTGCCCCCTAAAACTGCAGAACAGACAGGCCTATTCAGTGAACCACTTACTGGAGCAGAAACCTCTATGGGAAAGCAGAGATGGGGTAGAAAGTCTGATTGCAGTGGAGTTGATTGATGCCAGTTGTGGAAAAGATCCAGAGGCAAGTTCTCTACATGATCCCTTACAAAAGTGCAGCTTGCAAAGTACTCTGAATTTTACTTACATGTTCTCTATCAAGTTCCTTTTAAAAATAACAATTTCAACTAAATATCTTAGCAAAAATTAAAATTGGATTAGGGTTCTAAATGTAAAGTTTAAAACAAAAACAATGAAGAAATTTAAATGGTATGAAATATGATTTTATGAATGATAATAGGGCTGGTCAGACGGCTCAGGGATTAAGACTCTCCTCCCAAGTAGAAAGTCCTGAGTTTGATCCCAAGTCCCACATAAAAATGCCAGATAGAAAAGATGGGGACCTGCATTTCTGGCCTAGTGGGTGGAGCCTGGGAAATTCTAGAGTGAATTAAAAAGGAGGTAGAAGCAATACAGGATGATTCCTGAAGTTATTCCTGTTGCTCCATAAGAACACACAGTACTCTCTGACACACACACACACACACACACACACACACACACAATGAATAAAATGTTAAAATAAGAATGATAATAAAATTAGAATTCCAATAGAAAAATAATTGATGACAGACTTCACTGAAATAAAAACACAAATGTTATTTGAAAAATATACCATATAGACTGTGATAGTTAAGCCTGGGTGTCAACTTGACATCTGGTATTAACTAAGATGGGCTGAGACTACCTCTGGAAAGGATCAACTGAGACCACTCAGGAAACCATAGGATTTTACTCGCCCTAGATCCTATCAGAACCTCCAAAACTGTCATAAGGATCCTCCCAGTACTGCATCATATAAAAAGAAGACCCCAAAGAGAACAGATGCCTTCTTGCAGCTGTGCTAGGAATTGCTCTTCCTTCCAGCCACCCGGTTTCCTTGACCTTCTAGCCTTCCAACCCTCCAAGTCGTCGGCTAGACTGAAGACTCTAGGAATTCTCCAGCCTTCAGCCGTCACCCACTTGCCTACTAAACCGAGCAGCTACTGGCAGCCATCATTGGACTACCTCGGCCGTACTGTAAGCCAACTTAATACATTCCCTATATGATATATATATATATATATATATATATATTCATTGTGTTGATTCTGCATCTCTAGAGAACCTGACTAATGTATGACAATAAAGAATCAATACTGTTTGTGAGAAAAGACTGTTAACCTAAATATGCACAAATCATTCGAACTCAGCAGTAAGAGGATGCAATGAAAAATGGACCAAAAGACTTTAACAACCTTAATTAAAGAGTTCCACATCCATCAGGTAAACAGAAGAACATATCCATCACTATATGTGAAGATGTAAAAAATAGAATAGGAGTGAGGTGTTATTGCTCAGATACTGATGTGTAGAAGATGTGGGACAGAAATTCCCCTTACTTTGTCTTGCCTAGCACTAGCCTGGTACTATAAACTAACATGAATTCCAGAAGATAGGGAAACCATAGGCCCCAGCAAGTAACAAACCTTTTAGTATAAACAACAAATACTTGATAGGTAGCTACTATATAAGCATCTAAATATATGAACAAAGAATCACTTAGCACTCAGCCAATAAGTATCCCTATGTGATAGAAGATGTGCTATAAAGAACCACAACTGACCAAATCACAAAGAAAAGATACTATGAATAGTTGGATACCTAATAAACTACTAATGTATTTAATAAAAACAGGTATAATGTTATGTATTTTTACATGCTTGGGTTAGTAAGTGAGTCTGCTCTAGAGCTTATAGCAGCAGCTCTCCACATCCATGAAGGACAGTGACTTAGCCCACTTATACCTTCTGCCCGCCAGCCATGTCTTTT
Organism: Typhlomys cinereus; assembly: GCA_023101885.1. Taxonomy (NCBI): domain Eukaryota; kingdom Metazoa; phylum Chordata; class Mammalia; order Rodentia; family Platacanthomyidae; genus Typhlomys; species Typhlomys cinereus. The sequence goes on from JALPQD010000020.1 coordinate 12,309,877, forward strand.
CCACCATGAAGATTGTATCTCCTCTTAACCTGAATAAATCTCCCTTTTCTTCCTCTAAGTTACTTGAATTTGTTACTAAGTTACTTGTCTCACAGCAACAAAGAAGAGAAAATGGTACAACAAGAGAAGGGGAAATTACCATATCCTATGGTTTATACACCAGTAGCCCATTCACTCCCTGGGGCTGATCAGGTACTACCTACTGCAGGCATTTTTGACAGGGACTCAGATGATTGCACAGCCAAAGAGAGCTAAGAGATGGAGGTAAACTGGCTTCAAAGAAGAATGAATGGGGGGGGGTAGATAGTGGGTGATGAAAACATATAAATTCATTGTTAACATAATTAAAAATGAAAACTGATAAAAAGGATACTGTGGATGCTATCTTAAGAGTTTCAAACAGTTTCATACTGTCATATAGTCAATGTGCATGGTTTCAATTCAATCGATTTGTAACCTTATGTACATACAAACATCTGCATGCAGACATTTAAGGTAGTTGTAGTCATAGTAGTCAAAACTTTGAAGCAAATTTTATATTTTCTGTAAATGAAATAATTAATGTCTGGTGCATATACATGCAATGAAATGTGTTTTTCAGGGTCTTAAATAATGTAACAATAGAAGACAAACATAATTTGCTGAGTAGGTGATGTGCTTTTGATTGTAAAGATTTAGATGGAGATGGTATGTTATGTATATATAGTACAGTCATATTACAAAATTTAAAATATCATATAATTTCTTTCAGTATATTCATACATATATTAAAGGCCTTTTAAATGCTATTTTAATATGAAAATATGAAGATAAAATGATATTATTTTAAAATAATTATAGAAAGGTATAGAATTTGATAATGTTTGATGCTACATTAATTTTTATCTTGGGCGATATGTGACAGATTTGTAAATATAGAGTAAAATATCAATATATAATTCAAGCAATAAAAAGTATTATTTAAAAGGTAAAAATGTGATTTAGGTAGAAATTTGTATATGCCATAATTATAAAAGAAGTTTTCAAGGGTAAATTAAGATGAAGACATATCAATAGTTTGTAATATGTTAATTCCTTATGAGAAGCTATCATTTGTCACATACCACTGCAATTTGCATTACTTGGCTTAATGTCTAACAATAAATTATAAGAAGTTATGGAAAAACAAAAATGGCTTAAAATTTGTTTGTGATAAAGAATTTTATCTAAAATCTCTGGAGACCTGATAACTTTGGTCTTCTGAGAATTTTTATGAAAAAATTCACTTTTTTAAGATTGAGTACAGGGCTGGAGAGGTAGCTCAGGGATTAAGCCTCTGCCTTGCAGACGGAAGGTCCTGAGTTCTGATCCTAGGCCCACGTATAGATGCCAGGCGGAAGCGGGGGCGGCCTGCATTTCTGGTCCTGGTAGGGCGGAGCCTGTGAATCCCCGGGGCAGAGTAAACAAGGAAGAGGTGGAGGCGGTCCATGGTGGTTCCCGAATTCGTCCGTGGTTCTACACACACACACACACACACACACACACACACACACACAATTGAATAAATAATAAAAAAATTAAAAAAAAAGATTGAGTACAAAACACCTCATGCAGAGTTTTATAGCACATTTTGTCTCCTATAATGATAGTTTTTAATTAACTTAAATGTTGATAGAGACTTTTAGCATATGAGAATGTCAATTAACTGAAAAATTCAAAACCAAATAAAAATTTTGCCTGAATTCTTGTGCTATTTTATATTCATATTTACTTTTAGAAACATTTAGCTTCACATATATATTTATATGTTTATTTCCAGCATCTGTTTTTCAAAACTCATAGTTTCTTTTGTATATTAATTTTAATTCTAAATTGGAATTTTCATTCACTGGCTCCATGAGCACTTTGAAAATATGTACAAAATATTGCACAGATTTCTGTGTGTTTTAAATTGCAGTACCTAGATATTTATCATGGTCTCAAAGTAGTTCTTGATTAAAATTATTGAGCAACTAATGTTCTAAATGTCAAATTGTGTACAGTAAAATATCTTGAGACATGTTCACATGTTTCAAAGGAAAGAAGAAAGGAAGGGATAGAAAGAAGAGAGAGTATGAAAGAGAGAGAGATTCATAAGTTCTCTTCAAATGTCATGTATTTCAATTGTTGAATTCATGAATGTATTTATCATTGACACTTTGACATTGGTGTCCTGGTAGTAGCTTTTAAAAGTATCTTGATTAACTAAATTCATCTTGTTAGAAATATGTTTAGTCAGGTTATGATGCCCTTGTGCACTGAGAGGATGTGGTCATAAATTATATCTTATGAAACAAACACCTCTAAGCAAACATGTGAATTTAATTAATAATGAATTTTGCTCACATGGAAATACATAAATCTTCTGCACATAAAAGAGAGACGAGCACATAAAAATCCTTTGTATAAAGGCAATTTTGCTGAAATCTATCTGTCCATCTATTCAGGTTTTTTTTCAGTCATGCGTATCATTTCCATTCTCTAGAGGTGTCTAATTGAACATAAGTGGTTTGTATATGCTTAACCTTTTTCATTACTTTTTAATCCATTGTCATTTACTGAAATAGGAATATTTCTATTCTTTAAGTTTGCATCCATACCATAGTAGTTAAATAGCTCTAATAGATATCTTAGCATGTACACATTAAAAATAACAAGTTTCTTTTCTTCTCCATTTGATTGAAAAAAGTTTCTTTCTTATCCACTTGAAAATTTTAACTCTGACAAACACTAGATGTTCTTATATAGCTACAAATGAAATAATTAATTGTCCCAAATATGCTAGCCATGCTTGTAGCTGAATTCTTTGAGAGGGTGGGTGAACAGACAAGAGAATCAGGAGTTGGATATCAGATACAACTTCTATGGAGACCAAGCATCAGAAGGAAAACACAGAAAACAAAATTACCATAAGTGTTACAGAAAAATGAGAAGTATATGAAGTTATATAAGCTGAAGACAATCCAATGACAGCATTATGAAAATAGTGGTATGATAAAGATTTAATTGGCATCACACAGTTTTGCTTTCTATCATCCCTGCTTTCTGGTGTGCTATTTAAACATTTTCTTATACTAATACTCCCAAAGTTACATATATCTTCAAACAGGCTATTGGGTTTATATATCCTGTCTTTGTGCATGCAGAACATTATACATATGATTTACTTTCTTTGTACTAGCCTAGACCTCTTGGTACTTCTGAGCAAACTGCTATGGTTGGGAAAGGTCCACAGAGCTTGGGAACTGCAAAGGAAGAAGATGAGCTTTTACAGCCTTTCCTATCCCAACACATGCTGTCAACTTCCACTTAGTAAAGAAAACTAAAATTTAAGAAAGAAAGGAAAAAAGATATTCTGTAAGGTTACAATGTTTCAGGAAGAATCATTAACATTTTCTTTTGTTAAGTTTTGAGGACAATCCCTTAATTACCTGAGAATTCCTTTGAAGGTGGAAATCAACTCAGCAGTAATGGCAGAGGAGAGGCTCACCATTATTCACTGGAAACATCCAAATATTTGAATAGGGAGATATACTATGTAAAGTTTAAGGCGTCCTAGAGGCACAGATTTTAGGTACAAAAGCCATGAAGTAGATGTAGGAGGGTAAAGGTGCTGACAGCCTTTTCTTCTAGCCATCACTAACATCGTAAGTATGAGACTTGGCTTGCTCCATAACAGTTACATCATCTGCTTACAGCTGGTCACCCTCAGGAAACTTTTTACTCATTTTCGTGGATACCATAAATATCCTGGACAGCATGAACATCCAGGTAGTTAAAGATGGATTCAAAATGGCCATTAGTGATCTGAAAAAGTAAACACTGAATATATTTGCCCAGGGAAATATCAAATTTAACATTACGCACATTGCAGAGTTAGGACCCTTTCTGCTTGATTACTCTCACTCTCCCTCAGCTTTGTAATTCCTGCTGTGGGTTTAGTACCTCTGCAATACAGGAGAGACAGATGAGAAGGATTCAGAATGAAAACCTGGGACTTGGGTTGCTTATTAAAAGACTTATCAACATGCAAATATGGCCTTTGTTATTACAAAAAAGTTAGAAAACAGAAACTACTGCAAAAAAAGATAGAAACAAAAATAATTTCACCTACCTTGTAAAAAATTTGCCTTTATAATGCACTGAGGGGAAAGCAATGAAGAAATAGTTATACATATGCAGATTAGAGAAATAAAAATACTTGATTTCCTTGATTAGATTGAACCAAGGTCATAATAAACATGGTAAGAGACAATTTAGGAGGTTGTAAGCAGAGTTACATTTTTGTATTTTTTTGACATATTAAGATATATGCATATGACATTTGGTAAGGAGATACAGGCATACACAAGGGTGATGGTCAAAATATTCTAACAGCTGTTGCAATAACAGATCCAAACTAGGTTTAGAAGGCCACCTGCTGTGAAGACATCTGGACATATTGCTGGACTGATGTCATATCTTCAGGGAAAGAGACAAAGCATCTAATAGATGTGGGGAAACTAGATATTTAACTATTTTAGCAAATAAGCATATAGATGGACACAATCAAGGAGTTCAAGTTTTTCTTGAAAAACAAAGATTTACTGCTGCCTTAGATAAAATTTCTCTACCTTCAGAAACACCCTGAATCTAATTATTGTTAAAAAATAGTTTTGAAAACTTTTGAGTCTTACTTATACCTCTGACAATATTCAGAGTTTTCACAGTTATAGAAACATACTTTTAATGATTGACTGTTACTGCAGACTTATTTGTCTCTTTTCCATGTAAGCAGTAGATGAATAATTTTACAAAGTTGACATTATATATTCCTTTTTTCACCCTAAATTACTATCCCTAATTACTATCCGAAAATGATTTTTAGACAGTGTTTGGCTATGACAATTTCAACCATTATTTTTTTTAATTTCACAGTCTATAAGAGAATTCTTTCTTTGCAGGAATGTCATATCATTTCCTTAATTCCAATGTCTTTTACTTTACTTCACCTTAAATGATCAATATTTATGCATATACATTAAGAATGTTGTTTCAGACATGATTCAATCTTTAATGCATTATTGGAATATAGCACTTTCAACAAAGGGTGGTATATTTTACTTATTTTGTGTAGACATTTCCTTTAATATTTTCTTCCTAACTATTTTAATCTGATGTGTCTTATGATCTTGTTTTAGCATACTTTTAAGTTTTCTCAACATGTCAGTTCATAATTTTAAAGGCTTTATATGTGTTCTTTTCTTTTTTAAAAAGTTTTAACAAATGGATAAGTTTATTGAAAAAGAGTGTGAAGCCTGAACTGGAATTTCAGAGAGTATTTAAAGGCAAAAACCAGAAAAGAAGACATGTAAGCCCTCATGATTGTAGGTGCCACTGTAAGCAAGATGATTACAGACTGGGAGTGGGGAAGTAGTCTGTAGTAGCAATCTTAATCTTATCTTGTCAATAGACACAAGCTTTTGCAGACCTCACCTAACATTCAGCATTCCAGAACTCAGTGTCCTAAGGGTTGTTACAAAACTTTAACCAAGGGACATTCCAGGAAACTGGGTTAAGAAGAGAAATTCTTAGAAACTGGTTAGGGAGGGAGTGGAGGCATCTGTGTGTTGTTTTTCAAGCTGAAGAATTTCTTATTTCTGTTTCCTCTACGTATTCAAAATGCCCCTTCTACAATTATATTTGTAAAACTTTATTATTTATTTTGATATATCATTTATTCCATTCAATTATATGTTGATTTCTTTGTTTGCTAATTGTGTATAAAGTATTGAAGTAGCAGTTTAAAAAGGATATGATAGAAATGAACTGAACTTTATTATAAAATAATGTAGCCATTATGAGAACTTTATACTGTCATCATCAATGTTTCCAGACACCAAGCCAGTGGTCCTCTACCTTGAGCATTCTGTTAGACAGTCCTTTGGCCTCCTGTCTTCCTTTCCTCCTCACTGCCTTCCCCTGAACTTTCCTCCCTTCCAATTCTCTCCTTTTTCTAACTTCGGGCACATCTCATAGAGGACTGGTATTGAAGACTCATCTAGAGGCAACATGGACTACTACATGACTAAAGAAACCAGACCTGAAGACACAGAACTCTGTATAAAATCTTTAATTTATTTTTTTAGATATGCATGTAATTCAGGCCAATGGATTTTCATTTAAATGACAAACTACCTACAATACATGTAGATAAATACACATATATACAAGGAATAATAAAATGAAGATCTTCACATCTTAAGAGACAGAAGACATGATTCTGTACACTTATGTGTGTAATAGTTGATTCTGTTTATTTCCCATGTGCAGAGAGGGATGTTATTCCAAATTTTGTGTTGATATTCATTTGCATTAAATTTTAGTTTCACAAGCTATCATTATATTATTTTATTATATATTATGATCTATATATCTTAATAGGTAGAGCTGATATATTTAATACTGTAAAGTATCACAGAATTTTAATATACTTCCAGATTGATGAACTTGTTTGTTACTATCTCATGATTTATAAAAGAACACACAAAACTGCTGGATAGAGATGAAAGAATTGATTATTTCTACCACCACAGACAGAAGGTGCTATGAGTTCTCAGCTGTGCACCCTGCTCTCCACAGCACTCTGGGGTGATGTTCTGTCACATACAACTGAGTATTGTAACTGTGAGCCCAGCAAGGAGTCAGATTATCTCTTAAACAGTGTCCAAAGTAGACAATTGTTACTTGTTAATTGTGTCCAAAGTAGAGAAATTAGCTTCATTATCTTGTATAATTTAAGAAACAAAACTCTTTCCAAAAGGAGGATAAGCTGTGTTCCAGGTTGACCTGTTCTGATTCCTTTATAGTTTAATAGTTCATAACAAATCATTACACATGATATACAGAAATGCCATGCAGAAGTGCTTCAAAACTTTCACATTCATTTCTATAATGAGGCTTATTTCTTAGAAGACAGCTCTTTGCATATACAGTATAGTAATTAGAGGATATATTTATACTTAACTGATTTCTTTTTATTTTTAGTGACTTGATATTGACATGTCGATTGATGCAGGGGTTTTCTATGTATCCCAAGTTGGTCTAGAGTTCCAGTGATCCTCTGCCCCAGGAGTCTTAGGGCTGAGATTACAGATAAGTACTGTCACAAATAGACTGTACTGTATTTAGTGGCTCTTACCAATGATTTACTTAATTAAAAACACGTGTATGCAGACTCAAGTTTAATGGATCATGTCAAATTCATGTCAGAATTGGTTTTATCTGTTTTATTTTAAGTGTTGTTTAAATCTTCATTGATTCACTTTCATGAAAAGATTCCTACTGTTAGACTTTATATAGATTTTGCCAAGTGGGGAACACTTTACATGTTAATTGAATATTTTAACCTATTTTTAAAACCACCTCACATTTTTGAGAGTTATTTTACACTTGCTATTTTAATGCATTGCAGTGATGATAAAGAATCACCTATCTATATACTTATGTCTATGTGTGATATGTTTGTCATGTATTATCACATGTGTTACATCTAGATGGCTATTATTTTCTGTATAAATACATCCTCTCTAAGCTTTTTAAATGTTCTACCAGAACTTTAAAAGAAACATATGTGGGCTGGAGAGGTGGCTCAGGGGTTAAGCCTCCGCCTTGCAGGAGGAAGGTCCTGAGTTCGGATCCCAGATCCCACGTATAGACGCCAGGCGGAAGCGGGGCGGCCTGCGCTTCTGGTCCTGGTAGGGCGGAGCCTGTGAATCCCGGGGCAGAAGGAGGTGGAGGTGTCCATGGTGGTTCGCGAATTCGTCCGTGGTTCTACACACACACAGACACACACACACACACGCACACGCACATGCGCACAGTTGAATAAATAATAATAATAATAAAGAAACATATGCTTTTAAGATAAATTTTCTACTCCATGGCTTTAAAAGTTTTTCTTTTCTTTTTTTTTTATTTCCACTCATATAAACTTAACAGGTACACCGGTCCCCTCCCTCCCTCCAACCTCCCACCGCCCTGTGCCCCCCTCCCCTCCCCCTTCTCTCCCCATCCCCCAGTGCCTCCCCCTCCCATGCCCTGAGCATCTTTTATTTTTTTGTCACTTTTGAAGAATATCTTTAGATATCTTTCATTTTTTAATTCTTTAACACTATTATTTTTTAACATTTTTTATTATCTCCGCTCATACAAACTTAATAGGTACACCAGTTCCCTCCCTCACCCCTCAACCCCTCCCTCCAGTGCCTCCCCTCCAACTCTCCTCTGGATCCTCCTCTCCGATGAGGTACAAGGACCTAGTGGCATTTCCCAGAACCCTTTCCTGTGTTCCCTTATAAGCATAGGAACACTACTGTGGCTGTCAATCCCTTGCCTCCAAGGAACCTAGTGCCTTTAGCAAATGCTAGACTTTGTGGGGTCAATAGTGCGTTGGACATTGCGCTGGGCATGCAAAGTCCTATTATGATTGCTTCGGCCTTAACTTGTGTGGAGTATCTTGCATATCATTACTCCTCCCATCCTTGTGCTCTTACAATCTTACCGCCCCCTCTTCCGCAAATTTCCCTGAGTTTCAGGATGGAGAGAGATTAGGCTGGCCTAGTTGCAGGTGGTTGATATAGAGTCTCTGATGTTCTGGATTATGGTTTGTTGATTTTTTTTTCCAGTTTTGCTGCTCCTGCAATGCCCTTCACTCCATCCTGATGGGTATTGGATGTCACCCCTAAGCCAGAGATAAAAAGCTGTTAAATTAGAGTCTTAATTATAAGAGTATATTCAAAGGTAGATGTAATAAAAGTAGGAAACGCAGTGATGGAGGGGTCAATCACCCATTTGCAAAACGGTTACTTTTTATCTGCCAGACTATATGCCCTCCCCTTCTGGTGAGATCATACCCCATCAGTTGTAAATGATCAGGAAGGAAAGTCTGTGAACTTAACCAGATGTCTCATTACTTACTTGCAGTCCTCGATAGAGGCCTATTTTCTTTGCTGTAACATGGTCCCCTCTCTCCTTGTTTCTGGTACGGCCCTCCTACCCCATCCCTACTGTTCATAATCCTTGCAATTACTGTACGTATTACAGAGATTTATCCTTGAGTGTCTCTAAGTGGGTTTGATACTACGAGCCACCTATTAGAGAGTACATACAGAGTTTAATTTTCTGTCTGGGATACTTCACTCAATATAATTGTTCTAATTCCATCCATTTCCCGGCTTTTCCATTTTAAATTTTAGGTGACTGAAATTATTGATAGAGTGGGGAATACAGCCATAAAATTTTCATGTGAATAGAAGTATATTTAAAGGGCTCTGTGTGTATGTGTGCGTGTGGTGTGTGTATTGTTCACACAAACACATTTTGCACACATATTTTCTCATGTTTATTTCATTCTTATCTTAACTATCATGGTTTGTAATGCCAGGGATAATCCTTAGATATATTAGTTCAGGTTTTTTTAAATGTGTTTTATACCTCATATTTTTCTTGTAGTTTACTTTCTTTTTTAATATTTTATTTATCTATTTATTTTATATATGTGTGTGTATCAGAAGGCACTGTGGTCCCTTGGAGAACCAAAAGTGACTTCGGGAATCATCCTGGATTGTTTCTATCTCCTTGCTTCACTCTGGAATTTCCCGGCCTCTGCCCACCAGGGCTGGAACTGTAGGCTGCTGCTGCCTTTTCTAACTGGCCTTTTATGTGGGACCTTAGATCCAATCTCAGGACCTTCTGCTGGCAAGACAGAGTCTTAACCCCTGAGCCATCTCTCCAGCCCTATTTTGAATTTTCTTATGAGCTAATTCTAGATAGAAGTTGTGCTCAAACATCAAAGCAAATGGAATTATTTTCTGCTCATGGATCTGCATGTGGTAGGAACTGAGAATTAAAAGTTGGTCAACCTGTGTTCCTCTCTGGTGTTCTCATTACGTATATAAAATCTGATATGATATGCTTGTTTCAAACTTAGTCAAAATTCCAGACTCACAGAGGCATCTTTGATCATCAATGTCTAGAGAATTTTTCACTACACTGTGTGTGATGCTAGGCCCAGACCTTGTCCTGGGCCTCAAGTGGACAGAGCTTCTTACTACCCTCAAAAGCAAAACTACTGTCTGCTGTCATTGATAGTCTTGGAGAACCTCTATGTCCATATATACAAACTAGGAGAAAATGCACTTGACTGAAGGATCAAAAATTGACTCCACTCTCCTAGATTTCCAAAGGTTTTAAATCATGTAATTCACAGGTATTGGTGTCTTGGTCAGTTTCCAGTATGTCAAGTTACAGGTCTCAATCCAGCTTGACAGGAGATTTCATACCTATAACAGGAGCAGAGGGAACTGGCCACATTATAATCATTTGCTTAGCCAGATGAGGAAGTAGGGCAGTGGGTTCATAATCATGGAACTCACTGTACTTACCAGCTCCTACCCTCTTGTCCACCTGTCCAGAACATAGTTCCTATCTTCCCCCATTATGGACTCTGTCTCCTTTATCACATACTTTCTTGTAACCTTTCTTAGGGTGTAACATACAAATAAAATGAATTCTTAGCTTGATGCATGCCTATTGTTTTCAAGTATTGAAGTTAGTTTCATTTTATTTTTGTTTTTTTAATTGTTAATTTTTTTCTAGAACAGAATTTGAGGACTTAGCTTTCTTTCTAGTTCACAGGTTGTCCTTTATGCTATACAGAATCTTTTGTTTATAGAAGCTTTGTTTCCTGTGATCACCACAATTTTGATGCAAATTCCAATGAAATGCAAGATCATCTCCCTCCAATTATTCACAACAGAATTTTATCTAGCTTATATCTCACCTAGGTTCTCAAGCAATTGTCTGCCAATTGAACTAGAGGGTATATTAATGGACATAGTCCTAAAATGAATTACTTACACTTATGAATTGCTATATTTTGATACTCAATTGACTAAAATTAAAATGAAATTGCTTGGTTATTACATGAACAAGAATATTTCTTCAGGAAAAACACTGTATCCATCATTCGTTCTCATTATCAAAAAAATTTGAGAATTTTAAAATCATTTTGTTACATACAAAATAGTATAAGCAGTGAATAATTGGCATCAATTTGTATTCAGTCATGCCATATTTCTATTTGAAATCTGCCTTTTTCTGAAAGTTATAAATACATTTTAAAGAATTTGATGTGAAATCTTAGTGAAATTATACCATCACAATTTATACCAAAGATCAAAATTGGATATAATCAGCCTTTGTTGTTTCTGATGCTACTTATTTTCAATGGTCACACTCTATTCTAAAGTGTCCCACTCTCAATCTTTTCCATTCTTTACCTACTATGTTGGCAAATGCAATCTATGAATTGAATGATGCATAGTGTGATTTTGTGTAATAGAAATTATCCAACAGAAATTATCCAAATTATGTCAGCTTGGCACAATCCCTGCATTCCTGAAATAAATATAGAAAATGTGGACTGTTAGAACACGCTCTATTTCATATGTATTAAATACTTCAGGTTGCTGCCTTATCAACATTGCAGCATCTGAAAAGTTTCAGATTCTTAATTCCTCTCTGAAGATTTTATGAGTATTAATTTTATTTTAACAGTGGCCAAGTACATATAATTTTGGAAAGGGAATATAAATTCCCCACATGCTACCATCAACAAACAAATAGCTCAGATATTCATTACCTTTTTTTCTTCTTCCTCTCCTTCCTCATTTTTTTCTTGCTTCTCCTACTTTTACTCTCCTATTTATCTTTTCCTCAGTCCCATTACCTGTTCTTCTCTTAATCTTTCATAAAGGTGTTAAGACAAAATTGCTATGCCATTGAATTCAGAAGCTATGTTTGAATCCACAACTGCTTATTTCTGACTTGGGTATGTGTAAAAGAAAGCAGTAACACCATGCACAGTTCTGAGATGAAAAACACAAGCAAATAGGTTTCCAATGTTTAATTTTACCGTGAAAATGCTGGTATTCTTTTTTGAAAAGATTTTGATATCAAAATCTATTGTTTTGTGTTTACTATGTATTTAAGCACCTTTTCAATAAATTACTGACCCAAATCTCATTATTCCTTTTATAATTTTAATATTAACATTAGTTTTCTAAAATCAGATGATAGGAGAATAAATAGCACACTATATTTTTATTATTTTTTCTTCTTTTACAAGCATACTGAGTATTTATCTTAACTTCCCTTCTTCCCTCCTGCCTCCCATCCCCTCCCTTCCCTTCACTGTTCCCTTCCACTCCCTCCCCTTCCACCTGCATACATCAGTGGAACTAAGGGTTCACTCTGGCTTATCTACTCTTGTGGGGATTCAGGCCTCTGTAGTGTGACAAACACATTATTTTTTGTAAAAGAAATTTAGAATTTTTGTTCAACAAAATAACTTTTCAAATTTTTTCAGAATTTACAAAGAACAACATGTTTCTTAAATAATTTTACATCTGGATTTCACTTATCAAAATACTGATAAGCCTTGTATTTCATAATAATAAATTGAAATACAGAATGCATACACATAAAGAATAGATAATTGAACTCACCACAAAAATAGCAGGAAATAAACACTGATTACTGATGGATTAATGATCGAATCAAATAAGCATGTAGTAGTTTTGTTTCATGTTAACAAATAAGAAATCATATTTAAAACCCAAACAGTACTTGGAAGGATCGATTGATTGGGAAAAGTTTTCATTGGAAAGTATATGAAATATAATATCCTAGGTCATTTGAAATGATCTTGTCTATTTTCTGCAATATTTTTGTAGATTTTTTTAACTGTAATAATTTTGTCTTCTTGGAACTCATAAAGCTGTCAAACCCATGTGTTCATCTTTCCAATCACAGGTACACAATGGGACACAAGTTGAAAAACATTATGAAGCGTAAAACAGGAAAGAAAAACAGGAGGGAAGGAAGGAAAGAAGTGAGAGAGGGAGGGAGGAAAAGAGGGAGAGAGGGAAGGAGGGAGGGAGGGAGGGAAGAAAAAGGAAAGGAAAAAGAATTAAGAGAAGAAGAAAGGAAAGGAAAAGAAAGAAGAGAGAGAAAGAAAGAGACAGAAAGAAGGAAAAGAAAGAAAGAAAGAAGAAAGAGAAAGAAAGAAAGAAAGAAAGGAAGGAAGGAAGGAAGGAAGGAAGGAAGGAAGGAAGGAAGGAAGGAAGGAAGGAAGGAGAGAGAAAGCAAGCTTTGTTGACACTGCTGTTTGTCTCACAAATTCAAATATATGCTGGAACACAGAAAGGGTTCTTCCTTTTAATAGAATTCCTGCTTAGGAAGCTTGATATAAGCCTAGGCTATTTGTGGAATTAATCAAGGGAAGAATTACCTTCCAGCAAAGATATCCAACTATATTATGTCAGAATAAAGAAAAAGAAAAAAATGGAGCTGGAACACAGAAAGAAACATTCTTCATACCATTAGATTCCAGAACCCCATCAAATTGTTGATTTTCTAGCTATGTATATCAGATCATTTCTGTGTATACTTAGACAGTTGGAATTGAGTTTATGATACATAAATATCAAATACAGAATACTGATGAATCATTTGTTTTGTCAAAGAGCATATATTTTTTAGGAATATTCTGAAGGAAAATGATTGTGCAAGAAGATACTGTTTGAACTACAATGTATTTGCTGAACAAAATATAAAGTGTTTTAATATGTACTTCTACAAATTAATTAGGAAATATTATGCAAAGCTATTGCTTCCTGATTAAATTTTTTTAATTTTAATGCATTTTTATTATTATTTCAGCTCATACAAACTTAATAGGTACACCAGTTCCCTCCCTCCCTCCTCCTCCCCCCGAACCCGCTGCTCTCCCTCCCCTCACCCCTCCCGCCCCATCCCCCCGTGCCTCCCGCCCCAATTCCCAGAGTCCTTTCTTGTGCATGCCTGACTCTCCTCTGGGCCCTCCTCTCCGATGACTTACAAGGACCCAGTGGCGTTTCCCTGAACCCCTTCCTGTGTTCCCCTTAAGCATAGGAACACTACTGTGGCTGTCAATCCCTTGCCTCCAAGGATCTTGGTGCCTTTAGCAGATGCTAGACTTTGTGAGGTCAATAGTGTGTTGGACCTTGCACCGGGCATGCAATGTCCAATTATGATTGCTTCGGCCCTAACTTGTGTGGAGTATCTTGCAAATCATTGCTCCTCCCATCCTTTTGCTCTTACACTCTTATCGCCCCGTCTTCCGCAAATGTCCCTGAGCTTCCGGATGGGGAGAGATTAGTCTGGCCTAGTTCTAGGTGGTTGATATAGAGTCTCTGAAGTTCTGGATAGTGGTTCGTTGATTTTCTTTTGCAGTTTTGTTGCTCCTGTAATGCCCTTCACTCCATCGTGATGGGCACTGTATGTCACCCCCTGGCCAGAGACAGAAAGCTGTTAAACTGGAATCTTATTATAAGAGCACATTCAAGGGTAGATGTAATACTTATACCCAAAAGTGCTTCCTGATTAAATTTGAATTTAAATTACCAAGTTTTAATTATGAGTTTATTACTTTTGGACATGTTCCTAAACACTATACGATTAGTCTCTCTTTCATCCCTGAATCACTGTTTGTCAGGCTGTACAACTATACATTTGTTCATCATGTACATTTCTCCCACACATATCTACTGAATGATGACTTATTTTCAGATTTGTAGAACATGTAAGCATGAATTGTAATGAATGCCTTTCATTGACAACATCAGCTACTTTTGAAAGTTGAAATGGTTTCCCTCACATTGAAACACAAAAAGAAAACCTTAAGGTGAATGCTAAAAATGTCTACTGGAAGCAACTTATATAAGGTATTTTCTGATTACCATGTTATTTGGAGAAATTGCAAGAAAAATTTCTGCATAAATTATAAATGAAGCATTTGGAAGATGCATACAAAAAAATAAACACACATATGCACATAAATACATCTCATGTTTTACAATATATATAATATTTCATTTTATCAAAAGAAAGAACAATATATTTGAATTATGGACAGTATTTCTATTCTTTAAGAATTTTTTGTTGCTACTAGTAATTATGAGCAAAAGTGATGACACATGAATTAAATTTGGAGGTCCTTGGACATAGTAGATAGTATAAATGGACTGATCTCATTGGGCCATGCTGATCTTCTTCAAAGGCATCTCCCAGGTGACTCCAAAGCAGTGAAAACATTAGAAACATCTCTCTTAGAGCTGTCTGGTATTGATTTTGTTGCTTTGACTAAGACATGAATCAATAACACTTCTTTGACAATCATTGGCACTAAAGTGGGGTCATGATGCAACCTAACACTGCCTGGTATAAGTCAGAGTTGTTGTAAAAACCGACTTCTTGACTCATCATCACAAGTTATGTTTACAGCCAATAAGAAAGGCCAAATACAATATACCTCTTTCCAGAATTGTTTCTGCTCATTGAAGATTTATCATGCATGCCTTTTGATTAATAATTTCTTACATAAAAAACAAAAAATTCTATAGAATATTAACTACTACATAAAATTTGAAAAAAATAAATAATCAAATATATATATTAGTGCAATATCCACACATCAACTATCTTCTATTTTTATTGAAATGGATGCCTAATTTCCTTGATTAAAGAATAATAATCATATTAGTGTTGTAGTGAAATAAAAGTAGCTAGGATTCTACAGCTTAAACTCAGCAAAAGATATTTACCGCACAAATTTCAGAAAATTTATTTGTATTTTTACAATTGAGCTGTTATGAATTTTTCTTAAAATTCTTGTCATACAAGAAAGAGTTCTAGGAAATGCCATTGAGTCCTTACACCTCATCAGAGAGGAGGGCCCAGAGGAAAGTTTGACATACACATTAAAGGATGCTCCAGGGATGAGGGGAGGGCACTGGGAGAAAGGGAGGGAGGGAGGAAAGTAAGGCAAAAAGGGGGGAGGGAGCAGGGAGGTCCAGGGAGGGGTGGAAGGAGGGAGGGGACAGGGATACCTATTACGTTTGTATCAGTGGAAAAAAATTAAAAATACATTATTTATTAAAAAATTCTTGTTCATATTTCCATTTATACATGATTCATTAAATTTGAGTCCTTGCATGCTTAATTCTAAATCTGTCTATGATGGTGACTTCAAAGAAAACCATAGAATGTTAGTTTAGAATGAGCAGTTAGTAATTGCAAGTTTGTAATATATCTGGATTTTGTTTGTAGTAATGAAATTTGATTTTCTATTTTCATTTTAATCATAGAATTTTTTTGTCCCAAGTGAATTAGCTCAAACATTAAGTCTGAACACTAGCAGAATAAGTTCTTCATTATTTACCTTTATAAAACTTTATGAGAATAGACAACATTGTTTTCATACACTAGCTATTGGTTTTGAAATGTTATAAATGAATGCTCTAAAATTTAAGAATTTTAGTATGTACATATGAAAAAGCTAGTCTAAATAGAGTTTGTACATACACACACACACACACACACATAGAGATATAGATGTGTAAATTTTCTTGAACTTTCAGTTTACAAGAGCTTTCAGTAACAAGTTACTATTCATGAATAAAATAATATAGAATAACTGACATAGAAATGTTATTTGTAGTAAACATTAATTACCTAAAGCATCATTTTTATTCACTGAAATGATTTTGCCCTTAATATAAAAAATTTCCAAACATCTTTCTATGATAAGTTATTTGCTAGACATGATTTCATTAGATATAAACATATATTAATATAATTCAAATTGGTAAATCTTTGAAAACAAATGTGGATTTTATTCATAGCCATAAGAACATAAATATATACATATACATAGTAGTTAAGGCCATCCATACTTGAAAATATTGATTTTATTTGAGTGGATTTGAAACATAATTATGGGTGAGATATTGAGTTTTATTGTTTAAGAATTTCTTCTATTTATGATCTAAGAAAAATTTGAATGAGTACTTCATCTTTCAGCAACTCTTGTTCACCTCTCATCTTCATATGTGTACTAAATAACTACCAGAAAAATTACTGTGATTCTATTCCATTATACTCATATTTTAGACAAAGGCTTTTATCTTCTATAAGTCATATTTTGCTATTATATAAAGATAATAACAATAATTATGGATTATTGATTAAATGAATAAAACACTAGACATGTTCATCCATGCAAAATGATGCAAAAATATTTTTGAAAGTTCATAACAATTCAAGTTTAAAAACTTTAGCAAAACACAAAATGTTCATAATAGTATTACCAAAAACTACATTACATTTGTCTGACATAATTTAATTCTTAAGGCACACACTAGAAAAAAAAAAGATAAAAAAAACTGTAAGAGAGAAGTTATCTGGTGGGGTGTTTTTCTGGAAGAAAAATAAAGGTGCTATCATCTTTATTAACTTAGCCTAAAATAGCCATTGACTTGTTTTTCATTATGTGCAATGTCGAAGTGAACTGTCAATGTTGTAGGTGAAATGAATAGCTACTTTGCTCAAAAATACTCTGGCAATCAGCCACACATTCTGCTACGCCAGCATGCTGACCACCTACTTGCCCTGAGTCAGATGGCTATTTGGAAAGCTTTTAGTCATTGTCTTTTCATGTGATATAACTGCCCACTTTTCTACATGACTCATTTATCACTTCATGCCAAAGAACTGAATTATCTAAGATTTTTTCTCATTATTTTTATGAAGAGACTGACATTACTTTAATGTTTAAAAGAACATATGTGATATTTTGAAAACTGTCTGACCTTGACAGTGTGCAAATTGCCACTTAGAATATGTGATTTTTCTAATATTGCCTCATTGGATGTATATGTATTAACTTTTAGGGCTTAGAAATGTAAAGCTTTCTACATAACATCTTCTAAGATTATGTTAGAAATACCTTAAAGTAGAAGTGCAAAAAAACTAGATTCATTTGGAGTTGTTGAATATAGAACATCTTCAGTAAGCACAATTGTTTAAGATATAAATACCTCTTCTTTGTAACATGGAATATGTTGAATAAACTGTAATGACCATCCCTGTGTGGAAATTTCTCAGAAGAAATGAAAATCCATGTGTTATCTCTAGGGAAAATATGATAAAAATATAAAATCACCCTGGATTGCTTTTCCATCTCATTGTTTTGCTCTGAATCTTTCTAGAATCCACCTTCCAGGACCTGAAATGAACAGAATTTTTTATGGAGGATCTGGGACCTGAACGCAGATTTTTTTTTTTGCTTGGAAGCAAAAAGCTTCAACCACTAACCATCTCCTCAGCTCTCAGCTTTTTTTGTGAATAAACTAGATGTGGTGGCTGAGCTAGAATGTACTGTTTCCTTTGCTACATAGCCCACTTAAAGTACCCGTAAGAGTTTTTCCTGATTTACTATTTTAAAATTCTGATTTATTTAGTTACTAATAATGTTAAGGCTAACAAGCATATTAAAAACATATTTCCAATGTCACCATAAAATTTCATTCCCCGGGGCTGGAGAGGTGGCTCAGGGGTTAAGCCTCTGCCTTGCAGGCAAAAGGTCCTGAGTTCAGATCCTAGACCCCACGTATAGACGCCAGGCGAAAGCGGGGGCAGCCTGAGTTTCTGGTCCTGGTCTGTGAATCCTGGGGCAGATTAAACAAGGAGGAGGTGGAGGCGTTCATGGTGGTTCCCGAATTCGTCCGGTGTTCTACTCACACACATATACATACTCATACATACATACACGCGCACACCACACGCACATTTGAATAAATAATAAAAAATTTAAAAAAATTTCATTCCCCATAACTGTCTTTACCCTTTAAATACTTTTTCTATAAGTTTTTATGTTAGAATCTTCTTTTGGAGTGAACGGTGGAAACTGTAGAGACTCCTAACTGGTTAATATGCTGAAAGTAACTGACAACTGAATGCTGATCCATGAATGGGACACCAATATCACTTCCCATCTATTCAAAGTTCAGAAAACATTGCAAAGGACAGGTCAGAAAAAGTAGAAATACATGACAGCATTAGTGAGACTAATTGAGAAAAGGAAGTGGGTCAATGGTAAGAGAGGGGGAAAAATGGCAATGGGACATGAATATAATGGAAATGCATTATATATATACTTGAAAATGCCACAATGAAGCCCATTACATAATCCTGCAATATAATATATAATATACTAATAATATATACAAATAAAATAAAAAATAAAATCTTCATTTGTAAGTTCATTATTGCTCTCAATTTCCATCAAAGCATTTTCCTCTTTTGCATATGTAAGAAAGTATAGTAACAGGAAAAGGACTGTAACCTAATAGAATCATAGTTTCTCCCAAGAAACATTAGAGAATGAAAATTTATGTTGCAGTAATTTGGAAAATGTAAAAGTGTAAATTTTAATTAATTTTAATCATTAAATATGAAAATAATTTGTATAACCTTTTCTTGCCAAGTCTTTGCTCATTTGCTTATGATAGCCTGATGACATACAATAATATTTGTAATTGAATCTGGTGATTATAATGAAAGCAATAAAAGAATGCCAGTTGTTACTGCTATATGGAGTAGTACATTCTAAATTCTGTATTCCACATTTTGGCTGATCTAGTGATATGTAAGAAATTTAGCAATGAAAAGGAGAAGTTGTGGAAGAAGGAATAGAATTTATATATCATAAGGTCTTTGAAGAATAATTAATTTTACACAGGTCATCTACAAATATTCAATGCTCAGATTCCACTAAGTTAAGAAGAGGAGAAATCCTAAAGCTTATTCTATAAAACTAATTCATTATATCCCCTAAATTATATAATATCTAAAATTATGATTTTGACTAATATGCAATTAGGAATGTGTAAGATTCCAGAAATAATTTCTAAAGGGGCTGGAGAATGCAGCTAGTTGTGCTGATACACACATTGGTAAATTAGAAAACACTGGCTGTCATATATTGACATGCTCAATTCATAAGGGATCACTCCTCAAGAAATAATTGAGTTATTAGGCAAATGATATCCTGCTTCCATATTCTTGAAACGGCAACTTCCAGATATATCCATAAAATACATACATACAAACAAACAAGTACACTCACACATACACACACAGAAAGAGAGAGGGGGGGAGGGAGGGAGAGTTCTCTTATACTTTATACCTTTAGGTTCCTCTGCCTGAAGTTAAAAAATCTTAAAAGAAAAGACAATTTTAAAAAATCCAGGAATTTCTCCTTTTCATTCTGCTCAGAAACCATGATTTAATGCAGATCATTGAGTCTACCCTAGTATCTGTGTTAGTTTTTATGCATTGGTAACACTTTCTAAAATGATGAAACAATATATTTTTAAGTAATTTCTTTCACTAATCAAAATTTTTACATCCTACTTATCAAGAAACAAATTCAGCTCAGTCTGCATTTTCCAACATATTAGTATGTGGTGACGGAACATAAAATTCCCATGAAACCATTCCTGTAATCATGGCTTTGGCAAACTGGCTTCTAGAAGCCATTAAACTCATATCATAAATCTGGCTATTGCAAATCTATATGGGAATTGATGGGACACAGGGAATGAATTATGTATCACAGAATTGCTGAATAGTAAAGTGAGAATGCTCACTCAGATACATATTGGAAAGAAGGGAAAATATATATTTTATGGTATATATGCATTCTCAATGTTAAGTAACTGAAGTTGTCATAGAAGTATGAATAATTACACACTATTACAATTCAGGAGAAACTCTGGAATACAGAATGTGGGATTACCATATTTTGTTTGAATAATATATATATTTATATAATTTTACAGCTATGTATTAGTTATGCATAAATGTTCAAAAAGGTATTATCTACATTGGCTATAGATTAGTTAAGCACATTTTAGTAATATATCAGGAAAATATTTCTTTTTTTATATATTTTTTCCACTCATACAAGCTTGATAGGTACCCCATTCTCCTTATAATTATTTCCCACTTACATCAGTTCAACTAATTTACTCAGAAAAAATATTTATTATTATGATCCCATCATTTTGATTAATGGTACAATTGCAATAGTAGAGATGATATTAATGATACATTTAGACAGTTCAGAAAAATATTGAATATATCTGCATCAATTAATACAATAAATTTCTGAAATGAAAGCTTATATTTTCAATAAAATACTTAGCCATAGAGACTAGAACAATGAATTAAGCCAGTGAGTAACAGATATCTTCATAGATGTCTTGAGACATATAAGATTAATCCTGATTATTCATCATAAATCAAAGGCTTAAATATACTAAGGCCTAAAGAAGGCCCATTCTGACAAATAGGATAACTAACCCAAAAAGTTGTAATTCAAATCTTCAAGTCTTCATATGTAAAGGCATTTAATGACAATCTTTTAAACAAGAAAATGAAAACCATTTGCAAGTATTTGAAGTAAATTTTTCAGATTGCAACATGCAGATGGGAGAGCACATGAAAACACTATTAATACCTGCTATCTAACCCACAGGAGGTCAAAAGCATTTATTTCATTGGTGAGCACTTGCTGAGAGGAACACAAACAGAAATGTAAAGAAAATTTCAGTTCAAAAGTAGGCATAATAGGCTAAGTCATTTATTCATGTGTGTGTGTGTGTGTGCGTGTGTAGGTCTGTGCATTATTTCACACTGAGTGTCCCTGTGAAGGCCCAAAGATGACTTAAGGAATCATCATGGATTGCTTCTACTTCCTTTTTGCTTTCTTTTTTTTTTTTATTTTTCTGCTCATACAAACATAATAGGAACCCTTGTCCCCTCCCTCCCTCCACCCCTCCCTGGACCTCCCTGTTTTCTCCCCTCTTTGCCCTTTTCTTTCCCCCCTCCCTCCCTTTCTTTTGTATTTCCCAGGATTAGTCTTCCAGAGATAGAAGTGTAGGTGACAGCCATTTCCACCTGACTTTTTTTTTAATGAAAAGTTACACACTTTTATTAAAACAATTTTGAAAGGAAAAAAGAGGTCTCTTTCCACATGATCTGAAATTAGAGTCATCCAGTGAATCTGAATGTTCAGAAGAAATGCAACTACTCTACTAAATTAAAATGCATACATTTAAGAACCTAACATGAGCCTAACTAACAATTACATGGGATCCTGGATCTGAATCCTTCTGTTTTTGAGACAAGAGTCTTAAATCCTGAGCCATTTCTCCAGCCCTACTAAATCATTTAAAACCTCAATTCATTAAATTCACATTTAAGAGTTATATTCATCTAGGAATGTCACTTGCGATATATTGGTTGTTAATGTAATTTCCAATTACTTATTCAAATTTCAGCACAGTTTTTAACTTTTTTAAAACTAATATTTAGGTTTCTTTATTACAAACATAATGGGTGGTTGTCCTTAATTCTCCCTCCTCTCCCCTTCCTTTTCCAACCATTTCACCCTTTAGCAATCCATCTCTCTCCTGCCCATCCTACTGCCTATCTGCTTGTGTGGACTATAGGGTTCCCTTTGGGTTGTCTGTATTGGTACGGGCCCAGGTTTCTTTGGTAGATTTAGTGGCCTTTCCTTGGATAGAGCCACTGATAGGGGTATACTCCTTCACCTGACTATCTCTAGCCCCTAAAGTTCTATCTGCATGTAATTATTTCTCTTGATTTCCCCACTAATTTATAGGAGAATGTTGATATGTCAGTAACAGTGCAGTTCTGGTGAGGATAAGTCTCATTGCAGTAAATTCCTGGATGCAGCAGCCCTATCTTAAGTGGAATGATCAGGCCAGCCATGTACCTCTCCAATTTTAGGATCTTAAAGTCTTTCTTTTTTTTGTTTTAATCTCCATGTGCTATTTATTTTTTTCTACCACATTTTATTTTTTTCCTAATCATACAAGCTCAATAGGTACACCTGTCCTCTCCCTCCTCCCTCCCCTCCCCCATTATCCCCCATTGCACTCTCCCCTCTTCCTGCCTTCCTTTCACCTTCCTCCCTCACTCCCTTTCTACAGGTGCTTCCCCTGGTGCATCCCTTTATGTGAGCACTGAACCTTTCTCTGAATCCTCTACCCTAGGGAGGGTTCACGACTCAGTGATATAGCCGGATGCCCTTTCTTTGGCTCCCTGTTAGCATGGGAACTCTATTATGACTGTTTAATCTCTAAGGATTCTACCACCTGAAGTCTTCTCCCCTGTGATCCATGCTAGACTTTTGAGGGGGGGTCCTTAAGATGTCAGGCATTGTGCAGTTTAAGCAAAGTCCAATCCTGGCTACTGCAGCCCTAATTTATGTGGAGTATCTTGCATATCATTGGTCTTCCCCATCTTTAGGCTTTTACAATCTTGCTGCCCCCTCTTCAGCAAGGTTCCCTGAGCTGAATAGGATGGGGAGAGATTTGGCTGGTCTGCTTCCAGGTGATTAATGTAGGGCCTTTGGTGTTCTGAATGATGGTTTGTTGTTTTCAGTTTTGCTTTTCCTGCACCGCCCTTGGTTGCATCCTGATTGGTATGGAAGCTCACCTCCTAACCACTGATAAAAACCTGTTTAAATGAAGATCTTAATATAAGAGGAGACTCCAACGTAGTTGGAAGAATTGGAGTAGGACACAGCAGTGGGTGGGTGGGAGTGTCAGTGCCCCATTTGCTTGCAGGATGGTTACCATCTATCTGCCAGTCGCAATACCATACTCCCTGATTAGTGAGAACAAACCTACCTGTTCAGTTTCAGGTGACCAGGAAGGGAAGTGAGAGTGAGCTGACCACATGCAATACATGATCTTGGCCTATTTTCTCTACTGAAGCCTTTTCCCCTACCTCCTTTCTTTTGAGGTCCTCATTCTCCTTATATCCTGTTTGAGTATGTCATTAAGTGGGTTTGAACTAGAATTAACTTATTAGGGAGTATATATGTCGTCTAACTTTCTGCGTCTGGGATACTTCACTTAAGGTTTTTCTACCTCTCTTCCACAAGTCTTTCTGAGCTTTAGGATGGAGAGAGGTTTGATTTGTCTGATTCCAGCTAAGTGTTTTGGGTTGTAGGTACTCTGTATTCTGGTCTGTTACTGTTGTCTAGTTCACTGCTCTCCCATTGGAATAGGCTGCATTTTGTTTGACTGTTGAGATCTTTTGTTTATGAGTGTTTGAATGTTGTAAATTTCTGTTTGGTTACATCAAACTGAATGTTTAATGTTAGGGTCTGCTTCTAAGGGATAACACAGGATCTGTCTTTCTGTGTCTAGGATATTCCACTCAGAAACTTTTGACAACATGAAACTCAAATATCTAGCAAATATCTTTAAAAAATGTTCCACCTCCTAAGCTTTTAAGGAAATGCATATTAACACCACTCTGTGTATCATCTCACCATAGTCAGAATGGCAAAGATCCAAAACACCAACAACAGCAAGTGTTTGCGTGGATGCAAGGAGAAAGGGACTCTCACACATGCTGGTAGAATTACAGACCCACACAAACCCACTGGAGATCAATTTTAGGTTACAGAAAAAGTTAAAATTTGAAATTCCAGAAGCCCCAGCTATACTGCTCCTAGGTATATTCCCAAAGAATACTACATCTTGAGTTGTATGTGTAACCATGCTCACAGAGGCTTAATGGTTATCAATTAATATCACTGTATCAAGTAATTGAGATAGTGTTAAATGATATCACTGAGTATATAGAAGCATCCTTAATATTCCTGTTAATATACTTCTATTTAAATAAATGTAATTTATGCATTTATGCATAATGGCTTCAGTTTACTACAAGTTATGGAAAATCATGATATAGGGAATCTCATTCAGTTTTATAGCAGAAACTCTTTATATGATGTATAAAAAATGTATGATACACCAGTTTTTCATTCAAGAAATCAAAATTTAGCTCATTTTTCTGAGACCTGAAGTCATTCCATAATATTAATGATTTAATATTCTCCTGAAATCTCATATGAAAAGCAGCCTTGGTTGTTAAAATTTTGTGTAATGCAAAACCAAAGCATGCTTTTTGTGTTTTCTTGATAAAAAGAAAGAGACCACAGTCATGGTCCCCACTGAGTGTCAGGGTAGAGATTGTGCTCAGTTACCTCAACTCTGAAATATAAATTCCAACACATAGTACCTTCATATACTTTTAAATGGAGTAATGTTACTTTGCTTTCTGCTCTTAATTGAAATTATTTTATTATTATGAAGAGAACTGTCCATCCATAGAGTTGAGAAAAAAAATTGTTGCAACTAATTTTCTGTTCTAGTTCTATCTCTAAATGAGTTTTATCCATTCCCCT